>JAWNOQ010000089.1:1270000-1905000 GCA_035045865.1 Drosophila austrosaltans
GACTATATCATAGGTGCCGTAGAAACAAGCGGTCAAGTTGGTCCAAAAAATAACACTTAGCTTTTTATACCCTGTACCCATAGGGTAAAGGGTATATTAAAGTCGCTAAAATGTATGTAACAGGCAGAAGGAAGCGTTTCCGACCCTATAAAATATATATATTCTTGATCAGCATCAACAGCCGAGTCGATTGAGACATGTCCGTCTGTCCGTCTGTCCGTCCGTCCGTATGAACACCTAGATCTCAGAGACTATAAGAGCTAGAGCTACCAAATTTGGTGTGAACATCCGTCTTATGCCCAGGCAGGTCAAGTTTGTTTCAAATTTTTTCCACGCCCACTTCCGCCCCCGCAAATGAAAAAAGAAAATTTTAAAATGAATTTACTAGAGCTGCATGAAAGATAACGAATTCTTATTATTTATATTATATATAATTATATAGTCAAACTGCACAAACTGACCTAATTTCGTTCAAATCGAGCAATAAACATCGGAGATATAGCCATTTGAATTTTGTACTAAATTGCCAAGGCGGCATTGGCAGATAAGAAAGAGCGAGATAGCATGCGTTCGCTGCTGCTGCATGTAAAGGGGAATTTTGTTTTGAATTGATTGCGATTTCGAGGGTGTTCGAACTTTTGTTTAGTGCCTACGCAAATTGAGATAGCTTAAAATTTTTGCCACGCCTACTTCCGCCCCCGCAATTTAGAAAAAATGAATTACTAGAGAAGTTTTAAAGAAATCACATTCTTACTTGGCACATCTAATAATGTGGCCAAAATGCAACATCTGACTAAATTTAGTCGAAATCGGACAAGAAATATAGGAGATATACGAATGTGCGTTTTGTACTGAACCAACAAGTGCGAGATTAGCTGTGCCAGGTGTGAGCGAGATAGCATGCATTCGATGAAAATTTTGAATTAAATCAAAGGAGATCTCGAGGGTGTTCGACTTTATTTAATATAACTAGTTGGTACAGGGTATACTCAATGTCGGCAGGGACGACTTGCTTGCTTCATTTTTTACTAGCTATATATGTATTCTTCTTAATTGATCTGATGAATTTGAAATCGGACTAACTTTATTTACTAGCTATATATTCTTTTTAATAGATCTGATCAATTGGAAATCGGATTGCTACATCATTATAAATAAATAAGGGACTATGCTATGGGCTCCGTAATGCTCAGACTAACATTTTAGATCTTACAAATAAAGTTATTTTACAAAAGGTAACACATTTTTTGTCAAATAGAATACAAATGATTAGATTTAAATTGTCATGGCTAAAGTTAGCCGGGCTTCTGGTCGTACAAATATTGAATCTAAATAAATCTAATAAGTCCAAATCGCGATGAAGTTATCGTAAATTTAAAACAAAATGTTTCTTAGCCTGCCGCAAGAGCAATTATATCCTATCTCGTTTACTTTTATTAGTTTCAATGCTTTCTGCTTGGAGAATTCTACTGTTCAGCTCAGACCATGATGAAAAGAACCCTCAAAAACATACAAACAGTCTATACTACTGGTTGTCTGTATGCCTGTTTTTATGCGAACAATTCTCTTAGTTGATGGGCTTCTTAGATGCAACTAGCTTAAGTTTTTAAAATAGTGCAATAAAACTGTAATTTTACTCTACTCTTGTTGGTTTTCAAACTGTCCCAACTAATCTCGACATCATTAGGCCTTATACAAGTCTGCATCTTAAATTCCAAAATTCATCCGGATCATAAAGTATATATATTCTTGATCAGCATCACTATCCGAGTCGATTGACATGTCCGTCCGTATGAACACCTAGATCTCGGAGACTATAAAAGCTAGAGCCACCAAATTTGGTGTGAACATGCGTCTAATGCATACACAGATCAAGTTTGTTTCAAATTTTTGCCACACCTACTTCCGCCCCCGAAAATCGGGAAAACGAATTACTAGAGCTGTATTGAAGATATCGTATTCTTACTTGGCACACATAATTATATACCTAAAGTGTTCCACCTGACCAAAATTTTCCAAATCAGACAATAAATATCGGAGATATAGTTATATGAGTTTTGCACTGCATTGCCAAGGCGACATTGGCTGGCAAGGGTGAACGAGACAGCATGCGTTCGCTGGTGCTGCATGTTAAAGAGAATTTTGCATGAAATTAATGACGATTTCGAGGATATACTATTTTATTTAATATAACTAGTTGCTACAGGGTATACTCAATGTCGGCAGGGACGACTTGCTTGCTTCATTTTACCTTCCATTCTCAAATAGATATAGACAGTATCAGCAAGTTTTGGCCTTTTCGAAGTCTCTGAACTTTGAAAAAATTTTGATTAATACTGTAATTGTAAAATTAAACTAGAAGAATGGGCTAACTTCGGTTTGTATACACGTGCAAACTGTATATTTGACAAATAGCAGAATCATTGAAAGTATATAAATCCAGACAAATCCTTTTATATTAATAATTTTGTTGATCCAACGGTTCCTATTGGAGCTAAATGATATAGTCGACTATTTTTGGAAAAATAGTTTCGGGTAACGAACAAGATGCTGGAACCGATTGTGTTCCTTAACCGAAGGTCCACCACGAAAGTTACAATTGCCATATTTCGGGACAATCTCACTAAAAACAAACAAATTATTGATTAAACCGATCGTTTCTGTGGTAGCTATATACTATTAGACAGGACTTGACAAAATTTCCAAAAATAAACAAGAAGTACAAAAATAAAATGAAGAATGCCCTGTCGACATTGAGAATACCCTGAACCAAGTAAAGATATTCAAACAAGTCGAATACCCTCGAAATAGCCATCAATTTCATCCGATAAAGTACGATTTTACATGCCGCAACAGCGAATGCGTGCTTACCAGCCAAAGTCACCCTTGGCATTTTAGTACCAAAATATCACCAATATTTATTTCACTTCGGCTGTATTATTAGTTGTGCCAAGTAAGAATGCTAGTTCTTCAATGTAGCTCGAGAATGTTTTTTTTTTTTTTTTTCTAAAATCTGAAACTAATTTGATTTGCGTAGACACTATACTTCTGTTGCTTTAGCTCTTTTAGTCTCAGGTGTTCATACGGAGGGAGAGAAACGGACGGACGATGCTGATCAAATATAAATATATTTTATTGTGTCGGAAATGCTTCCGTCTGCCGGTTACACACATTTTAGCGACTTTAATATACCCTTTAACCCTTTTTAGCTTAGTGCTATTAGTTGAAGAAACGTAAAAGTTTCATATACCACAACATTTTTGTCCGATCGTTTCTATGGGAGCTTTAATATATATTGATCCGATCGGAATGATTTTGAGATATATAATGCTTGAAGCAAAAATAAAATGTCATCTCTAAAGCTTTAAGGGTCTCGAATTAGATCATGTTGATCCAGACTGGCGGACATACGAGCAAGCACACATTAGGACAGACGAACAAATCTAAATCAAGTTAGATCAACGTAAATACTGCCGAAGAATGTATGTATATATTTTATGTAGTTAAAGATGCTTCCTTCTACCCTTACCCTTTTGCAAACCAGACATCGTGACACACACACAACACTGCTTACTATTAAAACGGTAAAGCTGTATTGTACTTTATTATGTAAGCATACGATTAACTAAGCTGCAATGTGAGCAGAATCGGGGTCATCACTTTTCAATAAAAGTTGGCAGCAATGTTAGCTTTGAACGGGTCACATCCCTAACAATTTCAATGGCATTTGCAAATATTGAAAAATTGAGACTTCTACTATTTTTTATATAAAATGTAGCACAAAATTTCTTTCTTTACATATAGCATATGAAAATTACTTTCCGACAGCAATAACTAATGACAACCAAGCAAATCTAAAACTTTACCAAATAATGTACAATTCAACAGTGACTTTATAAAGTGTTTGTCCTAGTTGTAAGATAGTAACTTTTACAAAACTAATGACATAACAATTTAAAAAATATTTGTACAAATATTCACTAACACTGGAATATAATGTATTATAAATATTACTGTTTGCCAAGACATTTTACAGTGATCCACACCACAATAGACTAGACTCTTTGTGTACCATCAAATAGCTTGGAATTTGATACTATTGACTGGGTAATATCTTGGACCACTGGGTTTCACAGACTCGGAAAACAGATTCGAAGCAAAGTGCTTCGCTCTGTGTAAGCTCGACGGCGGAGCGGGGTTTTTTCTGCTTTCTTTTTAAACTTCCCATTGCGGAAGTCACAATTAAAACAATTTAAAGTGCACTTGATCAGAAACTAACAACATGGTACGTACAAACGTCGTATCAATCAAAGCAACAACAAATAAACAAAAAAATATCAGAAGCTAAATGATCACTGCGATTTCATAACCGAAAAAAACCAATTAATGGAGCATAATTATATTTAATTGTCCCTAAATCAACGAATTAGGTATTTATCCCCTCAATCAATTACGACGAAACAGACAAATACTTTTTGGCGATATTAAGTCGCAATTCCCTCCAAAATTAATAGATGGATATGCATACATATAAATTCTACGTGATTACAAGAATGCCCGCTGGGGTATAACCGCTGCTGAAGCCGCTAAAAATTTAAAATATTAGGCTACAAAAACATTATACTTAAATAGATATATATACAGGGATACCTTGCTCAGCATCCATATTATTTAAGATGGGGTTTGCAAATTTAGTTCGCACCTTACATATTTTGATACCCTGTACCCATAGGGTAAAAGGGTATTTTAAAGTCGCTGAAATGTATGTAACAGGCAGAAGGAAGCATTTCCGGCCCCATAATGTATGTATTGCTAGAGTTACCAAATATGGTGTGAACATCCGTATAGTGCATAGGCAGATCAAGGTTATTTCAAATATTTGCCATGTCCACTTTCGCCCCCGCAAATTGGGAAAAACGAATTTCTAGAGCTATATTAAAGATATCGTATTCCTATTAAGTAAAACTAACTAAATAGCCAAACTGCACCAGCTGACCATTTGAATTTTGTCCAAATCGAACAATAAATATCGGAGATACCTAATTATATAGTCAAACTGCACTAACTGACCAAATTTCGTTCAAATCGGACAATAAACATATAGCCATTTGCATTTTGTACTGAATTGGATAAGAAAGAGCGAAATAGCATGCCTTAGCTATTGCTGCATGTTAAAGGGAAATTCGTTTTAAATTGATGGCAATTTCAAGGATGTTCAAACATTTGTCTAGTGCCTACCCAAATTAAGAAAGTTTAAATTTTTGCCACGCCCACTTCCGTCCCCGCAATTTAGAAAAACGATTTACTAGAAAAGTTTTAAAGTAATCACATTCTTATTTGGCACACCCAACAATGTGGCCAAAATGCATCGTCTAACCAAATTAAGTCGAAATCGTACAATAAATATCGGAGATATACGAATGTGCATTTTGAACTGAATTGCTAAGTCTACATTGGCTGTCAAGAGTGAGCGAGATAGCATGCGTTCGCTGCTGCTGCATTTTAAAAGAAATTTTGAATTAAGTTGATGCCGATCTTGATTTAATATAACTAGTTGGTACAGTGTATACTCAACGTCGACAGGGACGACTTGCTTGCTTCATTTTTTAATTAAGGCGGCAAAAGTGGGCGTGTCTAAAATTTGAAAGAAACTTGATCTGCCTAGACATAAGACGAATGTTCGCACCAAATTTGGTTGCTCTATCTCTTATAGTCTCGAAGAACTAGATGTTCATACGGACAGACGGACGAACAGACGGCCATGTCTTAATCGACTCGGCTGTTAATGCTTATGCAGAATATATATTCTTTATAGGGCCAGAAACGCTATCTTCTGCCTGTTACTTACATTTTAGCGACTTTAATATACCCTTTTACCTTATGGATACAGGGTATAAGAATATTATCGGGAATGCGATTTACCCATTTTTTTAACTTTTTCATTAAGCTTAACTTCTTGTTACTCTCCAGAATTAACAGAGCCCAGTCTAAGATTTGGTCCTGATTTTCATCGTCAATCCTTACGAGGGCTGCTGTTTATATTTAGAAACCTCCAAAACATGTTTTTTTTTTCTTTAACTACTTCTAGACCACGCAGTTTTTAGCGGAATAGTGGCCACATTTGCTTAAAGTGCATTGTGCTCGAAAAATTTGTATTGGATTTGGTCATCTTGCAACACCCACACGGATTGCGGGCTAGTTTCATACGCATATATCCATGATTCGTAACCTGACACGATTTTAGAAACATCTTTTATGCACATTCGTATATCTCCGATATTTATTGTACGATTTCGACTTAATTTGGTCAGATGATGCATTTTGGCCACATTGTTGGGTGTGCGATTACTTTAAAACTTCTCTAGTAAATCGTTTTTTCTAAATTGCGGGGGCGGAAGTGGGCGTGGCAAAAATTTAAAACTATCTTAATTTGCGTAGGCACTAGTCAAATGCTTGAACACCGTTAAAATTGCCATCAATTCAAAACGAAATTTCCTTTAACATGCAGCAGCAGCGAACGCATGCTATTTCGCTCTTTCTTACCTGCCAATGTCGCCTTGGCAATTCAGTACAAAATGCAAATGGCTATATCTCCGATGTTTATTGTTCGATTTTAACGAAATTTGGTCAGTTAGTGCACTTTGACTATATAATTGGGTCAACCAAATAAGAATACGATATTTTTAATACAGCTCGAGTAAATTCATTTTAAAAATTGTTTTTTAATTCATTTTAAAAATATGAATGCGGGGGCGGAAGTGGGCGTGGAAAAAATTTGAAACAAACTTGACCTGCCTGCGCATAAGACGGATGTTCACACCAAATTTGGTAGTTCTAGCTCTTAAAGTCTCAGAAATCTAGGTGTTCATACGAACAGACGGACGTGTGTCAATCGACTCGGCTGTTGATGCTGATCAAGAATATATGGGGTCGGAAACTCTTCCTTCTGCCTGTTACATACATTTTAGCGACTTTAATATACCCTTTTACTCTATGGGTACAGGGTATAATAAACTGAGTATACCATCATTTAGGGGACTTAGAGTTGTCAGGAAAAAAATGTATGACAAAATATAAGCTGTGAAAATAATTAGGGAAAAACATACAAAATCGCGGAAAAAATATTATATGCTTCCCATTGATTGTGCTAAATTATATTTAATTGTAAAATTACAGCTTGCAAAAGTATACGAACTTCGGCACAGCTGTATTTAGCCCTTTCTTCTAATTATTAAGTAAAAAGTCTCTTCACAAAAAATATAAAAAAAAACATGTTTTTTGGACTTTTAGGTATATATGTATAACCCCTTTAATAAAATACTATGGGCATTGATAGATATAAAACGATCTAATAGAACAGAATTATTGTCAAAGTGCGCTGTTAAAGGTTGCAAGTCAGTCCTTGAGATGTATCAAGATTAGTCTTTATAAAAGAGTAAAGCGAATGCTGTCAAGATTTACATAATACATTGGACAAATTATTTATGAACGAGGATTAATGACTTGACCCCCAAATTCTTTTGGCTATTGATCTTTTGCGATTACTTAATATGTTGGATGGCAATAAATATATTTGTGAGGGATACACACTCCTTTTCCTTTGTGTAGGTTAACTCATTTTCGATTTTTCCGAAATGGATCTTACAACTATTGTAAAATCATTTCACGTTAGAAACTTTTAATATAGGAAAAATGTTCTTTCATCACATTAATTTTTGTATTTTAAACGAAATTTTTTAATCTCTATCTAGTTTTACATAAAATTCTCCTCAAGAGTTCAAAAGCTTATAATTATATCTTTGATATTGTCCAATTTGTACGAAACTTGGTCAGCCAATAAATATAGGTTATATTATTAGTAGTGAAAAACACACATAAAAAATCTTTATAGCGGGTTTGGTAAAAATTTGAAACAAGCTTAATCTGTTCAGACATTAGGCGCAGACCAATCGGCCAGTCACCAAATTGTGAAAATCGAAAAGTTAGTTTGAATATATACACAGGTATAAAACAGTCTTGGCGGTATTTCAGAGAAGTTTGCTTTAAATTAATTGAATTAGTTTAAATTTGTGAAATTTCTCTTCTTGGTGCAGGGTTTATTCAGGTCGGTAAGGAGGAAGTCATCCCAGCAAAACTGGAAAATCCTTTGAGAAAAAAATTGCAGTAGCACTTTATGCTCTCGACTTGTCTAGGGAATACCTCACAGTTTAAAGTCAGCTTGGCATTTCGACAACAATTGTTCGGATTCGTTATAAATTATATAATGTATATTCCTTATCGGCGCGATGAGCTAAGTTATCGATCTGTCGGTCTGCCTGGGTCAATCACCTCCGAGACCCTTTTAGTTACAGATAAAAATTTGCACATAGGCTTTTTTTGCTGCAGTCAGTGTATTAGTACATTATCAAGCTCCCATGGGAACGATTGGCCAAAAAAAAAATGCTTGGCTTCGAAAACTCTTTGTTTTCTTTAGCTTGATCATTTTTTGAAGTTTGATCGAATTCGTTTGACTATATCCTTAAATAAGATAACCGGATAAATATTACCGGAATAAGTAAGCAAAAAGATCTTCAAAAGAGTTCACAACAGACAAAAACACGTATACGTATTAGAGAGCTGCATAAATGGCAAAAAAGGCACATTCGAATTAACTCAGCTTAAAATGAGTTGAGTTGAATTGAATGCGAAACGTCATGAATTTAAGTGAATGAATGCGCTCGCGAAAGACTCGGTCGCACAACATTTAACCGACAATAGACGAATTGAATGAGTGAGAATGCCGAAGAAATTTTCAACGCCAAATGAATTCATTCGAATGCCAAAAAAAATTATTTTTTGTTTTTGTTTTCTGTAGGATAGAAAAGATAGGAAGACATGCTTTAGTGCTGCGAACGAAATAATGTCTGTGGTATAACTCGAGTTCATTCGGGTGTCTTCGGCTCTACCAAATATTTCATTTCGTTTTAAGCTTCATTCATTCTAACTCATTTCTTTGAATGCTGTAGGTATGAGACTTAATGCGCACTTATACTCATACACTGCCGATCAACCGAATAGACTCACTTATTTTTCGAGAATTAATTGAAGTTTTTGAACCGAATGCTTTCAAAAACGGAATGACATATTTTTTATTGTTAAGTGTTTAATTATGAATTAAACAAAAGAAAAGAAAATCGCCTTAGCAGCACCGTTATTTTTTAATAATTTTTTTCGCTACATAACCTCAAAAAAATGGCATTTTTCATCGGTCAATGGAATAGACCCACTAACTTAAAACAAATAATAATGACAAAATATCTCAAAAACCTTTGCGTAAACAATGTTGTTTAATATTGTTAGCTTAATTAATAATGAGAACAGCCCCTTTTATTGACAATTACCTCATAGATTTCATCTGGAATGGAATCATAAGGGGTAGTTTAAAGCTTTAAGGATATTTGGCTCCAGGCATCCTTTCTGGCTATTTTCAATGACATTATCGTTTTTAAACTGTTTTCCAGATTCATAGACTTTACGCGAAATCCATCCCCACACTTTTTTTTAAGTGTATGTTCGTAGTGTAAGGTGGCCACTCCATCTGGACCACACCGTGCTACCTTATCCTTCCTCTTGCAGCTCGTGCGGTATGAATCGGAGCATTTTAACGTTGAGATCTCCAACTCAGAACTCCAATAATGTTAGAAAAATATTTGAACGTCTTTATCAGAAGTTGTTTGTAGATTCTCGCATTTGTTGTTTTCTTTTAGCTAAATAAAATGGATCGAAAAAGTGACTTTTTTCAAGTCTGTAAAAAATTTATTTTTTTGAAATTTGAATTTTTTATAGTTCATTGTATGGGCTGAATTCATACAATTCAAATAAGGTTTGGTTTTTGCAATTCGGATCAACGTGGCATTTTGGTAGCATTTGAGCTACTTTTTTTTAAATGGTTTCCTGTTGGGTGGAGTATTTCGAAATATGTACATACATATGTACATATATTTTTTTTCAAAAATATATGAAAAAAAAGGTTTAAGTATTAATTAAAATATTTTTTTTTTTTTTCAAAATTGCATGAAAAAAGCAGTTGCCACCCCCTTAATCGAAAGAAACTTCATTTCATCTGGGTGTCCCATGACACCTCCCTTCTTTTTTTTTTTTTAGTGCAGATAGGTTTTTTCATAATAAAGATATTTTGAAAATTTGAGCAAAATCGGTTAAGTTTTCGACATATCTTGGCAGCAGTTTTAAGGAACAGAGTCTAGTAAAACGCGTTTGATTGTTGTTGCCCGCAACCAGGCTCTATGTACACCTACTCAGGTTTGCGGCTATTACTTCTACAAGTATCCGGGCAGAGAAAAAGAGTCGGGATCGCGAATCCGAGCAGGGGTCATACATATGTATACATATGGGCGAGTTTGTGGGCAGCGAGACGCACAAGTAAATGCGGGTTGCACTTTTAACTGACGGACACACATTTTTGAGCTCGCGATCGCGACCTTTTTTCTTCTTACCCCTGCCTCGCACATTTATGACCGTTTCTCAATCTTAGAATCTTTGCTTGTGCGTCTCGTATTTACTTTCCCCTTCAGCATTTGCTTGTGCTTCCCTCTGCCCACGAACTCGAGCTCTCCTCCTCTTTCCCCTCCAGCGTTTGCTTGTGCGTCCCTCTACCCACAAACTCGAGCTCGCTTCCTCTTTCCCCTCTAGCATTTGCTTGTGCGTCCCTCTGCCCACAAACTCGAGCTCGCGATCGCTGCTTGTGCATCCGTCTCTGTCTACATATGTACTCGTACACTGTTCAATGCGAAAGAAAAAGACAAAACAGTTGGTAACGGTAAAAGTGTCGTTACACTTTTTAGTCTTAATTTTTTCGATTTAGCCCCTACCGCGCGAAAAGAAACTTCGTTTCAATAGAAGGCGATCAAACTTACAAACAAAGCGGCACGCAAGCTCGTTCTGTGGGAGTGGTGGAAGATAAAAGTATTTTTTTTAGCTTTTTTCTCTAATTTTTTTAATTCCACATTTACAGCTTTTCACTTTACTTTTATAATTTTTTGCGCTGGATACAAACCGGAGTGCGGGATAAGGGTATTGAATATTGAGACCTGCAAATGTATAATAACTTCAACGTTATCATCTTCGATATTTTGTTTTTATTATTTATTTGCAACTAATTTAAAACCCGTTTTCTGATTAAATAGTCAAGAAATACAAGGATATACGACATTCTTTAAATTCTTTTGTTGTTGATTCCGAGGTAAAAAATTTTAGTTTTCGTCGAATAAAGAAAATTGATATAAAACAGTAAATAGTGGAAGCCTCAAATGTACTGCTGGCAAAGAAAAAAGACAACAATCGTTTAAAGAAACATGAGCTATGTAAATAAAAAGCTCATTTGCTCACAAATTTACTTCCAAAATTGCCAAGATGCGCATCATTCAAACTGAATGACCATGGACTAAAAAAGGCTACGGTAACTGGACACCGGATGCAGATAAATCTCTTGGCTGCCACTGGATACACAACCTGAAAGCTTTTAAAGCAAGTGCGGGTATGTTGCCCAGCCCAATAGTAGCCATCTCCATTGGCGATGTTAAAGCTCGATCGAAATCACGAGATAACCAAGCTGGCAGCCATTCTTGGCCAGTCAGGTACATACATATGTGACAAACTTAATTCTTGCATTTGTTGAATACGCAAGCGCGAAGCAACTAGCGACCGAGCACACGTCTGCATCCAACCATGTTAGAGCCCACTTTTGCCCTGTAAACCCAATTACGACAATGCACCACTACTCTTAACGATGGAATGTGTTAATTAAATATTTAAATTATTCGTGCATCCAGCCCGACGGGGACACATTTGGATAGCTCGTTGCTACAAGCCAGCAGCTCTTAGCGAAGGGCCACGCATTGTGTTCCCATTTCCAGCCTTTTCTTACAGGATATACCCTTTGTCCAGACTATTTGCGGTTGCAGCGTCGAAAAAAGACCATCTGAAGTTCGAATTGGAGCGGCAGAGCATACTATTTACAGGCCAATGCGTTCGATCTGTCTGTGGTTATGCATATGTAGGTATGCGTCTTTATGTACATATACATACAAACATTCATACATACATACATACATACATATGTGGATGCGTAGACGCGTTTTATGTCGTGAATGCAAAATGAAAAACTGTGCCACGATTTCCTGGGTAAGGCCAGAACTTCTATTGCTTTAACCACTTTTGGTATTAAATAGGCATATAATGCTACATACAGCATACATATATGCATTATGTATATGTATATATGTATATTATACATATACATATGTACATGGCTTCAAAATATTTAAAATCAAATGAAAAATTAAAAAAAATTATTAAATATTTTGCTAAAATAAATAAACTCTAGTTTTCCAAATTGGAACACTGTAGACTTATTGTGAGACGCATTTAATCGTCTAAAAGTCAATCAATGTGTATGTACATACATATATATGTACATATGTTTCTGTATATAGATATGTATGTATATGTACATATGAATGTGTGAAGTGTATTGGACAATTGCAGATATATATACATATGTACATATATACAACATACATTTGTGTACACACACAGAGGCAAGGCATGCAACTCATCTCTACCGATACTCATGTGTCCAGGGGCAGTGGCGGCTACCGGAGCTGTCCTACAGCGCCACTGCTGTAGAATGAGTTATGGCGCTTGTTGTCAATTTTATTGCCACAGCGCAGCCATAAAATATGGTAAAATATAGCGGTTTGTTGTTTTGGCCATTTTGTAGTGAAATAATGTTCTACGTCCGCGTCCGCAGGTCCCAATAGACCTGTTCATGGTTCGGTGCCGGATTGTCGGTACACCCTACTACGCAAATGTGGTCATGTTAAATGAAAACGGCGACACTTCCAGTAATTTTGTATTCAAAATATATAGCGTATTTACTACTAGATTGTATCAGAGAACGTATTTATACCCTTTTAATTATAACTTATACTTTTCAATTTCTCTCCGAAATTGTCAACAATTAAAAAAACAATTTTACAAGCTGTTTTTCTTGCTTTTAATTTCTAAAGATTAATTTTGTAACTTATTTGTACACCTTTGCAAAGCATATAATAAAATTGGTTCGAAGTTTTTAAGAAGTTTATTAAACCCTTGCTAGGGTATGTTAATCTTGGTCAGAAGTTTTGCAACGCATAGAAGGAAGCAATTTCGACATTTAAAGTATATATGTATAAGCTCTGTCCGTCTCCCGTATGTCCGTCTGTCCTACTGTCTGGATCAACAGCACGTAGGCTTATAAGAACTTCGGCAAGGCCAAAGTTAGCTTATCTTTCAAGTTTTAAGCTATGTTTCCTTCGTTTGATTGATCTGTTTGATCGCACCACTATATCGTACACCCAGCATGGAAACGATCGATGCAAAAAAAAAGATTGCGGCCCAAAAACGGTTTTATTTATTTTTTTTTTCAAATGGGATATCTTCTCTGCCGAATTTAAGTATACCGTGTACCAAGTATACATGTACTTCTTTGAAATAAAAGTCTATTCACATGCCGCTTGCTCACTTTTAGAAGCAAACGTTGAGTCTAAAGTACAATAGGTTTCCACAGAAAAAAAAAAACAAAAACTCCGACTTTAATGTATAGGATACAAAATCCAAATTACCCGTGAGAAATTAATTAAAATTAGAATGCCATTGAATATTTTTCGTAAACACAACAGATACAATTCTAGCTGAAGGCTCGCCCATGTCTGGTGATAACTGAGGTTGCTCAGTAATGTGAAAGTCATTAAGAATTTAACGCTCATAGTTAGATAAATTTCAAAATTAGCCTTTTGTATTACGGTAGCATCTGCAGTCAATTGCGCTGTTTTACAAAATGCACAACCAACGAATGCAACTGCTGCCAGCCACTGCCTGCCATTCCCATATCCTGAGGAGAATGGATACACAGAAAGCATGCAGAAGTCACCATTTATCCACAGAGTGGAAAATGTCAACATTAATTTTGTGTTTTGTTTTGTGCAAATCGAGCTGAGCCACATTTTAAATTAACAAAAAACATGTTTAGGGGTTTTCCGAACAATTCCCCCATCGGTGCAATGTGGTATAAAGGGTTTTGTGAACGGTGAACCAAAGATAGCAGCACCTGACACCCTTTTCACTGTTGGGGTGGCTACATACACATCCATACCTATGTACATGTGTATCTTCCCAATACATATGTATGTACATATACACATTTTATATGTTTAAAATAGGGATGTACAAAAATACACAAAAAAGGACGCACTCTATATATTTATTAAAAATAATTGAGGGTGGGTTTACGCTATAAATTTTTTTAATAACTAGCATAGAAGATATTTTTGAATAAATAGTATAAATAAAATAGCGGATCGGGACGTCGGCTTGGAAGCAAAACTTCAACTTACTCATGTGAAACTTGCTCAATTTTAAAATAAATCAACACAGTAACCACCGCACCAATTGACCAAATTGAAAATTTTCGTAAAAATATAAGATAAATTTGATCTAACTACTTACTCGGCGAGTTTAAAAACCAAAGTTATTAATACCGATTATATATATACATATAAAGATACATTTCTTATATGTATGTATATATTTTAAAAAATCACACTTATCCCGAAATGTAAACGAAGAAAACTTGATTCGAATGCATAGTAACTATAAATCTCGCTCTCTCTATCTCTTTCACGAAATTAATCAATCTAAATAGCTTCAATGATATAGTTTCCCCATCCGAGTGGATTAAGAACTTAAACTTAATGAAGCAAGCAAGTCGTCCCTGCCGACATTGAGTATACCCTGTACCATTATGTTATATTAAATGGAATAAAACACCCTCGAAATAGAAATCAATTCCATACAAGATTCCCTTTAACATGCAGCAACAGCGAATGCATGCTATCTCGCTCACTCTTACCAGCCAATGTCGCCCTTGCTGTTTCAGTACAAAACGCACATTCGTATATCTCTGACATTTATTATCCAATTTGGACAAAATTTGGTCAGCTGATGCAGTTTGGCGATGTAATTAGGTGTGCCGAGTAAAAATACGATATCTTTTATACAGCTCTAGTTTTCCAAATTCCGGGGGCGGAAGTGGGCGAGGCTAAAATTTGAAACAAACTTGACCTGCGTACACACTAGACGGATGTTTCCACCAAATTTGGTTGCTCTAGCTCTTAGAGTCTCTGAGATCCTGATGTAAAACCAAGTCGACAGAGATGAATTTTTTGGCTCATTATATTATATTAATTTTGGTAAGAAGTTTGCAACACATAGAAGGAAGCAATTCCGACAATATAAAGTCTATATATTTTTGATCAGTCCGACGAGCTTTAACAAGATCTCTTCCGAGACCTTTAAAGCTACAGAGCTGATGGGCTTCTTTTTGCTGCAGGCATTGCATATCTCGGAATCATCCAAATCGGATGACTATATCATATAGCTCTTATAGGAACGATCGGTCAAAAATTGTGTCAAACTTTTTCAATTGAATATTACAAAATGGGTTGTTTATGAGTTTACTATTATTTCTAACAATCCACCAAGTTTCATCAGACTTTATGAAAAAATTTGTTTTTTTCTAATTACTTTTTTTCCCAAGCAACGAACATTTAATATTGGTTTGACTTGTTTTATATTTGTTAAATAACAGTTTGCAAAGGTTGGGCATGGCCCATCCTTCTAGTTTTTATTTTGTTTTGGATTACATATAAGGTGCGCGCAATAAGTAAATAGGACACTGCGTTGAATAGCATAATAACTGAACCGATTAACATATTTCAAAAAAATAAATTTCTAAATGAACTTAAAAAAAATGTCAGTATATTTTAACTTAAGTAAATCAAAAAAAAATTTAAACAAATATAAAAAAAATTTAAGAAATTATTTTCAAGCGAAATAAACAAGTGGGACAAATTCATAATTTGTGTCTAAAAATTAAAAATGAAGCAAGCAAGTCGTCCCTGCCGACATTGAGTATACCCTGTACCAACTAGTTACATTAAATAAAGTCGAACACCATCGAAATCGAAAATTCAGTTTAACATGCCTGGTGTGCGCCCAGAATGGGGTTTTCTTCCATATTTATCTAGATCTTTTAATAATTTTTAACTGTTTTCTTATTTTTTCGAACATTCTCTACAATTTTGCAAATTTACATGACCATTTCACGCAATGCAACAATTCTCCCACGTTCTTTATTGATTAAACTTGGAAAACTCGAAATTTTGTTATAAATGAAGCTAGCAAGTCGTCCCTGCCGACATTGAGTATACCCTGTATCAACTAGTTACATTAAATAAAGTCGAACACCATCGAAATCGCCATCAATTTCAAAGAAAATTCAGTTTAACATGCCGCAACAGAGCACGCATGCTATCTCGCTCACTCTTATCAGCTAATGCCGCCCTTAGTGTTTCAGTACAAAACTTACATATATGCGAATATCTCCGACATTTGTTGTCCGATTTTGGTCAGCTGAAGCACTTTGGCTATATAATCAGGTGTGCCAAATAAAAATACGATATCTTTCATACAGCTCTAGTTCTAATTTTTTCCAAATTCCGGGGGCGGAAGTGGTCGTGGTAAAAATTTGAAACAAACTTGATCTGTCTATGCAATAGACGGATGTTCACACCAAGTTTGGTAGCTCTACCTATTATAGACTCCGAGATCTTGGTGTTCATACGGACGGACAGACGGACGGACGGACAGACGGACATGTCTCAATCAACTCGGCTAGTGATGCTGATCAAGAATATATATACTTTATGGGGTCGGAAACGCTTCCTTCTACCTGTTACATACATTTTGGCGACTTTAATATACCCTTTTACCCTATGGGTACAGGGTATAAAAAGTTAATTCTGAATTTTTACAAATCTTGAGATTGGTTGGCACTTCCCTTTTTTTATTTCTTTTGATATGTTACATAAAATGTAAAATTGAAACTTGACACCACACGTTGTTTTTGATCCACAATTGAAAGCAAAGTAATCTGTCCCATTTACTTATTTCGTTCGCGAAACTCTACAATGGCTTCTTAAAATCAAATTATCGGAAAAACCTATCGGTACTTTTTTGCAATTCTTTGTATATTGGTAGAGCATACTACAACCAAAATATAGGAAGAAAGGAGAAAACGAAAAATTGTATTTTGTGGACAATATAATGTGATAAGTTCTTGTCCCAGTTACTTATTGCGCGCACCTTATGTAAATGGTAAACTAAACGGGCTAAACAAATGATCATTATGCTGACTATATGGATAATAATTGCGAAATGAAATACGATTTATTGTTTTCACTATTATGAATGACAGTTTCGATACACGAATCAGTTCCATGGATTAATGACTTCTATGTGTACACTTATGCCTATTGAAAGAATTCTTTGAATGCGACCACTCCCACGTTAACGGTCATCACATTCATTTGGGAATACCAAGCCCCTTGGTTTTGACTAGAGATTTTATTAATTAATTTAAAAAGAAAAAAAAAACACCTTTAAATACATAATTAAAAAAAAAAAAATAATGTAATCCTTACCCTTACCTCTTTACTATCGGGTTTCCTATATCGTTATCTAATTTCATTATTGTTAAAAAATCGTGGCCTCTTTGTTGCCAAATTTAAAATGGCCGGAAACTTAGTGGAAAAACATAATGTAGGCCAAAGAAATGACTGCCACCCAGTTTACTCCACTAGTATCGAATATATGTACATATGTATGTACATATGTATAAATCGGACACATTGTGTAATATGTTAATGTTCGAAATGTGTACACTAACTCCGATATTGGTATTTTAATTTTTCATCTCCCCGATTAAATAATAAAAACAAAATTGGCTCCGTGCTTAAACTTAAGCTTTTTTATCAAGTAAAAATCCATTTTTATACCCTTGCAGAGGGTATTATAAGGTTGGTCAGATGTTTGTAACGCATAGAAATATACGTTTCCGACCCCATAAAGTATATATATTCTTGATCAGCATCAATAGCCGAGTCGATTGAGACATGTCCGTCTGTCTGTTTAAATAACGATGACGCTACATGGTTGAAACATCAAAAGTTAAGTTCCTTAATCTATCAAGTATGAAAAGTGTGAAAATTAGTCGGATTGGATAATTATCACCGGAGCTATTAACTAAAACGTGGAGGTACCTCGAGTAAAATAAGCAATTTTCTTTGGCAGCAAAGAAACAAAAACAAATTCCAAGAAATCTGCCGTACGAACACAAAAGACCCGTGTTCGAATCCGCGCGGCACCAAATAACAAATATATAAAATTATTGTTTTTTTATTGTTGCATTTAAATTCAATTTTTACCCATACACCCTACACCAAGTTTAAACAAGATCGGATAATTATTGAGGTTACAAATCAATAATCATATTTGATAGAAATTATATGTATTTTAATGCTCAGGCACACATATACATACATATGCGAAAATTCTTCACCACGCGGTGTGTGAGAGAGACAGAAATATTTTAGTTGTGTTCTTACACAGAACGAAATTGAAAGAGCAAGATGCAATGGGTTTGCTATATATAGTATGTATGTCGAATTAGCTTACGTTATTTTAGTAAGGAAGATGGCGTAGTATGTAGAGATCGGTGCCGGGCTGGTGTTTGATGGTTCAATTGCTCGGTGAAAAAGTGAAAATTTTAGATGTGTTTTTTTCTTTTTTGTTTTTTTTTTTTATTTTGTTAAACATTTATACCAATTATTTTGCTGCAAGGGTATACAAACTTCGGCAGAGTCGAAGTTAGCTTCTTTGATATTTTTATTTACAGTGGATGAACTAATTGATAGTTAATTAGTCCAAAATAGGGTATATAGGATGAACTGACTTTATCAGCTCAAATACATGAAGAAATTTTGATACCCTTTGTTGAGTATCTTCTGGCTTATGTGTGTATGGGAAGAAGATAAATGATAAGATATGAGACAAATAAAAGTATTACTAATGTTTAATGCTCCGTTTTGATTTAATAATTTGATAATGTGAAGCATCGATGGAAACTTTAAATTAGTTGACTTTATTTTAAATGTGTTTATAATTCCATTAGCAGTTTTACATATAGATAAATATATATTTATTTTCATTTCAAAATTGATAATTGTGGTAATTAAAAATGGTATTATAACAAATGCAGTATAATATCGCACTACAGATGGTAGTATATATCAATTAACTGTTTCTTTAAATTCCGATATGAAGAACTTATAAATATAGCACATGTTTATTTACACTATCGTATCACAGATAACAGTGCCTACTTGTATTGACTAAAAACATTATACTTGTATGTAGATATAGTATATTTCAGTATGAATGTATATTGCTGTGATCGCGAATATTGCATAATTGAGGAATAAGTTTACGTATGTATGTGTGTGTATCTGTGTGTGTGTGTACATGTATGTACATATGAACGAAAATCAAAAGTAGTAAGTGCCACTTGAGTTATAAATTGCAAAGGATTTCATTAAATTAAGTTACAACCAAATGACCTAAAGCATAGCACTGTAGTTGCATGTTTATTAATACCATTAAAAGTTGAATTCGTGCTATGATGCTCAGAGAGTAACGCACAAAAGATGAATGTGCTCCAAATGTTTGCTGTTTGAGCTTGTCGTATATGTTCATTCTGTGTCAATAATTTTGACGGCGAATGACGCAAACCCCAACAACAAAAAAGACGGTACGATGAGACAAAGACAAAAGCATTGACGGTCCTTTTCTCATCGTCTACAGTGTTTACTGCATGTGCGACGTGCTCCTTTGGGCGTGAGCGTTTTAGTGTTAAAGTTAAAAAGTGTAAATATGTTAATTAATATTACAGAGAAATAATTTATGATGTGGAGGGAAATAAAGTTTTATTGGGGGCTATACTTATGCTACATTTATTGCAAAATAATTAGTGGGGTTATGGTTGCCATCTCTACTAAGTTTGCACAATTCCGCTTGGGCCTGTCTAATAAAATGTGTACATGTTACATGTATGTATATCGTTTACTAATATGTATATGTTACTTGATATTATATCTGGCTTAAGCACTAATATACAGGATATACCTTATGAGCCGGATCGGCTACCCGCTAGATAACTGCTGCTGTTTGCATAGACGCTACTACTACCACTACTGTAGACGATGTTCATCATGGATACCACTGGTGTTTGTACTGCAGCGGGTACTGAATTAATCGAAGAGCAGATGCTGTTGCAATTGTTGTTATTGATGATGCTACCGTTGCTGTTGTTATTGGTGGAGTGATTGTTCAGTTTCATATTTGGCGGAGTCTGCGGCGGAGTATCGGGTTGAATCTCTGAAAACCCCATTCTCGTCGGAATCGGCTGGGGTGGGTATGAATCGCGGTGAATATTTATAGTGGTAGGGGCTTTGTTTGTAACTACTGTTCCCGCCCCCGACCCAATATGCATTCCCATGGCTTCGGTGTACACCGTAGGTATCCGCGAATATGGCGATGCGGCGGCGTAACTGTTCATCATACTCAGCGGCGAACTTAAATCTACTTGAGGCCCCATCGTCATATTGTTCGGATGCATAACTAAGGGCTGCGACTGGGGGCTTGCCATATGGTGCTGATGCTGCAGCTGAGCCGCCGGCACTGATGCCGACACCTGAGCTTGAGGATAGAAGTTCTGACCGAGATATGCCGTAGGAGGTGGTGTCTTGCAGGCGACTGTGTCGGCCACACTCCAGATTTTGGGCTTGTTTGCCGGCACCGGTATGCCACAGTCTCTGCTCAACGGGTTTTTTTGAACGGCGTAATCACTCCCCTCCTCCTGACTATATCCGGAATGAAAGTAGGGCGACGGTAACGGGTGCTGGTGATCCGGCGGCTGTTGCTGATGCTGTGCATGCGCATAGGATGTGTAAGATGAATGCATCGGTAGCGTGTTGAAATGCGTCGAGCCATAAGATACCATGCCACGAGTCGGCACCATGTTCGTCGGTTCACGTTCGACTTTTTGATCACCGTCCGTCTCCTTTTCTGCCTTCCCAAGCTCGGATTTAATAAGTTGTTTGTTGGGATCTGATGATTAGATTTTAGAACGTGCAACGGACGCCCAAATAAATTTAATTAATTTTAAGTCGCAAGCGGAAGTACACAAGTTCTAAGAAGACTGGAACTTCAACCTAAAAGCTGGCAGCTGTTACAAAGAAAAGCCCTTGACGTCGTTGGTGGGCGTTGATGCGTGCAACCCTCGTGCAGCAACGGAGAAAGCTTTCAGCAACAAAATACTCGAGTTTCCGCCAACTACAGTTGACGCTTCTCGGTTAACGTTTACTATGAATGTGTATTCTCATGGACAGCATATATATATATATATATATATATATATATATATATATATATATATATATATATGTATGTGTGTGCCCACTGCCAGAAAAACCAAGTCACCAACTCGAGCAAGGCCACTTGCTTGGAGTTGTGTACTGCAAGGAACGGGCGCAAGGCCACTTTGCCAACAACGTTCTGTCTACTTCCGGGGAGGATGACGCCTTGACTGTCAGACAAATAAACGGACACCGTCGACGGGCAGACAAATATTATATAACATTCGTTTCGCCACATAAATTCTATTTAAAAGCCTACTGCTACAAATCTGTAGTGGGGGCGTGGCGGTTAGTGACAAATCAAAATAGCGAGACATATAGAGAACAACAATATAGCCAAAAGAATCAAGGGGTCAGGTGGCGCCCAAGCATTGAATAAGTTCATTGGCAGAGGGATTGTAATTAGGTAACCGCTTACCAAATGTTTCTGTTGACAATTTCTGCCCTTCGAAGGCATCTTTCTCCTTCTCGTCGTCCGACATCAAATTATCATCGTCGTCCTCCGTTTTATTTTTTGGCTCCCATGTCATCTTGTTCTCTTTCTTTAGGCGGCGTCGCGCATTTGCAAACCACGTAGAAACCTGAGTGAGCGTCATCTTTGTAATGATTGCTAGCATGATTTTCTCGCCTTTAGTGGGATACGGGTTCTTTTTGTGTTCACTTAGCCACGCCTTTAAAGTCGCAGTAGACTCACGAGTGGCGTTCTTCCGGCGTGCGGCAAGATCATAGTTGGGTCCGTACCTGCAGTTTAAAATTAAACAACATTGGTCAACAAAGATCCTATCAGACACCGACATAAGGTTATCAGCAACTAAAGAGTTGATTTAAAATTGTGAAAACAAAGCAATGCCAGATACTTATAACTAATCTAACATACTCATTCGGTGAGATGACACTCCAGTCTTCTGTTAAAATATAAGAAGTCTGGTGACCTGCTAATGTTTGCATCATATACTTATGGGGTATATACTGAAGTCGGTAAAATAAATGTAACAGACAGAAAGAAACATTTTCGACTCCACAAAGTAAATATATACACAATCAACATCAACAACCCAGTCAATTAAGACATGTCCCACTGTCTGTTCAACAGAATGGGGTTCGAGTTTGCATTAAATTTATGCTACGTCCAATACTGCCCCCGCATTTTAGCAAAAGCAAATAACTGAAGCTGTGTTAAAGGCATCGCATTCTAATTTGCCACATCCCATAATAAAGCCAAAGTATGAAGTGTTCAAAACGAACGATAAAACCACTTACACAACTATGTTTTAAAACATTTTCCAATTAGCTTTCATTAAAAAAACAAATACTTTGTTGGATAAAATTTTGCTTGGAATTGCGACTGTAAAACTTGCGGGTAATGTAACCCACGTGTTGCCACCGAATAAAGGATATTTCCTGTCGGGTTTAAACAACAACATCCCTGACTTTCTTGACCGAACCATTTCTATCGGACTTAAGTTTACAACCAGGACTAGCCTCTCCATTAGGGCAACATTATTGGCAGCCAATTAGACTTAGACCTTACTGAGGTTGTTAGGGTTTCTACCTCAAAAAATATCTAAATTTTGGACATGGCGTCTATTGTGATACCATAATATTTAAGATCACGCCCGCGTGAGTATGCCATTTACCAACTATATTGGTATTACGTAGCAAAGCGGTTAAGTACCCACAGACCTCTTAAATGCCGCCACAGTTTTTCATGATTTTTGGGAGTATATTAGGAAATCATAAAATACTTCGTTTAAAACTTCTGTCACAGAAAGAACTCATTTTACCCAAATTAATACCCAATTTGAAAACCGGTAATCTTTCAGTTGCCATTATCAGTTAACCAGACAAAAGAATAATAAAAACAAATGCATACCAATCTGAATTAATCGATATCAAATTCTGCCCTATTCAGGTAAAGCTAGAAAAGTTTTCTAAGTTCATGCAATTGTTTTTCATCTCAGATTCATGAAAAAATTAATAATTTGGTAAACTGAGAATACAAACCCCATTTATTTTTGTCGAGATGAATCATAGAACAAATTTGAAATTATTTTAACATGTGCTGAGTACACATTCAGAAATACCAAACTAAAAATTTCAAGACGAAGTTAAATGCTCACCCATAAGCCGCTAATGCTGGATCATATGAGTAGTAACCAGTAGTCGACTGTAAACCAGCTGAAGCCCAAGCATTCATGTCGGAGCCGGCGCTGGAATCCTTCATTCCATATGGATTGCTCTAAAATTAAATTAATAAGTGTAATTATTAAGACACGGGACTGAAAACCAAGGATAGTCAAGCAGCTTTAGCTGATAAAAAGAGTGAAAGTCTTCCTAATTGTAGAAGGCGTTGTCATAGCCTTATGCGTAAGTCGCATCCTGTGATCAAAGCAGCTATAAGGGCTTTGACATAATGGCGATGGCCACGGTCTGTCTACTTTGTCTGTCAACTTGAATTTTGTTGAATTTTTTGCCAGCTGCACTAATCCAATTAGTGATTGTATCTCAACATTTTCATTGACTCTTTCTTACCAGAGGTGCGTAGAAGGCCGAATTGTCAACTCCAATACTTGGATAAGGGTTCTGTTCGTTTGAAGGATACGGAC
Organism: Drosophila austrosaltans; assembly: GCA_035045865.1. Lineage (NCBI taxonomy): Eukaryota > Metazoa > Arthropoda > Insecta > Diptera > Drosophilidae > Drosophila > Drosophila austrosaltans. The sequence continues at coordinate 1,294,017 of JAWNOQ010000089.1, forward strand.
CCCCATATACCCCCATTCCAGCTGAAGGTAGCGCCATTCTCGAATATCCTCCTATCGTTAGCCGCGTCGATTCATACTGGCAGGAACACACGGTTTGTCCTGTTACTGGATCCGTAATAATTGGTCGTCCGTTTTCGCAGCAGGATGTACTTTCGGAGACATGTGCATGGATATCTGTTTCCAACACTTTTAGTGCTCCACCTTCGTTACCAGATTCTCCATCCGCAACCACATTGGATACTGTTTTCGTACCAGCATTATTAGATGATTGCGAATTTGCACCTGGACTCAATGGACCGGTGGTGATTCCTGTTGTAGTCGAGCAACCAGACGGACTAAGTGATGCCTCGTTTGTATTTGACAACGGCGATGCGCCATGAGCACTCTGGCTGTCAGTAGTGCTCGTCAGCATCTAAAAAACCAAACAATACAAACATATTTTTTTAATCAAAAACAAGATATATGTGTTCCAAAAATTTTAACTACGAACGTATTTTTTAGACAGGTGATGCCTTGCCGTGAACAATTTGAATGGAATGACGACAGAAGTAAAGAGCAAGGGCATGGACCTGATTGCCGGTCGAAATAACAAAGCAGATTGAGATGATATCTTTAAATGTCAAAATATTTTATTGGCTTGGCGCATTTTGCGATCCGTTCCATCTATTTTCACTTCATTAATTTTCAATTTATCACAGTCAGATTTAAGATAGGCTGTTTCGCAGTGTGAGCTCAGGCTCGGGTTCGAGTTCGAGTTCGGGCTGAGGCTCAGGCTCGGGCACGGGGACATATTTGAAGAGGGTACATCCCAAGTGGGTATCAGCAGGCCGATCAACCGTTCTACCACTCTCTCGGTCGAGTGTGAGCACGGCAAGCAAAAGGGCAATCTAATCGGATGAGGATGTAGGCACGCTGGTATGCGCTTGGCCGACAACCGCAGTGAATCGGCGAGACCTATTAAAAGAACGTAGGAGTTATATAAGCCAACAGCGAATACGCAGGCACTTGGGTCGGCTAGGGTGATCAGAGAGACAGAAAGAAAGGCAGACAGACAGACATACAGACCAACCAAGCATCGAAAAGTCAACGAGCGTAAACATGGGCTGTATATTTCTATGTACATATATGGATTTATGTACATACTATGTACTCATTTTTACATACATACAAACATATGTATATGTATATATATATTTACCTAGGCGGTCAAGTCAGCTGCTGCTTTCAATTTTAAGAGTACACACATTTGTATGTATACAAAACCTGATCGATTACAAGGCAAGCCCGTAATACCACGAAATCTAAAAACTAAATAAAACAATTTGAAACAATTTGAACGCATCAGATATATAATAGATAGGGCAATAAACAGTCTGACAACTTCCACTTGTTAAACTTTAATACTTATCATCATACTTTTTCCCTTTTGAAATCCTTCAAGGCTACTGTATACACGGAAGACAACTATCTTTTAAATAATAATGGTAATTTGGAGTCAGAATTTGTTGAATTTCAACACCTCCTGCGAGCTATCTCATCGCAAGGCAATTTATTTCAGACGGCAGGGCTTGGGCCAGTCAAGAGCAAGCGAAAACTTTCAGCTATTCCATAATAAAAGCATTTTATGAATGAAATCTAATGAGTTCTCAATGAATGGCCACTGACCAGCAAAATCGGGCAGTGGCACCAACTGTAACGAAGCCATCGATTAAAAAAAATATTAAAAAAGAAAAAAATACGGCAAGTGGCTCATGCTGCCCGTCTTCCACACCCCCATCCTGCTAATGTACAAAACGCTGCGCGCGCTCGTTTCTTATTATTCTTTATTTTTATATGCTATTCGAACATCAATTTCAGTTTTTGTGGCCGCCCATAAAAAACGCATATCGGCAACGTCGACGACAACCAAACAGCGGACACGACCAGGGAAGTCGCCTGGGTAGAGTGGTGCCCAGACCCAGATCTACCCAAACGCGAAGCAACCGACGACCAGCGGCTATTATCGGCACGCAAGTCAGTTTATTTTTAATGGTTCTCACTCACCCACTGCACTTCGGACTGAAGGAAATGCAGTGATGAAAGCTCTGCCGAAGTTTATCGCATGGTAAACATAGATATGAAAAATAACACAGGTCTGATTTAAACTTTGCTTTGCACATTGCGGAAATGTTAAAAGTGTTGGACACCACAAAATTGGCTTTAACTTTGGCCACAGCTCATTACAATCTTGAATCAAGTATCATCGTCATTATGATATATTAGGTCACAAAAGCTTTTTTGATGCTTTAACATTGTACCTATAGCTCAAAAAAAGAAACCTGTTACGTAATAATAAAACGTAACATTCATTACAGTATCTATAATAAAATATTTTTTATATTTGAGAATAAATTAGCCCAATAGACCTGTTTACAGTTTATATTTCAAAAGGTAGTACTATAATGATTATTTGATCACTTTTGGGTCCCAATGTATTTGAACCACTAACTCAGTTTTTGATCTACGTATTGCCTTACTGCCTATTGAAAAATATATCATATATAATTGGCCAAATCTCAGAAAATTTAACAGATCAACAGAACAATATTTCTATCCCAGCGCCAAAATTTCTTGCCCAACAGGTCAAAACGAGAAATTATGTGCCAACTGGCATCTTTTCCTGATAATAAACGTAAGGCTTTTTAAATCGTTCAATTCTGGCCCTCATAAAGAGCATTTACATTACGAGGTGATTGGCCGTCAAAGTGATTGGGGTCAATAGATTCCACCTTAAGATGAACTTTGTGTTGTCGTTTCTTAGCTCATGATGAGCACAGAGGAAAGCGATTCTACACTAGTTTTGGCACTAATAAATTATTCTCCAATGATTAATCGAAATTTTCTAGATTCAAGCCTAATCTGCGAGTCTAAATTATAACTATTGTGAGCCAACCAAATAATTGGAATTGATGCTGCAGAAGGATTGGAACATAAGCTGAATACTTTTAAATCTTATATGTTTATGCGCGGCAACAAATTAATGATTGTAATATTTTAGTTTCAATTAACCAAACCTTCGAAAAATGCAAACACTTGGAATACGAACTTTTAAACCTGCACTGGATTCGTTATGGCGTTAATTTAAATCAATGAATGGCGTTTCAGTAAACGAGCCTGGCCAGTATTTCCTCGCATCAATGGGAAAATCTCTCTCTCTCTCACGCTGCCGGTTGGGCAGTCAAACAAAAATGTGTAAAACCAAATCAATATGAAACAACCGTGACATCATTGGTGAATGTGCATGTAAATCTATATGCTTACGACATTGCCTATCTGTGCCTTTGAAGTGCGCATCCAAACCCGTACAGATGCAATGATGCTGACACAGAGATGTGGTAGATGTGGCGGGCACCCGCACCAACCCTGGCCAAGATTTTGCAAAACTGGTCCCGTCTCTTTACGGTTATTAATTTTATGATTTATGTTGAAGCTGCTCACAACACCGCCTCCCCGGCCAAAGGGCCACCCGTCCGATTCCCATTTGCTCTTTGGGTACATGCGTGTAGGTACCCACCTAAATACACATATAAAAACAAAGGAATTGGCTCAGGAGCCGTCGTTATTGTAGTTGTTACTTGCGACGGTTTGTTTATAATGGCTGTTGTGGTTATTGCTGTTGCTGCCGTTTCACTCTTGTTGTCGCTGTTGTTGATACTACTACTGGGATGCGTTTTTGATTTTCACTCCCAACAAGAACAAAGAAGACTGCTTCAAATGTGATAGCTGCACCATAATACTTAGATACCAACATGTACTCATCCATATGTACATGTAGAACGATGGGCGTTCGTTGTCGTCAGTCAACCTCGACATTGCCAGCACCGCCGGTACTAACGGATAAACGCACAACGGAAACAATGAGCTTAAATAAAGGACCTGAGGGTGAGGCCTGCCAATTCCCCATTTACAAGCATATGTACATACGCACATACACATTCACGCGCATGCACACTTAAATATACACAAATATATGTATGTGTATGTGTGCATACGTATGTATTGTACGAGACTTTCCTTGGGAGCCGGAGCCGGCTATGGAGTATGAGCACCCAGCCTCGATGCCTCGATTGGATTTGGCATATTCTCACATTCGACCAAAAGATTGCGTCGCACCAAATGGCCCGTCTCCCGTCCCTATCCCTATTCCTGTCCTTGTTCCTGTCTCTGTCCCTGTCCGTGTCTCTGTCCAAATTTAGGTATACGATGCCAATACAAACACTAGCACCAAAATGCCATATTCATGCATCCGCACAAGCCAGCCAACAAGCGATGTGTTTTTGCTAATGCGAGTGAGTTGCTTTGTCTTCTTCTTTGTCTTATTTTTTTAGTCTGTCCTTTTATTGAATTAACTTCAGCTTCAGTTTCAGTAGTTGGGCCAGGAACAACTCTTTTTCTTACTGCAGCAGTGGCTTCCAATGTTTGCATTAAAAATTCATAAATCAATTATGGAATGCACATTGCAAAAATATTAGTTTTTTCTCGCATCATTGGGAATCGCATTGGCAATACCAATGACAGTTAGTCCATGTACATGCCCAGAGCTCAGACTTCTATCAAGGCTAATGCAAGGCAGAGGGATCCAGGACATTGGACACTTTCCGACCAAACGGTACGACGGTTCGACGGCTCCACTGTTCGATTTGGTTCGGTTCGACTTTCCACCCTGAGAATTTCAGTTATTTTGTCATGAAATGCGTGAACAGCTCGCATGGGAAGTTGAGAATTCTGCTCCACACAAAGGCTTCTCATTGTAACTGGCAACTGGTAACTGGGTATCCGTCATACTTATATGTATATAGTTGGTAGCTGTGGCAGTGCCAGCCGTTGATTAAATTCATACATATATTGCATATGTCAACTTTTTTGCCTCATATTTGGAATGCCGTCCTGGCGTTGAAATTAAAATTAAATTAATGAAATCGACTTTAAGTTCGAATCGATCTAACGAAAGCACTTTTCTCTATATGTATGTATGTATGTATGTTTATATACAGTACATATATACGTACTTACATACATAAAGATGTATATACGCATGTTTGTATGCAAATACCTAAATGCTCTTAGATTCAGTTAAGTGGAAATAAAGTAATAAGTTTAAAAGTGGTTTTAAAAGGTTGATAGTTCCAGTATATTTTTCTGATTTGATTCATAAATCCCATTATCTTACTAATCAGCAAAAATGCGTAAAATAAACGGTTCTCCATTATCAACTATAATTTCGCAAATGGAGATCAATTTATTAATTGCTGTAGAGCTTTAATGAATGTATGACTGCTGTCCAAGTGCTAAAAGACCTCAAACATATATACATACATATGTATGTATACATACATATGTATGCACATGTATATAAATAAATGTATATATAGTTACAATAGAACAGAGAGCAGTTAGTACAGTCTAGAGTCATAATTTAAGACGATAAGTAAGAGTTCATTATTTTAATTACTATAATTTACCAAGTTTGCATATTATAACAAACGGACCTCCATTTCGGTCATTTGAGCATAAATTATTGTCTGCAGATTCTCATATTCAACATGTATGTATGTGTATTGGTAAAAAGGGGAAGGGCGGTGTTGTTGAGGGGGGCAACATTGTTGAAGTCGATTACTAGAACACAAGCTCATAGCCTGACGCACTAGACCGCGTGGTACTTGCAAAACAAGGCAGTACATAGCCACTGAACGGTCTTTGCTCTTCCTCTTCCCACATCAAAAATTGAGGCAAAATAATTTTAATTACTGAGTCTCTTATTATCCCCGATACCGTCGTTATATAACTGTATTTTGAACTGGGCAATTATGGCCAAGGCTCGACAATGTAACATAATAGAGCAAGCACCTCACAGGGAGCGCAAACTATTTGGGGCTGTGGCATCTGCTGCAATAATTTTCGCAATGTGGGATGTTTCTATGCGGTGTCGGCTGTTGCCAAAATATTTAAATATTCATGAAAAGCTTTCAGTTTTTTTCGTTTATACATTGAGATATATAAATTAATGATCTTTCTAATATGAACATCTCATATTTATACATTTACATAGTATTCAAAATGTTATATTTATTTTTACAATCAATGGGAAAACAGCGATTTTGGAACGATATTTTGTTATGTGTTATTTTTACGCTCCAATGAAACCAAAGAATCGCTTAGAACTTGAATATTAAATACATATGCATGTACTTGGCAACCTCAAAGGAATAATCAAAGAGTTAAAAAAAAAACGTACATACATATATGTATGTATGTATAATGCTGTGTTAATTGAAACAAACTGACGAATCGAATTAAAAAGCAATTAAATTGAAAAAATATATCTATTATGCATATCGGAGTTAGCTTCTTACCTCATTTTCCGTCGGGTAGCTATATCCAAACTGCGCATATGCAGCCATTGTTGCCTTCGTCTTCGACTAAGTCGCAATTGTTGGAGAATGAAGACAGCAGCACAGAGCAAAACGCGAGCGAATAGAGAGTGCCGCGCTGTGGGGAGCCCCGGATGCGGATGCTGCCGGGATGTGTAGTTCTGACAAGGGGTTCTGGGGGTTGGGTCACCGTACACCGCACACCACCGCTACGGTACGGTACCGCACCGCACTGCCTGAAAAGGGCAAGGGTTCGGTGCTAGAGAGTTGTCGTGCGTGCTCTCGATTGCGAGAGCAACTAAGCACTCTGGACGCTTTTGTTATATGTTGGTTTGTTGGGTGTCGGTGTCGCGCTATTGTTGTTGTTGCTGGCCTTGTTGAAAATTGATAAAACAAATTGTCGATGTCGAGCAGTTTAATGTCGCCGGAGCCGGAAAATGTTTTGTTTGTTTTGTGCCACTCTGGCTTTTTATTCTTTTAGTTCATATTTATTGACTTTGGCTTGTCTGTAGCTTGCGTCGGTCGGTCAGCCAGCCACTGGCTGAAATACAAATCCAAGTCTATGGTGTTTGCGGCAAACAGATTAGATGTTTTGTCGCCGGCCTAGTGAACAAACTTGTTAATGTTGATGTTATTGCCTTAGCTTTGTTTGTGATGTATTTTTGAAAGCGTACCGCTCAAATATAGCCAAGTTTTCGACTCGTTTTGAGCTTTCATTTGTGTACTATTTATAATTTAAGACACTTTCTCACATACATAAATACATACATATGTATGTATGTATGTAAGTACATGCATATAAACATATGCACGAAGTTATTCTAATTGGTGAATTGATATTACACGCAAACAAAAAAATAGACGCTTTGCATCTGCACTGTTCCTTTCGCCTTCACTTCCGTCTGCTTCCAGTGAAACGAGTTTTACAATTTGTCAACCGTGCCGCTACGAATCTGAGTATAGCCACTGCCACAGCCACAGCACAGGCTCGACTGAGATGATGTGCACCTAATCGCGTTTGAACACAAACTGGTCTGCCGCCTCTGCCGATGTCGATGCCACAGCTACGACACTGAAAAGGCAACAGCCAACCTGGCACGAGGTCGCCATCAGAAAGAGATGGCATGTACCGAAGTGGCTTCCATAGCGCAGCACAACAAACAATGAAGTGTTCTGGTTGGCGAGCATTTTTCAGACAAAGAGTACGGCAACTTTGCTATTTCACTCTCTCGCCTTTCGCTGCATTGGTGCAACCGAAACGGGGAGTGCCTTCGGGTTGCGTGAGCGTTCTAATCGGGGCTGATAAATTGGAACACGCCCACCCTGTCGATTGGAAGTCGTAACTAAGCAAATGAACACCAACGACATACATTCTCGATTTTATACCCAACCTTCTCGTTATCACTGCGTTGGAAATATTTTTATGGCGAACCGTGATCGGAAGGCTTCTTCATTGGCACCAAATGCAACACAAACGGCGTTTCCCAATCGGATCTTTATGATTTCACCATTTGAATGATTAACAATAAATAACCCAAACTAAACAGTTCGATTTATTCCAATAATTAATTATCAAAAACAGAGTAGTATTATATAAAACATCAAAATAAGTTAAGATATGCATACGTAAAAATTTTTGGTACTAAGAGTCGAAGAAATTCGAGCCAATAGGATTGTCATGGTGCTTCATTGCCAAAAGAACAACAAGATCAGCAACCAACGACCTGATCTATGAAGTTTTATCTTTTATCTATATAAGTTAAAAATTATTAAATCACTGGAAACTTCCTATCCTTCGTATCCTTCGCATATAAGAACGTTCTTATTGGAAAAATTTAAAATTGCTAAGGTTAAGTAGACTTTGTCGCTATATAAAACGTGGGGAAATTTTTATATATGTATAGTACATATGTGCTTGCCTTCCTCCGTTTTTCAAAAATATTGAAAAGGATAAATCTGCAACAATGCACGACACTGGCCACATCACAGAGAAGTTACACTTGAGCCAATTCTAAAATACGAGAATTGACCCAGAATTTGAAGAATTCATGTAAAATGAGATTTTCAGTACTTTTGGGTGTTAACATGCTATTATTCATGATGAAGTGCATGTGTGTTTCTTTGAATATGGTTACGCGTATCGTGTTTTCGGCGTATAGGGATAGATTTACAATACTAACATGCCTATAGTTAGAGGATCAGTTTACTTGAGTAGAAGTTTCCGCCTGTTCAGTCTCATTATGGTCGGACTAGACCTAAGTACTTTGCATCCTTGTTGGCGCCGGGAAATTAAACACCCTTTTCTACAACCCTGCCAACTATTTCCACATTGCGTAATGAAAATGCGTAGTATAAATTTATCGTGATTATGGGAACTGACACATATGCTGCGTTCTACACCTCAAAGATGCAGGAATAAATTCGATTCGACAAGTGTGTTTTACAGTCACATAAACTTGAGCTTTTTATTTATTTTTGTTTTTTGTGTGTTTCATTGTCTTACTGGACAGAACCCAGATTATATTGGAAACAATTTAAGTGTAGATCTCCCCGAAATATTATCCTTTGACACCAGGTGCGGCAATTCTGGCACACGCACACAAACGCAGATAAACTTATCCATACATATATACATTGATATATGTACATACATATGTATATGTATGTATCTACATATGTATTGCCCTTTTGCATGCGTGTCGGCTGTAGGTTGGTAGTCTGGTGAGAGAAATAAGGTGAAAGAATCAAGAGCACCAGCTGCACGAACAGGAGTTGCAAGTACTCCCACTCCAATCCCTCCCATTCTGCTGCTTACTTAAGTGTTGTTTCATGTCACCTGGAAACCATTTGGACATGAAATTGTCGCTTTTCAGTATTTGGCACACACACATACGTATGTATGTGTAAACGCATATACATATGTAGATACGAATGCATACACACACACACACACACAAAGTTAGATTCATCTCTCACGTTTCTGCTTGAAGGACTAAAGCAAAAAATTTTCTAAATAAAATTCTCTCCTTTCGGCTTATTGAAACAAACGTGCATACATACACATATATGTATATATGTACTTATATTGTTATTCGTGAATTCGGATGTTTTGTATATATATATGTCCATATACATATTAATATATGTTCATATATAAAGTAAAATCATCTCCCAAATGATAAAAGAGATAGTATGTGTAGTTTGCCAGAACACGTACAAAAGGGCTATATGCAAATTGCTTCAAATAAATTTGTTTGCGTTCATTCTGTTAACTCCAGGGGGTGCCATGTTTTATGTTTCATAATTAAACACTGAAGATTGTGTGACAAATTGCACAGGTCCTTATAGACACATTTGACCAATTTAATTTCTTCCGTAGAGCATTTTTTTGCTCCCCATTTTGGGCGTGAATCGTGCAAAGCCCCAGGAAGACATGGAATCGATCATTGTATGTAGAGGGGCATTATCAAATTGTGGGCTGTGTTATCAACAGCCGTGATATCGTATCAACACCCGGCATCTTATCGACCACTTGAAAATGAAATTGCCGCTCAAACAAAACTAAAGCGTATACAACATTTTACAAACAATCACAAATGGAAACATACTTATCTACTCACTTTTCAAAACAAATCAACAAATCGGTGCTCTTTATGGTTCAAGTGCTATCGACGTTCAGTCAAACTCGAAACCCAAGCCCAAACCAAGGAACAGACCCAGACCCAGGCCCAGGCCCAGGCCAGGGCTAGACCCATGCCTATACCGTACATCAGTCAAAGCAATAGCCCTTTCCTCTGAATACTTTGCGCGTGCGTTTGCTTTTGTCGGCATTTCGGAAACAACAGTCACGATTGATTGTCACTGCAATTGACTGTGATTTCTAATTTCCAATTGGTTTCCGAAACATACACACACACGTACTGATACCCACAACTCACTTATTATCTGTGCCAAGCCTCACACCCAAACGTGATAAGTGGCGACCCAGAGCCTTTTAGCCTTCTAGATGATATAAGTAGATGATTTGTATGGACAGCTTACTTTGGCATGTTTCACGACGCGACAGTGATCGCCTTCATTTGCAATGAGTCCAAGTTCGGAATTAATATAAGATCATCTATAGAGCTTCCACTGTTGGGTATCACAAATTATAACTTTTAGCTTTAAGTGCTGAATGCATACATATTTTAAAACCTAAATATCAGCGAAATCTAGTTGTAATGGAGTCCATTTCTCTGACGGGATCTGTGGGGCCTCCGAGCCATACCTATTTCAAGTGATGCGTAATTCAGTATCCCTTTATATCTTGAACATTGAGCTATTCAATAAAGTTTTTGTTTTAAATTTGATCTACGTAGATAATTGATGAATATAGCTCTAACCATCATAAGATTTTGCAGCTGTTGCTGCTGATCAAGAGCAAATATTCTTACAAACGAGCAGGATAACTAACATAAAAATAATGCAGTCAACTATTCTGCCAAAATAGATTGCATTGATCCAGACAGGCGGATATGGCTGAATCATCCCAGCATGATGTGCTAAAAAGAATGTAAACATATATAACGTAAATATATATTTTATGTATGCAGTATGAGATGTATGCTTACTTCTATGCATTTTAATCTTCAGGCAAATGATATTACTATCCCTTTTGCTCGGGTATAAAAAGATACTTTTACATGTCTCTTTCCTTCCTCGGTTTAAGCTATAATGAGTTTATTATTGCTGCACGAAAAAAAGCTTCAGCACGGATTTAATGACAAATTTTGGATGGGATTAAATATAATAAAGAGAACTTTAAGATATTTTATCATAGTTATTAAACTACAAATGCATTTTTCTATATATACATGTATGTACATACATGTGTATATGCACAATTCCAGAAACTTATGTATGTACATATATGTATGGACGTGTGAATATTTTACGATAAGGCACGGGCAAATTTCAAATTTTAATCTCTCAAATGACTCGGCATGACCACTCATTTGCGTTAATTGGGTAAAAGGGAGGACATGACAGAAGTCTGTAACTAACGTTGTGCAAAGTCTGCGCAAAAGTCAAACGAAGTTCAAATTAGTACCTTCGGGAATCGGGAAAACTTTTTAGTTACACAAACACAATGCAAACTTGCACAGGTTGAATTCAGTTTTTGAAATTGTTCTTTATTGAGATTGTCTTTGTACTAATATAGTTTTATACAATTTTATACTTTATTCAACAAAAGACATTGACCTGAATGTGAACTTGTTAACATTCTAGGTGTCTTCTTCTAACAATCAATAGTGATTAGCCAGATTATTTTCAACGCTATTTGGAACGAAATTAATATTCACACGGATTTGTTAATTGGATGTCATTGTACAGTCGCATATGGACACTAATGTTTATGATGATGCAGTCCACTTGGGTGTAATAGCACAATTATAAATAATGTCTGCTTTTCGCGACAGAAACAGGGACGAATACAAGTAAATTTTAGGCATAAATTGCGATATTGCCCTGCACGTAAAGTTTAAGATGCATTTAGCCACCCAAAGTGCACAACATAGCGAATTTCATAATTAAATTTCGTGTCACTTCGTGTAAATCGTTTGCGAACTTACTCGCAGTACGTTGTCTCCGCTGAAACAGAGACTAAAGCAATTTATCAAAAATAAATCATTTTGACGAGTTGCAAGTACACGGTAACAGATGTTGATATAACGCCAACTGTAAGTGCGACTACAAAAATATGGCAGCAACTGCACCGATGCGACGTGTGCAATGCCAAGTTGGCCGTGTTAGCATTGCCATTATAAATGGCAGATTAGTTTTCAAATTGTACAGTGCGTCACCGGAATACAGACATACTCAATTATACAAAGATATATGTAAATTTGCCACTTCGAGCATTCCATATATACATATGTACATACGTATATCTGAGCTACACGCAAATTAGCGCATTAGTGTCACGAGGTGTAACTCAAAAAACACAAATAAAACGTCAACCCATGATCCCTAAATACTTTTAATAAACAGCACACACTTCCTACAATGAATCACACTAAATAAAACTATACATATATTGTTCATCAAAACAAATTTATTCGGGAAAGGAAATCTGTGCAAATTTCCATAAGGTATTCCGCAAGATTATATTTTCATTGTTGAAAGTATTAACGAACCAAAAAAAAATTTTAATTCGATTATGTTAAAGTGCATATGTACCTTAGAATCGATTATGCAAAATTATCAAACTTATCACTGCCATTTTATTAATCAAAACTAAGTTCTACTTATGTATATCTAAATGAATAATGGATAGTGATTCAATGATACTTTCACACTAAGAACGACTGGCAATATCGAAAGGATCTAACCGATACTTTAACAATTTTTCCATCGTTACAACATTTCGCAAACTGTGCTCTTTCACAGAGACTTAACATAATTTTATAGAGTTCATCAATATAGTTTCAAACAATTGCTTTTTTCAGTTTCATTTTGCCTCTTATGCATAGCATCCAGCCATATTTAATGCAATACAAATTATATTTAAAAAATTAACTTCCGACGTTCGCTATCTCATCCAAATTTTAATAATTTTTAACAAGTCTTTAATGTCTGTGAAATTTCATTTAGGTTGATTTTGGCCAGCGAGGCTTGTGCCTTTTTTCTGCATTTACATAGTTTATCGATTTGCGCCTAACAAAATGTCATTGCATTTGAAAGTTTCAAAATTGGCTATAATAAAATTTCATGGCAATTCCCCCCATATAAATATAATGCAATTGGAACTTATTTAAGTCATTCCCATGGGAGAATCAGATGTAATCACTGTTAGCACCGTGACTTAAGAGTATATCTATCCCTAATCATGAAAATTTCATTTATTGTAATAAATATTTTGTAAGCTTGTACCTATGGATAACAGAAAACAGTTTTTTATCTCTTCTACGGATTAATATTCCACATAATGAGAAATTTGGATGGATAACATAACGCAAATAGAAGATTTTGGACCCAATCCGATTTACGCACATGTGCATCACATATCTGGTATATCTCATTATTAGAGCATAAAAACAAACTTAATTTCTGATGTCTCAAAAGTTTTTCATTTTCCAACATTTTGGTTGGTGCCTTCGTTATATACACAGTATTACATATGTTTTTATAAAGCTTCCAAATGTAGAGTAAACTGCTTTCCGTTACGTGGTATTATAAATACAGAAATACCAATAAATATTGTGAGGAACAGACTACAATTTGAATGGGAACAATAATTGATTATATGCATGTAACGTGCGCCAATAAACGAACTCATAAGCCAAGAACGCCGCCCCTGGGTGGCCATGTTATCAATTTACTGCTACTGCATTGCACACAATTCATATTTAATTTTGCACAATGGCATTTCAAAAGTCAGAAAAATAAAAATTACAGGTACTGTCCAAATCTAGAGTCAAAAAAGTGCTCGAAGGAAAAAAAGCAAAAATCCCCCAGGACTTGTATAAATTCAATAAATAATTGTGTTTTGCTGTTGTACTGGCTCCGGGAATAACAATGGGTGCGGACGAGATACAATGTTTGCATGTCTGTAGGAATAAGTTGATCTGCAGTTAATGTTCCAATTTGGTGGCCAGAAGCAATGGCAAAGAGATTGACCACTAGGCGTATGCATATTTTTTTAAATGCCCGTCGGTCCTTCCTTCCTTACTTGTACGGACAGTGGAGATCCAATTTGCCTCGCAATGCAAATTGCATTGTAGTCGAGTTATAGTATAATTGGTGCAATGTTGAATGCACGAACCTACATACACTGGACTCTGCTTGGGACTCCGGCATCCTCACCGACTACGGTCCCGGTAACTTGGTCTGTGCTGGTGCCCATCCAACGCATTCTACGTTCGTGTCAATAAATTAAAATGAGAATTGATTCGCTTACGCCCGATTTAAGCAACAACAGTCCATTTCATGACCATATATGCACATGGCCAACCGTGTAAATTCGTGTATTCACATAAACAGGATAGAATGGAAATGCAAACGTTTTTATACAAATGCACATACATACATTCATATATGTATATGTATATATACATATGTATGTTTGTATGTGAAAATGCATGAGCATTTATATACATACATGCATAGATATACACGAATTGGTATCGGTATACACTGGCGGCGTATGCAGCCGCGTATGGACACATTTCGAAACTATTAACAAACAAATTAAATGTTGGGCCCGCACTTTAAAAACTAATTTAAGAACGCATTACAAGAAAATTCCATTAAACAATGCTGTTTCAAACGTGCGTGTTGCCCACTTGGACTTCCCAGACATTCTGTCTCCTGAATGACCACAAACCACCACAAAGCATTACCAATCACATTAAGATAAGGGAAATCGTCTAACAAAACGCATAATCTATAAGGGAATTCAAAATTGCTAACACAATTTAAATTCATTTCAAACACTATGTTTAAAACAAATCATAGACGAATATAACAAGATAAGCGACTCGGGCCGCTGCTTTTCGTTCGGTTCCGTTCCGGTGCAACCCGTTTCAATCGTCATGGATGCGACATGGATGGGAAAAGGGTACAAAACCTGCAGATACTAAATGTCAGCAAACTAATAAAATTAGTTGCTTTAACGACAGTGGAATTGCTGTCTCGGGAACTCTATATATATATGTATATACATATACATATGTATACAGAATATACATATGTAGTGTATATCTATATAAATATATGAGAGTCCGAGTCGGAGTCGAAGTCCATGTGTTGAGCACCTTATCGATTGGTAAAATAATCAAATGGGTTCGTAAATATTATCACGACCATCTGGTGCTGGCCAGCCATAGCTCCAATGGCAGAGAGTTCTTTCATAAATTTATCCATGAGACAGTTCTTTGTCATGCTAATTAAACCGCCAAGGGGATACAAAACTTGATAGGCCATCTAAGATACCTGTCCTAAGAGTTTTACCCAACATAGATACATGTACATTGATGAGCCCATCGATGCCCAACAACCTTCTATTCCAAAAGATTTCCAAGAAACTATCATTCCACTCATTCTTTCTATGCCTTAGCAGACAAGGTGGCGGCATTTTGGGAATAAAAATGTTGTTCGTTTTTGTTTAGAACCTGGACCAACCAGATTAAATATACATTCATTATAAGCAGATCTTTCAAAGATCGTAAGTATGCAGTGGGTGACAAAAGTACATGGCAAACTATAGTCATATACAAATACACCTTTCAAAAGAGTACATTAATTTATTCACAAGTTTGCAAAGCATCGCCGAATGTATAAAGTGTATATTCAGTATGTCTGTATAGATAAACAAGATCATGATTAGAGTACTAACAAATTTTCCACATAGTTTTCCTTTCTTATCCGATGATAAAGCTCCGATCATAAAGCTCCCATTTTAACACTTAGTCCAAAGTTTCATTCTTTCTACATTTTTATACCCTGTACCCATAGGGTAGAAGGGTATATTAAAGTCGCTAAAATGTATGTACCAGGCAGAAGGAAGCGTTTCCGACCCCATAAAGTATATATATTCTTGATCAGCATCAACAGCCGAGTCGATTGAGACATGTTTGTCTGTACGTCTGTCCGTCCGTCTGTCCGTATGAACACCTAGATCTCGGAGACTATAAGAGCTAGAGCTATCAAATTTAGTGTGAACATCCGTCTTATGCTTAGGTAGATCAAGTTTGTTTCAAATTTTAGCCACGCCCACTTCCGCACCCGCAATTTAAAAAAAAAAACGATAACTAGAGCTGTATTAAAGTATTTTTACATGGTACACCTAATTATATAGGCAAACTGGACCAGCTGACCAAATTTTGTCGAAATCGGACAATAAACATCGGACATATGCCTATATCCGTTTTGTGCTGAAATCCCAAGGCGGCATTGGCAGATAAGAAAGAGCGAGATAGCATGCATTCGCTGCTGCTGCATATAAAAGGGAATAAATAACGACCTTTCTTCAGTCTTAAAACTCGAAAATTCGCTTCACTACCAAACCTCTTTTCATTCCACTATTCTGGTCTACCCAAGAGCACTAATCATGCATTCGGTCAGCTCATTGTGGATTACATCAAATAAAAATTGAATCTGCCTAAAAGTTTCTTTTTTTGCTCTTCGCGCCTTGAGCTGCCATCGAATTCTGATAGACTTCTCGTAACCAACCTTGCCTCCTTACTTAACCTCAAAGTAATGCTTGGTGCAATGGGAAAAAGGCTTTCCTAATTTTTTCTTATCTCGTAATCCTTAAACTGGGCAAGCAATCAACCGTTTAACCGACATAATATTTTCAACTGGGTTGAAACTAGTTGTCGATTGATCGACCAAATATTTGGTGTGAAAAATTCAAACTATGGGCAATTAAATTAGATTTTTACTGGTTTTATATACAAACTTCGCATTGATTCTGGTAATTAATACAAAATGGCCAAAGAAATATACATATGTATATATCGTTGTCTTATGCATCTTCAGTCGGGTAATGATCACCAGTAGCCCAACCAATCTAAATTTCATTGTCAAAACTAGTAAAAATTGTAGGTATAATGCAACTTTCTTTATAGCCCCAAATACCCGCAAAATATTGTCGTTAAAGCAGACTGTATTACGTTTATCATCAAAAAAATAACGAAACGTCATGAAATGGAAAAATAAAAAACCTAAGTCTGGGTCTTTCGGCTTTGACACCATTTATCAATACTAATTGATTATAAGAAATTGATTTTCAAAAATGTATATGTATATGTATATGTATATGTATATGTATATGTATATGTATATGTATATGTATATGTATATGTATATGTATATGTATATGTATATGTATATGTATATGTATATGTATATGTATATGTATATGTATATGTATATGTATATGTATATGTATATGTATATGTATATGTATATGTATATGTATATGTATATGTATATGTATATGTATATGTATATGTATATGTATATGTATATGTATATGTATATGTATATGTATATGTATATGTATATGTATATGTATATGTATATGTATATGTATATGTATATGTATATGTATATGTATATGTATATGTATATGTATATGTATATGTATATGTATATGTATATGTATATGTATATGTATATGTATATGTATATGTATATGTATATGTATATGTATATGTATATGTATATGTATATGTATATGTATATGTATATGTATATGTATATGTATATGTATATGTATATGTATATGTATATGTATATGTATATGTATATGTATATGTATATGTATATGTATATGTATATGTATATGTATATGTATATGTATATGTATATGTATATGTATATGTATATGTATATGTATATGTATATGTATATGTATATGTATATGTATATGTATATGTATATGTATATGTATATGTATATGTATATGTATATGTATATGTATATGTATATGTATATGTATATGTATATGTATATGTATATGTATATGTATATGTATATGTATATGTATATGTATATGTATATGTATATGTATATGTATATGTATATGTATATGTATATGTATATGTATATGTATATGTATATGTATATGTATATGTATATGTATATGTATATGTATATGTATATGTATATGTATATGTATATGTATATGTATATGTATATGTATATGTATATGTATATGTATATGTATATGTATATGTATATGTATATGTATATGTATATGTATATGTATATGTATATGTATATGTATATGTATATGTATATGTATATGTATATGTATATGTATATGTATATGTATATGTATATGTATATGTATATGTATATGTATATGTATATGTATATGTATATGTATATGTATATGTATATGTATATGTATATGTATATGTATATGTATATGTATATGTATATGTATATGTATATGTATATGTATATGTATATGTATATGTATATGTATATGTATATGTATATGTATATGTATATGTATATGTATATGTATATGTATATGTATATGTATATGTATATGTATATGTATATGTATATGTATATGTATATGTATATGTATATGTATATGTATATGTATATGTATATGTATATGTATATGTATATGTATATGTATATGTATATGTATATGTATATGTATATGTATATGTATATGTATATGTATATGTATATGTATATGTATATGTATATGTATATGTATATGTATATGTATATGTATATGTATATGTATATGTATATGTATATGTATATGTATATGTATATGTATATGTATATGTATATGTATATGTATATGTATATGTATATGTATATGTATATGTATATGTATATGTATATGTATATGTATATGTATATGTATATGTATATGTATATGTATATGTATATGTATATGTATATGTATATGTATATGTATATGTATATGTATATGTATATGTATATGTATATGTATATGTATATGTATATGTATATGTATATGTATATGTATATGTATATGTATATGTATATGTATATGTATATGTATATGTATATGTATATGTATATGTATATGTATATGTATATGTATATGTATATGTATATGTATATGTATATGTATATGTATATGTATATGTATATGTATATGTATATGTATATGTATATGTATATGTATATGTATATGTATATGTATATGTATATGTATATGTATATGTATATGTATATGTATATGTATATGTATATGTATATGTATATGTATATGTATATGTATATGTATATGTATATGTATATGTATATGTATATGTATATGTATATGTATATGTATATATCGTATAACTATACGAACCCATTCTTCTAGTTTAAAGGTTCGAATAATTTTCCTTTACAAAACAAAAAACTTAAGATTTTAAACTTGACTGCAAATCAAATTATTTTTTACCTCCTGCATTTTTTGCTAGTAAAACAATTTTCTCTCTCTCAATGGAGCGTTCCAATGAGGTATATTAAAGAGGGCCGATACATAATAACATATTGGATCATGTAGGGGAAGGATACCTCTGTAAATATGGTTGGTTAACTTTGTACATTTCAAACTCTCAAGGCCGAATTTTGTGTTGTTTGTACCACTTTGTAAGTCCCTGACAATAGCAAATTAGCGGCGACACGAATCTGATCAGAGATATGAGCGGATCCGTGTATGTATAATTGTCTTATGTGACTTATGTATGTATATGTGAGATGTCATGCAGCCTTCAACGATCAACGAAAGAAAAATCTGAACGTGAAAGACACATTAAAGTGCCCATAAGTGGCGGCACATCCAAAGATTGCCTAATGTGAACTAATGGATATAATTATTTTAGTTTCCTTTATCATCAACAGTTCTCTAAATACGCATTGTATGCTGGATGTACGACACCGTTGTCATATATAATCAGTTGGCCGGGCTGAGAGGTGGCCATTGGTCTCACATCTTGTAGGCGTGTTTTGTTTCTTTTTTGTTTTTGTTAATTTCTTTGCTTGACATTTCATGCTCAATTTTCTTATGTCATGATTGATAGCCAGCAATGTATGTCCATTAGAGGAGACTTTAAGCCGAATTGCTCAAATTTAAAGAAATGGTTGCTCTCGGCTATAATTAATTGTCTATACACTCAGACAGCGACAAATCATACTTGTAGTCTAATCAAATATACACATTGTATGTATGTAAGTATTTATGTATTTATGTATGTATGTATGTATGCAAGACTCCCCCCGTTTACTTTCATATTGCTGTCTTATAAGTCATATCCCTAAATATTTCTTTATATACCCTTGCAGAAGGTATAGTAAAACTGTTCAAATCCTTGAAACGCATAGTAATATAAATAAATTTCCAGCCCCAAAAAAAGAATTGAATTTTTGATCAGCGTCTTTCAAGTAGATGCTATAGAATAAAAAATGTTTTCATTTTGCTGTTTAATGTATTTGCGACCAAATAAAAATCAGATCGGACAATCATTACGAGTATAAATCGATTTAAGAAATTAAAAAAAAAAAAAAATCCATTTACTTCAGCCAAAAAGAATTAGCGATTAACTACACAAGCAGGAAAATGTTATCCTTCATATTTCATTTTTGTTTTAAATTTGTGGCCGATATGACGGAAAAAGCAACTTAATAGTATAGAACTGCAAGGGTATACAGACTTCCATGCGACCAAAGTCAGCTTCTTTGATATTCTCTTTTAATTTTGGACATGTACTCATATAAAAAATTTTGGTGATTTTTTAAGATATGTAAATTTAAGGCGTCACAACCATTTGCGACCATTTTCAAATCTTTTTGGCCGCCCATGTGTCCGCTGGCCCATCACGCAGCATGGCACATTATACATATACACTGACCTACCTACACCTTTAGAGAACTGCCTAAGAAAAAGTTTGGGTGAAACAAAATTACTTTAAATTTAATATGACCACGTTAAGTTAATGACATCTTACCAAGTTTTTTATATGTTTAATTGGCAAATTGAGTGCAAATGGTCAACAACGAAACAAATAGCAAAAGGATTGTTTAAAGTATTTAAAGTTTTTTTTAGTATAAATCAGTTTGCTTTGTTTCATAAAAAAATATTAATATTAATGAAGCATCATAATCCCATAATCATTAATATTTTTACCTTAAGTTTACTTGTTACCTAATACATTTATATACAATTATTATTTTCTGCTTTACTCTTGTTTTGTTTACTTTTTTCTACCAAGGTAAGAATAGGGAATAGTGAAAAAGCGAATGAAATACATGTATCCAAATATGTGAAGGAGTTTTATCTTGTTAGCAGGAGAATCAGCGTTCATAAAGCATAAACTGGTACAAACCGGTTCGTCCGTTTTTGATAGAAACTATCTACGTAAACTCATTTACTTTACCCAAGCTATACTTCTTACTGATTTTGTCAGATTTCATCGAAATCGGTAGACTGTAATGATAAATATATAATATACATATACGGATACCTACAATACAATCATCACATAAAGACGCATTCTTTATCTGGTGCAACGCTCAGATAGAAATTAGCTAAATTGTCAATGAGTTTGCAAATGGAATTTGCAACATTTGTGTGGAAAAATGTAAACTAAAGTTTTAGTTATTCATTAATTGGTATATTTATATAATGTGCATTTCAAGTAGATGCACTTAAATTTTCTTAAAGTCTATTATCCCAGAGAAATGTTTCAAATTAGCATACGACATTACGTATACGCCCTCGTGTACACACAGGTCTTGCAACAGGCGACATGCTACACACTCATGTCATGATGCAATCTCAGGATATTAATTGTTATAGTTGCGAAATGTCTCTGCTTGAATTGTTTCTAAGGCTTTTGTGCGATGCAGCAAAATTCTAATCTTGTTGATAACGAACGTATCGCCATTCCTAACACTGTCAAAGCCAGAGCTAGGCATTTCGGCTACACTGACAAAAGGATTTCCGTACATGACAAGCAGGAGCAATAATTTATAGAGGCTGTGCTGCATAGGCAAGCTGCGAGCGCAAGGATGTGGCTGGTGACTGCACCAGCAACCACACATACATACATACACAGAAATTCATACACAATCTTGCAGACAGCATAAGGGATGATGTTGAGTAGAGCAGCATTCAGTCCGGGTATAGAGCTGGGCTGAAGCTGGGACTAGGACGGAGGCTGGGCGCCGTTGCAACCCATTCCAAATGGTATGTTCTCTGTTAGAGCCAGTGTGACTACTCTGATGGTGTGTATTATATTTGTACTCATCTTGTTTCACTTAAATAGCACTGCATTCTCATAGCAGCTTGAGACTTGAGTCAGCACCAGAAAAATAGCTCGACCGCCCCTTTTAATCAGAAGACCAGCCAACGCAATTGGTAGAGGCATAAGTGGGGTAGTGCGGTGCGGTTCGGTCTAAGGGAATAGGAAAATGGAATCTTAAGTGCTGTACCCCTTTAATTATTTTATGCAAATTTTCATTCATTAAAGATATCAAACTTTATATAAACATTTTCAACTCATCTGAAATTTGTTGAAAATTTTATAAGACTCGTTGAATATGCTGAAGCTAAATGATTTAATATGTGAAGTAATTAAGCAATTTGGAAATATAAACAGAATAAATATCAAGATGATTTTCAAGTGATTGATTTGTTATATAGATATATATATATGTATGTAACATAGTTTAGCAGCTCTCTCACCATTAAATCAGTAAATGGCTTAAATGTTTGTTTTACTCTATCTCAGCAGTCACTCATACAAGTAAGAAAAATAAGAAATGGTGGTAAAATGTATCAAAAAATCATTTCTATATGTTATAGTATCTGAAATTCGATACGGACTCACACAATTAAAATAGAAAATTAAGAGAATAATATGCATTCCGACTTCCAGACAAAAATAAAAATAAAACGGTTGGACATAGTGAATGCACTTAAATAAAATCTTAAACTAAGAAAAACAAAAGAGGAGAGTATAGATAATAAATTCAATATTGATGAGTTGGGGTTAACCAGACGATTCTGTTTTACTTTTTTGCATTTTATTAATTATAAAGTAATTTAACCTAAACTGAATAGTAAAGAAATCAAAGTCAACTGTAAGAAAACTTTGAATTTCACAAAACTTCGTAAAAAGATTTCTTTTTTAATTCTGGTGATCCAAATTATGGGTATTAATAAGAAATAGTCGAGTAGCACACTTTTCGACATAGATTTTGACTTAAGTGTAGTTTAAGAACGAAGCTAAGTTGATTTCATTGAAGTTATATGGATGGGTGTTAATGGAATTGTCGTATGTAACAAATCAATATGGACAAATTTCTGTCTCTTCTCCAGCTGTACTATATGGCCATTCAAATTCATTTCCCCTGTATTTTCCGCTAATAGGGAACACGTGCACTTTATTGTATCAGTGGAATGTTTAGGGCTAATCATTTAAAAATGCTAAATGTGCGCTAACCTTTCTTTGTACTCAGAGGAATTGAATAAAGTTAACGCCCTGCTCTTTGGTTTTTGGGTCGTTGGATTACATTTCTAAAGTCGCTAACAACCAACAGCAACTTTAATTCTCGCACAGTTCCAAATGATTCCCTACAACACATACATATGAACAAAGTAAAATGCTCAAATAGGAATGAAGAATTGCCCGCACACGAATCTGAATGGTCCAACTCGATGCTGGAAAGTAAATGCGACAAGTTTCCAAATGGGTAACAATTCTCAAAGTGATTAATTCGACTGCCGTCTGACAACAGGCGTTTGACCATAGGATTGATTTATTGCCCCAAGACGTTAAGTGGATGCAAGAAAAGTTAACTGTCGTATATATGCTCGCCGTTGGTGACCGATCCGAAAGAAACAAAAAATGCTGAAACTGTCGAGCGACAACAACAACCACGCTTGCACGAGTGAAGGCAAATCCCATGGTTTATGGGCCATAAATGAGATCGCTTCACAGAAACGCAGAGAAGGATCTGGCTTGGCAACTGGCAACTTGAACTTACCATTACTCTCAGATGCGATTAATTTATTCGGCTTACTGATTGGCCACATATATAATGGGATATTTTATGCCCACTGCAGTCATTTAGTATTGTAAAACATCTCATAAAGCCAATAAGGCATCTTATCCAAACTGAGCTATGGGAACGGAACTAGTGTCCCGCTGATAGCGCTTCCAAAGAGTTACAATACCGAACCGCTTAAGAAATTTGTTACTGATATTTAATATGTACATACATACATACATACGTAGGTGCTAATCTTCTTCCCATACGAATGCCTATATGAATGTACATACATTCTTCCCTTGCTTCATCTATGTATGTACTAAACATAGAGCACTGCATGTACTCTCTATGTGGTCATACAAATGTATGTATGTAGCTCTATCTGTAGTTATTACAAAAATACATACATACATACAGAAATGTCAACAATTCACAAATATACTAAAAGAATACCACCTATACATACATATACATATGTATCTTTGAAATGAGTAAGAAATTGATTGGAACACTCCATAGAGTGCAAGATGGACAAATTGGCTAGTTCATCGTAACTTACCGATTACCATCATCGACTGTCAATTTTAATTAAAATGGCAATTTGTCCAATAATCTACAAACCGCTAAATTTGAATTTATTTAACGACGATATTCGAAATTAATTGTTCGTTTATGTATTTGCAAATATACATATATACATATGTACATCTATTCTATTTAGTAAGTAGGGCTTGAAGGCGGCTGAAGTATGTTTTCCAACATTCATATACATACATATATGCATGTATGTATGTATGTATTAAAACAGTGTCTCGTTTTACATGTATACACATGTACGTATATTATTGTACCCTTGCAAAAGGATATATTCATTTTGGAGAGCCAGGTGTAGGTGGATACCTATACAGAGTACATGTATTCTCCATGAAGCACGACGAGCCGAATTGATATAGTCATGTCCAAAGTTTTTCGGGACTTTTAGTTCTTTATTTTACCTTCACATTTAACAATACGAATGATAGCAAAAATCCAGGGGCGTCAATTCTTTAAAAAAAAGTTGTTTGCAATATTTATAGTACCTACTTAAAAACTTTTTTGTTTATCTTACTTTGCCATAGAAAAATACACTTCATATACCTTGAAAGATGACGCACTCTTTCTACACTACATTGATTAGGGACATTAGTATCATTAATTTAGACACGGCACTACGTAGAATCATGGATCCCTTTCTTTGATATCTTTACTTTCTATTAAAAATGAAAATGTTGGAAAAAAGAGCTTTTGCTTAGAAATTTTCTGAGATACAACCCATGGGCATAAAAGAAGTCAGACCCCTACATCTTTAAAGTTTACCACTTCCGCGAATGCTTTCTATAAATAGGGTTTATCTATGACTCCTTTACTATCTTTCCTCTAGCATCTAATCTTCTAGAATTTTAAGCAGCTAATGCTCTGTTAAGGGCAGCCACAATGTACCTAAACTTACGTAAATTTAGGTACATTGTGGCTGCTACGTAGTTGTAAACTGTTATTTGGTGCAATGGAAAACAGAAAGAGAGTCACAGGGGACTCGCTGGATCGTCACCTCATCACGTCAACTCACTTGACCACCAGGCCAAAAGTTGAACCTGAACAAAAGTCTAGTCGTAGGCGAGAGCAAACGGCTACCCCAAATGGCATGGGTCAACGATATAGTTGACTGATGTAACCAAAAGTGACAAAGCGCAGACTTGCATAAAAGCTACAAATGTCAACTTGGTTGCGATAACTTGGAAATCAAAACAGTTTTTAAAATAAGAAACTTTTTACCCATAGGGTAAAAGGGAATATTAAAGTTGCAAAAATCTATGAAGAAGGAAACATTTCCATAAAAATGATATTCTTTATCAGCATCAAAAGCCGAGTCGACCTAGCCATATCCGATTGTCTGTATCTTCGCACTTTTTAGATCTATATTTTTGAGCTACGTGGTTGAAAATTGGTGGATAAGCTTAATATGTTTAGTAAGTGTTTGACTTGGTCAGATTATAATACTATTATAAGAAATAGTCACTATTGGAATAATCGGTGCAGAATCTACATGTTTTTTTCCTTTTGGCCTATGAATTTTATTCAAACGAAAAAACCATTTGCCAAGTTTAACCCAAATCGGACAATTATAACGGGTATAAATCAATAAAACACAATTTCAAAATAAATAATTTACTTAAGGAAAACAAATTCGAGGAAATTTAGCCTTACGAATATAAAAGGCCCGGGGTTCAAGTTCGCCCAGAGGCGAAAAATAAGTTAACAGTTTTCTTGTTTGATGGGTTCAAATGCGTTCTATACATCAGATTGGATAATTATTCGAATTAAATTAATTAATAAGAACACGCGCCTGCAAAGATTCATCACACGAAAGACAATGAAGCAAGCAAGTCGTCGCTGCCGACATTGAGTATACCCTGTACCAACTAGTTATATTAAATGAATTAGAATATCCTCGAAATCGCCGTAAATTTCATGCAAAATTTTCTTTAACATGCGCATGCTTTAACAACGCATGCTGTCTCGTTCACTCTTGCCAGCTAATATCGCCTTGGCAATTCAGTGCAAAACTCATATAGGTATATCTCCAATATTTATTGTCCGATTTCGACAAAATTTGGTCAAATGGAGCAGTTTGGGTATGTAATTAGGTGAGCCAAGTTAAAATACGATATCTTTAATACAGCTGTAGTAATACGTTTTCCCGATTTGCGGGGGCGGAAGTGGGCGTGGCTAAAATTTGAAACAAACTTGATCTGTGTATGCATTAGACGCATGTTCACACCAAATTTTGTGGCTCTAGCTCTTATAGTCTCCAAGATCTAGGTGTTCATACGGACGGACAGACGGACGGACGGACAGACGGACATGTCTCAATCGACTCGGTTGTTGATGCTGATCAAGAATATATATACTTTATGGGGCCGGAAATGCTTCCTTCTGCCTGTTACATATATTTTAGCGACTTTAATATACCCTTTTACCCTTTGGGTACAGAGTATAAGAATATTTGCATTGAGTTCTTGCAAAAAACGAAGCTAAAGGAGCGAGATGCCCTGCGCTTCCTATGTGTACGGAAACAGAGATCAGAGCGAGAATTTTTTCCCCCTTTATTTTTTTTTAACACATTTAAAGTGCGACGAATAAAATAATTTAATGGTCTTAAGCTGCAAGGGAATTCCAAATTTAGCAAGGCCGAAGTTAGCTTCTTTGATATTTTTGAATTGTCCTAATCACTGATTGATATGCAATGCGATATGCAACAAAGCTTCGATTTGACCAATTAATTATTTTCAAAGTTTCTAGATGTGGCGTTAAGTAAGCAAAGATATTGAGATAATGAACTAAACCGTGGTCGCCGCTCCCGGCTATTTTAAAGAATTTCTTTCAAATCATTGATAAACATTGAGTATTGGTAAAACTAATAACATGTTAGGCGCTTACAGAAAGGTAAAGTCTATTGGGGCAAAGAAATGTTCAAAAAGGTAAATTGCATTGCTTTAAAACTTGTACATATGTATGTACATATATGCATAATATCTGCCCAGGTTATAATTGTGCAGTTATAATTGTACAATGTTACAAATATTATTATACCCTGTACCCATAGGGTAAAAGGGTATATTAAAGTCGCTAAAATGTATGTAACAGGCAGAAGGAAGCATTTGCGACCCCATAAAGTATATATATTCTTGATCAGCATCACCAGCCGAGTTGATTGAGACATGTCTGTCTGTCCGTCCGTCTGTCCGTCTGTCCGTCCGTCCGTATGAACACCTAGATCTCGGAGACTATAAGAGCTAGAGCCACCAAATTTGGTGTGAACATGCGTCTAATGCATACACAGGTCAAGTTTGTTTCAAATTTTTGCCACGCCCACTTCCGCCCCCGCAAATCGCGAAAACGTATTACTAGAGCTGTATTAAAGATATCGTATTCTTACTTGGCACACCTAATTATATACCCAAACTGGACCAGCTCACCAAATTTTGTCCAAATCGGACAATAAAAATCGAAGATATAGCTATATGAGTTTTGCACTGCATTGCCAAGGCGACATTGGCTGGCAAGAGTGAGCGAGACAGCATGCGTTCGCTGTAGCTGCATGTTAAAGAGAATTTTGCATGAAATTGATGACGATTTCGAGGATATTTTATTTTATTTAATATAACTAGTTGGTACAGGGTATACTCAATGTCGGCAGGGACGACTTGCTTGCTTCATATATATATGAATTGAGGAAAACAAACCACGAATGATGAAGAATTTTAAATTAATAGATTAATATGACTTCGCACCTAATGTATTCTTTACCTTTTAATTTAGGGGCTATCGCACGTTTTAGAAATGTTTGAAGTTCGGTAGTCCTACAATCGCTTCGGAAAGTATATCAATTGCCGATTTCAATATTCAATTCGTTGGATCATACATATACATATACCTTTTTGAACAAGACGGTTGTTTCACTGCAATATTTTGGCCCCACTTTCGAATAGTCAGGACGTAATCACAAAACCAATCCCGACATGCATGTTTAGACCACCAAATGAACACCTTTGCGCCACCTAGTGGCGAACATTCCAATTACCATTTCTGTTTTACCTTATTGCAATATTGGATGATATAACCGTCTGGGTTTCTCACCGTTATAGCAACCCATAAAAAATAATAAAATAAGAAAACGCCTTTATAGACATTAATTTGTCAGGACTATTATGATTTTATTTATTTAATTAAATGAAAAAAAAAAATTACATTGTATGTTTATTACGACGACAAGTCAAATGTGGAGTCTATCAGACAATGAAAAATTTATCACAGCTTTAAAACTTAATGCTAAATTTAATATATATAATTCCGCAAATGGAATTATAATTTTGGTCAGATGATTTGTAACGCACAGAAGGAAGTATCTTCGACCCCACAAAGTATATATGTATGTATGTATGTATGTATGTATGTATGCATGATCAGCACTAATGGCTGATCTCAGCTAGATCGAAACACATGCTACATATATATACTTAGTAGTCCACATAGGAACGTTTTGCGATTACGAGAGTTTTAATGCTGAAAACTTGTTTGTTCTCATAAAATTACATACACAAACAGATTATCCAAGAGCTTACGCTAAATTGCGAGATGTCCTGTGACTTAACACACTCACAGAATAGCATATTTACTATATAGACTCTTGTAACGCAGATACAAAAGCTTCTTTTCTTTATTACGGTACGGTTACAAAGGAAAAGCTCTTCAATAGACGCTTTACCACTTACTCAGCTAGATAAAAAAAAATGGTCAAGCCTTAATAAGATTGTTAGTTATTTATGCAAGTATGTATGTATGTATGTATGTAAGTATGCATATCAACCTTAAACAGTAATGCGGTTTAGAATCATTATTTAATAGATAATATTACACAATCCTTTCTATGTTCTTGCACGAGCCCATCGGCCACTAAATAAAATGCATATATATTTATTATATAGTACTGTATTGTATGTATGTAAGTATATGAAATACCTATGTATTTAAGTATTCAAGAAACGGTGTCACTGCGGGTCTGGAGCGTGGCACATCAATTCAAATTCAACTTCCGCCCGTTTCTCGTCGCACGGATTTCTCGCCGTGTTGGTTTAAAGAAGAAAAAAATGGTTATAGATATAAGTATATATGTATATATATTTACGTTAATGCCTGAGAAGCATTTTTATAGTATAATGATTATATTTAAAAGAGCTGAGAGTTCTCAAATTTTGTATTAGCTTTGGCCCATTCCTAAATGTGGGGGCCAAATAATACACTATGCAAACGATTAGTAACGAATCAATTAGTAACTTAATTAAAAAAAAAAAAAAAATCAGCATGATACATAAATAGATATGAAGGTCGTGTGACCTAGTTCCGGTTATCATGGCGAATACAACTGGAAAAATGTAGCCCAGAACTCAGTTAGTGTATTCCTTAAATAATGGCTTGAACATTGACTCATTTCGATGCAATTGAGGTGACGATGAACTGCTGTTGCTGCTGCTGCTACTGCCGCTGCTGAAATCATCTCTCGGAGAGAACTCGCCGAGACGAGCTGAATAGTTCATGGGGTAGCCACTGCCAGGTCTAAGGACAGGGTTGCTGCTACGACAAGTAACGGTCATAGGGACTTGAGAAGCGGTAGGCAGAAGACTCAGAGTTCCGCTCAACTTCATATTCGGTGGAGTTTGGGGTGGAGTATCGGGTTGGGCTTCGGGAAACCCCATCGCCCGCTGACTCACTGTTGACTGAGATTGCTGTTGTTGTTGTGGGTCCTGATGTGGATGCGAGTGAGGGTGCGACTGAGTGTGCGTGTGAGTGTGCGTGTGCTGGTGTGGGTGTGAGTGTAAGTGTGGGTGCAACTGATGTACAACCGGGAACTCTAACTCTTGATGATGGGGATCCATAGCCGGTGTTAGCCCCATAGCAACGTTCGTGTTTCCCGTAGTAGGGATGGAAGGAGTATGCGTGCCGCTGGAGTTGCTGCTGCTGCTGCTCCGAAGGTTGGACAGGGTGTGGGTACTGGTGTACGGGGCACTGTTCGTGGTATGAAGCTGTTGCGTCGTAGCCCCTAGAAAACCCCCGTATGCCGTGGTATGCGGTCTTAAATAAGGTGCTCCGTTGAAGTGGTGTGGATTGGTCATGTTCGTCGGCTGCTGCTGCAGCTGGCTCGAGGTCATATCCATGCCCTCCTGTAGGACGTGAGGAAAAAGCTGCTGCTGCATGGACTGTTGCTGCTGCTGCTGCTCTTGGACCATGTAAGTTGGGGGTGGGGTCTTGCAGGCAACTGTGTCGGCCAAACTCCAGATTTTGGGCTTGGTAGCTGGAATCGGCACTCCACAGTCCCGGCGTAATAGGTTTTTTGGACTGCTGTGTTCACTATGCTTGTTGAGCAACCCACCATCTCCGCCATGAAATGTAGCTGGCAGAGTACTTTGCTGTGCCTGGTAATAGGCCGATTGTTGATGATGATACGGGTGGTATCCGGCTGGCTGAGCATTGCTGGACCCACTACTGCCTCCATGATAGCCACTCGATGGGTACCCAAAACCAGTATGCAATATATTTGTCTGACCAATGCACTTATGGTCCTCGTCGGTCAGCTCATCTTCATCTTTTGGCACATCTAAAACAGAGAAAATTTAAGCTGTTATGTCTAAAATTTATACCACCTGTGCACATGTCTACCTTTGGCCACGCTTCCGCCAGCCATATCACTCTTATCGGCTTCTACATCTTCTTTTTCCTTCTCATCATCAGAAACAAGCGCGTCATCATCATCATCGGTACGATTTTTCGGCTCCCATGTCATCTTGTTTTCCTTCTTAAGCCGGCGACGAGCGTTTGCAAACCAGGTTGAAACCTGAGTGAGAGTCATTTTTGTAATGATAGCCAGCATGATTTTTTCCCCCTTGGTTGGATAAGGATTCTTTTTGTGTTCATTTAGCCACGCCTTCAACGTTGCTGTGGACTCCCGAGTGGCGTTCTTGCGGCGGGCAGCTAGATCGTAACTTGCGCCATACCTACAACAACCATGCAAATCAGGTTAGTAAATTGATGTAGCATGTACTACTGTATATAAATACATATGTATGTATGTGTATTTACATATATGTGCGTCAACTACCCCAATCTGCCATTTAATTGCATTGCTCTACAAATGGCAGTAACGAAAACGAGTCAGCAAACATGAAATTCATTAAAATTACAGCAACAATAACAACAAAAGCAAGAAAAGAAAAAACAAAAACCAAAAAAAAAATGAAGCAAGCAAGTCGTTCCTGTCGACATTGAGTATACCCTAGTTATATTTAACATGCAGCAACAGCGAACGCATGCTGTCTCGCTCACTCTTGCCAGCCAATGTCGCCTTGGCAATTCAGTGCAAAACTCATATAGGTATATCTCCAATATTTATTGTCCGATTTGGACCAAATTGCTGGTCCACTTTGGGTATATAATTAGGTGTGCCAAGTAAGAATATAAATATCTTTAATACAGCTCTAGTAATACGTTTTCCCGATTTGTGGGGGCGGAAGTGGGTGTGGCTGAAATTTGAAACAAACTTGATCTGACTGCACACTAGACGGATCTACAAACCGAATTTGGTAGCTCTAGCTTTTATAGTCTCCGAGATCTAGGTGTTCATACAGACGGACGAACAGACGGACGGACAGACGGACATGGCTCAATCGAGTCGGCTAGTGATGCTGATCAAGAATATATATACTTTATGGGGTCAGAAATGTATATTTCCGTCTGTTACATACATTTTAGCGACTTTAATATACCCTTTTACCCTATGGGTACAGGGTATAAAAAAAAATTATGTTTTCATATGTACCCCACCCCTCACCACGGCACCCCCATCACGGAGATGCCACTAGTGTAGTACCACGTCAAAATATTGTAAAACATAGTTGTGAAACAGAATACACCCACAAAGAGCAACATAAAGCTGTAGCAATAACGAGGACGACAATGCCATGAACATATGGTAAGTGGGTGCAACCGGAGACCGGCTCGAGCTTCAGCTACAGTGTACTCCATCGCCGGAACGCTACTCTCTCTGCATTCAGCATTTTTTATCCCAACACTGTGGGCAACCTCAACCATCTCACTTCTCTTCATCCTCATCGTCATCCTTCTACTCCTCCTTTGCACCTCACCCAGCCCCCACTGTCTACTACAATAATGGTTCTTGCCTGCCTGGTGTACGCGCTGGAAGCAACATGCTGTAAACTTTTCCTAGCTAAATTAAACCCCCAACCCATAAATACTCCGTTGTATATCCATCCGGCTAGTCTGTACGAGAGTCGCGTTATACATTTCACTTTCGGGTTGCTTTCATCTATTATTTTTTTATTTTTTAACTCTCTTCGCAACGTCCTTTTTTTATGGGATTTTTATGGTGCCACAGAATCAACAGTTTGTGCGGTGAATTTTACAAGATGAAGCAAAAAAAAAAAAAAACTCTGCGTTTTCGGACTGCCTAACTCGACAGACGGTTGTTTGCCATCCCCATATCTGTGCACTTTTTCCGAAGTTTCTTTTGTATTCGAAAAGAAAAAAAAAATATTTTATGCAGCGTTGAGTTTGATGTTTGAGTTTTTGCTCTAATTGCTTAGACTATTAGAGTGTCTTTAATTTGAGTCTTAATTTGTACAGTTTCTTGGAACAGTTTTTTTTCATTTTTTAAAGATATTGCTGTGAAGCACTCAAATTTGTTGACTTCCTTAAATTTTAATTTTATTCTTTGCGTAAAAGATACATAAAGTAGCTTGCGTTAAAAAGTAGTAAAATTAAATTCTTGTCGGTTGAAGTCTAAACAATTCTGGGATTTATTATAATATGGTTCAATTGCTCCATATATATATCTATTTATTACCATTCAAAGGATTCCACAGAGAAGAATTGAGAATATGCAAAAGTTGAGAGAATAACATTGGAATCACACTTAGACAGACTTATTTCTTAATAAGTGAACCTCAGATTGCATTTCCATTCAAGTATGCTGTCTTGCCATAGCAGGAATATTAACAGCTCTCCTGGTAGTTCCAAAAACATTAGTTGACTAAAGTCATTCATTCCATTACTGAGGATCAAATACCACTGGAAGAAATAAAGTCTCGGAAGAGATGGCCTCTAAGATAGCACTGCCCTTCCTAATGATTAGTTAAAATACTATTAATTTTATTGTTTTACAGCTAATTTATTAAAAAAAATGAATAAAATCTCGGAAACTAACAATGAGAATAAATTTAGACCCTAACAATGATTAATAAAAAGTGTTAACAGCAAGTTGTCTAACCCCGAAATCACATAAAAGCGAACACTTTGAAAAGGACCATTTGTTGATCGTTGTGACTGATTTTTCCACTTTATACGAAGTGGGAAAGAGGAGTAAATTCAATTTAAAATGAAGCAAGCAAGTCGTCCCTGCCGACATTGAGTATACCCTGTACCAACTAGTTATATTAAATGAAATAGAATATCCTCGAAATCGCCATAAATTTTATGCAAAATTCTCTATAACATGCAGCAACAGCGAACGCATACTGTCTCGCTCACTCCTGCCAGCCAATGTCGCCTTGGCAATTCAGTGCAAAAGTCATAAAGGTATATCTCCGATATTTATTGTCCGATTTTGACTAAATTTGGTCAGCTGGTCCAGTTTTGATATATAATTAGGTGTGCCAAGTAAGAATACGATATCTTTAATACAGCTCTAGTAATACGTTTTCGCGATTTGCGGGGGCGGAAGTGGGCGTGGCAAAAATTTGAAATAAACTTGATCTGTGTACACACTAGACGCATGTTCACACCAAATTTGGATGCTCTATCTTTTATAGTCTCTGAGATCTAGGTGTTCATACGGACGGACGGACGGACGGACGGACAGACGGACAGACGGACGGACGGACAGACGGACAGACGGACATGTCTTAATCGACTCGGCTGTTGATGCTGATCAAGAATATATATACTTTATAGGGTCGGAAATGCTTAATTCTGCCTGTTACATACATTTTGGCGACTTTAATATACCCTTTTACCCTATGGGTACAGGGTATAATGAAGCAAGCAAGTCGTCCCTGCCGACATTGAGTATACCCTGTACCAACTAGTTATATTAAATCAAGATCGGCATCAACTTAATTCAAAATTTCTTTTAACATGCAGCAACAGCTACCGCATGCTATCTCGCTCACTCTTTCCAGCTAGTGTCGCCTTGGCAATTCAGTTCAAAATGCATATTCGTATATCTTCGATATTTATTGTACGATTTCGACTAAATTTGGTCAGATAATGCATTTTGGCCACATTGTTGGGTGTGCCAAATAAGAATGTGATTACTTTAAAACTTCTCTAGTAAATCGTTTTTTCCAAATTGCGGGGGCGGAAGTGGGCGTGGCAAAAATTTTAAACTCTTGTTTTGCGTAGGCACTAAACAAAAGTTCGAACACTCTCGAAATCGCAATCAATTCAAAACAAAATTCCCTTTAACATGCAGCAGCAGCGAAAGCATGCTATCTCGCTCTTTCATATCTGCCAATGTCGCCTTGGCAATTCAGTACAAAATGCAAATGGCTATATCTCCGATGTTTATTGTCCGATTTGAATAACATTTGGTCAGTTAGTGCATTTTGACTATATAATTATGTCTACCAAAAAATATCTTTATTACAGCTCTTGTAAATTGATTTTAAAATTTTCTTTTTTCATTTGCGGGGGTGGAAGTGGGCGTGGCTAAAATTTGAAATAAACTTGACCTGCTTTGACATTAGATGGATGCTCACACCAAATTTGGTAGCTCTAGCTCTTATAGTCTCTGAGATCGAGTGGCTCATACGGACAGACGGACATGTCTCAATCGACTCGGCTGTTGATGCTGATCAAGAATATATATACTTTATGGGGTCGGAAACGCTTCCTTCTGCCTGTTACATACATTTTAGCGACTTTAATATACCCTTTTACCCTATGGGTACAGGGTATAAAAACGGCAAATCTTGTTTACTGCACTTTAAAGTCTATATAAATTGTTAGCTATTCGTTTAGTAGACAATTTCGAAGTACTCTTGAAGCTGACTATTTGGAAACATAAAGAAATATTCGATTTAAAGCTATTAGACTAAATGAAGTGCCCAATAGAAAAAGAATGTTTAAGATCCAAATCCTTTGCAAAGCATCTGCTTTACAATGTAAAGCCACATAAGGATTATTAGCATGATACAAACGCCCAAAGGCGACAGGATCATGATCTGTCTGAGAACTAAAAATTTTCCAGTGTTCCAGTGTATCCATCAGCTAAATTGAGCGGACAATTACATAATAAATTTGTTGATTTGTCGATTATCTTCAAATTAACTAGTGGAGTACATACACCAGCATTATACCTTAGGGCCTGATAAGTATGAAGTCAGATTTAGTCAAGATTTCTAAACGCATCTCAAGCATTTTTGACAAGCTTAATATATAGTTCCCATAGGACCGATCATTCGAGAATAGAGTTCTAGATCATTACGGAACGCTAATAAAAAGTGGGTTGAGTATGCACCTAAACGGATATTGCGCACAAACTTTAACTCTATCAAGGCTAAAGTTAGTCCGAACCTCATGATGTTGTTTATTTCTGTTTTATCTTTTTACTTTGTTTATTGTACAAATTGAAAACATAAACTTAAATCTATCTACCATAATGACAAAAAAATATTGTTTATACAAACGAAGTTGGACTTATTGTTCTATGCACTGGCAACGCTTTTCAGGTAGTTGATTGCCCGGCTGTTTATTACACTTGGACCAGATCACACAAGTTTTCATTTTCAGCGTTTTTTCTTCAAACTTTGAAGACATGCAATTTAGGTTCAGCTAACAATAATTATGGTTGATAAGGTTGTTGTTATTATTGTTGTTGTCATTAACTGCAAGTTGCAATATACAGCGGTGAGCACACAGCTTAAACAAATAATGCCGTACACGCCAAATGACATTGTCGCCAGTTCCAACAGACTTGAGTGCTGAACTGACATGGACATGCCTGTCAGTTAGTAATTGCAATAAATTTCGCATCCCCTATCTGCATCCCCCCGACCCGCACCTCTAGCGTATAGTCCAACACCCACTGCAACACCCACTCCTACGCCCACATCTACAACCACTCCCATTGAACCAGTCAGGTTTTTCATTTAGGTTCTGCACTGGCTCACCCTTCCACCAATCTCTGACGCTGAACAACGCAAAGCGCAACCGTTCATCTTTTTAATGTTTGTCAATGTGTCCGTACATATGTATGTATGTATATATGCCCGTACATATGTATGTATGTAAAGGCATGGGCATACGTACATACATATGTGTTTAAATACATGTATCCATACGTATGTATGTATATACATAAGTAAACAGAATGTATGTACTTTCGCTCAATATGGCCGCCAATATGGCGTTTATGTTGCTCACACCTTACCACACACATATACACACAGATACACACAATCACACACTCTCCCCACTTGTTGTTCACTCATTCACTTAGTTACAGTCCCACAGAAAGCTCGATTTCATGGCAATTCCACACGCAAACTCAACCGTTCAACGGGAAGCCGCAGCCGGTGCAAGCGACAGTCCGATCCCGGCCTGGTCCGGTCGTCGTATCAATTCTGATGCGTGCCAATGTCTATGTATGCATGCAGATTTGTCTGTGTGTGTGTACATTTTTATGCATATATGCATGTGCATACATACATACATGTACATGCATACATACATATGTACATACATACGTATGTATATATAGAAACGTGTATGCATACGAGTAAGAATGTATTTGTGGGCCGAGGGCGCTCTACCGTGCAATTAACTGCTATTATTTTCGCCGCAATCATAAATAAATAATCTCGCACGCTCTGACAATTTCCGTAATTCAAATTTTATTATCGTCTGCCTTCTGCCTGCTTGTATGTCCCTCCGTGCCAACGTCCAACTATCCGGCGGTGGAAGGTGTCACAGCGCCGAAAGCAATTAAATTCAAATCAATTTTAAGTACTCGTAAATATTTTGCAATTAATTATGGGTGCACAATTGCATTTGATTTGGTGGCGCAAACATTTATTTTCAATAAAAAAATATTTTCGATCATCCGATTAGTTGGAGTATGTATGTATGTAAATATGTACATACTTACGTACATACACACAAACATGTGTCGAAGAACTATTTCTATAATTTTTAATGCTAAGCTTAACTTCTAAAGAATAAAGCAAAAATGTAACAATTTTGTAAACGGTTCACCATTTATGTTTACAAGGATCAAAATTTAGATAAATTTCTGAAACGATCTCATCATTCTTTTCAATGTTTTCCGCATAATAAATATTAGCATATTATCTCATTTTAAATCCGATTATAAAGTGTTTTATACCCTCAAATTTCATACCCTTCGTAACCAGCATCAACAGCAGATATACTCTACAAAATCAAATTGTAATGCTATTCTGTCGACTAAAATTAATTTGATTCATTCATACCAACCCAATAGATACATTTCTTTCTATGATAAAGATATTCAACACGGACAGTTAAACACCAAAGAAGAAACTTACCTACATATGTTCATACATATGTATGTACATACATACATACATATACAAACTGACATGTGTATGTAAGCAGGTACATATACAAGCTGCTAAGTAGGTGCATACATTCAAGCTTGAGTTTAAATGAAGAATTCGTTCCACAGTTGAATAGTTCTTAAAAATATATAAAATGAATATTTTTGCAAATTTTCTTACCCATATGCTGACATAGGATCGTAGGAGTAGTAGCCAGTAGTCGGTTGCAAGCCTGCTGATGTCCAAGTTCCCATTTCCGTTCCCGCTGATGCCTCCTTTAACCCATATGGATTGCTCTGAAATAATTCAAAATCAAAGGAAACAAATTTGCCTTATTGCGTGAAATTAATTTTGTTTGTTATTTAAGAGTTACTTAAGAGTGTCAAGTCTATTCGGATTTTTTTTCCCACACTTTGCTAAAAATTCACAACTTTGTTGACAAGAAATTTATAATTTGGCAACATATTTCGTAATAAAGCAACTTTATTTTGGCGCTGCCCATATTTTAAAAAGAGCAGGCAGAGGCAGCCGAGCTGACGTGCATACATACATACATATAAACATATGGACATATGGTACATACATGTGTGTGTTATTTCATATATACATATGTATATATTTATGTATATGTATGTAAATGCGTGTCAACCGCTTTTCTAATAACAAAATTATCGAATCCAGAATGATAATTCCTAATGTTGTTGTTATTATTATTGTTATTGTTGTTGCAGAAAAACGCTGAAGCTGACACTTTGAATTTTAATTTTGGATCCGCTTCTGTGGTCTCTGTTTATGGGTGCTGCGATTTATGCCCTCGGAAAATGACAGGCGGATTTATGAGCGACAACTATTGGCCAGATCGTTGGGGCGGCGGTTGGGGCAGTCGAGTGCCCAATCTGGTTGTCGACCAGAGCCTTTGTGAGCTCTTGATTTATGAATCGGTATTAACATTTTTAATTGCTTAACATCATGTATTCCGTTGTTTATTAATATTTAACTCAGCTCTGCCCTCTCCGACTTAACCGATACCGATATCTTAGTATACCGATACCGATGCTGCCGCACTCGAGTGACAAATATATTTATCAAAATGGCATTTGACTATATTGCTAAGAACAGGTTGGCTATCTTCAACGGTATATCTACATAACCTGCGCATTTGATATCAAAAGAAGGCCGTCCAAACATTAAGTGTGATTTGTGTGTAGAATGCACCAATCGAAACACTCAAAAAAATGCCAGGTGGAGGAGCCCTATTGATCGTTGACTCTCGAACTTTAACACCTTGCGGTGCTGAACGGGCATCCGACACTCACAACTTAGAATTGAAAAGCGACATCTTATCATGCTCGATGTGTGACCACCACAAGACCGTCAATGATATTTACTTAATTAAAAGTTGTTTTTTGGGTCTGCCGATAAAGGCAAGATGCGGTCGGCCAGGTACACGCAAGTGGTTCGAAGGCAGCACAGGGGGAAAATACACAAAAACAAAAAGATAAAGACGGGGAGTAAAGAGAAGAAAGAATGACGCGAAATGAATTTCCTGTTGTAAATACCAATTCAACATGACACTTTGCTGGCTGCTGCCGTTGTCTCCGCGCCATTTGCTGTGTGCTTGCTTTGTTCGGTTACATCACTTTTTCTTAGAGAATTCTCTTTGATCTAGTGCTCAAAACCGTTCCCCCACTTGACTACAACATGTTTATTATACAAATTAGGTAAATAACCGAATTAATTTACTAATAATTTTCACAAACACTAATGTTTCAAAAAAAACATGGTTCAATTTTACATATATCAAAATTAAAAAAAAAAAACCTACATATGTTAGTGTATACATATTAAGAGAGATATGTACATACATACATATGAACATATTGTGCTTGTGTACTCTATGTATGTGCATATTTACATAGACATGTATGTACATACATATGTGGATAAGGATTTATGCACTTTCTTTAATTATATTTAAATAGTTGACCGGCACTAATAATTGTTTTGTCTTTTATGTAAATAACTAATTAAATAAGAGTTATTATCGAAATTCTCTGAATCAAAAAGACGAAATAAATCGGTTATTTAATATATTTTCATATAAAACAAAAAACTATCGTTCCATTTATTGCCCCCTTGATATCAATCATATTTGCCAATACATTTGCGTAAACTAATACATTCATATACATATGTACATACACACAAGTAAATACTATTTTCTGAAAGTGCTATTTAACAAAACACCTAAATTTACTTTGAAAACTAAAATTTACCCAAAATAGGTAAGTAGCATATGCTTTAGAGTTCATTATACCCTGTACCCATAGGGTAAAAGGGTATATTAAAGTCGCTAAAATGTATGTAACAGGCAGAAATATAAATTTCTGACCCCATAAAGTATATATATTCTTGATCAGCATCACTAGCCGAGTCGATTGAGCTATGTCCGTCTGTCCGTCTGTATGAACACCTAGATCTCGGAGACTATAAAAGCTAGAACTACCAAATTTGGTGTGAACATGCGTCTAATGCATAGACAGATCAAGTTTGTTTCAAATTTTTGCCACGCCCACTTCCGCCTCCGCAAATCGCGAAAATAAATTACTGGAACTGTATTAAAGATATCGTAGATATTCCAAATCGGACAATAAATATCGGAGATATACCTATATGAGTTTTGCACTGAATTGCCAAGGCGACATCGGCTGGCAAGAGAGAGCGAGACAGCATGCGTTCGCTGTTGCTGCATGTTAGAGAATTACCAACTACTTAGCAATGCAAATTAGCTTGTTCAAAATAACCACAAATCGATGACTACCTAAAGTTGGCTTGTTTTTGATTTAATTCCAGTCCTATATTCAGAATATTGCGCTTATTTTAAATAATACTCTTCTAAATTAAAGGAAATAGGAATAGGAAAACAATGGATAAAAAGGGGGCTGGACTAACTTCAGACGTACTAATTGATAATGAAGTGTTACTTGACCTTTTGAGTAAGAGCTCATATCTGCCTTAGATAAGGCAGGTATACGAATTTGAATTTGAACGCAATTTTTTATTTTCTCTTATTGATGGTTAAACATTGTTGTGTAACAGTTTATAACACTTCTAAATGCAAAAATATATTTTGCCCATTTGTTCATGGAAACTTGGTAAGTAAAGGCGTGCATACCAAAGTCGTGGATAGCACAATGTAACAAATGCGAAATTAGAGACCATCGCTCGAAAAATAACTAAGCTATTGATTTATTTCAATCCCGATCGTTCCTATAAGAGTACAGTAGTCCAAGATATATGACGTCTGCAGTAAAAAAAAGAGAATTCGTGTTAGTGTAGCTTTAAGTCTCTTGGAGAAAAAACAGAGCGACAGATGGACATGGTTGTTTCAATATAAGTATATGATATTTATACATATGTATGTACATACATACGTACATTGTTAGAAGTGTTTAATGTATCTACAATATTATGTTTGTGCAATTTCTTTGGTCAGCAAATTTGAATTCTATACCCTTTTGATATCCTGGACGCATAGATAAAAACGTTTATTAAAGTCAATGAATTGTGAGGAACAGGCAGACGCAAATACAGTGTTTATACAGTGAAACCTGCCTTGCCGATTAAGGGGTTATGTCTACTTGTAATTTTCATAAAAAATCAAAAATTTTTTTTTTGAATGAACATATATCTAAGAATGTTGTATGAAAATTTTACATAGATCTGGCAATTAGTT
This sequence comes from Drosophila austrosaltans, assembly GCA_035045865.1. NCBI lineage: Eukaryota > Metazoa > Arthropoda > Insecta > Diptera > Drosophilidae > Drosophila > Drosophila austrosaltans. Next base: position 1,335,875 of record JAWNOQ010000089.1, read on the forward strand.
TCAAAAACATAAGCTTATATGTAAAGACCTTTACTCGTGTTTTACCCTAGATTTAACGGTTCCCAGAACTTTAACTGCGTTTTTCTCGCAACTATGTTTTCAAAGTCGGTGAGCAAGATTTCTCGGAATCGGCTTTACCGATTGAATTGAAATTTTCACACAATATTCTTAGATATTTTTGCCAGGTAATGATCGAAGGAAAAAAGATTCTGAAAACTATTTCGATTTTTTAAGCGACCTCAAAGTCAAAAAATTTTCGAACAAAAACGATTTTTTTTAGAAGTCGCCATTTTGTTAAAAATCTGAATTTTGACTAATTCTTTGATCATTACCTGTATTCATCTATTCTTTTAACAAATCTTTTGAATTTTTTCAATTCACCGCAAGACACCTTTTTTCAGAGGACCTCCAGGAGATGTCCTATAGAAGCTACGCGTTCCAATATTTTTTGAAAAACATAACATATTCTAAAATTTCATTGAATTTTCTCTACAATCTTTTCTTTTATGTTTTCATTCAATAAACAGCCTCGTCGAAAAAATTTTCAAAAAAGCACGAATTTTCGGGCTTACAAGTAGATATAACCCCTTAATAATAAATAAATACAATGGCAATGCAATACAAGAGAGGTTTCTGCCCAATAAAGATATCTGTTAAGAAAGTTTTACTGTATATACACAAGATGTATCTATGTATGTTGTATACATATACATACATATGTAGCATGTAGTTTTGCCGATTTCGTTTATTTCATTTTATACAGATGTACATATGTACATATGTGTGTCCAGCCGTGTATCGCTTCTGCTTTGTCGAAAATGTTATTTAAAACTGTGAGCAAACTGCTCATGTACATTTCTGTGGTCACTTAGAAAACAAAAGGAACGGGCAAACAATGTAAGCTTAGTTTCTGCTGCACATGTACAGCTCACACACACACACATAGGCACATAAAAAAAGCTTCATCTGGTACTGTAATTGAGGCCATAGGGCAATATGTTTTGTTTCCAATGATTTTGCCTTCTTTAGGCAAAAGTATCAAATATCGAAATTGAAATAAGCAGTAGGAAACACCACAGAAAGGAGCAACAGAGTAAGCGGTCAAATTCGAAAAGAGAGATAGAGAGCGGGAAACACAGAACCAGAAACAGGAATAGAGAGACTTTGGAAGAGAGGAATTTCAACTCCAATATAGACGAGCTGCTGCTAAATGAGCTTTGACAGTTGTCCAGTCAACCATAATGATAATTCGATTGAGTTCAGTGGATTAACAAGCCAGCGTCATGATTGACCTAAACCTAACTGGCCCGACATCACATAAGCCATTGACTATACAATTAAAGTCATATGTTGGGGATTAATTATTTAGCCCATACAACTTTCACTTACCAGCGGGGAATAGAAAGCGGAGCTGTCTACGCCAATACTCTGGTAGGGATTCTGATCCGTTGAGGGATAAGGTGCGCCATAGACACCAACAGTGGCCGGCGGCAGGCGGGAGTAGCTGGAGAGGGCGAGGCGCGCCGAGTCGTATTGGCACGAACAAACGGTCTGTCCCGATACAGGATCGGTCATAATAGGACGCCCGTTCTCGCAGCATGAACTTCCCGTTGTAGGCGTTGTGCCTACAGCGTTGCCATCCAGCGAACCACCAGTGGCTAAGTCAGTTCCCACTGCCCCACCGACTGCTGAGCCTGCTGCTGCATTTGAGTTCTGCGACAGCGCATTCGGACTGAGTGCACCGGAGGAGGCATCGCCTCCACTGCCTGAGGCCTGCGGGTTCGTCTGACTGTCCGTACCACCCGCGGGGCTCATCGATGGAGCGTTTGTCATCACTAACGATGACTCGTTTACATTGGAGGAGGCATCCTCTGAAGCTTGTGTCACATTTGGCGGCAAGAGCTGCAAAATAGAAACACAAAAAAGCAACTTTATATTACCAACAATTTTTTTTTCAAAGTCTTAAACATATTTCTCAATCAAATTCATTGTGTATCTTTAATGAGTCTACTACAACTATTTAAAAATTTTTTAGGTTACAGTACACATACTGGTACATGTACATACGTAGCTTTGATTATAAGCCGATTCGTATTCTAACGAAAGGATCTGATGAAAACATGAAAAAATGTTGAGATGGCACATCAACTTTCTTTAGTTTGGGACTTATTTATGATAAGCATATCGTAACAAAGATTCTGAAATCGATCTGTTCGATCTATTTATGCCAGAATGTTTATATTGAAACTAAGGCAAGGCATTGCAAATGGCCATGGCAAGCTTTATGAATTAGTCTTGAGGTATTTTTGTAGATTGTACCTATTTGCGTTTGCCTCACTGGATCGGAATATACATACATATGTACAATGTCCTCCCCTCAAAGTAGAAAATTCAAATGAATTTTGTTTAGATTTGCCAGTAGTTATTCTAGTATAAACGAGGATCCGGGTTCGAATCCCAGGCTAGTGTATGGATGTAGTTTTTCGTCTAAGCCGAAGGCCTTAGTTGCCAGTGCTTGTAAAATATAGTTAGGTTGATAGTTTATAACTATATCCTACACTTTAATAATAATAATAATATTCTAGTATGTGTGGCAACAGTATTCCTTTAATTTATATTGTGTATTTTTTTATTAGAATACAGAATGGATCACATCATCGGCCTTCCTCTCTCCGTGATTTCAGAAATCAACAAGACAAGAGGCTCCATTACACAATGCAGCGATTACATGTAAGCGAATATAGTGTTAACATACAATCAGCTCCGGGGGCAGAGAAGCACGGAAGCCAGCCAGTTTCATAATCTCCCCATAATTAAGCAGTCGGTAAGTTGTTCTTGCTCGATGACTCGCCATTGACGAATCTATGCAATGGCGGCCACTTCAATTATCCCGCAAATCGATTAAAAGTGAAGCATCAGCAAAACTCTGCTGATGTCGTCCATCTTGTACAGTTTCGCCTATGGCATGCGCCAGTCGCTTCGCAATTAATATGCAAAATGCGCCAAGCCCTGGACGGTACCCGGGTAAAATGCCTGAAATCAATGAGGGTGTGGCACTCGACGCTTATACGTTGGGCGAAGACGTCGACCAAATGACGACCGAGATGGAGATGAAGATGAAGACAGAGCGGTCGTCTCCACACCAACAAGAACATGCAGTCGAATGCTTCTGAAATTTGCCGCGGGGCAATCTGCAAAACGAGCTTGTCCGCTGCTTTAATTTCACAATGTTTTCCTTTTTCTACTGCATCTTCACAAAAGATGGACCTATAATTAAGTTGAATATTTTGCTGATGGACAGCTACAAATTGATCGAAAGACGATCGACCGACTTTGGCGTTTTGTATGTATCAGAAGCCCCCAGAGGTCACAAAAAATATTTTCATTTTTCGGCTCCCGTTGCAGGGATTGAAGGGTCGAAGCGGATTTCTTGCAAAAATAAATTTTATCCTAAGCTATAATTAGTGAGCGTTATTAACATATTCTTACAATAGGCGACTAGTTTTCAAAATACTCTCGACAATTCATCAAATCACTAGCTACAAATTTTATGCTTAGTTTTTTTTTTATAAAATGAGCGATAGGTTCTGAAATCTGCCTCTTCGAACTATACATTATACTCGTAAATACAAAAACTACAATTTAAAAAAGAAATTTAAATCACAGCATTAAAGTACCTTAAAAATAAAAATAACTTTAAAAAATGGGGCACACCCGGAAAAACAAATATATATGTACATATATGAAACAATTAAATGCTTGATTAAACATTTGTTTGTTTTTTTTTTTTTGTCACTTCTGGTCGGTGGTGAAAAAGGCAACTTTATTTGGACTCGGATATTGAAGCTAAATAAATAGGAATCAGAGCTTTATTATACAAAGTTTTTTATTTTAAAATGGACAAAACTTTATTTACTTTCTCTTATTAATTAATATATATACATATATATATATATATATATAGTGAAACCTCGATATAACAAATCTGAAGAGAACCAGAAAATTGTTCGTTATATCTATTGTTTCGCTATATGTACTTATTTGTAAAACCTTGGTAAAATGAAATTTAAAGAAATCTGAAAGAAAATTCGTTATAAATTACCTGTTTTTACCTGTTTACATTAAAATAATGATAGATCTGCACTGAAGTATGGTGGATATACAAAATAATTATACATTTTTTCAATTTGCTTTTATTAAAATACTACAGCTTCCTGCGCCTCAAAAAAATTTGGAGCTTTTCAACCATTTGTTGAGCTCCTTTGGCAGTGATAACGTTCTCTTTGCTTTGTTCTCACTTCGTTGTATAGAAACAATTAAAGTAAGACATTGTTATGATGAAGTTTGGGATAAGGGAACTGTAACGGCTTGCCACAAATTTGATTTTGCCTTATTTTATTTTCGTTGAATAGAGGTGTTCGTAAAATTGCTTCGCTATATAGAGTCTTTCAGACTCAAAAATTCTTCGTAATAGCTATAGAGCATTTTTGTATAAAAATCTTCGTAAAAGCAAGGTTTTTTCAAGGGACTTAAATAAAAATTCGTTATATTGAGTTTTTCGTTATAACAAAGTTTGTTATATCGAGGTTTCACTGTATATATATATATATATATATATATATCCTTAGGTACAGAAACGTGAATATGTGAAAATATTCGAGCTAAATTGGTCGAAAGCTATGTTAAAGGACCTAATACAGTCGCAGTTCCCATGGAGTACGGTCAGGAAGCCTGGCTTCCACCACGACTAAAAGCTGACACACAATATGAGAATTATGACAACTGATCTGATAGACGACACCATATAAGGAGCTTTATACACTTGGCAGATTCCGCTGCTTTAAAAAAAAAATACATTATTCATGATCAACCGCGTCTACTTGAACGTTCCTATGTAAAAAGGAAGCAGGCGCTCTCCTACCTGACCACTGAAGGAAGCGCCAGCTCCATGACTCTGCCTCAGCCGGACAGACTCATGTGATGTGGACTGCAGCTACTACCACTACCAGCTACAAGTGCAGACGATTGTCAGGCGAACGCGGCGTCAGCGGGCAGATAAGATCGCTGGCCATGTGTGCACTACCATAGCATTGCCAATTTCTCTGAATTACAAACGCGGAGCTCTGTGATCTAATCGCGACTTGTATTTGCGTCCCCTACGAACGCAAACTCTGAGCCTTAGCTGTAGCTCTCTCAACGGAAACTGAAGCTGCTGTCGATGACCAAGTTGATAGCGTAAGTCTGCAAGCGCCACAAGATCACTGAGCCCCGCTTATGCAGCCAAATAAACAACATCAGCGACGACTAAGCAGAGCAGAAGACAAGACTAGGCCAGGACAGTAGCATTCTTGCTATAGAATAGGAATGCTGTGAAATGTAAAGTAGATCACATCACTCCCGGTGCTGGTTGCCGCAAAGCTTTTCATTGCCTGCAAGTTTAAAGTCATTGCTCGATCATTGGCAGTCTTCGCCTGATATAGGACCTCCAGTGGCTATGGCCACTATCGGTGTTGTTAAATCTGAGCTGCGACTGCAATTGGTAAGCCCGGTATCTCTTCTTCGTCGCTTTCATTGAGTCGCTGCTCACGTACTGAGTGCGCATGCACAGCCGCATTCCCACAGGTTGCCCTGTGAGCGCTGTCACTTTACGGTTATGAATTTTATGATTTACGATCGTGGCAATTGAATTTTATTGACTTTTCAACAGTTTCATTTTCTCAACCGCTCGGGATGCGTGCTCCAATCAGCCCCTCCCATTGTGTCGTCCCTGATTATCATCAGTCGATTCGTTAGCCTATACTGTTTTGTCGAAACGATTGTCTATGGTTAGTCTGCAATGGGAAATCTTGGTTATTAGCCCTCTGTATGAGTAGCAGACAATTTTTTTTCCAGTTGAGCATGTTAAATTTATAACATTTATAACATTGAGCAAATTAAATAACAATGCACCATAGTTAAATTATTTTTTTTTTTTTAAATTTTTGGGAACAATATAATATCTGTCTACATTCAAGATAGCAGGTTCAGATTTGATTACAATTTTGATATCTCTATCCTCATCTTAAAGCCGAAACACTATTACTTGTAAATAGTATTGTTTCATTCAATTTTTCTTTTCAATAAAATTAAATCAAAGCGAATGTGTAACAAGTTTTATAAACTTAACATCCTGAAGTCAAAAAGAAGTTCTAATTCAAATTTAACTTATTGCTTTGAAGTTACCTTAAGAATTTTATACATTCAATTTTCAACATTATACAACATACATACAACAAATATAATAGACGGAAGTCGAACTTCACTGAGACAAGATAAAAGACAGTGGTCTTAATTCTTGTAAACTTTTCGGCTGATTAAAAATACACGCATGTATAAACTCTGTGCCCACTTATATAACTCATTATGCGATATTAGATTTAGTTTTAATAATATAGCCTCCACTATTTTAGGTAGACATACATCATACAATCATTCAAACTCAAAGAGAAAATCTTGAATACTTAGTATACTTAATTTTTATTAGATTGTACTATTTGAACATACGTCCGAATTGACTCACCTGCGAAGCCGGCGGAAAAGCTCCATATCCAAATTGTGTATATGCAGCCATTATAAATGTTTAGTTTTTATATTTTCTGATGTATTGCTACTTTTCCGGCCTTAGTTCATATATGTGCGGGTATACATAAATATAAAACTACATACAACAATTATGTACGGCATCGACACGTAACTGGACGTCGTTAATACTTATTTCTTATTTTTAATAATTCACTCTAAAAAAAACAAAAACTTTCTATTCACAATCGTGAGTCAAAGCAGCCAGTCTCTGAGCTGCTAGTATATTCACTGTTATTAGTTAGTTTACTTTTCCTATGACATTCAACACACAATAGTAAAAGCAATATCGACAACCCCAAAATTTCGATGTTTTTTCGGTTCAAAGGGAATTTAACACGCAAACGAGACAGCGACGGCGGTGGGTCACTACGGCGACAGCGCGCTCTAGATGTGCACCTACGTACGCTCGAGAACGAACTGGTTGTAAACGAACGAAGGCTAATACGAATGCCATTGCTCTGACCTCAACCAGACTCGCATTCCGTTGCAATCAGCGTGTAGCAAAAGAGTGGGACAACAATACTTGTATACTTGCTGCCGCAATCCAACTAGACTGCGACTCATCTCGATTCGGGCGAAATAACCCATCGCGTCGGACAAAGTGGCACTGGAAATGGAGACGCGGCAACGGTAACGCCCCCCAAACATCGCTACTGGTGGTGGTGCTCACTCACTGGCTTCTTTATTCCAACAACACACATAAATGCTCTCTCTTTCTCTTTTTGATTTCTCTCCGAGAGGGGAAATGACTGACGGTTTTTGTCGCTGGAAGTGCGTTTACAACCACCAATCGGAATGTCCCGTTCAGTTCGTGTGTTTTATAGTTCTGCTTGGATTCTTCAGAACCTCCTTGACAGGTGCGACTCTTGTTAGCACTACTTGTATGAAGCCAAGCAAAACGAAATGGAAATACGACCATGAGTTGCCTTTATACTCACTCTTCGTAAAACTGGGGTAGTGCTGTATTTGGAAACGCCCATTTGTTTTGTTTTTCTTGTCATTTGTTTGCTTACTCTTCAAATAAGTTGACTTTTTCTTCAATTCTTGCTACACTGAACCGATCGCAGAGAAAGAGACAGATGTAACTTGTAATTTTTATTGCTCCCACAATGCGTTCGATAAAGGCACACGGGTGTTAAAATGATAAATATATGTTTTTATTGTAACAAAAAAAAAAAAAAAAATTAAGAACATCATATTTTTTCCCAATTTTAAAATTAGTTTTCTAGTTCTACTAAAATAGCTAACCCATCAAACTAGTTTGAACAATATCCTGCGTTCCATTAATAAATCTGTGGTAGCCTTTAAAATCGCATATTACCCAAACATAAGATAGGAGATTAATTTATTAGTGCCTTGCGAAATATTTATAGTACCTATATAAACAACTATTTATAATTATTTACTACTTTCTAGTAGTAATTAATCGGAGAACATAGTATTTAAAAATGTATATGTATGTACAACGGTTACTTCTTACATGAAGGCCTAAGCCTAGAAGTGCGATCAAGCCTAATTGCCACATTCCCTTATAATTTTTAAATTTGAATCGTTACAAGTTCACGTGACACCGCCTTACAACCTTGTAGTAACTTATTCCTAAGTAGTTGTTTTAAATAGAGATCAGCGGTGATGCATTAAAATATTTCTTTAAGGTGATAAGTCTTAGTTCTTGTATGTAAGTAAACAAAATAGTATTGGACATTGCACTCTTTCAAAGATTACCTACATCAATATACAATAACTCATGTCGCTCGTTTGGGTCAATAAGGAAAATTAATGGGAACTCTCACACATCGTCTCACAAAACATCATCTAAAGTCCTAATCTAATCATCTTTTTTGGAGTGCTCCTGCTGAGGAGATGCCAATGTCTGAGTGATCAAATTCTTCGACAATTCATTTAAACTCACTGAGAAATACTCTGAAAAACAGTATAGCCATTTATTAAGAGTATTTAAAGGTTTTACATCATTATCATGGAAAGTTAAAACCCGCTACATGCGGTTCTGTTAGAAAATTATGCCTTGGGCCCTAGTGGGTCGTATGGCACTTTGATTTCAAAATCAAATTGTATCTTCATTACTATTGATCCAATAATATACCTATGTTTAATTCTTATAATGGTTTATACCTTGTACCCGTAGGGTAAAAGAGTATACTAAAGTCGCTAAACTGTATGTAACAGGCAGAAGGACAAATAAAGTATATATATTCTTGATAAGCATCAACAGCCGAGTCGATTGAGACATGTCCGTCCGTCTGTCCGTATGAACACCTCGATCTCAGAAACTATAGAGCTACCAAATTTGGTGTGAGCATCCGTCTAATGCCTAGGCAGATCAAGTTTGTTTCAAATTTTAGCCATGCCCACTTCCGCTCCCGCAAATGAAATAAGAAAATTTTAAAATGAATTTACTAGAGAATTAATAGAGCTATATTAAAGAATGAATTGCCAAGGCGACATTGGCTAGTAAGAGTGAGAGAGATAGCGTGCGGTAGCTGTTGCTGCTTGTTAAAAGGAATTTCGAATTAAGTTGATGCCTATCTTGATTTAATATAACAAGTTGGTACAGGGTATACTCAATGTCAGCAGGGACGACTTGCTTGCTTCATTTATATACGGTATGTACTTTTATGAACTATATATGTTTCTACATAGTTTAAATAATGAAACTTTTGTTTAAGTATTTGCATGCTTTTTTTAAAGGGCAAACCTGTAAAATTGAACTGCCGAAGTCATTAAAAATGATTATAAATTTCAAATTAAATACCATCCCCATACCGCAATCGACATATTAAAATATTAACTCTTAAATGGCTTAACTTTCCACAGTCTTTCCTAATTTTAATCAATTGATAAATTGACACTTTTCTGCTTTAATATTACGGGAGTTCGTCCTTTTTTAAAACGCTAAATTGGATATACAAATAAATGTCGATGAAGAGTTTATAACTATTAATTGGCTAAAAAGGGTATTTTAATTTTGGTCAGAAGGATGCGATACAAGAATATAATGTACATACATATGCACATATGCAGGACGACCTGAAAATAAATGTAAGTATGTATTTATAAGCTCCTATTGCTGCACATAGACTATGTATCATCATCACCATATATGTACATATATCATATAAACATAAGTCTCGGATCATCGTTGTCAGGCAACCATGTTCGACCCAATCTAAAAAACATATTTGAATATTGTATGTATTATGTTTCATAAGTCGGAAATGATTCATTCTAGCCGATATCATGAATCCCTTCAAAAAACTGTTTCATTCTGGACGTACCATAGAGAAAAACTTGTATTAGATTCAGTTGATCTGCGGTTGTCGAAATTATAATGGAGTTGGTTTATAAAATTGAAAATACCGTATCATAGTGTAAATATGGACATATATGTATGTATGTATGCATGTACACAGATACTTCTTTAGAGTGCTGTTTTATGAGCTACTTTTTATGATGAGTCAGTAGCAGGGCTACTTAGCATCATGCTGAAAACTAATACGCAGCATGCCCATGGCAAGCATTGCGGGAATAGAAAGGTCCTGTAAGCTCAGCTCTGACTTTTTACTGTCATAAGGTAAAACTCAAATGTTCTTTTGTGACACGAATGCACTCACATGTGTACGTATGTATGTATGTTGGTGTGTATGCTTATGTTTGCTTCTGTTGTTTGTTTGTGTTTGTGTTTGGTTTTTTGTTTCCTTTTTATGATAATGTAATAAAACTAAATTAACCTATAAAGCTGTAAAAAAAGCACAACTTACTTGGCGAAATTGCACCATAAGGTATGGGCGTAACCTTGTCCTGTATATGTATATGTACATATGTAAGTTTGTATGAATGTGTGAATGTATGTAACCAACAAGACCGGGACACCCACCAGACTGTGCCGAGTTAATGGCGAGAAGAAATAATAGCAAAATGTTAGCTTTAAGCAACAAATGACCACAACAGTTTCCGATAGCTCAGCAAAAACATAAATTAATTTAAACGGGATTCAAGTATCGCAGCTGGATAGGGGGAAGGCCACATGAACAAAGCAGCAAACGGAACGCAGCCAAAGTGCCCCTCTGGGTGTTAAGTACAATATTTGCTGTGTGTTGCTCAATTTACGATTTGCGCTTTTTGCAATCGGTGCTATCGGTGGGCCATCAATCAATGGGTCAGCGTGATGGTATTACACACACTGTAAAGCAGACGATTGCCAACCACATGGGGCGTATCCATTTGCGGCCTCCACATTGACCATCGCACATCGTCCGGAATACGAATACGAATGCGAGGCCGAAACCGACTTCAAGATCATTTGGCATCCTTTGGCTGAGAGTTGCGCTACAATTACAAATCGCTTGCCGCCACTTAAAATCTATTTTGACAATTGAGCTGTTCGCCTGTCACGCTGACAGCGCGCACTTTTCACGCCACTCACATTTACTGTTACAGTCTTTTAGCATCGTAGTCCACGTAGTCATTGGATTATTGTTCGGTTTGGTGGTGGTTCGGTGACGGGACGATATGGCATTTGGCGCCAATTTCCCTTGGTAGCATCCAGGACCAATCATGCCGCACCCCTCTCAGCCATTAGCGGCGGAGGGACGCGCATTTTATGCTATTTTAATTGCAACATCTGTCACTGCGGTTTTATGCATATATCGCTTTCAAAACAGCCAGAAATTGGCAACGGGAATTCGAACCGAAGCCGCAGCCGTAGTCGAAAATCAAACCCAAACTCACAATCGGAGCTACCGAAACGCCATGAAATATGAATTATTTTTATTTTTATTATTCGTTTGTAAACTCATGCGACAAAACTGTCACAACACTCGCTACTGACGGCTGTCGAGAAGGGCTCAGGTCGATGATGATAATAACAAGGGCTGCGGAAAGGGACGAGGGTTGAAGAAGTACCAGAACACGCACTATACGACCTTTTGTTTTATTTATTTATTTGTCGTATTTTTTTTCTGCCTTTTTTATATTTTTGGTAGTGTTGTTGCTGTTATTATTGTTGTCATTTTCAGCGGGTTTGAGTTTATTTCCGACTCTGAAATGCTCTGCACCGAATTGAATGTAATTTTAAATTCATGATGTTAAATGAATCGAGCTGATTGTCTAACCTTTTTTAGTGCCCTATCTGTCTGGAAATGAGGTAAAAACTTAAAGGTACATCACCAAATGGTACATGCATTGCTGCAATTCTAATATACCCGTTCATAATACCGGTATGAAAATTGCCACTTGAATATGTGTATGTACATATGTATATATGTATGCATATGTACTCACACATTTGCACGTGAACTTCGGCGTTATATCATTAAATTCCATTATTCAATTAAAATTTGAAACTTTCTGTGTGAAATCAGTAAGAACAAATAATTACGTAAATTCAAAAGCAGTTTTATAATTCAACTGAAAAGTTTGTTAACAAAGGGCTAACGACTGAAGACTGACACATTTTCAAATTTTATTTAACATTCGATATAATTTAATCCAATGCGATTTTCTTCATCATTTTAAAATATAAATATAATTCAAATTGTCCAATACTTGTTCATACGTACATATATACATGCATACATACATACATATGTATGTACATATTAACATATATCAGTTTTTCTTTTCCAGACATGTATTTAAGAAAAAACCGTTTCGTATATGGCTAAGAACAGTTCTTTATAATTTTTAATTGATTTTTAGCAATTTAATCTATTTTCGATTGCTAATCGAGGGTTAATGCACAGGAAAATTGTTGCTGTCTTAGATTTTTATAAAATCTTTTGTGTGTTCGAGAGAGAGAAAGAGAGCTCTCAGTCATAAAACGAGCAAACAACCAACACTCGCCATGTTGTCAAATGAGTTTGTCAATCAAAATGCAAATGTCACAGGAAAGTGACATAATCCCACTTGGGAGCTCAGCTAAGCCGAGGGAAACGAACCAAAATCCCGGAGTGAGGTAAAGCGTTTGACCGCAGCCACTGCAAGTCGCTCCTGGCATGTGAATAAATTCCCGGGCTAATGTCGGAAATGGGAACATATGACGATGTCGCCGACGAAATTGACGTGTGCTTCTAATTCAAGGGACAATGATGATGACGACTGCAAGTCCGTCGTGCCAAGGGTGTTAACTTCCATTAATCGGCTTCTGGGCTCAGCATACACAGCGACACCGTTTATGTTTTATGTGTACATTTATAATGCGTACTGTTCATTTGGTAATGGTTCAATAATGACGCTCAGACTACTTAAAAGGCTGCTAAGGATTTCATAAAACTCTGGAAATCGTAGCATCTGCTTTTCAGCTGTTTATGTCTAGCAAAAGTCCCAACACTTCAGACGCATTTGACTTTCTGCTCAAACTCCTGAAAGACCCGATAGGAAAGATTTTTCTTAAGAGCGACCTGTCTTGTTTCTTGCCGATTGGTTCTCATGTTATTTAAGGCGCCACAGTTAGGGGCACTAGGAAGCTGAACCAGAGTTGGAAAAAAACCAAGTTCTAACTTAAACAGCAAAAGAGGAAGCACATAACGCCAATAAAGCGCCAGACACGACTTTAATGAAACAAAACATAGACTTCACGACAGACGTCAACGGTGTCAGTCGCCAGTTGAAAAAAAAAAACACTAAGTCTAAGAACAGGGCCATTTCCAATTGCCAATTATGCAGCAATGGAGTTATCGGTGATCATTGTAGTTGCTTTAAGTCAGAAACTCGATGAGCGAGTGTGAAGAGAGCAGTCGTCGGTAAGGTCTTCTCCTATACTCATCAATGCACAAATAACAAATAAATAAAGTAATATTGTATACAATCGACAGGACAATTTATTTCTCATTATTGTGCGAAAAAAAAATAATGAATAAAACACCCGCCATTATTGATAATCCAAGTTGCAACTAAGTTTTGTTTCAAATCTAAATCTTAATTGTTTACAAGCAATCCGTTTATCCTTTGAACTCTCTCTTGTCCACGTTCTTCAAAGTTTTATGTGCATAGCTTCAATGATAGTATAAAACGGTTTTAATTAGTTTTCGCTAGATTTCCACTAAACCCCGTCGCCAGTTTAGTTAACTCACCACACATCATGTCAGAAAAATCGCCATTTCCCTGTATTGAATTATCCATTGTTTACTCTCTTAATGTTCCGCATTAGAAAACAGTAGTGCAACAGCGACGGATTAATGACTTTTCATACAAACCAGTGAACTCACATTGTTAGCACTTGCTTTTTACGTATGTGCATAAGTATGTATTTTTATAAGACTATAATTTGAAAAATTTTGATTCCGTGTATGTATTCGATTTTAAGATTAAAAGTTTATAAACAAAACCTTAATTTTTGACTAATATGAATTTTGTCTTAAACATAGAATAATCTAGAGAAACAAAATATAAAATAATACATATGTATAAATAATTAAATACATACATCCTTGATCATCCACCACATCCACCCATCCAGTGTGTACGCCAATTAAGTTAGTCACGAATCTTTTTCACTCGCCCTCTTGCGGCACTAATTTAAAATGAACGAAGTGTAATTTTGTCCTCACCGGAGTTCATACATTCTTGCAAACTGCTTTACGAAGTAATCACAGCTAGTCAAACCTAAAATTAATGTTTGTATCTTGAGGAAAAAAGTCATCACTAAACATTTATTTTTTGTCCGATTGTTTCTATAAAAGATACAGCATATTGTCCACTAAGTCTACTGAAATTCAATAGAGATATTTCCCCAAATACATATGCTAAATTTAAAATACCAAATTTCGCGACATTCGCTTTTTGTTTGTGGATGACATTTTCAAAAATGGGACGTTGCGGTGACCTCCACAAATTATTGAAGATTCATACAAAATCAATTGTCTACCAAAATAACAGTCTTTAAAAATTTTTTTTTATGTTTTTTCTTACATTTCCGAATATATTAATTTAATAAGCTTTTAAATAAGCAGTAGACAACATTTCTCGATATAACGAATCTGAAGGGAACCAGAAAATTGTTCGTTATATCTATTGTTTCGCTATATGTACTTATTTGTAAAACCTTGGTAAAATGAAATTTAAAGAAATCTGAAAGAAAATTCGTTATAAATTACCTGTTTTTACCTGTTTACATTAAAATAATGATAGATCTGCACTGAAGTATGGTGGATATACAAAATAATTATACATTTTTTCAATTTGCTTTTATTAAAATACTACAGCTTCCTGCGCCTCAAAAAAATTTGGAGCTTTTCAACCATTTGTTGAGCTCCTTTGGCAGTGATAACGTTCTCTTTGCTTTGTTCTCACTTCGTTGTATAGAAACAATTAAAGTAAGACATTGTTATGATGAAGTTTGGGATAACGGAACTGTAACGGCTTGCCACAAATTTGATTTTGCCTTATTTTATTTTCGTTGTATAGAGGTGTTCGTAAAATTGCTTCGCTATATAGAGTCTTTCAGACTCAGAAATTCTTCGTTATAGCTATAGAGCATTTTTGTATGAAAAACTTCGTAAAAGCGAGGTTTTTTCAAGGGACTTAAATAAAAATTCGTTATATTGAGTTTTTCGTTATAACGAAGTTCCTTATATCGAGGTTCCACTGTACCTCTAACCACTTAAAACTACTAAGTTATTGAGCTAAAACTATAATCTTAGGCAATCATCCCAAGGGGAGCTACACGATATACAAGCTAACTGATTCTAATGAAAATTTGTGGATACATATGTACATACATAATACGCATTACATATGTACATACATATGTTAAAAGAAATATCAAACTTACAACTACGAAATTACGCAACATCAGTGTAGCAGGACCGATCAATCCTATAGGTCAGAGATAATTCCTTAAATTCGTTGGAAACTTCTGACCAAATTTGATATAAACTTTTATCTAGTTAAATAAAAATTGGGGTTTGTGTTATGTAGAACCTTTCCTCGTTTTAATTAAATTAAACCACGTTTAAAACTTTTAAATTTTTACATATGTAAATTCATTGGAAACCTATAAACAGATGGAGTGTTGTATCATTCAGAGCTCTATCATGTGAAACGTATCAGTCACCTTTTTTCATGGCATACGTAGGGATGGTTGCTGCAATAGCTATGTATATTCGCTGCCCTGGTTTCTTGTTTTGTATTTTGTTGTCATCGTCGAACAATTAAAATAAAAATAATATTCAGTTTTCTGTAGTTGCAATGGATCAGCCAAGTGAACTATCAATTGCAGAAATCCGCAACTACATGTTGCGCAATAACGGCAAGGTGACAAACCATGCTCTGGTAAAACATTTTAAAAAATTTCTTACCAATTCGCATAACCAAAGTGAGTCATGTGTATTAAAGTATGTATGTATGTCAACATACAAATTTATTTTGGCTTGTGCTACCTGTTGAATGTGATTTACAATTAAAATATGAAACTCGTACTTCAATCTCATTTTCAGATGAAGCGCGGACACGTTTTAAAACTTATGTGACATTGCTTTCGACTATTAAAAATGAGAATAGCCAAAAGTTTTTGATATTGCGAAAAAAATACATTAATGAATGTCCATCGGCGGACGCTGTAGAAGCTATTGAAGCCGCGAACACTACCTTGGAACCGCTTAGTCCTGAAGGCAGTGATAATAATAATGACTGTCCGCCATACAGACCACCACCCGAGTTGAATTCGCCGCCTACTGTCACTGGAGTCAGCGTGCACCAAGATCAGAAGGAGAACTATCAAGACTGTGTAAACGAGTTTGCAGCTTCCATGAGACGCGTTGGCTTAACCAGCCAAGAGAATCAATCCTCACTTGCTTGCAAAGGGGATGTTATTGATTTGGGTCAATATGCTAAATCGGTTTCCCGTGGCAACTCTGTGGATGAAACAAATAATACGGAGAACATATCGAGGTTTTCCTTCTCATCGGGGGCATCTACAGACAGTTCTGCGACGGAAAAAGCATCAGGTACCGAGATAGCAACGGATTTATTTGAGAATCCAATCAGCGTAAAAGAAGCAACTCGTAAGTTTAACCGGATGGCCTCCGAAGAAGAGGCAAAGATTATTTCACCGCCAGCCAAAAAAAAACCAGAGAAGGTATGTTAATCCATAATTATGCTTGCCGATTATACTATATGTACATTGTTGCATATAATAGCATCCCCATTTTGAATATTTAAAAAATGAAACAAGCAAGTCGTTTGTCAAATACCCTCGAAATCGCCATTATTTTAATACAAATTTCCCTTTAACATGCCACAACTGAGAATGCATGGGGTCTCGCCCACTCTTACCAGCCAATATCGTACTTGTCATTTCAGTATAAAAAGGGGACAATCTCCCATATACATATATATTTTGGGAAATACAATGCCTCTTATTTTAATTCTGTTTTTCGTGACTATTACCAATATACACAAGTACATATACATACATACATATACTTTGAATAGTACTTATGACCAAAATGAATGGATCGTTTTTAAAAGGCTATAAAAATTTAAATTTTGAATCAAAAAGTTTTAGTTGAAAATCGAATGAATATAGACCGCGAATTCTAATAAATTCTGGTTGAACAGAACTTGTGTGTGCATCAGTGTTAAACCTTCATGACATGCGGGTGTGTGCTGGTGATGTAAACATAATTTTTTTGCTGGTAACGAAAAGTCTCGCATCGTTGCCTGGTCAACGCCAACGGTGCTGGATGCATCACAATAGTTTTTGTCTCCCTCCGTGAGAAGCATTATCTTAAAAGTCACATAGTGGATTTAATGTTTTTTGTCGCCTCGGTTGTCTGGCCATGATTAATTATTTGGTTGTCTCATTCAAGCGTACATATGTAGGAATTTCTTAAATATAGCTGTCTAGTCTTGGCAAATATAGGTGTTCATGTGTACCTACACCTTATACTCAAATATTAAATCGGGCCATCTCGATGTGTTGTGTTTCTCTTTCAGCAAAGGCGATACTAGGCCAATTTACTGCAGCTAAATGGTGCCTGACTGACTTAGCCACTGCCGGGGTGGGCCAAGGCTAACTGACAACCATTTCAGACCATGTAACGGACAGCCACCAGCACATTAGAATTGAATAAATCCATTAATTTTATTAGTGGACAATAAAAATGTAAGCCTCATAAAATTACAAGCGCCTGCATCGTTTGCCTATTCTCAACTTGCTGGCTTTTCTTTTGTTTGTTGATGAGGCTACAAGCCAATGCTTGACATGTGTTCATTCATGTAAGTACACATGTATGTACTTACTTAGTTTCTTGGTTCCTGCAAAAGACTAAGTAACCATGACGACCATTTTCCTGCTTTTCTTTCTTTATATACCCTTGCAGAGGGTATTATAAAATTGGTCAGATGTTTGTAGCGCATAGAAATATACGTTTACGACCCCATAAAGTATATGTACATATTCTTGATCAGCATCAACAGCCGAGTCGATTGAGACATGTCCGTCTGTCCGTCCGTCCGTCTGTCTGTTTAGCCATACGTTTTTGAACTTAAATTTTAAGCTAAATGGCTGAAACATGAAAAATTAAGTTTCTTAATCGATGATCCAGATCAAGTTTAAAAATTAGTTGGATCGGATAATTATCACCGGAGTTATTAACTAAAACGTGGAGGTATCTCGAGTAAAATAAGCAATTTTCTTTGGCAGCAAAGAAACAAAAACAAATTCCAAGAAATCACGCACACACATATGCAAAAATTGGTCACCACGCGGTGTGTGAGAGAGACAGAAACATTTGCGTTGTGTTGTTGCACAGAACGAGATTGAAAGAGCGAAATGCCATGCGTTTGCTATATACATATGTATGTCGAACTAGCTTAAGTGAGTTAAGTGAGGATAATGGCGTAGTACGGTCGCGCGATGGTTCGGTGTTTGGTGGGTTCGATTCTCCATGAATACGGGAAATATTTAGTTGAGTTTTTTCTTCTTTTTTGTTTTTTGATTTTATTAAACATTAATACCAATTACTTTAAAATTTTTGTTTTTAAATTAAATAATAAAACAATGAAGCTGCAAGGGTATACAAACTTCGGCAAAGCCGAAGCTAGCTTCTTTAATATTTTTAATAGACTGTTGGATTTATTATTTAAACACTGTTTATTGTAAACTTAAAGCTTTAATAACACTTTTTGGAAAACTCGTGTTCATAAATACTGAGATGTATTCGTTTATTTAACAGGAAACTTATAAGGAAAACCTAGCTGCATTTCTACTTTGCTTTTTTTATACCCTTGCAGAGGGTATTATAAAATTGGTCAGATGTTTGTAACGCATAGAAATATACGTTTCCGACCCCATAAAGTATATATATTCTTGATCAGCATCGATAGCCGAGTCGATTGAGACATGTCCGTCTGTCCGTCCGTCCGTCTGTCTGTTTAGCCAGACGTTTTCGAGCTTAAATTTTAAGCTACATGGTTGAAACATGAAAAGTTAAGTTCCTCAATCGATTGAGCAGGTAAAGTTTAAAAATTAGTCGGATCGGATAATTATCACCGGAGCTATTAACTAAAACGTGGAGGAACCTCGAGTAAAATAAGCAGTTTTCTTTGGCAGCAAAGAAACAAAAACAAATTCCAAGCAATCACACACACACATATGCAAAAATTGGTCACCACGCGGTGTGTGAGAGAGACAGAAACATTTGCGTTGTGTTGTTGCACAGAACGAAATTTAAAGAGTGAGATGCCATGCGCTTGCTATATGTATGTATATGTATGTCGAACTAGCTTAAGTGAGTTAAGTGAGGATGGTGACGTAGTACGTAAAGATCGGTCGCACGATGGTTCGGTGTTTGGTGGATTCGATTCTCGGTGAATTCGGGAAAATTTTTAGTTGAGTTTTCTCTTCAATTACTTTAAAAATTTTGTTTTTAAATTAAATAGTAAAACAATGAAGCTGCAAGGGTATACAAACTTCGGCAGAGCCGAAGTTAGCTTCTTTGATATTTTTTTTATTCAACTTCGACTATTTCAAGAAAGGTGGATATTCCCTTTATTTGAAACTTGAAATAAAATTCGTTTACTTTTATCAGCAAATGTTGCACTTGTCATTTCGAAATCTGCATTTTGGCTATATTATTAGCTGTGCCTAGTAAGTAGGCTAGTTATTCGATTTCTCTTAATTGCGGTAGCCATAGTAGTAAATTACTACGAAGCAAGCAAGTTGTTTCTGCCCTGTACCAAGTAGTTAAACGAAGTTAAACAACACTTGCAATATCCATCAACTCGATATAACAGTCGTTTAACACGCCGCAGCAGCGAAATCATCCTCTCTTACCAGCCAATGTTGCATTTGTCTTTTCAGTTTAACACACATAAACATAGGTATATCTCCGACATTTATTGTCCGGTTTAAACATAATTTGGTCAATTAGTACATTTTGACTTTATTTGTGTCAAAGAAGAATACAATACCTTTAATAGAGCTCCAGATCTAATGGGGTAAAAGGTTATATTAAAGGGGCTTAAATATATGTAACAGGCAGAAGTAAGCGTTTCCGACCACATAAAGTATATATTCTTGATCAACATCAACAGCTGAATCGATTGAGGCATGTCCGTCTGTCCGTCCGTATGAGCACGTAGATCTTGGATTCTATAAGAGGCAGAGTTACCAAATTTGATGTGAACATCCTTCTAGTGTTTTCACAGATCAAGTTTGTTTGAAGTTTTGGCCACGCCCCCGTAATTTAAAAAAACAATTTCTTGAGCTATATTAAGGATATCACATTATTGAGATAAAATAGTTGAAATCAGACAATAAATCTCGGAGATACATATTCCTACGTACGTTTTGTACTGAAATATCAAAAGCGACATTGGCTAGTAAGAGTAAGCGAGAAAGCATGCGTTGGCTGGTGCCGCATGTTCGGAAAATTTTGGCTTGAATTGATTGAATTATTGTAAATCATCTGTACATCAGGGTATACTGAGAGAGCGAATTACTTGAATCATTTTTTTTTAATTCATAAGTTAGTTTACTATTGTTCTCAGGGACTGAGTTCGCTATACCATATAGCTGATGTAGGAATGATAGGTAAAAACTTATTTGCAACACATTCTTTTTTTCTTATTAATGTATTAATGACTCATCAGTATCGAGACCAAAAAATAAAACCAATAATCTTAATTACATTACAAGCAAAACCTAATTTTCTTATTCCAATCATATAATTATAATGATGTTACGTATATAGTGTGTATGTATTGCAAACATTTACACACATAGTGAGTCGGAAAGTCTACTTAATCCTTTCTTGACATTGTTATAAAAAGTTACATTAATCTAAATGTAAAGAAGACGAGCCCATGTGGACACAATTTGTCAAGCGTTGCGAGAGAATCGCTCCTTCTCTAGTGTTTCAATGTAAAATAGACGACAATTACAATTGGTTTGAATTGCCATGCAACTGTCAACCACTTAGACCTGTCAATCAAAAAATTAGAGTTGAAAAGGAATAGGCCGAATGCATAAATCATCTAAAAACAACGCCGAACTGAATGGACTTTGAACAGAACACAAGAAATCTGCCTGCTGAATTACGCAGCAGTGGATGTGCGTCAAACTAAGATTGTCAACGGCACGTCAAACGCTATAAAAACTCACTAAAACTATTAGATATGGGCTTAAGTGCCTACATGCATACATTTTGTAGTATGTGTATTTCCAGCCGAATGTTTTTCAAAGGCAAACCGTCGTAGGGACAACTTGAAGTTTCTCACGTATTTCATGTTTCCGGATTAATGTGACTCTATTACATGCACAGATGATTTGGGCAACAACTATCCTGTAATCAAAATGGTTTGCCGGCTCTAATATACACTAGTATACTAATTAGTAAAGTAAATAAAAATTCATAAAACTATATGTATATTACAAATATAGCTACAAAAAAATTTTATTTTATTTTCTATATACACATATCCAAATCGTTGTTAGATACAACAACTTGATTAATACTTAAGTCATTTATATTTTTAAGAGATTGATGACGGTTGATCACTCTTGTCATATACTTAAAACGAATGTGTGTTTTCATATGTTTAGACTAGCCTATTTTCGCCGGTGACAATGAAAATAATACAGGACTGTCAAAGAACTTTTTACCGTTACCCACTGACGACTTTTTTACAAATGTGCTTTTCACATCCTCAGGAATTGTTTTGGGACATTTGACGGCAAAATTATTTTCGCATGTACTGATACATACATATATGTATGTATGTACATACATATGTGAAACTTATCATATTATTTTAGCTTGGTATAATAGAGTGAATGCTTTTATCGATAGTACACATACATATATGAATAATCTCGGATCGGGTTAATTTCCGCTGTATTGATATTTGAATATCCTGCAAATTATCTTTTTTTTAGCATGCGCTTGTTGTGGATTCTAAGGTTTTCGACTTTTTTTAATATCACATCTCGGTACAGGGTATATCCTCCAGAAAGTGAAGTTGCCTTTTAAAGAAATTATTGTTTGTGCAAATACAGCACTTTAAACTCTCTGTTATGGTTTTTGTCTTGCTCACCATCTGAGGAATGTGTTTAAAAAAGTGTGGCCGAAATACGTTGATTGTTTGAAAAGAATTTAAATTATTTTGAACACCGTAAAAATTAAACTTACTGTTGCCTACTTAGTTGACTGTTTTTGTGCGCTTTATTCGACTAAAAATTGCTTCCTGGTTAACTCAACACGTTCTCTTTTAGATCTTATTCTTAATTTTTGCATTAACTTATCATTCCTGCAAAACAGATAACATTTATGGTTCCCGAATAGCACCAACTGCCGAGTTTAATAACAGTTTAAGTGAGCCAACTTGCAGTATTTTGCAGCCAAGTTGGATAGATGCTTTCTGTGTCTTGCATCAAACTTCTAGATAACAATCAATAAAAATCAAAAAATCAATCACAGATTTGTCAGCCAACAATTACAACAACGTTTTAATGGTCATGAAATTTTAAAAAATGTTGTATTGTTTTTAAGTGTTTAACTAAATTTTTAAATCGATCAGATTCCCTCATAAATAAAAGAATTTATCTTAGAACGTAATTCTCAGTTCGCCTTTTCTGAACCGCAAGCGAATAAAAACAAATAAGCTGTCATGTTTAATGCATGATTTTGTTTTCATTCTTTTTTTCTTGAATGCGTAAGATAGAACAATATTAGTTTGTTGATATTTACCATTATTTGACAATAGACAAAAATAAAATGAAAGGGGAAACGGCAGCCAAGATGTACTATTTGAACCCTATTTCTTTTTGATGTACATATGTATTAAAAATTTGATTCGCTTACTAATCACCCGAATAACGAGAAATGGTAATGTTATGCACGTAACTTTCCTGAAGGGCGCCAACAATCTTTCTCCAGCTTTTACAACTCAGTCGTTAGACAACCTTGGGATAGGTTATATGAATTCTTTGCCGTATCGCAATGTTATTAATCATCGGTATCCAAAATAAAAAATGTCCAATCATTGGAAAAAATACCGAAACAATACATTAGAGTTTCCCGCGGTACAATACTGAGCACTGATCAGCAAGATGAAAGAGATCAATCAAAATGAATCGAAAAATTTGGAGCCGCGATGGTAATTGCTAGACCCTTATTCCCAGCAAGCTAATCAATTAAATTCGTTTTGATCGTTTTTAATTACGTTGATGATTTTGCATTTTATCAGGTCACTCAGCACTACAAGTCTGCAGCAAAAGTCATTTAATTAGTAACCAACAAAGCGCAAATTCAAAAGTGTGACCCTGCCAGTCTACATGGTGTCTTACATAGTTATGTACATCACCTAAGCCAAAACCAAAAAGGTTGGAAGGAGATAGCCACTATACTAATGCATTTGATATATGTACATATGTACGGCGTGTGTACCATTTTCAGCCAAATATTAAAGCATCTACAGTTTACAGCTTTGGTTTAACTAGATTGGGATTCCAAATTCTTTTGTTAATTTCTCTTCCGAAAATTGAAAGTGACTAAAACAAAATATATAAAAACGGCAAAGTATTTTGTATATAAAAAGCAGTTAAAGTATATTCAGCATTTTTCGCAAATTAAAGTGACTTAAATATTGTAAAATGAATGTGAAATTACACCCTTATTCAAAATATGTCCTTTTTGTAACTATGGTGGAGTATCTGTGAAAAAATAGTGCACAAGTAGCCTTTGGTAAAATCCCATTTCCTTATTAAAGTCCGGTCCACAATGGCAGGGCAGCAGCATCAAACAGACCACATATATTTTTATTAAGACTTTTAGCTCGGTAGCCGTCACCGGGTGTCCCAATATGCATATAAAACGTAGATCCCAACACACATATGGCCAGTGCGAACCGTATTGAAGCGAACCCTTTGTATAAAAACAAGTTGGTAAAACATGTTAACATAGCCAATAAGCAGCAATAGAAATTAGTTAGGCAAAGCTATTCTCATCACGGCCAAGCAACCACAAAGGACCCAATTAAAAATGTAAGGAAACAAACCAAAAGTTGTTATTGCTGTTAAACAACAACGGAGTGTGTCCCGAAGCGGTTAAATTTACAACAGCAACACTGGCGACCCTTTGGACAGAAAACTCGAACCGGTGCCGCCCCCGTCGCCGCCAGTTTCAGTTCTTGCAACCGTGATCAAAACGGATAGCAGGACTCGGGAATAGGTATGGTAACGAATGCTGGTCCGAGCACTAATACAGCAATGGCAGACACGACCATTTTGCGGCTTCAGTCCGTTTTAAGTGAACTAAAGGTAAGTTTCAGGAAGCAAAACACGGAAGGAACACAACAAAGGACATGTCCTCTCCCTGTTCCCCTGGTTAGGGAGCGGCAAAAGACATCGGCTAGCCATGTGATATAAGGAAGCCAGTCAGCAAACAAGCGATTGGGGAAAAGTGAGCAAATAGACAACATCCAATGAACAGCCATCATCCCCTCCCATCCCATCACATTGTTTGGATGATTCGCATTCGCTTACAATTTGTTTACCCTTGCAAAAAGGATTATTGCTTCTGGCCAAAAGTTTGCCACGCATAGAAGAAAACACGCATCTCCGACTATAGTACATGCATATATTCTTGATATATTCTCGTAATTCGCAAACTAGTCCCTCAGATAAAACTTTTTACACAAGAGGCCATAAGGGTATACAAACATCGGTCTAGTCGAAATAAGTCCGGCCCCTAGTCATATTTTTCATTTTTACTTTTCGTTTATTTAGTTTTTGTTTTTTTGTCCGCCCAAGTTGGTGCAGTAAGTGCCGAAGCCGTAAAAAGCAACATACTCTTGTAATGGGGTGGCAGCAGAGAAAGGTGGATTGGCAAAAGAGACCTGGAGATTTGGAGACGTGGGTGGTCGATTCTTTTGTTTAGCGTTGACATGGCCACTTTGCCAGCGGCCTTACTTCTCAATGTTTGTACTGTTCGGTTATGTTTTGCTGCTGTTCCTGTTACGCCTGTCGCTTTCGCTCGGCTGTTCGGCATTGCAAATGGCGGCTTCTTTTGGCCGGGTAAGGGGTGGAAGCCACCTTACGTAAATTATCCTGCGTGCTTTGACGCACGACGTGTAATTGGGAAAACGTGAGCACTGCTAAAGTCAAGTGGCGTATAAATATGAAAAAGCCGGACAGCGGTGCGGCGCACGCGTTTGCCGCATCCTGCGGCTTAGCGCCGCCCGCTTTCATATTCTGTCGTATGTATTATCATCTATGGCTATGTAATATTTGGCTGCTTAATGACGCTAATGAAGTCGGCTTAGTAATGTTCAGGTAACCCGAGTCGGAGCCTCTTGTTAACTTGAACATTACGTGAATGGATAATTAGTTGCCGAAAATGTGTTCCGCGCTCATAAATTTGAGCTACACATGTTGCTGCTGCTGTTTTTGTTGTTGTTGCTGGCACATGTGTTCCCTTACCCGCCCTGCCCCATCTTTGGCCATACACTCATTAGAGAGCTCATTATCAGTAGAAGTGTATGTGTGGTGGGTAAACCGCCACCGCCCCAGTAAACGTATGTAAATCACCGAAAGAAAAAAATATAATCATTTTAACTCGGGTCCTCGAGCTCTTTTTCAGTTAGCGGGACGCAGAAGAAACCCATTATATATGTATGTATGTAACTATTTATGTATGACTGCATGTACATACTTACACAGTGCCTAAAGCACGCGCCTAATAAATAAAAATTATTACCTTCATAATTATGGAAAAAACATGGCAATGGCGCCGTCGAATGCGTGCGCATAATTATGCCAGCTTTTACACCCATGTCTGCACCCCACAAAAGCACACTAGAACATCCACACTGATTGGGGAAAACTCCATATGCACATTATATATGCGTGTATGTTAGAATTCTGTATTCTAAGACAAGGCTGTGTTGGCGTTAATGCTCTCAATGGGCTTTCTATGTTCTATTCCTGTCTCATGTTGATGTTTTCTCTTTATATGCCCTTGCAAAAGGGTTAAGTTAATTTTGATTACAAGTTTGTAACACGTCGAAAAAAGTCCCGACTATAACAAGGCGTGCAAATATATAAATATATACCCATGTTAGTCTTTGTGTATATCGGTTTGTCTGCGTGTTAAGATCAATGCAAACAAGCCCCTCTTTTTTAATGATATCGTATTAGTATTTTGCACACTCTCCGAAGACATCATATCTGAAGGTTCAATGGAAATGATCAGTCGAAAATAGGGTTTTTAATCAACAGCTTGATTGTTTTTAACGGATTGTTCCGAATTTGGTTTAATGACTCAACCGAATTTAATCAGAACCAGTTGACTATCATATTGCAGCCATACAAAAATTTAAACAAGCAAAAATAAAACAAAACGCCAGATGCGAATTCTCAGACATAATTTTACCCAATCACAAGATCCCGTGACACAAGGGTATACAAACTTCGGCATATTGATGTTATCCAGTTCTTCTAGTCTTTTTTTTATTTCCTTTTTTATTTGTTTTTTTGTTTTTTACCTCATCTGCACCCTCGTAGACACAAGAAGCAGAAACATGCATAATTAATTTATGCCTTTTTGTTTCCCTTTTTTTGTGTCTTTCAGCAATTAATTGAAGAGAAGGATTCGACCGAAGTTACACTCGCACATCCCAAAGCGAAGGAATGGATTGTCTCAATGGCGAAAGCTAATTACCAAGAGTTAGCTAAATTAGCTGGCGAATACCCGGAGTTGGTGAAATTGCAGGTGAGATATGAACATATTATTATAATCCTTATTATCATTATGTAATTTAATCCCTGATGTCTTGACAAAGCACCGCCAGCACTATTCACTCAACTAGTATATAGCCAATTCATTTTCTTTTGCTTTGAGTGCCTGCAACAAATACGACAAGTACAAACTATTCATAAACATTAATTATTACAAATTAAGTAGCATCGTAATGTTTTTGCCATGTCGAACAACACTTAAAAATGTGAAGAAAATATAATGACGGAGACTGGGAGGCCGGAGAAAACCGAGAAAAGCATAACGGGCCAGCCGCTGCGACAATTAATTGTGAAATATGTATTCAACATTTTTAGCACTTGTAGTGCATGTTAAACAGTAGGCGTAAGGGCGAGATTGCGCGTTGGCTAGTTAACTAATTCGACGGCGGGGCAAATCGACAGTGGCCAATGCTGGCTGACGAGTACGAGATGTGCCAAGTGCTTCCTTAAAAGTTTATTTGTCAAATGTCATACATATTATCAGGTTTAACTCTATTAAAAAGTAACTCGTGCCATTTTTTGAACTTATGTTTAGAACATTAAAGTTTTATACGTTAATATATGTATACCATAAAAAATCCCATGATCGAACCCCTCGTTTAAACGGACAATGTCTCGGCGACAGTAATTTATTTGTTTTTTTTCGGAATAATATTCTTGTCTCGAGTGTGTTCGACTTTATTTAATATAATTAGTTGGTACAGGGTATACTTGATGTCGACAAAAGCAACTTGCTTGTTTCATTAAATTCATGCTAACACACTTTAAGAACTCATTAACTTTTGAACTAGAAGGCTGGACTAACAAAGACAGTCCCAAGTTTGTACACCCTTACAAATTCTCTTTTTGGCCTTGTAATAAGAGGGAAATTTTTCCATAAGAAGCCAAATCTGGTTTAGACTACTAAGGTAGTAGTAAATGGGAAGAGCTACCTACAAATACTATATTTTTGACCGATTACTTATATGGAAACTGTATGAAATAGTCGTTCGATTTGGAAAATTCAGATCGACGCCAAAGTATTAAATCTCTGCAGTGATTCAGACAGATGGATAAGGCTATATCAACTTTTTACAGTCAGAGATGCTTTTTTAAATTATTGCAAAGGCACAAAAATGCGGTGAAGAACGCAGAGGCTAGAGTATCTGCTCATTTTTTTGTAAAGGCCCTCAATTAGATGAGACTTTCGGTCAACCCAAGCATGTACTTATGTTCCACACCCACTTTAAATGCTGAAGCGCCGGGTTTGTCTTAACATGATTTATTTCAGTCCCGAGCAAACCATTGGGATGTTGGCGGTAAGGGCGTGGTGTATTATGTCTTAAAGCGAACTAATTGCCGCACAAATGCACTGTTCCCGGAAATAATAATTCCGCGACACTCACACATTTCTGTATGCAAAAGTTGAGACACATACGTGCAACCAATTAATGAAGCTGAAACTGCAACCCAATGGTTGGCAGCTCATTAGCGGCGCTTCCAATTTCTCTGAATCACTGAAATCGCAATGGGACGGAAATTGTAATAAATCAGACAGCGATTGCCACTTAACTTAATGTCTTAAACTCGACAGGTTTTCGAAAAAGAAGATACTTGCTAGATAGATAAGCAATAGTTACTATACGGTTTGGATACCTACGACATTGAAGAACAACTTATCGGAAATTTTACAATTTTCATGCATGCACGTATACATTCCATTCTATTGATCAATATAAATTTGAGCAAAATTGGTTAAAATAAAGTAAGATAGGGTAAGATTTTTTTTAATTTCGCGTTTAAATTATTTTCTATAATTTTTTTATATGTTTATTTATTTGTTGAATCTATTCTGCTCGATATAGGACTAAAAACAATTTTCGAGTTTATCCTAATCCAGCACGAAACCTAACATCTAAAGGATATTGTTAAATATAAAAATATAATACTGATGAATAATGAAGCAAGCAAGTCGTCCCTGCCGACATTGAGTATACCCTGTACCAACTAGTTATATTAAATCAAGATCGGCATCAACTTAACTCAAAATTTCTTTTAACATGCAGCAACAGCTACCGCATGCTATCTCGCTCACTCTTTCCAGCTAGTGCCTTGGCAATTCAGTTCAAAATGCATATTCGTATATCTTCGATATTTATTGTACGATTTCGACTAAATTTGGTCAGATAATGCATTTTGGCCACATTGTTGGGTGTGCCAATAAGAATGTGATTGCTTTAAAACTTCTCTAGTAAATCGTTTTTTCCAAATTGCGGGGGCGGAAGTGGGCGTGGCAAAAATTTTAAACTCTTGATTTGCGTAGGCACTAAACAAAAGTTCGAACACTCTCGAAATCGCAATCAATTCAAAACAGAATTCCCTTTAACATGCAGCAGCAGCGAAAGCATGCTATCTCGCTCTTTCATATCTGCCAATGTCGCCTTGGCAATTCAGTACAAAATGCAAATGGCTATATCTCCGATGTTTATTGTCCGATTTGAATAAAATTTGGTCAGTTAGTGCATTTTGACTATATAATTATGTCTACCAAATAACAATTGGATATCTTTATTACAGCTCTTGTAAATTGATTTTAAAATTTTCTTTTTTCATTTGCGGGGGCGGAAGTGGGCGTGGCTAAAATTTGAAACAAACTTGACCTGCTTTGACATTAAACGGATGCTCACACCAAATTTGGTAGCTCTAGCTCTTATAGTCTCTGAGATCGAGTGGCTCATACGGACAGACGGACATGTCTCAATCGACTCGGCTGTTGATGCTGATCAAGAATATATATACTTTATGGGGTCGGAAACGCTTCCTTCTGCCTGTTACATACATTTTAGCGACTTTAGTATACCCTTTTACCCTATGGGTACAGGGTCATTCAGATATGCCTGTAGCTCGGCGGTTATTATGCTAGGATACAAAGGTCTTCACGTACCAAGGTGCTCCTGTGATAATTCAATGTTGCTCTTACTTGTGTTTCCCCACAGAGGTTTTGACACCGAGTTTTAGAGAAGAGCTTTGAGTTCCATAATGGATCGTGTATTGATAAGCCAATGTAGACTGAATTTTTCTATAAGTTTAAACTTTTTTTCCTTGGCTTCGATGTGCTTCCGCCAAGTCAGTCTTTTGTCCAGGTGGATTCCAAAATAAACAACATCGTCGGATTTAGGCATAGACACATTATTTAGCAGACTTTTAAGTCGGCTGGGAATAGCTGTGTCATCAGCAAAAGTAAATTTGGTAAGCGCAGGGCTAGTTGGTAAGTCCGCTGTATACAGAAGATAGAGTGTTGGAACCAGCACGTTGTCTTGGGGTACTCCTTCTTTTGATTCGAAGTCATTATATTGAATAGATAGGATTCAATGAGCTCAGGAGTGAATTTTGGGACTGTTGCTTTTATATACATATTAGGCCGTCTAATTAGGTTCGATCGTAGGCCTTATACAACACTTTTGAAATAATTTTGGGAGACTTGGGAATAAACGAATCGGTTTGCAGGATAATGGCTATGTTTTGTTCTTTCTAAGTTTTGGGATCATTATGATTGTTATACCCTGTACCCATAGGGTAAAAGGCTATATTAAAGTCGCCAAAATGTATGTAACAGGCAGAAATATACATTTCTGACCCCATTAAGTATATATATTCTTGATCAGCACCACTAGCCGAGTCGTTTGAAACATGTCCGTCTGTCTGTCCGTCCGACCGTCTGTCCATCCGTCCGTCCGTTCGTCTGTCCGGGTGAACATCGAGATCTTGGAGACTATAAGAGCTAGAGCGACCAAATTCGGTTTGTAAATCCGTCTAGTGTGTAGGCAGATCAAGTTTGTTTCAAATTTTAGCCACGCCCACTTTTGCCGCCTTAATTAAGAAAAACGAATACCTAGAGCCATATTGAAGGCACATCTAATAATATAGCCAAACTGCACCTGGTGACCAAATTTGGTCCAATTCGGACAATAAACATGGGAGATATACCCATATCTGTTTTGTACTGTAACGGCAAGGGCGACATTGGCAAGCAGGAGTGTGCTCGCTGCTGTGCATGTTAGGCGAATTTTATTTTAAATCGGTGGCGATTTTGAGAGTTTTTGCCTACATAAAATTTCTCTGCTTGGTACAGGGTATAATCAACATCGGCAGGACATCTTGCTTGCTTAATTATTTTTTGTGTTTTCTTTTGTAGTTAAAAACAAATAATGCTTTTTCGTTTAGTCTATTATAAAACTCTCAAACCAATAGACGAAATATCTCGCACTATTTTTATTGTGGAAATAAGTTTAATGTTGCATTTGGTGATGGGATAACAAGTTGGAAAGAGAAACCCAATATTTAATTGACCTGGATTAAAGAAAAGTTAATCATTAAAAATCGGCGAGTCACGATTACACAGATTCCCTACTCAGAAGTTGCCTAATCGTCTCAACTGAATAATATGACAAAAAAAAGTCGATTTTGAAATTGTTTACAAAATCCGAACAATTTGTATTGGTTCTTTACCGCTAGTAAGTTGTTCAAGTACCAAGTACTTACTTTACGATCCAAATTAAGAACCAGAAGAACATACATATCATCTAAAAAATTTATTTAGTAAAATTAATGCATGTTTATTTATCCATGTATGTATGTACATACATATGTACGTAAGTCTTGTATGTACATATATGCGCATACATCTGTGCGTTTGTATAACTAGTTAATGATTGGTTAAATGGTTTACTTTCTTGGAATATTTCTACTACAAAATCAACACCAACAAATGTATGTACATATATGTAATTTTTACTTTAATTTGTGTTCTTTACAACATTGACGTCGTGGCTTCATGGAGGGGACACCCAAACCACATACATGCATACATATGTATGTACATATGTATGTACGTATATAGATATTGCAAAGTCATTGGCCCTACGGCGAAAAAATATTTTTAATTTGAATAAGTAATTCAAACAACAGTCAAAATCAAAAAAAGAAACAAGCTGAAACAAATGCGAACAAGGAAAATTCAATTTAGCCGCATGTCAAACCGAATTGCCGGCTAGGTCAAACATGTTGATGGATGGATGCATGGCTGGCCGAATGAAAGGGAAGCATTACTTTATACACACATGCATACATACATACGTACAACATCTACATGTACAAGCTGGAATTGCAAAAACGGTGCATGCTCGCCTATTGGGGCGGTCTCACCGCCTGACCCAGCTGACCAGAGAACCAACGCGCCGCATTGAACAATAGACAAGCTCGCACGCCGTTATTCACGTCCCAACAAAAACACTTATGATGGTGTATGTATGTGCATATGTATATGTATACATACATGCCCACATATGTATGTCTGTATGTACATATGTATGTATATACATATGTATGTGGATACACTTGTACCTGAGTGAAAACAACGAAAAATATAAATTGGTAAAAATACACACAAGCTAAAGTTTTTAATTAATACAAAACTTGTAACATTTTATAAGCTACTACTATTAGTAACGAACCAACATTTTCAGCATGTACATGTCCTATGCATACATACATATGTATGTATATATCTACTTTCACATACATACATATGTATGTACATTACGATTAAATTCCATCATCAATGGTAAAGGCTAAGTAGAACGATAGCAAGAAGAATCCAATTATGCATATT
The DNA here is from genome assembly GCA_035045865.1 of Drosophila austrosaltans. Taxonomy (NCBI): domain Eukaryota; kingdom Metazoa; phylum Arthropoda; class Insecta; order Diptera; family Drosophilidae; genus Drosophila; species Drosophila austrosaltans. The sequence goes on from JAWNOQ010000089.1 coordinate 1,368,406, forward strand.
CATTTGCACATGTCATGACTATGCACAAGACTACACACATACACACACTAAATGGCTATGACCTGGACTGGTTAGTTACAATGTTTGTGAATTCCTCCTGTCCCTAACACGTAAATAAATGAAAAGCCGAGTAACCGAAAGCATATTTATATTAGAAGTTATAGTTCTGTATTGGTTCGGAAATTCAATTGGAAATTTTAAGGAGATATTTAATATTTGTTTACAATGTAAAGTCAGTCAACAGTGTTCATTATATGCAATCTAATTCTGATAATAAATCCAAGTGGCATTATATTATTTTATATACGTACTTATGTACATATGGACATACGTATATAAAAAAGGCTTATTTGACAAGACCATGAATAAATTTACTTATGTATGTTATATATGTATGTTATATATGTATGTATGTATATAATGTACATATGTTATGTATCACAGCGCATACTATACAATTGCATTTAGTTTCATCAACATAACTAAACAATGAAAATCCTCTCGACATGGGTAATACAACTCTCGACTACTCCATCGATAAAGCCTGAGTTTTGAACAAGTACTTGGAGGGGAATCTATCTAGCAATCTCTATCAAGTTTAAAAGAATTTAGTTTGATTAAATTTTTACCACTCTGCCCTAACTATGCATCAGACGCCAAGAAATAGTTCAAGCGGTCCAGTTGAAAAAGGTTAACGTCAAGGGACAGCTGCGGCGTTATTAAAAGATCATGCTGTTGTAAAACAACCCCCGCCAGGGACACCAAATTTCTTCAAGGGAATGTAATTTTTTAAAGATCATGGACTTTTCAACGGGTTGTCAACAACAACAATAAAAAGTCTGACACCTCTGTGTCAGTGACTGCAGACATATTATGGGAAACTGAAAATACAGATGCCATCACCGCTGATGGCGCCTATGCTAAGTGACATAAGAAAATGTGCGATTGAATTGTGACAATTTGAGCAATCCGCCAAAGTAGCACCGGTGACAACGTCCGCGTGTCAATGAATAGGCTTTGGCCTTCAAAGGAATTTTATGTGTTTACGATCTCCCAACACTAGTGCGACGATGTAGGTCGGTACATCGTTGGTGGGTCCATACGATTTTATTATCCCTTCTAGCTATTAAATTTAATTAGAGCTCTGTTTTGTCATTGCCGACATCGTCTGCACCGGCGATCACATAAATGTCACCAAAATATTTTCTAAGAAAGAAACGCAGACATAATGCAGTATAATACTTGTGTGTGGCTTCATATTTAAGTATTCTTAAGTTAAGAGCTCATTCAGGGCCGCCGTCACCAATTGTTGTATTTGTCAGTTGACATGCAAAAGGATTTCCCTTTTGGGAAATAGCACTTGCGTCGCCATGTCAGCCACCCGTCATCCGGTGGCGATACTACATACATATGAACATATATTTGTACATATGTAAATAGGTACATTTAGTATATCACCCAAGCAAACTTTGGCAATAACATTTTTTATTTGCAAATATAGCAAATAATTTCCTCAATTGCAAATGGACGGCCGCATCTCCAACGAGCTTTATGAAGTATGTATGTATATTGCGGATCAGTGTGACAGCCGCCTGTCGGTTTGTGTCAAAAGTATTTGGTATTTTCTTACGGCAGGCATTGCACATCTCGGAATCAAATCGACCAAAGAAATACATATTTTACGTTTGTGTCCTATGTGTAGAGCAACGCTTCGATGGTTCGATTTCTTTTTCTTTAGGAGTCTGAAACAAAGTTCACTTGTAACTTAAGACCCCTTTTTAGCACTGAATAGCCAAATGCATATATTGCAGGTGATACAAATTCATTTTCAGATATGTGTCAAACTTGACCAACATTTCTAGACTCGCATAATTTTCAATGGCTTTGTAAGGTTCAAAAGAAAATAAAATTGGCCGATTTTATTTGTCACGTTTCTTATTTAACAGATTAATAAACTTTTGATCTTTAGTTAATCGTAGTTCATCGTGTTACAAGTGTTTAAATGGTAAATGTGGTAAAAATTTGAATGAGAATTATCTGTTTCCTGAGAATTATTTTTAATTTTGACACATCGGGTGAAGGATATATTAAAGGATATATTGAAGTGTTAAATATCAAAGAAGCTAACTTCGGCTTTGCCGAAGTTTGTATACCCTTGCAGCTTCATTGTTTTATTATTTAATTTAAAAACAAAAATTTTAAAGTAATTGGTATTAATGTTTAATAAAATCAAAAAACAAAAAAGAAGAAAAAACTCAACTAAATATTTCCCGTATTCATGGAGAATCGAACCCACCAAACACCGAACCATCGCGCGACCGTACTACGCCACTATTCTCACTTAACTCAGTTAAGCTAGTTCGACATACATATGTATGTAGCAAACGCATGACATTTCGCTCTTTCGATTTCGTTCTGTGCAACAACACAACGCAAATGTTTCTGTCTCTCTCACACACCGCGTGGTGACGAATTTTTGCATATGTGTGCGCGTGATTTCTTGGAATTTGTTTTTGTTTCTTTGCTGCCAAAGAAAATTGCTTATTTTACTCGAGCTACCTCCACGTTTTAGTTAATAACTCCGGTGATAATTATCCGATCCAACTAATTTTTAAACTTGATCTGGATCATCGATTAAGGAACTTAATTTTTCATGTTTCAACCATTTAGCTTAAAATTTAAGTTTAAAAACGTCTGGCTAAACAGACAGACGGACAGACGGACATGTCTCAATCGACTCGGCTGTTGATGCTGATCAAGAATATGTATACTTTATGGGGTCGTAAACGTATATTTCTATGCGTTACAAACATCTGACCAATTTTATAATACCCTCTGCAAGGGTATAAAAAGATTCATTCATCGTATTCATTTTGACTCGACACCGAGTAAGCATCGTTAAAATCGTATAAGAGATACATACATATAATCGGTTTGTTCGGAAAGTTTAACATGATAAAGGAATTTAATTTGAAGATGATTTCAATTTTGTGGGAGCTTGTGTTTTAAAACTGCTTTTTCTTACGAGTAGTACAGAGGAATTATTGAATAATTGTGTAGGCAACAAATTTGTCTCATAATACCGGATCTAGAACAGTCGCTATAAACCAAGGAAGAACGGATAGAAAACTGTGGGCATGTTATCAAAATTTCCCTTTTTAAAGAGGTGGTAAACAACTTTAATTTTTAAACATAAAATTTGACAGAACTCAAAAATTGTTCAATTGCAGAAAGATTTATTTTAACTTTCGATACTCATTTGTAGCATGTACATGAGGTCGTCAATGCGTTATTCTCACCAAATTTTATATTAGTACATTTTGCAGGGCAGAGCAATGGAGTTAGCTCCGTGACTTGCTGCTGGAATTTTTATTTTGGTGCCCTCACAACGAAGCGACTTGTCTCAAAAACGTGAACAACAACAATTCTCCTTCTCTTAACCTGCATCGTTTCTCTGTCTGCGGTAAAGTGTCAGCAAAAACGAAATTGAGCTTATCTCCAAATGCATCGGCTGGAGTTCGTCCAGACTTCTTTGGCGACTTGATACAATCGTGCAGTCTTCAAATTAGCGACATTCGAAAAACTTGCCAGATAAGTACGAAAATCGCAGGCTGGAAAATTGAATAGGTTACATCCTTTTTATACCCTGGAAAATAAAACCATAATCTTCATATGACATTTGTTATTAAACTTGGTGGATGGATCCGAACGCATATGCTGCTCCAAACTTGCATTCATTTAAAGCATCGCTTTAAATATAAAAGCAATTATTGAATCTATGTTTATGTATATTTATAAACTGTTGAATTAATCTGAACAAAATTTAGAGACTATTTAAACGCCACCAAATCGAATAGTTAAGCTTCATTATTTATACTGCTCAAAGTACTTTAATATTTTCAAAAACTAAATTAGAGGCACTGGCACTAATGACATTTAGAGTTAAGCCCTAGCTTGTGCAGGGTATTGCGACACCGTCGGACCAACTTCCTTCCAGGATTTTTTTATTGCCATACCAAGAAAACAAAGATCCGTCAGAAAAGAAAGGGGAAAAAAAACAATACAATAGGCACAACCGAAGCATCACTCAACAACTCGATCTGCGTGATTTATTCGTTTCTCCAATTGAATTGTTTTTAAGTAGATTCCTCCCCTGAAGAGGTGCTGCTACACTGGCATAGTTGATCAACAATCCACCATTGATTTCTATGACTTGATTGACATTTCATGAGTCGGGAATAGACATTCATTTACCGCCGGCAATACCGTCGCGTCGCCAGCAAAAACAACAACAATGGTTAAAGCTATCGAGACATTGGTAGCGTCAGTGTCATTGATGATCCTCCTGCTGATCATCCGATGACCAAAACGACAAACTGAGGCGCCATGTTAACCACCAAGGAGTCACTGACTAACTTACTGCGTGCCAGCAGATCGTTATTGACGAAGATTGATTCATGATTGACTGACAGCGCCGGCCATTGTTGGATTCGCCTGGTTGCCGGCAATCATTGCGAAAGGCAAGCACTTTGCATTTTGTTGGACATGAACGATCCTTTTGATTATTACTCTCTGATGGCCCCAGATTGATCTCTGGTTTAAACTAGATGGAGGTCATTTATTTGCTTTATAAGGACAAGCAACTTGTCACATTTAATGAAATGTTTTGTAATGTTGTGTGGGCGGATGTGTTGAAGCCTTGGTCAATCCCTTCTTAAATTGGTTTCTAATTTATATGTCTATACATAAATAATATATATTATGTATGTACATACATATATGTGTGTGTAAACATATATGTACATATGTATGTGTCTACCCAGCTGTAGTTGTAAAGCAATCAACGCCGACATCAGTTTTAAGAAATGCTTTATGCCTATGGCTTTAACACGAATAAATGTATGTATATGTATGTAAATAGTTGTGTGTATTTATTGATTAACCATCGCCTTTGTGAATGCATGTACCTGTCGACTACCACAATGCCAATGTTCCCTGAACTAGCGCCGGCTACTGATCGCGGGATTCCTCCAATCTGCCACCGAATGGGCTCTCGAAGCGTTCTGCAAATTTGTCAATACTTGTTTCTGTGTGGCAGTGCCCCGTCCATCGGTTGGTCATAAATTTTGAAAAATAAATATAACAATAATCCGATCCGATCCGCTTCGGTCTGTTCCGTTCTTTTCCGTTTAATCGCCAGCGGCTCAGTAATTCTCTTTGGCCCCGGTACCCCACACATTGTTCTGCACACCTCACCCAAAAAGAGGTGTTGCCATATTGTTATGAGTTTTTAAATCTGGCAAACCCCATTTACCAGCATTTATTCGAATTTAATCGATTTTTATACCCTATACTCATTCCAAAAAATGAGTACATTCAAAAGCTGATTTGATTAATCTCGTCCACCCTTTGTTTTTTAAAGTCTCTTCGTCTCTATTAATACTATCTATGTCAATTTCTAGTTACCTGGAGCAAGGTCAGATACGCATATGTCTATATGTATATGTGTTAATACCTATTTTATTACACTTCTATATGGTAAAGGATACCTGAAAGTCGAGCGTTGGCTTGCCAACGCATTTTTTTACATTGAATCGGTGATTTCCACTCTTTCGTACTGTTAAGTGTAAGCCCAGTACAGCATTTGCTTAACGCCCATGGGTCCGCCTACATTGGTTTGGCATTTGGTTTAGCTTTGCTTTTTTATTTCTGAAAAATAAAGCAAGGGATTTATTGGTCCTGTCTTTTCCACGGTTTACAGTATCCAAACCAAAAGGCTGCTGCAAAGGAAAGAGGTTGGCGGTATTGAGGTTACAAAATATTTGAAATTTATGGTGCTGGCCCAAAATAAGTTGCGAAAAAGTAAATATATTTGTTTTCAACTTTTTTATAAAACTTTATTCATTAGGCTTTTACCATCAAAGTATGGTATAAACATCCACTGTACACATATACATATATACAGTGAAACCTCGATAGAACGAACTTCGTTTAAACGAAAAACTCAAAATAACGAATGTTTATTGAAGTCCCTTGAAAAAACCTCGCTTTTTCGAAGTTTTTCATACAAAAATGCTCTATAGCTATAACGAAGAATTTCTTCGATTTAAAGCCTCTATATAGCGAAGCAATTTTTTGAACACCTCCATACAACGAAAATAAAATAAGGCAAAATCAAATTTGTGGCAAGCCGTTAAAGTTCCGTTATCCCAAACTGATTATGACATTGTTGATAGTGTTTTGAACAGAAATGCAGTCGACATTGTTGAGGAGAATGAAGAGGTCGAGAACGTTATTACTGCCAAAGAAGCTAACCAAACTTTTCGTGAAGCACAGGAAGCTATACCAAAAAGTTTTTTTTTTTTAATTTAAGCGCTGAATATACAAAAAAGTGCATTCGATAGCTTAGCATCTGTTGAACGAAGTATTGACGGCTGCATTCAAAACTTGCGCAAACAAACAAGAACTACCAATTATTTTAATTAATGTTAGTTAAGAAATGTATGACTTTTTATTTTTTATATCCACCCCACATCAATGCAGTTTTTTTTAGTATTTTGATGAGAGCAGGTAAAAACAGTATTTATAACGAAATTTCTTTCAAATTTCTTTTAATTTCGTGTCACCATGGTTTAACGAATAAGTAGCTATAACGAATCAATCGATATAACGAAAAATTTTCTGGTTCCCTTCAGATTGTTTATATCGAGGTTTCACTGTATATTTATATCTTATATATAACACAGGATTTCTTAATAAATAATTTAGCAAATTTTGTATACCCTAGCCAAGTTTAATTTAGAAATCCAGTGTTATATATAAGATATAAATCACCGAATCCGACAAAACTTTTGCCCAATCCCTTGAAAACAAAGGTTTTGATCTTAAAGCAAATAATCGACTGATTGTTTCTATAGATACTATCTGATACGTATAAACGCCGGTAAATATTTACTTAGACTCCTCGGATTTTTCGTGTTGGAAATTTCGAAAATGTGCAAAAAAGCCAGATTTGAATTTTAGTGTTGGTGACCGACGACTTACCAGCACGCGCCATAAAAATGGCGTTGCCAGAGAGTTTTCAAGTTTGTTAAAGTTTTATTTATTAATATTACCCAAAGGCTCCCTGCACTTTGTAGCACACCAGTGCAGAGAATGAAAAAAAAAATTGGAGCAGAATTCTGTGGGCAAATAAAAAAATTCGGCTGCCGAATTCTGCTCCAAATTTTTTTTTTTTTCATTCTCTGCACACATCGATGTTCCACAAGGGACAGTGTTTAAAAAATTGATTTTTTTGAAGCTTAATATCTTGAATTTCTTTTTAAATGATTGACGATGAAAAAATTATTTCAATGTTTTCTGGCAGCGCTATATTTACACATTTCCCAACACTATTTATGAATTTAGTAGATTAAAAAGTCATTTTTGTTTTGTAAATTGTGCAAAAACTAAGCAATAAATCGCTAAGGCGCACCCGAGGTGTTGCTCTGTGGTTTTTTTCCCTTCGTTTGATACCAGATTCATTATCCCTAAAGCTGTATTGAGCGCGAGGAGTCTAAGTAAATAATTACGACGCCCGATCTGAATGTGTCCAAAATATATACATTTGCAACAATAAATAGAAGAACATTGAAAGTTTTAGCTTTGTAGCTTTCAAACTCTTGATGCAGATTTCGTTGATGTAGTTGAAGATGCTTCCCTCAATGGTTTTCAAACTTCTAACCAAAACGAAAATAATCCTTTTGCAAGGGTATACATATATGTAAATTACATGCACACATATACATATCTGATTGATGTAGTGTTTCAAATGCAGTTATGTAGTATATAGAGTCAAGCTAAGTTTCTGTATAATTAATAAGGGAATTCGAACAGGTGCACCGAGCTACAAGCATTTATTTGAAAAAAGAAAAGAAAAGATTACATTTTGCAAGTTGTGCCACCTTCGAGTAACCCATGAGGACTGCTAAACTTCTACATGCTTCTACATGCTTTAAAATTTACATAAAAGTTTTGATAATAGTTTGTCTGCCATACGATTTGTTTATTTGTGATGATGGCATGAGACCTGAGACCCTTAGAATACCACTTACAACGGTGTATGACTGCCTCCACTCGTTCCTTGGTTCGTACGTTGCCAAAAATCCTTAGGCTGAAACTACGACAGCGACATCATAAATTACGAGAATAAACTTTGCGCAAAAGGGACGAATACAAGTAGTGAGGGTGATGCTGATGGCTATGGTGATGGTGCGGTATGAAGAAAGAAGAAGCAGGCGGGTCGCGATCGCGCAGGCTAAAACGTTTGCATCTGCTGAAAGCATAGGCGGTACATTTTTGGCTTGAGTGCATTTGCTTGTCAATAAAAAGGTTTCGTTTCCTTAAATAAAACGAACAAGTTTAATATTCTTCAGCTATGCGAACCTAAACTAAAACCTTCGAGACCGTCGGAAAGTCGTTTATCAAATTGAACGCGATAACCACTTTTTATTTAAATCACACTTCACAATCAAAGTAGTGGCAATATCAGCAGTCTCTTTGTAAACCGTTTTGTCTAACAATATGCATGTACAATGTGTATATTGTACTATTTAGATACACAAATATGCATGTCCTTTGCACATTTATTCAGAAGAAAACTCTTAGCAGCTTACCTACAATACCTATCATACATTTTGCCAATAGCCGCTTATCGAAAACTAAAAAATTAATTGGCAAAATTACGGACCGATTACTCAACCGTGGATGCACTATGCCCACCGCACGATTTGGCCAGAGAGCAGCTAAGAATAACAAAATTCTGTTAGTCACGCATGCTAATCTTCGTGTTGTCGCTAAAAAACTTGCATCCGCGACGGAAACGGCAAGAACAAACCGCGACCGTGGTGGCCACAACTTAGTCATGAGCGGCCACAGTTGTGTTAACCCTCTATTGATATTGCGTTGTTAAGACCCGAAGCAACTGATTATTGTGAAGACTCTTCAATTCTCTCGGCAATCGTGCTTGTCTGGACCTGAGTCTGTCTCTATGTCTGGCTTTGGGTTTGGGTTTTGGTCTAAGTCTTCGGCTGGGCTGGGCCTGGGTCTGAATTTGGGTGGGTCTTGGTCTAGCACTTCTGTTGATCTTGTGTGCGACACTTTTTATCAATGCTTTCAGTTGAAACTCAAATTTATGCTTTATGTTTAAAATCACGATATGGCCTAAAATTTGACGACACACTTTTAGGTTAATTAGTAAAACTTTGGTCCGTCCAGTTGGCTGACAAAAAGATTGTCATGGCAGTTGCCTACTGCGCCAAATTAAGTATAGTATGAAATAAATATGGTGCCCATTATCGGATAAGCTTCTGGATCTTTTACATAAACATGTCACTTCACATTAATCTGGACTCCGCGCGGCATACGAGGTAAACTGGCAACAGGTAAACGAGCCGAAACCAACCATCCCCATGGCCACACACAGCGATTCTGCTCTGTGTGCGCATGCGCCATACCAGTGGCCGATGGGAATGGAGACGAGATGAGACGAACTGACTCTTTTTCTGTGTTGCTACCACACAAAATCGAGATTATCATAAATAATGTGGAGTAACAGTTCCACGCGTAGCGACCTAGGATGCCCATTCATTGCACGTTCAGGGCCGTTTTTGATTTCTGAGAAAGGATGAGGTCACAGTTGCCGAGTACCGGCTATTATCTGCTCTCAAGTAAACGGGGAAAGGCCTTTGTCTTAATGACATCTAATTTGTCATCGTTGAGGAACTAATTTTTTAGCTTACTGATATGAGCCCAATAGAGCGCTACCTGTCTTGAACACGAATACTGGGATTTCTGCGTAAGTTACGAATCTTGCGGCAATACCATGGAACAACAGCTGTCGGTTGTGTTGGGAATGACGTGCGGTCCATGTGAAAAACAAACTTTATACGTACAGATGTATGTATACCTATAGTTCGGAGAAAAATATTTATTTATGTATTATAGAGGCTTAAACCTGAATTGGCGATGTGATATGGTAAAGTTCTTTTCAGTACGACAAACACTGTTTGTCTATAAATAAAATAAAAAAAAAGAAGAAATTGGTTTGCTTCTTTTATTTCATTGTTTTATTATATTTTGTAAGCTTTAAAAATAAATAAATTCGATTAACTGTAAGGGAAAAGCTAACGAGTTACCAATAACCATAGGGTAAAAGCTATATGAGTTTTATTAGTAAGATTAAGTAATTCAGCAAGTAAATAAAAACAACAATTATATAATCATATTATATAGGTTTATAGTGTGCCAGATGGAAAAATTAATTTTTTTACTGCGCAAGTTATTTATTCTAAAAGCCAGCGGCGAAATGGGAGTGGCGAAGTAGGCGTGGCAAACAAAAAATTTCATCTGTGTGCATACTGCACGAGTCTGCATACCACATGTGGGAGCTGCTAGCTTTTTTTATTCTCGATACTTCATACAGACAGAAAGACTGACAATCAACGCGGCTGCTGATGCTGATCAATACATACATATGTATATATGTATGTACATATACACAGTGAAATTCCAATAATCCGGAAGTTAGACTAACCGATTTTTATACCCTTGCAGAGGGTATTATAAAATTGGTCAGATGTTTGTAACGCATAGAAATATACGTTTCCGACCCCATAAAGTATATATATTCTTGATCAGCATCAACAGCCGAGTCGATTGAGACATGTCCGTCTGTCCGTCCGTCCGTCCGTCCGTCCGTCCGTCCGTCCGTCTGTCCGTCCGTCTGTCTGTTTAGCCAGACGTTTTCGAGCTTAAATTCTAAGCTACATGGTTGAAACATGAAAAGTTAAGTTCCTCAATCGATGATGTAGGTTAAGTTTAAAAATTAGTCGGATCGGATGATTATCACCGGAGTTATTAACTAAAACGTGGAGGTACCTCGAGTAAAATAAGCAGTTTTCTTTGGCAGCAAAGAAACAAAAACAAATTCCAAGCAATCACACACACACATACATACATATGCAAAAATTGGTCACCACGCGGTGTGTGAGAGAGACAGAAACATTTGCGTTGTGTTGTTGCACAGAACGAAATTTAAAGAGCGAGATGCCATGCGCTTGCTATGTATATGTACATATATGTATGTCGAACTAGCTTAAGTGAGTTAAGTGAGAATGGTGACGTAGTACGTAAAGATCGGTCGCACGATGGTTCGGTGTTTGGTGTGTTCGATTCTCGGTGAATTCGGGAAAATTTTTAGTTGAGTTTTCTCTTTAATTACTTTAAAAATTTTGTTTTTAAATTAAATAATAAAACAATGAATCTGCAAGGGTATACAAACTTCGGCAGAGCCGAAGTTAGCTTCTTTGATATTTTTTATTCAAAAAGAATTTGTAAAAGGAAAATAAATTATTAGATTGGATGCGGAAAATGCTAGATAAATTGAGCTGGTTGATAATGGAAAAATATAAATTAATGGGAGAAATTTATTTATTTTATTTTAATGATTAAGCTGATTTTACTAAATAATAACATTAAGTTTGAAAATTAATAAAGGACACAATAAAGGTTATTGATGACCTAACAAATTTAAAAATAATAAATACGTAGTTATGAATTTAATCTATTATTGAGATAATCATATGATGGGTCTGGCCGAACTAGTTAATTGACTTGAAAATGCTCCCTTCTGCATATTAAATACATTTCCCCGATATTAATAGGCACTTTAATCTTTTAGGGAACAAAAACGTATGTGCAAAATTTTTTCATACGAACTGACATATGAACATGACTTGTCAGACTCATCAAGAATTTGTATATTTTATAAATAGAATAGATTTTAGAAATATGTTATACTACTGACTCAAATAAGTATATCCAATTATTCTAACAACCGCGAGAAATTAAATTTTCTTGATATTTACACTTGACAATATTTGACAACATTTTCATGGCAGCTTCATGCAGTGGCTTGATATGCCGAGCAAGGAGCTGGCCTTCGCGCTGTGAATATAATTATGCGTCTTGTTGTAGCTCATTCGATTAAGTAAGAAATCGCCCATCTTTTTGTTGTTCTTGCTGTTTTTCCGTGGCAACAGGAAGGAGCCAAGCAGCCATGAGTGGTTCTTTACAATGCATACATACATATGTATATACATAATACTTCCTTCCACAATGAAGTTTAATGCTGGGAGACGCATGTTTTCAGATATCTACATATATGTATGTACATATCCTATGTATTTACCTACCGATTCAAGTCGATGGGTTTATGCTTCCCTAGCGCCATCTGATCACCAGGCTGCATGTGTGTTGGTCATATTATTTACTCTGCAAACGTTTTTTGATTTAGAGAGCATTTAAAGCGTGAACGACTGCTTCAATAATATCTCTTTCAATTTTATTGTACATAAATTTCATTAATTTATAATTTTGGTTAAGTTTTACTGCGTCAAACATCCAACCCGCTGCTTGGGGCTTCACGAAGCATGTTGCGCCAATGTGTTTCCCCGCTTCGCTGACTGGAGCATAAATTATTTTTCGTAGTTTTGGCAGGCGCCCGGTGACCGCGCGTAGCGTAGATTTCGCGATTGTGCACGAAGTGAGGGTTTAAACATTTGCCGGCGTAGTTGTCTTCAACTTCCAAGCAAATCTCTGGCCGCCAGTGCCACAGCTTGAGCACACATACACACACTCCATACACTTACACACATATATATTGAATTTGTTGTTGTGGCTGTTGTTGTTCCTGATGCTGGAGCTCCATGGTTCATTGACGAAGTTAGCCACTCAGTCACTGCTGGCATGCATGCTAATGCTTTTTCTTTTTCGTTTGGGTATGTTTATGCTGGTTGTGTACCAAAAGAGACGTCCTGCAACTGGCCCCGGCATGTCGCCTGCAAATGTCTTCAGAGTCTTCATGCGCAGTTAATTATAAACGCTTGGACATTTTCGCTTCGGTTTATTTTCATTTCCAGATGCAGATTACATTATGATTTATGTATAATAGTAAATGCATTTGATAGCAACATGCGCCAACTGCCAGACATGGGTCATACAGATCCCCATTGACCATGGGCATGCGATAATGTTTGCATTAGATAGTCATGTCCAGTAAACATATATGATAACTCGAACAATGCCAACTCCCACACTATATGCATAGTTACCTGATTTTATTCCGTAATTTAATTTATATGCCCGTAACCCAATCATGAAGCAATCGCCACTAAACGGACTATATGGTCCACTTGGTCCGGACTTGACTGAAATGTGTACTTCGCACTGTCCCGTAATAAATCAGAAATTGCATGAAGGCGCCTCGTAAAAGTCCTTAAATTAATCATCAAAAATGTACATTTGTTAGTCAACTCATTCAGTTTTATGACGCCCCTGACGGCGGGGTTTCCGCATGTACAACAGGTTGCCACTGCCCATTTATATTTTTCAAGCGCCATGGCTGTGGATGGCCATCGTGATAGCCGATATAATATGTACTCTAACTTTATCTGCATATCAAATAAATACATATTGGCTTGCATTTTCTTTAGCAAGACATTTTTTCCCACCGCCGCACAGTGGGGCCATCTCTCATTTCGCTTGTCAAAAATCATATCTTCTAAAGTAGTATAGCGCTTTTTAAAATTTAAAAAGCATTTGATAGCTAATTTCTAAAACCTTAATTGAGTGGTTGTCGAAGGTGCCACGTACTTGGGTTGCTTTGATATTCATGGTCAAAGTTGAAAAATATTTCTAGGTGTATTTTACTGATAAAATTCAGTTGAAAAAGATTTTTTTGATCTCAAATAAACTTTTTTATTTTCATTTTAATGACTAAATCAGATTTTCAAGTGTTTTGTTTCCGACCCCATAAAGTATATATATTCTTGATCAGCATCAACAGCCGAGTCGATTGAGATTTGTCCGTCTGTCTGTTTGTTCGCAGCTTTTCGAACTTTAATTTAAAGCTACGTAGTTGAAACTTGATAATTAGCTTTTTTAAAGGTGTAGGTAGACAAAGTATGAAAATCGGAATAATAGAGTTCCAATTAAAAATTTTTTTTTGTCTTTTGGAATATAAATCTAATTTGTACCAAAACACTACCCACCAAGTTTGACTCAAATCGGATAATTTCTTTTATTTTTCTTTTGGAATATAAATCTAATTTGTACCAAAACACTACCCACCAAGTTTGACTCAAATCGGATAATTATTACGGCTACAAATCAATAAAACAAATCATCAATATAATCAATTTACTCCAGCAACAAAAAATTTCAAAGAAATCTGCCGTACCAACACAAGAGACCCGTGATCGAATCCGCGCGGCACCAAATAAGAAATATATAAAAATATTGTTTTTTTGTCATTTAAATTTAATTTGTATCCATACACTATACACCAAGTATGAACTAAATCGGATAATTATTAAGGTTACAAATCAATAATCATATTTGATAGAAATTAAATGTATTTTAATGCTCACGCACACACATACATATGGGCATTTCCTAAACTGGCGTGACGTTACGTTCGCACGATTAAACTTAAAAAAAATTTGAAAAAGACAGATTTAAAAAAAAGTTTTTTCATATATCGATAGTACTTATGTAGAACTATATTCAGAAAAAAATTGATAAAAATCGAATGTAAGGATTCGATTTTATAGCCAAAATATGATCTGGCGTGACGTTACGCGCACGAAGTGGGTTTTCTGACTTTCACTGACACAAGTTCAAAACTCTGCGAATTGGCTAAGCTTTTTTGAGTAAATGTTTTTTGGTAATGTTTCTAAATAACACAAGTTTATTTTTCAATTTAGCAAATCAAAAACAAGTTCATAGTTTTTTTTTTATTCAAATTCTAAATCTGGCGTGACGTTACTGGCGTGACGTTACGAAAATTTCCAAGGGAAATTTTTTGAAAAATTATTCCAAAAACATTTTTAAACAAAACTAGAACATTGTTTTAAACACAAAACAAAACAAAAAATTAAAAAAAATTGAACTACTTAAAGAAATAAAATTTTTATCCATAATATTGTTAGGCACCATATTGGTGGAAATGGGAATATTATACATAGTATGGAAATATAGAAAAATATTCGATATTAAGTATCAGTTTTAAAAAAAATGCAGTTTTAGCTGCTTTTAGCTGTTTTTCTTCTCCACATGAAAGAAAATGCATCCGATGGATGTCGAGAATTTTTCGTATTCTCGCAATCTGGCGTGACGTTACGCATGTTCGAACTCAAAAAAAAAATCAAACAGTTCGTTTAAACTCGGATTTTTTTTTTGATTTGTATAAGATAACTAAAAGTTGCTTTAAAGTTAAAGTTTCCCTTAATTTGTATCGTCAGTTTCGAAATAACAAACGAAAGTGTGGTTTTTTCTGGCGTGACGTTACATTAGAACATTGATAAAAGGCAAATGAAAATTTTCCCCTTCATTGTTACATCTTTGCTGTTCTGGATTTTTTTTTAGCAAATTGTAACGATAAAGAAAGTTTTGCAATATGAGTATAATCGTACAGTTACTCTTAACCGAAAAAAAAATAATATATAAGATGGTCTTAGAAATAATCAAAATAGGCGAAATTCCTAAACTTCAACTTTGAGGCTCGAAATCTTGCCATCGGGACTTTGAAAAGCTTTAAACCTTTTGATTTATTTATATTTGAACTTTCTTCTTTCATAATCAAAGAAAAAAAATTACTTAGGTGAACTTTTAATTTTTTGGGTTGAGGTTGACCTTTTTCAGGAAATGCCCATATGCAAAAATTCAACCACCACGCGGTGTGTGAGAGAGACAGAAATATTTTAGTTGTGTTCTTACACAGAACGATATTGAAAGAGCGAGATGCAATGTGTTTGCTATATATGTCGAATTAGCTTACGTCAACAAAGTAAGGACGGTGGCGTAGTATGTAGAGATCGGTGGCGCGATGGGCTACGTGTTTGATGGTTGAATGCTCGGTGAAGAACTGAAAATTTTTAGATGTGTTTTTTCTTCGTTTTTGTTTTTTTTTTGATTTTGTTAAACATTTATACCAAATATTTTGCTGCAAGGGTATACAAACTTCAGCAGAGCCGAAGTTAGCTTCTTTGATATTTTTTTTTTTAAAATAGTTGCAAATGGAAAAAAACAAATCCTTCGTTCAATTCCTTAAGAATCGTATCTCAAAGACCTGTGCAAAATTTCATTAAAATCGGTTGGTTAGTTCTTGAGAAATCTTGCCAACCGACTTTGAAAACACAGTTTTGAGAAAAACGCGTTTAAAGTTTTGAGCGCGGTGCGATTAGCCTCGACCACTCGACTTCTAAAGGCTGTATCTCCGAAACTATTGCTCGGATCGATTTGAAATTTTAACACAATATTCTAGAGATATTGAAAAATTTAAAAGGACAAAAAAAAATTCGATTTTTTGTAACCGTGAAACCCATGTAACCCCTTAATATACATAGTTTCAACATATTCACCAAGTTTTATCAGAATCGGTTCACTATATTGTTTAGCTCCCATAGGAACGATCGGTCAGAAAAATAGTTTTAGAGCAATAACTTGAGTGTTTAAATATCAAAGAAGCTAACTTCGGCTTTGCCGACGGTGACGAATTTTTGCATATGTATGTATGTGTGTGCGTGATTTCTTGGAATTTGTTTTTGTTTCTTTGCTGCCAAAGAAAATTGCTTATTTTACTCGAGTTACCTTCACGTTTTAGTTAATAGCTCCGGTGATAATTATCCGATTCGACTAATTTTTAAACTTGGTCTGGATACTGGATTAAGGAACTTAACTTTTCATGTTTCAATCATGTAGCTTAAAATTTAAGCTTGAAAACGCTTGGCTAAACAGACAGACGGACAGACGGACATGTCTTAATCGACTCGGCTGTTGATGCTGATCAAAAATATGTATACTTTATGGGGTCGGAGACGTATATTTCTATGCGTTACAAACATCTGACCAATTTTAAAATACCTCCTGCAAGGGTATAAAAAGTGATTGTCCCGAAATTTTCTATTTGAAAGTTTAGTACATATAGAAATGTCTGTGCTAAGCTTCAGCCAAGTCGGTTATAGTCAAACGATTTTTAAAATTTAAAAATATCAAAGAAGCTAACTTCGGCTCTGCCGAAGTTTGTATACCCTTGCAGCAAAATAATTGGTATAAATGTTCAACAAAATCAAAAAAAAAAACAAAAAAGAAGAAAAAACACATATAAAAATTTTCACTTCTTCACCGAGCATTGAACCATCAAACACCGAAGCCCATCGTGCCAACGATCTCCACATACTACGCCACCGTCCTAATTCGATATAGTATATGCAAACCCATTGCATCTCGCTCTGTCAATTTTGTTTTGTGCAATAACGCAACGGAAATGTTTCTGTCTCTCTCACACACCGCGTGGTGACGAATTTAAAATTTAAGCTCGAAAACGTCTGGCTAAACAGACAGAAGACAGACGGACGGACGGACAGACGGACATGTCTCAATCGACTCGGCTGTTGATGCTGATCAAGAATATATATACTTTATGGGGTCGGAAATGTATATTTCTATGCGTTACAAACATCTGACCAATTTTATAATACCCTCTGCAAGGGTATAAAAAGCATTTAGCATATGCTATAGCGTTCATAGGAACAATCGGATAAACAAATTTTTTGTCGAATTACATTTTTTTTCTCAAGCCATTAACTTGTTTTATATGCTTTCTAATGATTTTGTTACATTACAAATATGTAAATATCAAATAGCAGTTTGCCAAATTTGCATGCGCACTTCTTCTTCCTTGTGCCTGGAATGCGTTTTTAACCCGAGCTTACATTAGTTTTTTGGCTTTTTGGCAAATTTCCGCAAAAAAGCGCTAGACTGCACTATATATGTAGGTCTGATAGGTGAATGTTTCCTCTATCACATGTATATGGTTTCATCGTGTATCTAGGTGTATTACATTAAAAAATTAGGGGATACATACCAATCGCAACAAGTTTAAATAAGTATTTAGAGTAGATGAGAAACAAAGGAAGCACACCAGAGGTCAACTAGCCTAATTTCTATTCCCAATAAGAATCCGCAATAGGAGCTTAGAGCGAAAGAAAAGATAATCAAGGTGGAGCAAAAGTCATAGACTACGAACTACATATATTTGCATTAATATATACGATACATTCCAAATACATAAATGAACAAATTTGTATTATTGAAATATTCACTTTGCTAACTTGTACAATGTGACTTGGTGGATTTGGTAGATGGCATGAGGATGGAAAATTGCAAATGAAATTGCTTGGATATTACATGTTTTCTGGCAGCGTAAATTAAATTCCATATAGAAAAGCAATCTTGTCCTGTTCCACATGTATTTATTTTACAAAGATCTGCGATGATGACCATATTCTGGAGTACGTGACAAATTATAATACATGGGCCGGGCGACTAAGAACTGACCAGGACAAGCCGTTTGTCAGTGCAAATGTGACGGAAGTGCTCTGAAATTCTATCGCCATGCGGTAGCCAAAGCACAGGAATGGTCAAAGAAAAGGATGGACTTATAAGAATGCATTCACAATCACTATTAAATTAGTTTAGTGGCATTTAACTTAATCGCCTACAAGGGAGTTAAAATTGTCGAATGCTCTCCAGATCGTTCTGGAATGGAAGCCATGGGGCTTGCACTCTGAAATTGGACAGACGTGATTCGATTTTAAAGAAGCTGAGCTGGGTTCAGGGCAACAAGTGATTTACTTGCTTAATAATCTTTGAATAGTCTTTGCTTCCCTTGCCGCATTTTCAGGGCACTTGGGGTACACAACACGTATGACTAAACTCTACACACACACACACTCTACTTTGGACACCAAATTTAGTTGTGCTTCAAAAGAAGAGAAAAAAAACAACGAATTCCAATGGCTCCTGGACACTTGATTCTTCCATGTTTTATACATACTCTATTTTGTTTTATGAAATATATAAGGTACATTTATTTATACATATATACATGCCTCCATATACATACATATGAAGCCTGATTCCATGGTCAATAAAAATGCTTTTTATAACTTATGTATGTATGTATATATACACAAAAAGATCTTCGTATTTTGTTTTGAGTGCACTGCAAGTTCATGACCAACCGATAGGGACACGACCTGGCCACTGTCTGAGTCTGAGTCTTAGCCAAAGCGTACAAAGCACGTTTCTCAATGAAATTCCAAGCTGCTCTTCTCGACCATTTTTGTGTGTTCCCGCGTTGTCTCAACAGTCATCAAATAAGGGAGGGGGGAAGGTAAATTAAGCAAGCAGGTTATCCCTGCCGACATTTCGTATACCCTGTAACAAGTAGAAAAAAATTACTTTAAAAAAGTCGACCATTCTCGCATTCACCATCAATTTGATATATGCCATCTTGCCCACTCTTACCAGCCAATGTCGCACTTTCCACTTACGTTGGTATATCTGCGAGATTTATTATCCGTTTTTTTTATTAGCTGTATCTTGTAAGGATGCGATATAAATATTACTAGCTCTAGATATTTGATTTTTCTAAGCGGTCATGGCAAAAATTTAAAAAAACTTGATTTGCATAGGTCTAGCTCCGATATCTCGGTTTTCAAACGGACGGATGGAGACAAACAGACGGACAAGTCTCAATCTCGGCTAAAGATGCTTATCAATGTCTCGGCTAATGATGCTTGTCAAGAATATATATACTTCATCATTTTGAAAATACTTTCTTCTCCATTTTATATAGATTGAAGCGATTTTAATACACCCTTTTACCCTATGCCTACAGGGTATAACAATTTTGGTTGTCTCCCGCTACTTGGGCGGCTGCAACTGTGGCGGCGACACGAACTAAGCGCCTGCAGTCGCTGCCACAGCAGTTAATTAATTCTGCATGAAATTTTAGGTTTTTGCGACCAACCACCCATCCACTCCATGCATTGTATATGACAAACCATTGTCGCCGCTCTGGTTGTCCACAACTTAACTTAATGCAATGTTGGCGAGAAGCGCGTTGCTCCACGTACGCCTCAGTATGGCTCCCGGTCTGCCAAGTCTGCCGAGTTTGTCTCTCAGCTATAGCCCCATGTGATGTGAGCTAATCAGCCGGCTGAAATCTGCCAATTGAAGCTTCGAAATCAAGTCATTAAGCTGAGTGCCAAACGGAGCAAATAACGCTGCAAACTAGTTCGTATGCGCGTCCTGGGAGTTCCCGGACTTCAGAAGAAAAAACTCTCAATTAGTCAAGTAATTAAATCAGCAACCAAAACAAAATGAATTACATACTACATATGAATAAAGTTGTAGCTGTATGGGTATATACAAATATATATATACATATAGAACGATCGTATATACATATGTACACAAATAAGTGATTTAATTTTGGCAAGTTGCTATAGTACCGAGGACATTAATAATTCAGTATTAAAAAAAGATCAAGTTTGTTTCAAATTTTTGCCACGCCCACTTCCGCCCCCGCAAATCGGGAAACCGAATTACTAGAACTGTATTAAAGATATCGTACTTGGCACATCTAATTATATACCCAAACTGGACCAGCTGACCAAATTTTGTCGAAATCGGACAACAAACATCGGAGATATGCCTATATCCGTTTTGTACTGAAATGCCAAGGCGGCATAGGCAGTGAAGAAAGAGCGAGATAGCATGCATTCGCTGTAGCTGCATGTAAAAAAAAATTTTGAATAAAATTGATGGCTACTTTGAAGGTTTTTTTTAATGTTGGTACAGGGTATACTCAATGTCGACAGGGACGACTTGCTTGCTTCATTTTCCAATGTTTTTTCTTCCTCTTTGGTAATTGTAGTATCAAAACTGTTTTTTTTTTGGAAATTCAGCTTTCTTAAATTGATACGAAAGTAGGGTAATAGCTTTCACACCTGTAAAAAGAATGCCAAAAAATATTTTCAGATCTTATTGAGTGATCCACAGCATCATCTCATAGTTGCGGACGATTTGGCATAACTGGTACACTTAAAGTTCAAAAGATTTTAAAAATCCGTGAAGTATTTTCTGTCTTCTGATGCATTTACATCGTTTTCGCTTGTTCTTTTGTCAAAATCTGTGTTGTTGCTATTAACGATGTTCATAGTTTTATAGATGAAGACTCAGTAATTAAGTAACCTACTTATTACAAATTCTCTCAAAAACATAACATATATCTGTGACCAAATATACTTCACCAATTTTACGTCTCTGTAAAACTACGCCATTTGCTGGATCCTCTCTGATATTAGTTTTTCAATAGAATTGAAAAGCTTTTGGCTTAAAGGGCACTAGATTACGGGAGGTGTTGCTCAAAAATCATTAGCCTTTAAAACTAATATCCTCTCCATAACATCTGCACGAGTCAAGTAAATTGAAGAGTCAGATTTTAACCTACTTTAGCCTACTTTATTAAGATATCATCCGACATAAAAAGCCTTTCCGTAGTCTTTAGCATATGATATCATGTTCTGAATAACGATTTGATCAAATTTTTATAAACTCCAAATAATTACGAAGATATTCGAAACGTGATAACATTTGTTGGCTGTTTGGTACTGAAAGTTTTAAAGTTTAATAAATTTAACATCATCATATTTAAATTACGTCGTTGAATGCTGCAAAAACAGTTCGTTTAGTTTATATTAAAAGATCGTATTAATTGAGATTAAAAAAATGATTTATTAATATATAATAATATATAATTATTCTCTTTGTTACAGGATCCTGCGACGGTAAGTTTATAAGAAATCGTGAGGCTAAATGCACAATCAAAATCACTTTAGGTAAGGGTTGATCGCTTGGATTACTTAAATTTTAAGGTCGGACATAAGCTAATTATACCCTGTACCCATAGGGTAAAAGGGTATATTAAAGTCGCTAAAATGTATGTAACAGGCAGAAATATACATTTCTGACCCCATAAAGTATATATATTCTTGATCAGCATCACTAGCCGAGTCGATTGAGCCATGTCCGTCTGTCCGTCCGTCTGTATGAACACCTAGATCTCAGAGACTATAAGAGCTAGAGCTACCAAATTCGGTTTGTAGATCCGTCTAGTGTGCAGCCAGATCAAGTTTGTTTCAAATTTTTGCCACGCCCACTTCCGCCCCCGCAAATCGGGAAGACGTATTACTAGAGCTGTATTAAAGATATCGCATTCTTACTTGGCACACCTAATTATATACCCAAACTGGACTAGCTGACCAAATTTTGTCGAAATCGGACAATAAATATCGGAGATATGCCTATATCCGTTTTGTACTGAAATGCCAAGGCGGCATTGGCAGATAAGAAAGAGCGAGACAGCATGAGTTCCTTGCTGCTGCATGTAAAAGGGAATTTTGTTTTGAATTGATTGCGATTTTGAGGTTGTTCGATCATTTGTCTAGTGACTACGCAGATCAAGAGAGTTTAAAATTTTGCCACGCCCACTTCCGCCCCCGCAATTCAGAAAAAACTAATTATTAGAGCAGTTTTTAAGGAATCACATTCTTATTTGGCACACCTAATAATGTGGCTAATATGCATCATCTGACCAATTTTAATTGAAATCGGACAATAAATATCGGAGAAATACGAATGTGCATTTTGAACTGAATTGCCAAGGCGACACTAGCTGGAAAGAGTGAGCGAGATATGTTAAAGAAAATTTTTTATGAAATTAATCGCTATTTCGAGGGTGTTTGACTTTATTTAATATAATAACTAGTTGGTACAGGGTATACTCAATGTCGGCAAGGAAGACTTGCTTGCTTCATTTCTTTCTAATATTCTTGCAAAAAAATTTACTTTTTATTTTATAAATATAAAGTTCTTAATTAGCCATGTCCATAAGATTAACATGATCTCCTCCGGGCCAAAGAGCTAAAATTTAACACATTTAACATATTTCCTACAGGCATTGTATATTTCGGAATCATTCTATCAATAACTAAAATTATTTGAAAAGTTTTGCTGAGGTCAGGTCAACGACATAAAGATATGAGACTGATTTGTTATACCCTTGCAAAAAGGTATATAAATTTTGGTCGGAAATTCCCAACTCATTTAAGGAAACTTTTCCTACTGTATAAAGCAGTTATATCCTTAATCATCTCAATACAGCCTGTCTGAATCAACAAAATCCTCTCCGAGACCCTTAAAACTAAAGAGCCGAAATTTTGCAAATATGTAAGTATGTATGTATGTTGGCTGGTTTGAATATCTCGGAATCATACCGATCGAATGACTATATCATATCGCTCGCATAGAAATGATCGGTCGAAAATATGTTTTAATATCAATAACTTTATTGTCTTACAATTGAATATCCCGAAGATTGCTGTTTATTATACCCTGTACCCATAGGGTAAAAGCGTATATTAAAGTCTCTAAAATGTATGTAACAGGCAGAAGGGAGCATTTCCGACCCCATAAAGTATATATATTCTTGATCAGAATCAATGCCGAGTCTATTAAGCCATGTCCGTCTGTCCGTCCGTATGAAATCCTAGATCTCGGAGACTATAAAAGCTAGAGCTACCAAATTTGGTGTTAACATCCGTCCAATGCATAGGCAGATCAAATTTGTTTCAAATTTTTGACACGCCCACTTCCGCCCCGCAAACCTGGAAAAATTACTAGAGCTGTATTAAAGATATCGTATTCTTATTTAGCACACCTAACTATGAATTTTGTATGAAATCGATGGCTATTTTTATACCCTTGCAGAGGGTATTATAAAATTGGTCAGATGTTTGTAACGCATAGAAATATACATTTCCGACCCCATAAAGTATATATATTCTTGATCAGCATCAATAGCCGAGTCGATTGAGACATGTCCGTCTGTCCGTCCGTCCGTCTGTCCGTCTGTCTGTTTAGCCAGATGTTTTCGAGCTTAAATTTTAAGCTACATGGTTGAAACATGAAAAGTTAAGTTCCTCAATCGATTGAGCAGGTAAAGTTTAAAAATTAGTCGGATCGAATAATTATCACCGGAGCTATTAACTAAAACGTGGAGGTACCTCGAGTAAAATAAGCAGTTTTCTTTGGCAGCAAAGAAACAAAAACAAATTCCAAGCAATCACACACACACATACATATGCAAAAATTGGTCACCACGCGGTGTGTGAGAGAGACAGAAACATTTGCGTTGTGTTGTTGCACAGAAGGAAATTTAAAGAGCGAGATGCCATGCGATTGCTATATGTGTCGAACTAGCTTAAGTGAGTTAAGTGAGGATGGTGGCGTAGTACGTAAAGATCGGTCGCACGATGGTTCGGTGTTTGGTGGGTTCGATTCTCGGTGAATTCGGGAAAATTTTTAGTTGAGTTTTCTCTTCAATTACTTTAAAAATTTTGTTTTTAAATTAAATAATAAAACAATGAAGCTGCAAGGGTATACAAACATCGACAGAGCCGAAGTTTTAGCTTCTTTGATATTTTTATACTCTGTACCCATAGGGTAAAAGGGTATATTAAAGTCGCTAAAATGTATGTAACAGGCAGAAATATACATTTCTGACCCCATAAAGTATATATATTCTTAATCAGCATCACTAGCCGAGTCGATTGAGCCATGTCCGTCTGTCCGTCCGTCTGTCCGTCCGTCCGTATGAACACCTAGATCTCGAAGACTATATGAGGTAGAGCTACCAAATTTGGTGGGAATATCCGTCTAGTGTCTACACAGGTCAAGTTTGTTTCAAATTTTAGCCACGCGGAAGTGGCCCCGCAATTCGGAAAAAACGAATACTAGAGCTGTATGAAAGATATCATATTCTTATTTGGCACACCTAACTATATAGCCGATCTGCACCAGCTGACCAAAATTTGTCCAAATCGGACAATAAACATCGGAAATATGAACATATTCTTTTTGTACTGAAACGCTAGATAGCATACGTTCGCTGCTGCTGCATGTAAAGGAAATTTTGTATGAAATTGATGGCTATTTCAAAGGTTCTTTTTTAATGTATCTAGTTGGTACAGGGTATACTCAACGTCGGCGGTAACTAGTTGGTACAGGGTATAGTCAACGGGAGGGACGACGTGCTTGCTATATATATTTGATATACTTTTAAATATATCCAACTTAAGCTTATCAGAATGGGTTGACTACTTGATAAACTTGAGTTTAGGTTCCACTAGTTAAGAGTGCTGTTATTTATATCTCGGGAATTGGCAATACTTATGTCAGTTAAAATGAAGCCAGCAAGTCGTCCTTGCCGAGATATTTAAGTGGGCTGGAGTGGGCGTGGCAAGAATTTTAAATAAACTTGATCTGCAGTCAAATTGACGAATTATCCACTTTATCCAATAACTTCTCTTTATTCCCTCTCATAAAACGATTTAAGAACGTCGAAGAAGCAGTTGAAGAATTCAAAAACCATGTTTTGAAATGGATAAGTGTAAAGATCATCTGGGGGAATATTTTGAAAAACAATAAAGCCATTTCCATTTGAAATTTGTTTTCTTTTTTTTTTTTTTTCGAAATATAAATAGCAGCCTTCGTATGACTGATCTCTAGTAAACACGAAACATCGCGTTTCCGCTCTATCGGCATATGTACTATACGCAGGGCATATCGCTCTTTTATTTTCGTGTCTATATATATTAATTTTGTTACAGATTTCCTTTAGTGATATGTATTTGTATCAATTATCAATGATTCAAACTTGGTGGATGGTGTATGGGTACGAATAGCATTTCTACACCAAAAGAAAAACAAGTTTTTGGTTGAAACCGACTATTTCGATAGTGACTATAATTTTCAGTATCCAGTATCTTTCATCCAAATTGAATAACTAAAGAAAAAGCTAATCTACCAACCATTTAGCTAATACCCTGATTTTAACCAAATGTTAAAAATCCCGTGTATAAATGGGAGCAAAATAAATATGATTGACCCTAGAAAGATACATATATAAGTGAGATTCAAAAACAAAGTACAACGCAAAGTCCACACAGAAGACACATTGTGAAATAAGTAACAAAATAAGTGACATGTGTATAAGTAAAAAATTCCAAAATTGACTGCAGTTTGTATTTGTAGTTATACATATTATGAATTAAAGTGTTACCAAATGTTACAGCCAAAATGAAGCAAGCAAGTCGCCCCTTAAGACACTAAGTTTGCCCGGTATCAACTAATCGCACTAAATAGAGTCAAAAACCGTCAAAATCGCCATCAATTTAATATAAAATTCCTTTTACATGTCGAATCAGCGAACGTATGCTGTCTCACTCATACTTGACATTTCATTACAAAACGTACATATATTTGTTGTTATATTTGGTTGAATCGTGCATCTAATAATGTTATTAGATGTGCCAATTGAGATAAAAGAGTAATTCAGCTTTAGTTATTGATTTTTCTTAAGGGGTAAGGGGTCGTCAGAGACGAAAACAATTAGCCATTGTAAAAATTTGTTTATTAAAAAGTACCATCACAGCGTGACTGCATAAATATTAAAAAAAAAAAAAAAACAATAATTTTAAAAGCTGTGGCTGTTTGTGTTGACCCTTTTTGAAAAAGAATACTTTGCGGTGACCACCATAGCTACTTGGAGATTCATCCAAAATCGATCGGACAAAAAGAATTAGTGTTGCAATTGAATAATCTCACGCTTTATCGAAGCTTTTTGTATTTTCTTTTTCCAAAAATAACAAAATGGCATTTTGAAATATTTTAATTATTTTCAGTTGAAAAAAAAAGGTTATATGTTTATAAAAAATTTAAAAGTAGTTAAAAAAGAAAAATCCTTCGATTATAATGTTCTTCAAAAGCTATAAAATATATTTGTAACTCATCAAACTTTAAAAAAGAGCAAAAAAAATAACTTTTGTTTTCAAAATTTTATTTAGCCCTAGCCTTTTAATTGCGGGAGCGGAAGTGGAGCTTGATCAAACAGAACAGATAGACGGACGTACTGCTGAATGCTATTAAAAATATCTACATATATAGGTACTTAATGGGATAAAAACGTGTCCTACTCTGTATTAAAATATGTGACCACTTTATTACATCTTCAGTTTTTCAAAATTTAATACAAAGTTACAAGGTTTTAACACAGTGAAAATAAAAGAACTATCTTAAATATCTTCTATTTACTTAGATTTCTAAATAAATACAATTCTGCAATCAGTCATATCAAATATGGGGATATTCGATTTTGGGGAATTCTTTTTTCTACTTCGCCTTGTGTTTTTTCTCATAAAATTACTTTCTACTGAGTTAAGTAATACTATTTCCTTTTAGTAGTATCAAAGAAAGTTTGACTTAAAAGTCAAACTTAACACGACAAATCTATAAAACGAGCTGGCCCAAATTTTGTAACACTTAACAGCTGAGTTTATCTGCAAATTTTCGTCTGCAACTCCAGAAAAACATTTAGTAAAAAATGATAAGCATTTAATCTTTTTAAAATCGGATCATGAATAATGGATAAATAAACACACATAAACAAATTCCATTAAAAAGTTTTTCAGTTTTTAGTTGGTATCTCAAAGTCGACACACCGGGTTCTAGATGAATTAGTCATGAATCATATAACTGCATGAGTTGCTAAGTGGAGCCAGGGGCTTAACCCATTTAGAGGATGCATATGTTTGTGCCATACATATGTACATCCACACATCTCTTAGTTTAACAACTTAATAGCAAAACACCTCCAATCACCTGTAACTAACTAACCCGACTGCATATCGATGGCGATCGTCAAGCGCTAGTGAGTTACTGCTGATATAAGGGGAGAACCCTCATCAGTTGATGCGTACAAAATATAGCGAGCCACAGCCACAGTTATGAGTTTTCACCTGTTCGCCAATTTATTGATTGCTACATTGACAAATGAGCCCCCCTGCTGTTTTGAAGCCAATTAAAATGCAACATAACTTTGATGCCACACCGATGTTCGTACACCCTTGCCAACTTGCCCTTGCCGGACAAGTTTAACATTTCAATTCTGATTTCCAAAACAGTCGAAAAAAATGTCTATCGTAGTAAAAAACACAATCGGACATATTTATTTATTTTGCTTATACAATTTTATATGTGCTTATATGTATGTATGGTGAAAAGTCATTTAAACACTGTTTTAAATAATTTAAGACAGTTGAACAACAATTTTCGAACATTTAGATAAAAAAAGTATTGACCCAAAAAAAATTGGAATTAAATTTTCCATTATTTTTATACCCTTGCAAGGGTATATTAATTTTGGTCAAAGGTTGCAACGCACAGAAGGAAGCGTTTCCGACTATTTAAAGTATATATATTCTTGATCAGCACGACGAGCTGAGTTGATATAGCCATGTCCGTCTGTCCTTCTGTCCGTCTGTCTGGATCAACAGCTTCTCCTCCGAGACCCTTAAAGCTACAGAGCACAAAGCACCCAGGCTTCTTTTTGCTGCAGGCATTGTATATCTCGGAATCATCCCGATCGGATGACTATATCATATAGCTCTCATAGGAACGATCAGTCAAGAATAGAATTAAACTTCAATAACTTTGTTGTTTTTCAATCAATTGTTACGAAATTCGGGGTTTATAAGTTTAATACACCTTAAACAAATCCACCAAGTTTGATCAGAATCGGTTGACTATATCATATAGCTCCCATAGGAACGATCGGTCAAGAATATAGTCTTAGAGCAATACCTTGGGTGTTTTGAAAGCGATTGTCAGGAAACTTGGTTTTTGGAAGTTTAGTATATATAGAAATGTCTGTGCTAAGTTTCAGAAAAATCGGTCATCTATATGCTATAGCTCCCATAGGAACAATCGGGCCGAAAATTTTTTTTTCGAAATACTTTTTTTTCTCATGCTACAAACATTTAATGAAGGTTTGACTTGCTTTATATGCTTTCTAATGATTTTGTCACATTATAAATGTGCATATATTTAAATTGTTAAATAACAGTTTGCAAGGGTATACGAACTTCGGCACGGCCGAAGTTAGCCCATCCTTCTAGTTTTTTATACCCTGTACCCATAGGGTAAAAGGGTATATTAAAGTCGCTAAAATGTATGTAACAGGCAGAAGGAAGCGTTTCCGACCCCATAAAGTATATATATTCTTGATCAGCATCACTAGCCGAGTCGATTGAGCCATGTCCGTCTGTCCGTCCGTCTGTCCGTCTGTCCGTCCGTCTGTCCGTCCGTCTGTCCGTCTGTATGAACACCTAGATCTCGGAGACTATAAAAGCTAGAGCTACCAAATTTGGTGTGAACATCCGTCTAATGCATAGACAGTTCAAGTTTGTTTCAAATTTTTGCCACGCCCACTTCCGCCCCCGGAATTTGGAAAAAAATAGAACTAGAGCTGTATTAAAGATATCGTATTTTTATTTGGCACACCTGATTATATAGCCAAACTGCTTCAGCTAACCAAATTTAGTCGAAATCGGACAACAACTGTCGGAGATATTCGCATATAAGTTTTGTACTGAAACTTTAAGGGCGGCATTAGCTGATAAGAGTGAGCGAGATAGCATGCGTGCTCTGTTGCGGCATGTTAAACTGAATTTTCTTTGAAATTGATGGCGATTTCGATGGTGTTCGACTTTATTTAATGTAACTAGTTGGTACAGGGTATACTCAATGTCGGCAGGGACGACTTGCTTGCTTCATTTAGTATAGATGTGGAACTTTTAAACTGTCCCTCTAGAAAATTTGACAGAATTATAAAATCGACTCATGATTTAAAATCCTTCTGAGAAAATTTACCATGCGAAAAGTGTGTTAAGAACTTATTTTCCAAACGATCATTCTTACACATAATCTGTCATGACTGTTTTTAACAAATATATACACATCTATTTGTGTATATACATATATACATATGTATGTAGCAATTGTGTTACGATTGCGTCTTTCATAAAAGGACATTCAAGAACATCAAAGGCCTCAACAGGTTGTGTAATGTGCATACCGACATATGTAAATAATTATTGTCTGGTGAGAATTAATTGGACAGTCAATCACTGGTTACTTTAAAACACTCTTAGGCCGATAAATCATGGCCACAACTCGCACAAAGTATTATCAAACTGCAAACCCAATTTACTTTGCGGCAAAACGAATTCTGTCAGTATTGGTTAAGGGATGCGTTTGTATTTAGACTGCGATTAATTAGAGGAATTCTCACTGAGGAGCACCTGCCGGTCGACACACTACACCAGTACGACTCCGGCGTCATTAATAATTCTGAGCAGTAACTGGGTTTGAGTTACCAGGGAGCGGTCATCAGCCCAAGTCGCCCAAACGCATAATAACCACGATTAAAGCAAACAAGGCTCATTGTAGGTTAAATGACAAGTTTTGACAACTTGTGAAACGACAAGTGGTCAGCGGCTGCTCAATTCTGTCTCTGCCCCTGTTCCACAAAAGTACCTTTGGCATGGTGAACAAAACTAAGAAAAAAAAGCAAGAAAAAAAACCCAAAGTAAACGCATACCAGCACTTAACCAACGGCACACAAGGCCCTAACTGACAGCATCGACCAGCCACCAGCGACCCAGTTGAATTAATAATCCGCATAATTGGAGAACTTAACTTATGAAGGAAAGAGAGAAAACATGGTGACGACAAAAAGAGCGTTATTTGCTTTGCGCTTAATAATTCATTTAGATGGTTCGCGAGATAAGAACGCAACGAAGACTTTTGCCTGTCATTATTGTTGTTTATTTTATCGGACTTTGCGGGATATATTATTATTGCTGCACTGTGTGTATAGATTGTCAACGTAAACTGAATGTTGGACATTTGTCGGGCAACATGGTGGCAACACAAATGACAAACAAAGTTACTCTTTTAAAATTAGGCTGTGTTCGCAATTTGGACAGGACTAGTAATAGGTTGAAATATCTCCAGTGCTTCGACATGGCATAAATAGAAAATAATTATTGCTCATTCGTGTCACGAAAATTGGTTCGTTTTCAACGCTCTGGGAACCCAAGCACCTTTTTGGGTATAATAGCCTAGATTGTCACTGATATAAGTGCCTATCTTTACATGTGGTCAAATGACTTCCTGTTTAATACGAACATGCCCATATCAAAATCAATTATTTTTCTCTTTTCTTATGGGTAAAAATTTTAAAATAATAGTCTTAAAATTTAAACTTTATTGGAGTAAACCTCTCGAAGTGTATTAGTCAAATAGTACATACAGTGGAACCTCAATATAACAAAATTCGTCGTATGCACTTCGTAAAATGCACTTTAGGTATAACAAAGAAACTCTGAGCCTGAAAGTCTTTATATAGCAAAGCATAGCAAAGTCTTGATTCTACAGTCTGGATACAAAGACATCATAACATGACATTGTTGCTGGTGTTTCGAAGACAGTAGACATTGGTGAGAAGGAAGAAGAGATCGAAAGAAGCGAAACAAATGGTTGAAAAACTCAAAATTTTTAATGTAAGCACATCAAAACAATAAATTTATAGTTGAAATAGTTTGAATTTTTTTCAGACTTCTTTTCCAGCAAATCAAATAACAACGGATATTTTAATACCCCAAATCATACGCAAATTATACCCAAATCAATACGCCAAATCATTAAACCGAGCATTCGATAGAACTGGTCTCCAACGAAACGACCTTCCAACCCTCTAGCAAATATTCAGGGCCATAAATTAATGAAGGTTACGTATTAGATTAGAATAAAACTAGAAAATTGTTGTCAGTGTTATACACTATATAAGAGATCCAACAAATAAATAAACGTTAAAAAAAAATCGTATCTTATCATAAACTGAACTTTGATAAAATAAATTTAATATAACCAATATAAAATTAACTATGTATATGGTGAAGAAACTGCATAATAAGTACATAAATGTTTTTTAACTTTATTGGCTTTAGCTATTAAGCCCTTTAGTTCTCAGCCGCACATCGCTCAATTAACTAGACTATTGATGTATGTGTTGATCAAAAATATGAATCATTTATATGGTTAGAAATCCTTTTTGCCGTCCTAATAAATAAAATCTTTAGGAAACTAAGATTTTTAGAATAACCAATATCAGCTTTTTCGTGTAAAAAATGTTATTCACTTTTTTCATTTTCATCAAAAAAAGTGCATAAACGGAAGCATTTCCGACTACTTATTCATGTATATGTATGTATATGTTCATAAAAAATATTGTACTTGACACACATGCTTCATTAATTGTATTATTTTCTTTTTTTTCGGCCTGTTGACGTTATCTGTGAACCTCTCTGGAAATAGGGCGTAAGTATTCTTGACAGTTCTAATTGTAATGTTCAAATGTAAAAACAAACATAAATTAAACTCTCATTAGTGTAAAATCCTGCATCAGATTATGTGGTAATACGAGTGCCGAAAGTAAATATTTTATTTACTGTAGCAATTGACGGAACTGCCGATTATGTTTGCAGTCCACAGTTAATGATAAATGAGTTTTTTAAGGAATATTTAATAGAATGTTAGCAAAGGCCATATAGAAACCGATCTAGTGCAATTATTTATGTATGAATATAGTAGCTAAACCAGACAGCCACTCTTAATTATAACGAAAACGACTTGTAAAACATGACAGTTTTCGTACCCTGGCTATCCATCAAAATGACAGCTCTCAGATAGCAGCACTGAATATGCCAAAACTAAAGTTGATTGTAGGGTCTGTCAAAAGGTTCCTCCCTTATCAATACAATATCGAATTTCGATCAAAATGACTTCCAGTTGAAAAGCAGGCGCTTGACTTTTGGCGCTAAATGAACATCGAGCGCATCCGCAATAGTCACCAGCACCAGTAGTAGCAGTGGCAGTGGCAATGTATGTGGCAGCCCACATTCCAGCTTGCATGACCGTCATTATCCTTTCTAGTTGGCACCATTAGGGAAATATAATTTTTGCGCATGAAACACTTTTATTCAGCAGAGTCTCGAAACTGTATGACAAGGACATTTGTTTGGCTACTCAACCGCCACAGCAGAATAAACTGATATTCATCTGCTCAGAAAGGACGATGTAATTGCCGTTGAGCCTTACGAATATATTATTAACGTGTTAAGGGTAAATAGCAGTTATGTGTGCGCTATATTTAGCAGTTAATTACAGTTAAAACTTGTCTGAATATCTTATTCATACTAAAGGGTAGCTTTACTTTTATGTTTATCTTTCTTGGTACTGACGGCAAAATAATACACTGGATATACGCTAAATCAGTATGTAAGTATATAAAATAGTTTTATACAATTAATTTTAAGTTAAGTACATACATATATCATAATCTCCGCCAGAACTCTGCCGAAGTTTGTTTACTCTTGCAGTTTGTCATGTCCCCGTAATTAGAAAAAGCGTTGCAACACTTAGAAGGAAGCATCTCTGACTATATAATATATATATATGTATTCTACTTCAGTTTGGCAGGAACAGGTGATCAACGCAATCTGCAGTGTTAAAGCTACTATAATCTAAATACATATATACACATTATTTTTTTTTTTGCGGAACCGGACGGATCGGGCGACTTTATTTTACAGTTCCCATAAGACATTCGATAGAGGATATAGTTTTTGGTCAATACCTTTGTTTTATATTGTCATATTCACATAAGAACGATCAGCCGCAAATGGAGTTTCCCATTGATAAGTTTTTTTGGTGATTGTCACAAAACTTGATATTTATAAGTTTGGAATGTATATAAATAATAAATTCAATTGGAATCGGTTGAGTATAAGTTGTCATACGAACAATCGGTTATAAATGAAATCTTTATTTAGAAAAACAGTTTGTTTCTTAAGCTACTGGTACTGAACTTATTATTTATTATTGTTTTTTTATACCTCCTAATGATTCTTTGAAATTTAGCTATCGTACAGACATACATTTGTGAGCCATGTGGGACGCTGTAAAACAGATTTTGATTTTTTCCCCAAAAAGTCATGGAGAATTTACAGGAGTGCAAAAATTTCGGCACGGTTGAAGTTAGCCCGGCCTTCTAGTAGGCCTTTTTCTGTTTAGTACCCAATCGATCACTCTCATAATAATCGTGAAATTCTTTGAAATCAATTACGGACAAAAGAAACCGATAATAATTAAACTTGTTGTCTACGACTAACGAAAATCAAAACATCCCAGAAGCTTCTTCTGAATCAGTTCTTAACTGTAAAACTGTTTAAAATGTCTTTCTTTGCTAACTAGAAGCCAGAACTAACATTTATTGTATCGCACTTTATGTAAAAAGCAAAATTCTAATTATTGGTCCGATCTGAGTGATTATATACATATGTATATATGTACCATATGTACATATGGTAGAAACATAAAATATGTGTTCTTATACCAAAGGAGTGCTCTATTATTTTGTTGAAATCCAATAAAAAGTAGCGGAGACGATATAGGGATTCACATTTTATCCCGAAAGGATCTTAATAATATATGCATCGTGTCGACAAAGAATAAAATGAGGTAATAAGTATTGTACGTATGGTAATTGTTAAAAATTGTGGAATCCATTAAATATTGAAAATCTTCAAAATATGGATTTTATAAGTTCAGTCTTCGTTCGAAAAATTTAAAAGTAATCAATTTTAGATCGAAAAGCTGGGAAAATAACTGAAATTGTAACTTTTAGATGTTCTTTGCAAATTCTCAATCACTGTCCATGATTTGGACTTGCGTACAACTAAAAATTGGAAACCTATTAAAATAAACCACTTGAGATTGAGAATCAAATTAGTTTCTGCTTTTGTTGAATTTGTATCCCAAATTAAATATATAATCTTACTCTTAAAAAAAAATACTTATAATATAAATCGGTGTATTAAATAAGAAAGCGACATCTAAAAAAATATAGCAGTTCAGTTGATCTTGCCATGGCCGCCCATCTATCTGTTTCTTCTTAGTTTGTAGATATTAAATTTTTAGCTATGTGGATAAAACTTGGTAGATCAGCTTTATAGATGTCTAACGGAACAATCAGTTTAGAATTGAAATATTTTATTAATTTTATCATTTTTATTTTATTAGATAATTATCTGAAGTCTCGACGTGGTGGTTTAGAATGTAGAGATCAGGTTTACAGACACGAAAGGAGCGCGTTCGAGCTCTGGGTTGTGGCAAGATTACGATATTTTGCTTTTATTTTATTGGCATAAACTGAACACACTTTATGAACTGAGTTAATAAAACTTTGACCACTAGGTGGCTTGAAATTAGAAAACCAACACGCAGTTGTTCGATATACTCCATCGAATATAAAAATACAGATAAAAAGTGTCGGGAGTAACCTTAAGGCCTCAATGGTCTATACATGCCAAAGTTACTTTGTAGCAAATATTTGGGAATTTATGTACATATACTTACAATACATTTAACATTTACTATTATTACTATTACACATTTGTTTTGTTAACAATTCTAAGCACTTTGAAGAGCAATTCTAGTAGTTCCATCTGTTAGAGTGTATACCAATTTGAATATTGGTGATCACAATGTCGACAGGAAAAAAGCCCCTATAATCGGACGGTTTGTTTGTTTTAACAAATCGTCTCACGCGTCAGATTAATGTAGCGTCTTTGACCATTTTGGGAAGTTGCTGCACCATTCTTACATACATAAAGAGCGTTGTCCATCTGGACATTTAAATTTATTGTTCATTCCATTATTGGTGGCAAGGGACAGGAATTCTGTGTCTTTGAAAACGAAATGCCATAAATTCTTGTGTCGTTTGGTTGCGGCATTGTATTGGCACGCCACAAACAAACATAACGTTTTGCTCTGTAGAGCAATCTTACAGTTCCTCGTAAAATCCGCAGTTACAGCCAACTAAGCAGCACAAACTAAGCAGGGGTGAACAAGGAATTCCAGGAGCACTTTAAGTCGTGCGAGATCCGGCCGTGTTTATGGTCCTTTGGTGCGTCACGACCATAGGATCTTTAGAATGAAACGAATATTCCACACTATGTTATAGCATGATTAAAGTAGAATGAGTTACCACAACTGAAATTTGATGAGTTTAGCTTATATAATCACTTTAAAGCTTATTTGGTCAAAGCTTTATGCAAGTAATACAATTTGTGGCATTATAAAACGCTACTATTTAGAAAATAACATCCTTTGAGATTTAGCCCATGATCAACTTCTCTAATCAATACGACATAGCCAGCTCCATATGGACATAAGTATGTACATACACTTGAATATTCTTGAGCTTATCGTATTGGCTTTGTAATTGCTCTAGAGAAAATATTTGAGTATGCATGTACTTGCTATACATATGTATATGTTTGTGGCATTGGATAAAATTAATGAGATATAAAACTCTGTTGTGCTATCACCAAAATAACATTCCAATACTATGAGTTCGATATGGCAATATCACTTCGATCACTCGTATACTAAACACAATGGAAGAGATTAAATGGCAACCGGTGCAGATTAAGATGCATCGACAGCAATAACTGCGTCACCGTCTACGTCTCCTGCTCTCCTGTCTACGTCCTGTACATCCCAGACACATCTTTGGCTGAAGACATGAAACAAATTTCCCTTGAAAAGAATTACATACCGATCGAAGCACAGACTATGGGAATTGGCTTAAACTCTATTTGTTCGACCCAATCGGTCTGCCCTTCTTGTTTTATCGTTGCTGTTCACAAAGTGACCGTCTTCATTGTCAACACATGGTAGATACGGTGGCTGCAATGCGGCGGCAAACAATTCTATAGACAGGACAGTCAACATGCACTGGTTGATACTGGTGGCGATCTTCCAATTCCGCTTAGCTTATCGCAGTTGAGCGAATCGTTTTGCCGTACTAAATTATTATGTTAACATGAAAATAATTGAGGTAAAAGGCATTCAACAGTGGCTGTCCATTTTTTTTAATATCGCTGAATCTTGGCCCGTCTGCATCAATTTTTTAACCATCTTTGGATACCCATCTACAGGCCGTCAATTGGAAGCTTAACAAATGGTTTCGGAATTTGGCCGTGCTGTAAATTTTACTGCTTGTGCTATTTGGGTAATTGACCCTGTCCTAACTGAATCTAGATAATTTTGGCAAACATATGTATACAGTGGCTAAACTAAGAGTGTATTGACAACTCTGAAATTTACTTAAATACTGTTTATATAACAATAGATATTAAATATTAGCTGACATAAACTGAATAAACATTTGTTTCGATTGCTGAATAGATATTAAAAAACTTTTTCTTTTTTGGCAGACTGCTCTACACTGGGCTGCTAAACATGGAAATGAAGAGGTTGTTAAACTAATTGCCGGGAACTTTAAAGCCGATGTCAATGCAAGGACGGTAAGAATTTAAGATGCAAATCAAAAGACTGAAAGCTAAATGTGTATATATTCTATTTCATGTGGGCATTTACCAACTGTTGTATTCATAGAATGGGGTAAGTGAAGTAAAAGTGTATTGAGATGCTTTTAATAATCTACGAAATGGCTTATTGGCTTGTCCCAGTCGCGCTTATATGTGCGCCACATGTCAGGATGCTGTCGTTACCCTTCCCATGAAGCACAGCAAGCTGTGCCAAATCATGACAACCATATCCAATTGGGGTACACCATACCCAACCCAACCCATCCTCTTTCAATCCCATCCTCGAACCCTTTGGTTTATGCAAGCAATTTTACAGAATTTTAAATTGAGTGGTGCTTTGTTCCAACGAAATTAAATTCCCTCAAATGTCAAATTCACAACTGAAACAAAGTGAATTGTCAATCACATTCCATCTGATTGGATACGCATTTTATAACCGCGTGAAAGTAAATACTACTACCTACCCTGGGAGCATTAGAAAATGGATAGAACATTCAAAATTCCAAAATTTTAAAATAGCTACCTAATACATATGGAGATCAAATTTGCTACATAAAGAAAAACGTATAAAGAGACATACATAGCTTACATTACATATTTGTACTACATAGATATATCCATACAACAATACATACATATGAATATCTAAGGCATTTCTAATTCAATATGGTCTAACAGAGAAAAATAAAGTTTCAACAAGCGTTGCCATATATTACAATATAGTAACTGTGAATAACATACACTTGCTCGCCAAACCCTGCGTACACTTGGAAAAAGAATTTAATTTTTTTGTTCAATTATCAATCGCTTATTTATTTTCTCTCTATTACATAAATTTGTGATCAGCTTAATGAGATGAGCTAATATAGTCTTATCCGGTTGTCGGTTCATTTTGCTGCAGGCATTGCATTTTTCTGAAACATCAAGATCGAGTTACCAAATCATATAGTTATTTAAGGAACCATCGGTCAAAGATTGTCATTGACATATATAACTTTGTTGTTTTTCAATTATGTAAGCAAGACGTCCCTGCCCAATTTACGTATACCCTGTACCAAAAATAGGTACTCCATAGAGTCAAAATCCCACAACGTTGCGAATTATTCAAAATAAATTTCTAACATACAGCAGCAGCTAAAACATGTTATTTCATTTCAAAAGCTTTTACATATTGCTTACATTATTAAGAATTCCAAAAATCCATACGATTACAATACTTTTTGGTCCTATATAAACAAAGCATAAAAATTTACTTCCATGCAAGAAAAGTGTAATAATTAAAAAAAAAAAAAAGTATAACGTGTGCAAATGAGAAGTTTTAAAAAACACTTCAAATTAATACGTGATTTAATACATATTTTCAGGGATATACACCACTTCACTTGGCCACTCAATTTGGAAGAGATAACATATTTGAATTGCTTTGGAATGTATACAGTAAGTATATAAAAAATAGCCGTTCCGAATCATTTTTATTGTCAAATAAAAAGTACAAAGTACAAGTACAACCTTTTAACTTTAAAAAATTATATTTTTTAATAAATTGCAATTAGTTATCGATATTGTCTGACTTATGTATATAGTTCGGTGGTATCGCAATCAGTTCGGTGGATACAAACTTTTTTTTTTTTTCTTTTCGTTAACATATTTATTAGTAGTTTTATCTATTGATTATTTACTAACATTTATTTTATCGCCTTAAAGATCCTTTTATACCAACAAACTCAATTTGGCTTAAGTTTATTCCGCAATACTATCATATGTATGAATCCTTGTGACTAAATCGTGCGAGAAGTCCCTTTCAAGGGGACTTTTTGAATAATACTTGCCGGTATTTTTTTGACAAAATCTAATGTGCTCTACTTAAACCTGTTCATCAAATTCTAGAAGCCAATCGGGATATTATGGATTGGAATGGCAATAAGCCGCTGGACTACAGCCGACAGCGACCAAGTATATCGGCTTCGACTTGTAGCAGTGAGTATCACAAGTATTTCGTAAAGACGGAAGTAGACAACAATTACCAACTGGGAAATATATTCTGGGAGAACGCATTATCAACTGGTGCTAGTGAATACAGCGGTGGTACACTGGGCAGCGCACTGACAAAAAACGGCAAGAAACGCTCTCAGCTGCGCTACGCTACAGTAAGCGGTGGCACGAGTGGAGGCGCAGTGTCGCGTTCGCAGTCTTTTATGAATCAGCATCATTTGCAACGACGCTCGAAAAAGCAATCGGTGCAATCTTTGTTCAAGTCGCGAACAGAGTATGACGACCTGATGTCCAATGCCAATGCCAATGCCGTTGCATCCCATCCTAAAGAAAAATACCAACAATCGGAGACTAGCTCCGACAATGATCCTGGACAACTGCGTCGTGTTTCCACTCAACGCAAAGAGAGCTTTCTTCGCAAAACTTTTCGGTCCGCTGCCGGTGGAAACCGAGAATCAAAAGTTGTCACTAACTAACCAAAACTGCAATTTCAAATAGTTTAATCACTTTAATCACAATTCGCAACACCAAACTATTTTTTTTTTCTTTTGTCTATACTTATGCATGTATTTAAAATATATATATTTATTTATATATAAAATATCAGAGCGTTGCCTGGAATTAATTAACAAGCCTGTCATTATATTTCCAACTAAGCAATTCGCTTCTTTGCAGTAATACAGATTTAAAATATTTATATTCCTTATACAGACCTGGAAAATCAATTAACATTTGTATTGGCTTTGTAGTTTTTAAGTTTAAAGGTGTTAGAATGTAACAAAATGTTTGGATTTTACTATTATACTTTCCTACTATGTATATGTATAACCCAATGTAGAATACGGACAAATACATACATACATATATATCAGCATATTATACAAAATAAATGAACTGCTCACAAAATAAGCTGTGGCACATCAGACTAAATGCATATTTATTTAAAAACATTGAGCATACATACTTACATGCATACATACATATGTATAAAATAATAAACTTATGTTCATCCGATTAAATTATCCATAAATTCGAAAAACGACAAAATTAATTTTTAACATTTAACAGCTGAATGCTGCGTATTTTTAAATGTAATGTACATCCACAATCCGTTTTATATTTACTTGCGATCAATTTAAAATGAGATTTTTTATATTTATTGTTTTCGTCGTTACTACATGTAGAGATACAAGCGATGAGACTCAGCGGCGGACTTACCGGTACCGGTACATGGAGGCAGGTTGAGTTGAGTGTTGAGTGTTTTCAATGCATTTCCGTTGATTGATATGTTTGTTCAATGTTTAATTTTGCTTATTTATTTTAATTTGAATTAATTTTTTAAGGCTTCTGTTACAATGCACTTTAAAATGTGTTTACAAAGTACATGCTTTTTGAAATTAAGTAATTGCAATATACATATACAAAAAGAAAAATAGTTTTAGAATAACTAGTTGGTATTTTTAATCTAGCCGAACACGTAAGTAAGTTTTGACATATCTTTTAACATTGTATGGAATTTATTTTGTGAAATTTGTGGATTATGCTATATGGTTTTGCCAGCACTTATGTATGTTTAATGTACCATTGTTCATATTTTTTGCATTTCATCAACCACAATTTCTTATGGCATATTATTAATAAAGAAATTTATTTACATTTTTCATGCAATTTTTAGAAATCAAAGCACGAAAAAAACATACAAGTAAGTCAATGATACTTTATAAACAAAAACACATGGAATGATTTGGTTTTTTTCTTTTTTGTAGTCGAAAAAGATTTGGGATTCCTTCGGATTGGTTCACTGAATGTTCGAGTAAAGAAGACAACAGAAGCTTTCAGCAATTTCTTGGGAGTGGGCAATGGCAGTGGTCCAGTACCGATGGGGTATGGCACTGGGGGAGCGGCTGCAACCGTAGTTCGCCCCCACCAACAGTCTCACCGACACTTTCATCAGCGTCATCATCTTCATTACGCTGGTACGACACGGAATCGGCATCAGACTCAGAGTGCAATGCCGAGCACTCTCTACGAAGCAAACAGTGACTTGATGGGATCAAGGGCGAGTGTTTCAAATAATATAAGCAAATGCGATTTCGTGCATAAGTCATGGGGCTCAGCCGATAATATAACGCAACGAACAAAAGATCTAATGCCACCACCCAAATCGTTGGATTACTGTAACAAACGGAACAGATCTTCCAAACGTTTATCATATGCCTCCAATGCTACAGATTCACCACGAGATTCAATTTGCTCATCTACTTCTAGTACTAATCTATACAGTGGATACAGCAGCATGCCAACCACACCAAATCAGATTCGAGCTCCTAAGGATATGATTGCGTCATTCGCGGCTGATTCAGATTCAGATTCGGCATGTGGCTTCGACTCAAATTGGTCGGTAAATGTCCAAATTCTTTGAAACCAACCAGTACCAACATTAGGAACATGTTCCTAAATATCCTCAAATTACCCATCGTGTAAAAGTGCAAACTTATTTTCTTAAACGTCAAAAATTGGAAATAATTTTAACTAATTCAAACCTCAACTATCTTTTCTGAACAGAACAATATACATACATATAATGGTGTAACTAATAATTAACCTTTCAATGATTTAGTATCTAAAAGCACATTTGCAAAATTTTCAATATCTTTAAAAGCAAACACATTAAGTATATACGAAACTATTACACTGCAATTTCAACTGCAGTAGTAGATTTTTTTATAATGATAATAAAAAATAATTACACTGATTTCAGGCTCAACTTTAATAAGAGAAAACTCTTGTAAAACTGTTTTATTTTCCCCAATACCGCGAGCCGGCATAAACAACTTAAGTATTTCAAACAATTACTTACAAAAAAAAGTCACACAATAATCAAATTTGATGTTTTAGATAATATATAATATAACGTAAGCTTATACGTTTTGATGAAATTCAACCAGCATTGCCAAATTTAACTGACACTTGGAATTTACAATTCATGTAGTTTCCCGCCAAATATAATTTCCAAAAATTATACTGTTGGCAACCTTTATATCTTTATGTTATTTGCAATTTTTTGAAAATTTAAGAGCCAATGGTCTGTCTAGGAGTTACTGAGCTGAACCAAAATAAAAGTGTTTTTTGTTTTCTTTTTTCAACACGAAACAAAAGATCGAAAATGAGCCATTAATTCATCTGAAGATCGAGCACTTGTCGGTAGTCGCGAACTATCCGATCTAGACTATTATCTATGAACATTGGTTGAGCAAGAGGAACATAAACTGCTGACGGAAATTTACCATCAAATATGCATTTCGGACAAATTGAGAAAACGTGTTATGAGCCGTTGAAACAAAGGTAATGAGTTTGAATTCGATGGCAAAGTACACGTAAGACACACTACATATATATGTATGATCCAAACTAACTTTAAAGAAATTGAAACATAAGGGTTGCAACATAATGCTTTGGGAATGCTTTTAATTTTCAGGAGTTGCATCTTTATTTTGAATGAAAGACAAAAAGTGCTTGGTAGACGAACGGCATTGCCTATTTAAGTTCTTTTTGACCACATCTCCATACCGACCTAGGGACTCTGCTTCCTCCGGCTCCGGCATCGTTGTCAAGCGTCATCTGCCTCAGCAGTTCCAGTGCAAAATGCTGTTGCTGCGGTTGCGACTGGCGCATTGAGATCTCTTGTAGCCATTCCACCAAAAAAGCAAATCTTTGTTTCGCGGCTCGACCCCAATACTACATCAGATGATGTCATAGCCCATATCCGGGCAAAAGTCGTGGCGCCAAACATTGTGGTGGAAAAGTTTAGGTTTTCATACACCCGTGACATTTCGTCATTTAAAATCAGTGTCCCACCAAATGTCTTTGACCAAATTTGTCAAAAAGATTTTTGGCCGGAACATTTAGTTATAAAGGAGTATAGGGCTAAGAAAAAGAAAAATCGGCCTCCGATTCGTCTGCCTAACACAATTAATCCTTCCCTACCCTCTGGCTCGTCAGTAGCTGGCGGGTCAAAAAACTAATTTCGTCCCTTATTCTGGCCTATCAGAATGTTAGAGGACTAAAATCTAAACTTTCTAAGCTTTTTGTAGATAGTCAATCTTTTGACTTTCACATCTTGGTCTTTACAGAAACGTGGTTAAAGCCAGACATTTCTGATGCCTCTGTTTTTCCCACAATTTTTTCAACCTATAGATGCGATCGAATCTCCAAAAATGGTGGTGGAGTTTTGATTGCCGTAAATTCATCTCTTCCTTCAGAAATAGTTCTGCCACCTGCCGTTCTTGACATTGAATTTGTTAGTGTCAAAATTTGTTTGAAATCATATTCTGTATTTCTAACTTGCTCGTATATTCCACCGAATTCTGACATGACGGTATATGCTAGCCATTTAGAAGCTATTCGCTTTGTCTCTTCACTTCTTTCGGATGCAGACATATTTATCGTTCTGGGAGATTTTAATCTACCTGACGTTTCATGGCTTCCATCAGGTGAGTCTTCCTTGTTGATGCCCTCCTCCTCACATTGCTTTGTTGACGGTCTCCTTGAGTTATCCCTAACCCAAGTTAATCCTGTTCGTAACAAAAATGAGAGAT
The DNA here is from genome assembly GCA_035045865.1 of Drosophila austrosaltans. Taxonomy (NCBI): domain Eukaryota; kingdom Metazoa; phylum Arthropoda; class Insecta; order Diptera; family Drosophilidae; genus Drosophila; species Drosophila austrosaltans. The sequence continues at coordinate 1,412,303 of JAWNOQ010000089.1, forward strand.
CACTAGATCTTATATTTATGTTAGATTCTTCTAACTGTACTGTTTCGAGGATTGATCCCTTAGTCGTCCCCGAAGACAGTTTCCATCCAACTTTGGACTTGACTATTGATTTACCTTTTCGGTTATCAAATGCTGGTACCAGTTCGACGTCTCGTACCCGTTGCTTTCGTAAAACTAACTTTTTTAAGCTCAATGAGCTAATTCTTGCCACAGACTGGTCTTATCTGTACTCCTGTAATGATATGAATGCTGCCATTTGTTTTTTCTATAATACTATGTTTTCACTTTTTGATGCCTGTGTTCCACGTGTGATCCATGTGTTGTCTAACAAACCGCCATGGTTTACACGTGAGTTAACTAATTTGAAAAATGTAAAGTCTAGATATTATAGAAAGTTTAAAAAATCGGGTCGACCGTCTGATTTCTCTCTTTATGCTGTTGCTCGATCGAATTTTTCAGTGCTTAATACACTATGCTATAAGGATTACATTAGGCGTTGTAAACTTTAGTTCTCCCGTGATCCTAAGCAATTTTATAACTTCGTTAACGCCAAACGAAAGGTGGCAGTGCACCCGTCCTATTTATGTTTTGAAAATAATAAAGCAAACGATGATCAGGCCATTGCCGATATGTTTGCTGATTTTTTCAAAACGACCTATTCCTCCAAAGATCATCGAGCTAACTTTTCATATCCCTATCAGTTGAAAAGGTCTAATTGCGTCTTTAATCCTGTGATCGATGAAGATTCGCTTCACAGCGTGCTTACTTTAGTGAAACCCGTGTACTCACCAGGACCTGATGGGATACCTGGTTGTGTACTCAGGTTTTGCGCTGAGACTTTGATTTCCCCGATTCTTAAGTTATTTACTTTGTCCGTTGAAACTTCCTCTTTTCCAACCATTTGGAAAGAATCTTTTATTATTCCTTTGCATAAAAAGGGTAATAAATCCGTAGCTTCTAATTACAGGGGTATTTCCAAATTGTCCGCTATTCCCAAGGCATTTGAGAAAATTATAACTTCTCAACTGCAACATTTCTGTAGTTCTATTCTTTCATCTTCTCAACATGGGTTTATGAAACGTAGATCTACTACCACTAACCTTTTGGAGTTTACTTCCTTAGCGATCGAAGGATTCAGGAATGCATTGCAAACTGATGTCATTTATACTGACTTCAGTAAGGCTTTTGATTCTGTCAATCATACACTGCTTTTGTTCAAGCTGAACGAACTTGGGATTCCAACCCTTTTGCTTAATTGGATTTCTCAATATCTTAATAACCGTACACAAAAAGTTTTATTTAAAACTTATCTTTCGAAGACCATCAATGTGACCTCGGGGGTGCCACAAGGTAGCCATCTAGGACCATTGCTTTTTACACTTTTCATTAATGACCTTCCGTCAGTTGTAACTCACTCTCGCGTGCTTATGTACGCTGATGATGTTAAACTTTCTATTAGTTTTAAAGACTTAAGTTCTCCACGTCTGCTTCAAGTCGATCTTAATAACTTTCAAACTTGGTGTGAAATTAACTTATTAAACCTTAATGTTTCAAAATGTAATGTCATGTCATTTCATAGATCCTCTTTTCAATTAGTGGTGTATTATCTCAATAATACCCCACTTGAACGTTTGAACGAGATTAGTGATTTGGGTGTACTCATGGACCACAAATTAAATTTTACTCGTCATATTAATATCACTGTCAGTAAAGCCATGAGTGTTCTTGGTTTTGTTAAGCGCTGGTCGAAAGAATTTAACGATCCTTACACAACCAAAACTCTTTTTATTTCACTGGTCCGCCCCATTTTGGAGTATGGATCATGTGTTTGGTCTCCACAATATGGATCACACCAAGTTAAAATTGAATCTGTTCAAAAACAGTTTCTAATTTTTCCTCTTCGTGGTTTAAACTGGGATCGAAATGTTAACTTGCCCTCTTATTCTAAAAGACTTCTTCTAATTAACCTACCCTCCTTACTTAATCGTAGAGTAATGCTTGGTACTTTGTTTATTCATAAGCTTCTAAATGGACAAATAGATTGTCCTAATTTACTTAATCAGGTCAATCTATCTGTACCTTGTAGATTAACCCGTAATTATGTCCCTTTAACTTTAACACGCTGTACTTCCAACTATTCTTTACATGAACCTTTTCGAGTTGCTTGGTACTTTGTTTATTCATAAGCTTCTAAATGGACAAATAGATTGTCCTAATTTACTTAATCAGGTCAATCTATCTGTACCTTGTAGATTAACCCGTAATTATGTCCCTTTAACTTTAACACGCTGTACTTCCAACTATTCTTTACATGAACCTTTTCGAGTTCTCTGTTCCGACTACAACCGCCTTTATTCTGTAATCGGATCAGAGTTCTCTATATCTATTCTAAAAACTACTATTTTAAGTTATCTATCTAGTAGTTAGTCTTAATTATTATTTAAGTTGTCGTCCGTTGTCCACGCGACTTCGTTTTTGCATGCTGTCTGATAGGGTTCGCGCGTAACAGGCTTTATCCTGGTGTCGCTTGGACCACTTGAACTGCGCATTGTACGCGTCAACGTCCAGAAGGTGGAAAAAAAAAAAAAAAAAAAAAAAAGAGAAATTGATCTCAGAACAAGGCTGTAAGACGTCGATTTTCCGTACTTCCAAATCGTTTATCTCATAAAGATGTTATAATGGAATATTATTTAAAAATATTGTTTATGCTACCAACTGCACTGAATAGGGCTTCGAAGGAGAAGAAATAATTAACCCGATCTTCATTTGTTGAATTCACAATCTGAACTGACTTTTATTTTTTTAAATATTTGTTAGGAACGGTTTTAGATTCTAAAGGTCACATATTTGGTGTTGGAAATTTAATTCTAAATGCATGTATTAATTCCGAAAACCCGGATGTGTTGGTGTTAGATCTCTATTTATATTCCAAGCCTGCGTTGATCGTTAAATGTATAGCAGAGTGCATCGGCTGAAACATAACTATATTCACGTCACGTGCGCTAGGCTGCATTCGAATTATTCTTTAATTTATTTATTCTTTTAAATATATATTTTTTATGTCGTTTTAATAATTACGGTGTTTAATCTTAAACATTCTGCAAAAGTGCCGCCAAACGTTATCGTTTGTAGCCTTCTAGTTATATATTATAATATATATGTCGGAGATAAATTATTGCACTGTCTGGCATACCTTTTCGTACCGTACTCGGTTGTCCCTCTCTACTTCAGTCTCATACGTCATTCTTGTAATATTAGGCTGGTAACATTAAGTACAGTTACAGTGACTTCGGTCATGTAAGTCTTGTAGTGAGTATTGTCATGCAGGTGTTGTAGTATTAGTGAATATCTGACTGTGTATTTCAGCGGGATGACAGCCCGACTGTCATCGAGTGTGGTCCGGTGTAATGCTAAGGCAGTTGAGACTGCGTAATCAGTCTGCAACAGAAAGCCAAGGTGTCCGGAACTCGCTGCGCTAGAAATGGACAATAATAATTCAACCTCAACCGGAGTAATTGAAAATACTCCGACATCAGAAGTGGGATCTAACTCCAGGCCAACAATTATGGAGGAACAATTTCTTTTTCTATTGGGGCAGCAGAATCGAAACTTCTTGGAGCTGGCAAAAACTTTGCAAGTGTCGTCCAGTGAGCCTCGACAAAATGGCGGCCCGGCCCTGCCGAAATTTAACTCGGAATTGGCTGGTGCTGACGCTTTGCAGTGGTGTGCTACGGTGGACATAATTTTAAACGTAACACCGCTACAAGGCAGCGCGTTAATCTTGGCGTTGTCGAAATCTCTGGAAGGGAACGCGTCGCAGTGGTTATCCCAGATCTGTTACCCAGGCATCACGTGGCAACAATTCAGACAGCTTTTCGAGCAGAGGTACGAATCAACTGAGACACCGGCGTCAACAATTTTAAACTTGCTGAACGGTCGTCCAAATACGGATGAGTGTCTGTCACTGATGACAAAATGGCGTAACATGAGCCACGAGGAAATTGCTGCGTCGGTAGTGCTTGGGCATTTAGCAAACTATGACGGCAGACTGCAACGACTGGCTTACACTGGCAACATTACTGGCAGGCGAGATTTACAGTCCGAATTACAAGTTTTCTCATTCGGAAAAAAACGACCAAATTTCCCAGACGAAAATTCAAATGCCAAGCGTGCTAAGATGGAGCCTATTAACTGTTACTCTTGTGGAAAGCTTGGACACAGGAAGGCGGAATGCAGAGTGAACAATTCATCGACATCTGGAGAAGATCACCGAGCGTTGTCTCTGCGTACGACAATTGTAACATGCTATCGATGCCATGAGCAGGGCCACATCTCTACCCGATGCCCTAACAATTCAACCGGTGATGATGCAGAATTAAAGATACGCAAGAGAGTGGAGCTATGAGTAATCAATGAACCCAAAGTAATCATGGTGCAACGAGGTGAGAAATTTCCGATTATTTTCGATTAAAGAGCCGAATGCTGAAAGAGAATTAATAATGATGTTTCGCTATGTAGGCTTGATATTGGCAGTATTGTTTGCTGTATTCAAATTATAACTAATGTCATATTTAATGAAAATTGTCTCGAAATATTTTTACATGTGGTACGAGACGATAATATTAAGATTAGCAATGTAATTGGACGTGAGATTTAGCACAAGAATATTCGGCTATTATATCAATTGACGGTTTTTAGTTATTAAAAAACAAAACTTTTAACGTTTGCTGACTTTAATAATTTAACAACAAAATTACTACGGCAAGTCCCTTTTGAACTTTTAATAGAACGGTAACGAAACTGAAGTAAACCTAGATGAAGAAAAAGAAATCTCAGTCTAGATTTGAGAAAAACAAAGAAAAGGTAGTCAAGTTCAGTGAGTTCAGTGAGACTATGCTTTAATTAAGAATAGCTTGTAACGTTTAAGAAGGCAATTTCTACATTTTTAATATTCACATGATATTTTACGAAGAATGTCAGATGGGCAGGTACCAAGCGAGCTGGATATCGACAGAATTGAGTGTGATTCATCTGATGATACAGTTGAAAGAGACTGTGAAGAAACGGGTGAAACATACCGTATGTCTTAGTGGATAAGATATTAGAAAGATGATGAGTTGAGAAAGTATTTTGTGGTCGATGCTACGTGGTGGTGCCTTGCCTAGGATTCTTTAACGAAATGCGAAAGTGTTTATTAACAATAATGAAGAACAAACGAGAAGTTGAACAACTGAAATCCGCTTAGAAAGGTAAGCAAAATTTTAGAATGTGAATTAAGAATGTTAAATTACGACCTAAGTTATGGTTAAGAAAGTTGAGCTGTTGAAAGAGACAGTAAAGAGAACACCAGTGGGTGTGAAACTGTTGAAAGAGACAGTAAAGAGAATACCAGTGGGTGTGAAACTGTTGAAAGAGACAGTAAAGAGAATACCAGTGGGTGTGAAACTGTTGAAAGAGACAGTAAAGAGAACACCAGTGGGTGTGAAACTGTTGAAAGAGACAGTAAAGAGAACACCAGTGGGTGTGAAACTGTTGAAAGAGACAGTAAAGAGAACACCAGTGGGTGTGAAACTGTTGACAGAGACAGTAAAGAGAGAACACCAGTGGGTGTGAAACTGTTGAAAGAGACAGTAAAGAGAACACCAGTGGGTGTGAAACTGTTGAAAGAGACAGTAAAGAGAACACCAGTGGGTGTGAAACTGTTGAAAGAGACAGTAAAGAGAACACCAGTGGGTGTGAAACTGTTGAAAGAGACAGTAAAGAGAACACCAGTGGGTGTGAAACTGTTGAAAGAGACAGTAAAGAGAACACCAGTGGGTGTGAAACTGTTGAAAGAGACAGTAAAGAGAACACCAGTGGGTGTGAAACTGTTGAAAGAGACAGTAAAGAGAACACCAGTGGGTGTGAAACTGTTGAAAGAGACAGTAAAGAGAGAACACCAGTGGGTGTGAAACTGTTGAAAGAGACAGTAAAGAGAACACCAGTGGGTGTGAAACTGTTGAAAGAGACAGTAAAGAGAACACCAGTGGGTGTGAAACTGTTGACAGAGACAGTAAAGAGAGAACACCAGTGGGTGTGAAACTGTTGAAAGAGACAGTAAAGAGAACACCAGTGGGTGTGAAACTGTTGAAAGAGACAGTAAAGAGAACACCAGTGGGTGTGAAACTGTTGAAAGAGACAGTAAAGACAACACCAGTGGGTGTGAAACTGTTGAAAGAGACAGTAAAGAGAAACCCAGTGAAGGGTAAACTGTTGAAAGAGACAGTGTTCCATGAAGAATTGATCACTTTACATACTGGTCAAAATGCAAGCACAAGCGCAGAATGAAAGTTTTGTCGTGGCGTGTGGGGCATTTTGATGGTGTAAAGAATTCTTGGGTGATGATAATGTTTATAATCGGATATATTTTATTGATTATACGAGGTAAAAGGGTATTGTTAGTACAATTGGTAGAAAAAAATATAAAGTTGGAATATTAAATTAAGTTTGATGTAAATTGAAAATTTTTAAGTCAAGGTGCCTGATTAATATGACACGAGGACGTGTAGTAGTCAGGATGGCCGTGTCGGAGATAAATTAGGGTATTGCACTGTCTGGCATACCTTTTCGTACCGTACTCGGTTGTCCCTCTCTACTTCAGTCTCATACGTCATTCTTGTAATATTAGGCTGGTAACATTAAGTACAGTTACAGTGACTTCGGTCATGTAAGTCTTGTAATGAGTATTGTCATGCAGGTGTTGTAGTATTAGTGAATATCTGACTGTGTATTTCAGCGGGATGACAGCCCGACTGTCATCGAGTGTGGTCCGGTGTAATGCTAAGGCAGTTGAGACTGCGTAATCAGTCTGCAACAGAAAGCCAAGGTGTCCGGAACTCGCTGCGCTAGAAATGGACAATAATAATTCAACCTCAACCGGAGTAATTGAGAATACTCCGACATATATATATTATACCCTGTACCCATAGGGTAAAAGGGTATATTAAAGTCGCTAAAATGTATGTAACAGGCAGAAATATACATTTCTGACCCCATAAAATAGCATCACTAGTCGGGTCAATTGAGCCATGTCCGTCTGTCCGTCCGTCCGTCCGTCTGTCCGTCCGTCCGTATGAACTCCTAGATCTCGGAGACTATAAGAGCTAGAGCCACCAAATTTGGTGTGAACATGCGTCTAATGCATACACATATTAAGTTTGTTTCAAGTTTTTGCCACGCCCACTTCCGCCCCCGCAAATCGGGAAAGTAACTAGAGCTGTACTAAAGATATCGTATACTTACTTGGCACACCTAATTATATACCCAAACTGGACCAGCTGACCAAATTTTGTTGAAATCGGACAATAAATATCGGAGATATACCTATATGAGTTTTGCACTGAATTGCCAAGGCGACATTGGCTGGCAAGAGTGAGCGAGACAGCATGCGCTTGCTGTTGCTGCATGTTAAAGAGAATTTTGCATAAAATTGATGGCGATTTCGAGGATATTTTATTTCATTTAATATAACTAGTTGGTACAGGGTATACTCAATGTCGGCAGGGACGAATTGCTTGCTTGATTATTAATTAGTTTAATCTTAGTTTTTCCACAAATTTCTATCATGTATTTTGTTTGCTATGAGCGTTGTAAGGCTTGCATAAAATGTATTTAATACCCTAAAATACCCAATTTTAAGAAGTAAAAGAAAACTATGTATATTTGTGTATGTTACAGGGCGTACGTGTCGGGCTTAGTTTTTATACGCTGTACCCAGAGGGTAAAAGGGTATATTAAAGTCGCCAAAATGTATGTAACAGGCAGAAAGTATATATATTCTTGATCAGCATCACTAACCGAGTCGATTGCGCCATGTCCGTCTGTCCGTCCGTCCGTATGAACACCTAGATCTCGGAGACTATAAGAGCTAGAGCCACCAAATTTGGTGTGAACATGCGTCTATTGCATACACAGATTAAGTTTGATTCAAATTTTTGCCACGCCCTTTTCCGCCCCCGCAAATCGGGAAAGTAACTAGAGCTGTACTAAAGATATCGTATACTTACTTGGCACACCTAATTATATACCAAAACTGGACTAGCTGACTAAATTTTGTCGAAATCGGACAAAAAACATCGGATATATGCCCATATGTGTTTTGCACTGAAATCCCAAGGCGGCATTGGTAGACAAGAAAGAGCGAGATAGCATGCGTTCGCTGCAGCTGCATGTAAAGGAAAATTTTGTATGAAATTGATGGCTACATCGAAGATTTATTTTATGTTGGTGTAGGGTATATTCAACGTCGGCAGAGAAGACTTGCTTGCTTCATTAATTAATATAATTGCTATTATTAGAGATACATGACCAGTTACATGATGGAAAGTATGACCGACAAATTTTACGTAGTGGTCTTTCAAAGATTTTAATTCAGTTTTTAATTATTTTTAACTCTGTCATATGGTTCACAATATTAACTTTCATTGCATACATTGTTGTATAAATACCTTCTGTGCACTACCACACTGGACTCTAGCTTTAAAATGAAATGAAATTTGTTTAAGGTGGATTCGATCAAAGAATAATGACAGTCCATTTCAAAATCAAAAACTAAATTCTCGCTCTCTTTATTTATGTACGCTACTGGTACCGGGATAACCCTATAAAAAAGGGATTTTTTAATTAGCCATCCATCAACAAAGAATCCCATGGCTCTCAACAAGGTTTATATACTTTTAACTAATTTTTTCTATTTGCCTGGTGGAGTCTTTTTATTTATAATTGAATAATTTTCTCGAGTTTCCCCCTTCTTTGCTTTCCTTAACTTTATCGGACAAAGACAATTTACTGGTCTTTTAATCGACCCTTCTTGTAGTTTTATTTTATTTATATTGTCCCCACCTTTGAGAGTACTTTTAATTTTGCTCAAAGGCCATCTAGAAAAATGGTGATTTTTATTCTTCCAATTTTTTACCAAATTCTCCATTCCTACTTTGTGACTATCCTAGCGGGATCTCGACTCGAACTCTTTTTTGTTGGTATTTTACAGATTTAACCCCAGCCTCAGAAACACCCCCGAAGCGAGGTCCTGCCGGGGGGCGAGATTTAATCACATTTACGGTTGCTTTTTATACCCTGTACCCATAGGGTAAAAGGGTATATTAAAGTCGCTAAAATGTATGTAATGTAACAGGCAGAAGGAAGCGTTTCCGACCCTATAAAGTATATATATTCTTGATTAGCATCACTAGCCGAGTCGATTGAGCCATGTCCGTCTCTCCGTCCGTCCGTCCGTCTGTCCGTCCGTCCGTCTGTCCGTCCGTCCGTATGAACACCTAGATATCGGAGACTATAAGAGCTAGAGCCACCAAAATTGGTGTGAATATGCGTCTAATGCATATACAGATCAAGTTTGTTTCAAATTTTAGCCACGCCCACTTCCGCCCCCAAAATCGGGAAAACGAATAACAAGAGGTGTATTAAAGATATCGTATTCTTACTTGGCACACCTTATTATATACCCAAACTTGGCCAGCTGACCAAATTTTGTCGAAATCGGACAATAAACATCGGAGATATGCCTATAGGCGGCATTGGCAAATAAGAAAGAGCGAGACAGCATGAGTTCCCTGCTGCTGCATGTAAAAGGGAATTTTGTTTTGAATTGATTGCGATTTTGAGGTTGTTCGATCATTTGTCTAGTGACTACGCAGATCAAGATAGTCTAAAATGTTTGCCACGCCCCCGCAATTGAGAAAAAACTAATTACTTAAGCAGTTTTTAAGGAATCACATTCTTATTTGGCACACCTAATAATGTGGCCAAAATGCATCATCTGACTAAATTTAGTCGAAATCGGACAATAAATATCGAAGATATACGTAAATGCGTTTTGAACTGAAGCGCTTAGGGCGGCATTGGCTGGCAAGAGTGAGCGAGATAGCATGCGGTAGCTGTTGCGGCATGTTAAAGAAAATTTTTTACGAAATTAATCGCTATTTCGAGGGTGTTTGACTTTATTTAATATAATAACTAGTTGGTACAGGGCAATATCGGCAGGGACGACTTGCTTGCTTCATTCTTATTTACTTTTATTTACCTTCCAGTGCTCCATACATTTTGATCTTGTCAGACCTATAGTTGCGGCAACAATGGAATTGTTTCCTTTAGACTTTGTATTTCCCGAAACAATCCATCCAAACTGCGTATTCTGTACAATATGGATGTATACATCAACTCCCAATATCACGTCAACCCGACCAGGCTTATTAAAATTTGGATCGGCTAACACGTACGATTGCAATTTTGACTTATCTACATCTGCTTCTTTCTCTGGAAGAGCTGTCATTAATTTAGGCAATACAATGGCTTCAACCCTGAGAAGCTTTTTCCACGGTTCTCGGACTTTTATTGCCAACTTTATTTTGTACTTTGATGAACTAGTTTTCGGTATTTTTTTTTTTTGGTAGCTTTAGAATCTGAGCAGCTTCCTCAGAGACGATAGTGCTCTGTGATCCACTATCAACTAGCGCTCTTAGGGTCTCATACCCTTCATTCACTGCTTTCACTTTTATTAGAGCGGTAGCCAACAGCGACGGTTGTGCCGTAACACGCGTATTTACTATTACCCTTTTTTCACCAACGTGGAGTAATGTGTGATGCCCCTTACCGCACATTGAGCAAATATCCTCATTTGCGCATCTCTTATTGCTTGAATGTTTTAAGCACCTTGTGCATAACTGCACTTTCTTGGCTAATTGGAGTCAAGCCTTTGAATTTATAGCACTGTAATGTGCTGTGTCCGGCAACTTTGCAAATCGGACAATTTTCATTAAAAGCCGTAATGGTCTTTTTTCTTCGTTTTTTATCGAGCTTAGAGAACAATATCTCTGCTCCAAATATTCTAAGACTGCTTCGTCTTCTTAACTTGGCTCTCATACAGCTGAAGAGCCTCTTTGTCCAACTTCCTTAATATGAATTGAGCGAATATCACGTCAACCTCATCGGACAGATTGGTCTTTATTTTAATAAGGTGTGTTGACTCATTAATTACGTCAATCACCCCTTTAATATTTTTCGCCTACTCATTGTTGATTACCGGTAAATCAACTATCCGGTTAAATTGTTCGGAAAATATCCTCATTCATACCGCTTGGTTAATAAATCCCAAGCGGCATTATAGTTGTCGGCCGAACCCGACAATAAATGAGCTACAATGCTCCCCGCTTCTCCTCGTAACGCGGATTTTAAATAATTAAATTTAAGAGCTGGACTAAGATCCTCTCTTTTATCTATTAGCTCTCCAAATAATTCCGGGAACAGGTCCCACTCTTTTGGTTCGTCGAAAAACGTGAGTACCTGAATTTTCGGTAACACCGGCAGTTCCTCTCTCATACAAACATTCTCAACTTTGACTCTTGCCGGTTTGTTTATAATCTCTTCCAATGCTCCTAGAGTATTCTGTACATCAAACTCTAGCTTCTCTGTTGCATCTTGGAACTCACTGTTCGCTACAAATTTTTCTTACAGAGCTTCTACCTTTTTCTGTACCTTCTGTCACATAAAATTAATATTATTTCTGTGGATTTTAAATATTTCCATCTTCTTGTCAATGTCACCAACGTCAATGTTCACCCTCTCCAGGTATTCCCGAAGTTGGCGAACTCTCTTCAAACTCATTTTCTTCACCTACACTTTCCTTATCTATGACTGTATCCACCTTAGCAGCGGCTTCTTTACTAGTGCTAGGCCTAACGTCTTCTTCAACGACAATTGACTTACCAGTATCTACATTGCTTGGTTCTATGGCTTTATTTTGTATCCTTTTTATTAAAATATGCCCATCATCAACTCTATTATTATTGAAGTTATCGTGATCGACTAGTTTACATTTCAATAGCATGCTATGATTAGCTATCCACTTTGTTCGGATTTCATCTACCTCCTTTAAAATTTCCTTATTTATTTTACTACCATCTAACCCTTCTAAAAACCTCAACCTTTCCATCAACTTGGCCTGCTTCTGTAGCAACTCAATTGTCTTGTCTGACAACATTTTAATAAATTTAAATCTTTTTGTATGTATGTATGTATAAATATATATAAACAAATATAATTCCTATTGTATCTTATCTGTTGCTGCTGCTGTCGCTGCTGCTGATGTCGTCCTCCCTTCTTGATGGGTGATGATGAGCGATATTAAGGGGCTTTGTCTTTGTGCCCACGTCTCTGGGAATTCTCGGGACTCTCACTTCCGCTGTATACTGCCACTGCGTATACTCTGGTCACTGGGCAATTCCACTGGGATCTTTGACACTGTTCCTGCCACTGTCAATCTTGACTGGAACTTCTATTAGTCTGACTTTTTTTCTTTTTATTTTTGCTCACTCGGAATGTTGAACCGAGTCGCGAGTTGAGATTTTCTTTTGCGGAACTTTCCTTTTTTACGTGAGTTCGATATAATGGCTTCGAACACGCCACACCAAATTTTTGCCGACACGAATTTCTACAGTTGCTCCACAGCAAACTGCCTTTTAAATACGGACGCACTTTTTTTTTGAATTAAATATTTTTTAGATATTTTCAATTATACTCCGTTTCTTACCACTGGTGGGGGAAAACAGGAGTTTTTTATTTTGCTACCTTTAGCTGGTCTTAGCATATAACGTAGCTAGATCGCAGACTGATCGTTAATTGTTTAGCAGAATGCATCGGCTGAAACATAACTATATTCACGTCACGTGCGCTAGGCTGCATTCGAATTATTCTTTAATTTATTTATTCTTTTAAATATATATATTTTATGTCGTTTTAATAATTACGGTGTTTAATCTTAAACAGCACGGAATTTCTGGAAAAAGACGTTATTTTGCATTTGGTGATATTTAAGCTTAAAAATACCACTAGTATTGACACGAGGATTAATGAAGCAAGCAAGTCGTCCTTGCCAACGTTGATTATACCCTGTACCAAATAAAGATATTTTATGTTGACAAACACTCTCAAAATTGCCAGCAATCTAATATGTATAAATTTCGACTAACATGCAGGAGCAGCGAGCTGTCTCCCTCACTTCTGCCTGCCAATGTCGTACAAAATCTTCGTATATCTCCGATGTTTATGGATCGATTCCGAAAGTCACCAGGTGTATTTTGGCTATATTATTAGATGTGCCAAATATAATTATTCGTTTGTTCTTAATAAAGGCGGAAAAAGTGGGCGTGGCTAAAATTTAAAATAAGCTTTATCTGCTTCCAGACTAGAAGGATATACTAACCAATTTTGGTATTTCTAGCTTTTGTAGTCTCCAAGATCTCGCTGTTCATACGGACAGACAGACGGACATGTCTCAATCGACTCCTCTACTAATGCTGATCAAAAATATGTATAGTTTATGGGGTCTGCCTGTTACATAAATATTGGCGACTTTAATATACCCTTTTACCCTTTGAGTACAGGGTATAAAAATACAAGAAGGGATAATTTTTTATTAACGAAATAAATACCTTTTGCGTACATGGGGAGCTGAGAAAGCTTTAAGACTGAAGGAATAAGGTTAAACAGCAATGGTCCAAGGCAACTACCCTGTGGTTAGTAGTTACAGTTAGTTATTTAATACATTCAAACACTCTCGAAATCGCCAACAATCTAACACAAAATTCACCCAATATGCAGCAACAGTGAACGTATGCTATCTCGCTCACTCCCGCCAGCCAATGTTCCACGCGATTTCAGTATATATTCGATATTTTATGTCCGATTAGGGTATCTGATGCATTTTGGTTACATTATTAGATTTCCAGAATATGAAGGCTATACCTTTAATATAGCTCTATTTATTCATTTTTAAGTGGGCGTGGCAAAACTTTAAAATAAACTTGATCTGCGTACACACTAGATCAAGGGTGGGCACGTAGTGGCTCCGGGAGCTCCGCGAGCTCCGGCAAGCAGAGAAAAAGGTCTCAGTCGCGATTCCGAGCAGAGGTCATAAATGTGCGAGTTTGTAGGCAGAGGGACGCACAAGCAACATATAGAATCTATATAGTCGGAGTTGCTTCCTTCTATGCGTTGCAAACTTTAGACCAAATTTAATATAACCTTTTTTGCGACGGGTTATTTATATGTCTCTTAGTATGAATAAAGGGGGCAAAAATGTTTGAACTAAAAAGCAGGCAACGGTTTGGGATGACAAAGTCCATTGCCAGGCAAGTAGGAATGCTCTACCTTGACATACTTTTAGGCATAATTAAGTTCATACATTTACCTGATACACATAATTTGAAAATTTCCATTAGTAAATCAATTTATAATAATACTTGTATATAACTTCATATATCTAGCTAAATATAAAACAATTTTGAAATTTACAGGTTTTATTTTAGTTTGTACCCTGCTCCCATAGGGAAAAGGGCTATATTAAAGTCGCTGAAATGTATGCAAGAGCCATACAAAGCATTTCTATCTATATATATTCTTGATCTGCATCAACAGCCAAGTCGATTGAGACATGTTTGTTTGCAACCTATTGTAAATCTTATTATTGGAAACTGGGAATTCCTATAAACAATTAAAATGAAGCAAGCAAGTCGTCCCTGCCCACATTGAGTATACCCTGTACCAACTAGTTACATTAACAAAAAAAATTTCGAAATAGCCATCAATTTCATACAAAATTTCCTTTACATACAGTAGCAGCGAACGCATGCTATCTCGCTCACTCCTGCCAGCCACTATCGCTTTAACCGTTTCAGTACAAAACGCACATACATACATACATACATGTATATCTCCGATATTTATTGTCCGATTTGGACAAAATTAGGGCAACTGGTGCAGTTCGGATATATAATTAAGTGTGCTAAATAAGAATACGCTATCTTTAATATACAAAAAATTAGAAACAAACTTGATTAGACGGATGTTAACATGATGATGAGGTCAGAAATGTATATTTCTGTCTGTTACATACATTTTAGCGACTTTAATATACCCTTTTACCCTATGGGTACAGGGTATAAAAAGTATTCGAAAAAAAAGGTTCGATGGGATTTTGTGCTTCAAATAGGAACTTTAAATTTCCCAAATTCAATGTTTTGCTTGAACTAGTATTTCGTTCCCTTCACAATGTCGAAATCTGTAATCCCCTTTAGCTGAAAGACTCCAGATTTCGACTTAACTAGTCGTTGGCTATGTCATCGCAGTGTGCACGAAGAGATTTAAGTTATGGTAGTACAAGGCGAGGGAAGCCGATCGGTTTGTAAAGAAATATTAATGCATATGCAAAACCTTTTCAGTTTAAAGCGTTTGAAGCTTCGCTTGGACATTCCTAGTTTAATATCTATTTGGAGCTTGGAAGTCTCCTATTAGGGGAAGGCCTGATGCGCAAGTGGCCCTATAACTTCATGCTGGGGAGAAATTTGAAGGAAGTCCAGTAATACCGATGGTAAAATTAAATGAGCAAGTTCATTGTATGCAAAAAGGCGGAAAGATTGTGGAAAAGAAGTATGTTTGGGTTCCAGTTATGGCCCTGAAGTGCAAACAAAAGAAGTTTTTTTTGAACCGTCTTAATATTCCGTCTTAGAATTCCAATATGGTGGGCATAAATCTAGTACCGGACGTACCAAGGATGTAAATAAAATGGTTGCTTATGTTGCGACTTGGCTGATATAATGATAAAAGCCTCAGCAGGATCAGCTGGAAATAATCTCCGATCCATTAAAGCATGCTTCGATCATACACATTGGAAAACCCGAGCTAATTTTTTCAGTCCAAGTAGGGTGAGGAATATCTGGAATTTTGGTTCTGGCAATTGCACCAACCGACGTTTCGGTAAACCGATCCCAAAAACAGTTATAGCTAGCGATCCATTTGTTCTTTTATAATTAATCGGACCAGTTGTTTCATTTACATGGCCATCACTTGTATTAATATTCTACCATGCACTTAGTTGACGTTTTATGGAGGTTAGAATAGGCAAGACCTTAACTCTTTGATGGCTTAATATCAAGTTATTTGTCTATAAGGGGTTGTCATGTTTGCTGCCTTGGTCGTATCGATTGCAGTGAAAAATATCAAAGAAGCTAACTTCGGCTCTGCCGAAGTTTGTATACCCTTGCAGCAAAATAATTAGTATAAATGTTTAACAAAATCAAAAAAAAACAAAAAAGAAGAAAAAACACACCTAAAAATTTTCTCTTCTTTACCGAGCATTGAACCATCAAACACCGAAGCCCATCGTGCCACCGATCTCTACACACTACGCCTCCGTCCTTACTTAGCTGACGTAAGCTAATTCGACATATATGCAAACCCATTGCATCTCGCTCTTTCAATTTCGTTCTGTGTAAGAACACAACTAAAATATTTCTGTCTCTCTCACACACCGCGTGGTGGTTGAATTTTTGCATATGTATGTGTGTGCGTGTGCATTAAAATAAATTTAATTTCATTCAAATCTGATTATTGATTTGTAACCTTAATAATTATCCGATTTAGTTCAAACTTGGTGTATAGTGTTTGGATACAAATTAAATTTAAATGCAACAACAAAAAAACAATAATTTTATATATTTCTTATTTGGTGCCGCGCGGATTCGAACTCGGGTCTCTTGTGTTGGTACGGCAGATTTCTTTGAAATTTTTTGTTGCTGGAGTAAATAGCTTATATGGATGATGTGTTTTATTGATTTGTAGCCGTAATAATTATCCGATTTGAGTCAAACTTGGTGGGTAGTGTTTTGGTACAAATTAAATTTATATTCCAAAAGAAAAATAAAAAATTTTTAATTGGAACCCTATTATTCCGATATTGGATATATCATATAGTAATCCGATCCGACCGATTTTCATACTTTGTCTACCTACACCTTTAAGAAAGCTAACTACCAAGTTTCAACTACGTAGCTTAAAATTTAAGTTCGAAAAGCGACGAACAAACAGACAGACGGACATGTCTCAATCGACTCGGCTGTTGATGCTGATCAAGAATATATATACTTTATGGGGTCGGAAACGTATATTTCTATGCGTTACAAACATCTGACCAATTTTATAATACCCTCTGCAAGGGTATAAAAACACATCTAAAAACGTTCCCTTCTTCACCGAGCATTGAACCACCAAACAACACCGAGTCCATCGTGCCAACGATCTCTACATACTACGCCGCCGCCCTTTTTTAGCTAACATAAGCTAATTCGACATATACAGTGCCGCTCAACTGAATAGGTTTGAAAAATTTTCTTACATTTTTTCTTCTATCTTGGTTCCTTTTGCATTTTTTTCATCAATGTTTTTTGATTTGAACCTTCATTTATTTACACACATCATGCAAAAGTGAAGTAACGGGATCTACGCAACAGTAAATCAGAATATTGCTTTTCCCGTGAAATTCGCTAAATGTGTGGTTAACTTTTGGCTCATCTGATTAGGTTTGAAAACTTTGACTTCACTTTTTCATTGACAGTGTAAATAAAAAGACGTAAACCTTTCGGTTTTCTAAAATTTTAAGTATTTACTGTTAGAATTTTGTAAAATGGGTCGCGAAAAAAATGTTACCGATTTTGAAAAAGGGCTAATAAAGGGCTATATTGAATCCGGCCAAAAACATCATGAAATAGCAACGAAAATTGGTCGAAATCAAAACGCTATTAGTAATTTTCTACTTAATGAGGCAAATTAGGGGAAAAATATGAATGGAGGAAAAAAATATGCAACAACTGCATCGACGAGAGACGACTTACATATTCTTCGAACTGCGTCAAATTCTTGCCGCTCTGCCAGCAAAATCAGGGAAGAAAGCAGTGTAAATGCTAGTTTGGCAACAGTCAAACGAATTATTCAGAGTGCCAAACACTTAAAGAGGTTAAAAATAAAGAAAACTAGAAGGATGGGCTAACTTCGGCCGTGCCGAAGTTCGTATACCCTTGCAAACTGTTATGTAACAGAAGTCAAATCTTCATTAAATGTTCGTGGCTTAAGAAAAAAATGTAATTCGACAAAAAAATTTTTTTGATCTGATTGTTCCTATGGGAGCTATAGCATATACATGACCGATTTGGCTAAAACTTAGCACAGCCATTTCCATATATACTTAACTTCCAAGTACCAAATTTTGTAACAATCGTTTTAAAAACACCCAAGTTATTGCTCTGAGACTATATTCTTGACCGATCGTTCCTATGGGAGCTATATGATATAGTCAACCGATTCTGATAAAACTTGGTGGATTTGTTTGAAGGTGTATTAAACTTATGAACACCAAATTTCGTAACAATTGATTGAAAAACAACAAAGTTATTGAAGTGTAATTCTATTCTTGACCGATCGTTCCTATGGGAGCTATATGATATAGTCATCCGATCGGGATGATTCCGAGATATACAATGCCTGCAGCAAAATGAAGCCTAGTTGCAAAATTTCAGCTCGGTAGCTTTAAGGGTTTCGGAGGAGAAGCTGTTGATCCAGACAGACAGACGGACAGACAGACGGACACGGCTATATCAACTCAGCTCGTCATGCTGATCAATAATATATATACTTTATATAGTCGGAGATGCTTCCTTCTATGCGTTGCAAACTTCTGACCAAAATTAATATACCCTTTTTGCAAGGGTATAAAAAGAAGAAAGGTGTCATGGGACACCCAGATGAAACGAAGTTTCTTACGATTAAGGGGATGAGAGCTGCTTTTTTCATACAATTTTGAAAAAATATATATTTATTTGAATTAATACTTAAACAATTTTTTTTAAAACAATATTCTATTTCGAAATACTCCGCCCAACAGGAAACCATATAAAAAAATATCAAAGAAGCTAACTTCGGCTCTGCCGAAGTTTGTATACCCTTGCAGCAAAATAATTGGTTAAATGTTTAACAAAATCAGAAAAAAAAAACAAAAAAGAAGAAAAAAAACACATCCAAAAATTTTCACTTCTTCACCGAGCATTGAACCACCAAACACCGAGTCTATCGTGCCACCGATCTGTACATACTACGCCACCGTTCTTACTTACCAAGCATAAGCTAATCCGACATATATGCAAACCCATTGCATCTCGCTCTTTCAATTTCGTTCTGTGTAAGAACACAACTAAAATATTTCTGTCTCTCTCACACACCGCGTGGTGGTTGAATTTTTGCATATGTATGTGTGTGCGTGTGCATTAAAATAAATTTAATTTCATTCAAATCTGATTATTGATTTGTAACCTTAATAATTATCCGATTTAGTTCAAACTTGGTGTATAGTGTTTGGATACAAATTAAATTTAAATGCAACAACAAAAAAACAATAATTTTATATATTTCTTATTTGGTGCCGCGCGGATTCGATGTATGGTTCTTTGTGTTTGTACGGCAGATTTCTTGGAATTTGTTTTTGTTTCTTTGCTGCCAAAGAAAAATGGTTATTTTACTCGAGGTACCTCCACGTTTTAGTTAATAGCTCCGGTGATAATTATCCGATCCGACTAATTTTCAAACTCACCATACTTGATGGATCAAGGAACTTAACTTTTTATGTTTCAACCATGTAGCTTGAAATTTGAGGCTGTCATCGTGATTCAAACAGACAGACGGACAGACGGACATGTCTCAATCGACTCGTCTACTGATGCTGATCAAGAATATATATACTTTATGGGGTCGGAAACGTATATTTCTATGCGTTACAAACATCTGACCAATTTTATAATACCCTCTGCAAGGGTATAAAGATATTTTGAAAATTTGAGCAAAATCGGTTAAGGAGTTTTTGACATATCTTGGCAGCAGTTTTAAGTCTAGTAAAACCCGTTTTTAATGTTGTTGCCCGCAACCAGGCTCTATATGCACCTGCTCAGGTTTAAGGCTATTACTTCTAAACGTCTTTCGATTTTGAAAAATCCTTTTACTCAGGTATTTTAGCCATTCTTAGGGTAAGATTAAAAAAAACATTTTTTTGGACGCGAGACACTAGACGACCCCCTTAAATAGTGAAGGAATTATAATACTTTTATGCACATATCTATATGTACAACCTCTGCTCGGATTCGCGATCCCGACCCTTTTTCTCTGCTCGGATGCTTGTTTGTTGCAAATATTGTCGTCGGGCGAAATTTGCCCAAAAACTCGAGCTCGCTACCTCTTTCCCTTCCAGCATTTGGTTGTGCTTCCCTCTGCCCACAAACTCGAGCTCTCCTCCTCTTTCCCCTCTAGCATTTGCTTGTGCGTCCCTCTGCCCATAAATTCATGATCAGGATCGCTGCTTATGCGTCTCTTGTTAAGTGTGCGTCCCGCATTCACTTGTGCGCCTCTCTGTCTACAAACTCGTACACTGTTCAATGCAAAAGAAAAAGACAAAACAGTTGGTAACGGTAAAAGTGTCGTTACACTTTTTAGTCTTTATTTTTTCGGTTTAGCCCCTACCGCGCGATAAGAAACTTCGTTTCAAAAACCCCTCTGAATGGTATCCGTTAAGAAGCACGACTTTGATGAACACATGACCTGGAACAAGGAGTGGAAGGCTGTGGTCTTTTCCGACGAAAAAAGTTCATCCTCGATGGACCAGATGGATATAACTTTTATTTTCATGACATGCGAAAGGAGGAATACTTTTTAAGTCGTCATCGCACTTGTGCTGGAGGAGTAATGGTAGGGGGAGCCGTATCGTTTTGTGGGACTTGCGAGCTCCAGTTTGTAACGTCAAAGATGAACTCTAATGTGTATAAGATAGTGCTCCAAAAGGCTTTTCCCCAGTTTTCGGAAATTTTTGGTCGTATTCCATGGACTTACACATTGCCCGTGTTGTAAAACAGTGGATAAAAGAACAAAATGTTAAATTGCTCGAATGGCCACCATACTCCCCGGACATAAATATTATCGAAAACATTTGGGGACTTTTAACAAGAAGAGTTTATGAAGGGGGAATACAGTTTAATGACTCTGGGACCCTGGTAGAAGCAATTAAAAAAGCCTGGGCAACAATTTCCTTGAATGAAATTGAAAAATTGTACGATTCCCTACCAAATCGTATGTTCGAAATTATAAAGAATAAGGGTGGACATAAAAAATACCATAGCTCGCAAATAACAGTTGAGTATTTTGCGACGTCTTCAAATAAGTCTCTTTACTAAGTATATGAAAAAAATATTCGTGAGCGACGAATAAATCAGCTCTTTGCTTAGTTCACTCACACTCGGAGAACAATAGTTTTTTCCTATTTTTTTTCGTCTCAGTTAGACTGAGAGTATTTGCTTGTGTGAAATGAAGCAAAACGTCTTTAAGTGATTTTTCTTTATTATTATTACTTATATTATTATTTATATTTATTATTATTTATACATTATTAGTAATTAAACTAAACAATTAGTTGAGATTAATAATAATTCTTAAAACTAAAAAGTATTCATTGTATTTATCTATGTATTTTGTTTTGTTTGCGCCGATGACACAATTTGATGCATTTGAACGCTGGAAGGATTGAATTAAAACAAAAAAAATTTAATAATCGAAATAATAATAATGAAATATTTTGTTACGTATTACTTACATTAAGAAAAATAAATTTAAAAAAACGCAAAATATAGAATATTATGTAAATATTATTTATCAAAGAATTTCCTTAAAGAGTATTTGCAAGACCTTTTGAACTGACTTACTCAGTCATTCACCCGCTTACTGAGTTTCAACTCGCAAACGAATATTTTATTACTCCCGAAAGGAGATTCGTTAAAAGAGTTCAACACGAAAAACTCAACAACAACACTCAAGCAAAAAGTCGAAGCAAACTAGAAAACAGTCTCTTGCTCAGAGTAAGATGAAATTTTTTGAGTTTTTTCGCTTATGTTCGAGCGTAAAGAAAAAAACACTCAACTGTTATTTGCGAGCTATGAAAAATACTAAATCAAACTAAGCCTTGAAATTTTGGTAAATATAAGTTTTTTTCTTAGTTTTAGTTATCAAACCTATTCAGTTGAGCCAAAAAAAAGGAGAAGTTTTGTTGTGTTTTTGAAAGAATGTAAAAAAATATATAAAAACAAAACATATAAAACTCAAATTTTTTTATTTCATAAATGATAAATTTATTTGTAAAATAAAATTTATTTTGTGTAAATCGGAATGCTAGTTATAGAGATATAACATGTTGAACATTAAAAAAAAGTCAAACCTATTCAGTTGAGCGGCGCTGTATAGCAAACCCATTGAATCTCGCTCATTCAATTTCGTTCTGTCTCTCTCACACACAGCGTGGTGAAAAATTTTTGCATATGTTATTTGATTATTGATTTGTAACCTTAATAATTATCTGATCTTGTTCAAACTTGGTGTAGGGTGTATGGGTAAAATTAAATTTAAATGCAACAACAAAAAAACTATAATTTTATATATTTTTTATTTGGTGCCGCGCGGATTCAATGTAGGGTCTTTTGTGTTTGTACGGCAGATTTCTTGGAATTTGTTTTTGTTTCTTTGCTGCCAAAGAAAATTGGTTATTTTACTCGAGGGACCTCCACGTTTTAGTTAATAACTCCGGTGATAATTATCAGATCCGACTAATATTCATACTTTACCTACTTCATCGATTAATGAACTTAATTTTTCATGTTTCAACCATGTATGTCTATGACAGACGGACATGTCATATTCGACTTGGCTATTGATGCTGATCTAGAATATATATACTTTATGGGGTCGTTCAATCCCTTAAAATCGTATCTCAAAGACCTGTGCAAAATTTCATCAAAATCGGTTGGTTAGTTCTCGAGAAATCTTGCCAACCGACTTTGAAAACACAGTTTTGAGAAAAACGCGTTTAAAGTTTTGAGCGCGGTGCGGTGAGCCTTGAGCACTCGACTTCTAAATCTCCGAAACTATTGCTCGGATCGATTTGAAATTTTAACACAATATTCTAGAGATATTGAAAAATTTAATAGGACAAAAAAAACCGTGAAACCCATCTAACCCCTTAATACAACTCTAGTTATTCTTTTTTTCGAATTTCGGGGGCGGAAGTGGGCGTGGCAGAAATTTGAAATAAACTTGATCTGCCTAGACGTAAGACGAATGTTCACACCAAATTTGGCTCTCTTATAGTCTCCGAGATCCAGGTGCTCATACGGAGAGACGGACATGTCTCAATCGACTCGGCTATTGATGCTGATCAATAATATATGTATATTATACTTTATGGGGTCGGAAACACTTCCTTCTGCCTGTTACATACATTTTAGCGATTTTAATATACCCTTTTACCCTATGTGTACAGGGTATAATTATATAAAATTACTGTTTTTTGTTATTGCATTTAACTTCAATTTGTACTAATACGACCTATAAAAAATTTGAACAAAATCGGATAACTAAAAAGGTGCAAATTAATTAAATGTAATTCCTCATATAATAAAACACATGCAAAACTATTCACCACGAGGTGTGGTGAAATGTTTGCGTTATGTTCTTGCACAGAACGAAATTGAAAGAGCGAGATGCCCTGCGTTTCCTATATACATACATACATACATATGTACATAAGGTGCGCGCAATAAGTAACTGGGACAAGAACTTATCACATTATATTGTCCACAAAATACAATTTTTCGTCTTCTTCTTTCTTCCTATATTTTGGTTGTAGTATGCTCTACCAATATACAAAGAATTGCAAAAAAGTACCGATAGGTTTTTCCGTTAATTTGATTTTAAGAAACCTTTGTAGAGTTTCACGAACGAAATAAGTAAATGGGACAGATTACTTTGCTTTCAATTGTGGATCAAAAACAACGTGTAGTGTCAAGTTTCAATTTTACATTTTATGTAACATATCGAAAGAAATAAAAAAAGGGAAGTGCCAACCAATCTCAAGATTTGTAAAAATTCAGAATTAACTTTTTTATAACAAAATGTCGAGTTTTCCAAGTTTAATCAATAAAGAACGTGGGAGAATTGTTGCATTGCGTGAAATGGTCATGTCAATTCGCAAAATTGCAGAGAATATTCGAAAAAATAAGAAAACAGTTAAAAATTATTAAAAGATCTAGAAAAATATGGATGAAAACCCCGTTATGGGCGCCCACCATTGATTGACAACCGGGACAAAAGGCGAATAAAAAATCTTGCAGTTAGAGACTCTATCAGCGCATCTCAAATAAAAAGTTACTTGTCCTTGCCGATATCGACAGGAACCTGAACTTCTGCCAAGGCAAAAGCTACCCGATTACATTTTTCCAATATGTATGAATTTTGGGACACTGAGTGGAGAAATATAATTTTCAGTGACGAAAAAAATTTAATTTTGATGACCCTGATGGATAACGATATTATTTTCGCGATGGGCGAACCCCCAAACAAGTCCACGTGTCCAGGTACTTTCATGGAACGCCTTTAATGATTTGGGCAGCATTTGGATATAATGGAAAGACTCCGATGTGTTTTATATCACATAAAATGAATGCTAAAAATGATGTGGAACTGTTGGAGACTGTCTTAGTGCCATTTGGAGAAAATTATTTCGGTGATACTTGGACTTTCCAACAGGATAATGCACCCATCCACATTATAAAGCTCACTAAGGACTATTTCAGGAACTCGATCATTCCAATTTTAGAGTGGTCAGCACGCAGCCCGGACTTAAATCAAATAGAAAATATTTGGGCCATCCTGACTTAACGAGTTTATGCCAACGGAAAGCAGTTAGGAAGTTTAAAAGATTTAAAAAAAATCAAAATTCAAAAATGGGAAAAATTGGACATCCAAATGCTCCAAAACCTGATTAATTCAATGCCAGCACGTATATTAAAAGTTTTAAGCAACAAAGCATGGTCAATTTAAACTTATAACAGGATGTAACTGGGAGTTTAGCTTTAAGTATCTTTATTAGTGTAGTACAAATGAGTGTTTTGTTGAATATTCTTTTTTGTAACACATTTATTATTTACGGTTAGGTTAGGTACACAATGAGTGAACCTAGAATTAATCACACGACCGTCTTGTTCAACCGTTTTCCTTCGACCGCCTCGCATGCTCTCTCTCATGACTCTCGCAGATCTGATAATTGTTCGCTCTCTGAGAAACATGCCAGAGTGGTCAGAGAGAGGGAGAGAGAGCCTGCTACAACTCGGCCGTCCTGACTATATAAGATCTCCTGATCTTACTGTTCATATACACTATACAATTCAATCTTAAAATTTAACTTTTACTATTATAAAATATACTTATGTTATTTCTTTTATACATCTCCTATCCATGGTTTTATATTTTGTCCACTCCATACTCCTTGATATGGATTTCTGGAAAGTTGGAATCCTTCTACATCTTTTAATAAAAACCTATCATTCCTTAGAACCTTTTGTATAACGTATGGTCCCCTTTTTTGGGATAAGCTTACGAGATATACCTGCTGTGCTGTCAAAGTTCTTAACCATAACATAATCGCCTTCTTTATACTCTCTTGCTGAAGTTCTTTTGCTGTTGTAGTGCCCTTCGTTATATTCTTGTGATCGACGAATGTGTGAAGCTCCTAATCTTCTTATCTCTTCTAAATCTATTGGGCTGTCTGTAGTATCCAATTCTTCAATCTTTTCTCTAAATTCGTCTATAACGTTTCCTCTTTGAGCTATTCCAAATAACATTATGCTGGGGTATTGCTTGATGCTTCTGTGAAAAGTGTTGTTTAGTGCGTGCTCTACATCCTCGACAACTGTGTCCCAATGATTTCCCTTGTCTGGTTCTGCTTTGCTATCATAGGTCCCGTACTTCGATTTAGCCTTTCCACTTGCCCGTTGGCTTGCGGGGATCCTGTCGCTATTTTCACATGTTGCACACCCTGACTATCTAAAAACGCCTCGAATTCTGATGAAGTGAAACAACTACCCCTATCGGAAACTATGCATCTCGGCCTACTATAACTCCTGAAATATGTTTTTAATGCTTCTATCACTTCTTTGGTACTCGTTGTCTTTGTCGTGTATAGTCTCACGAACTTTGTAAACCCGTCCACTACTGCGAATATATGTTTTTTTGCTCTTCCTGTTTCAATCGGACCGTAATGGTCAATATGGACTAAGTCAAATGGTTTGTCCCCTTTTGGGATGCTGTTCAAAAACCCTTCCCCTTTGCCGCATTTGGGAGAGAAAGCTACGCATCGTAAACAGTTTTGTATGTGTTTTGTCGCCTTATCTTTAAGATTTGGGAACCAGTAACTCTTCCCTATTGCATCTAACATTTTATCCCTACCTATGTGACCCAATTCATCGTGGTACTTATATAGGACATGATTCTCCATACCTTTTGGAACATAAAAAAGAATTCTTTTATCGTTCGTTTTCCTATAAACAACCCCGTTCCTCATCTCATACCATTTGTGCTCTGAATTCTCTAACATTTTCTTAATTTCCTGCAGCTCTAGGTCTTTCCCCTGGCAAATAACTAAATTATCGTCGAAACTGTTGGGCTCTATTACCATAACATTGGCGCATCTACTTAAAGCATCCACATGCTGCATTTGATTTCCCGATCGATGTACTAGTTCGTAGTCATATTCTTGGAGCTCGAGCGCCCATCTTGCTATTCTGGGGTTTAATTCTACTTTGTTTAAGGTAAGCGTCAAGGAGTTGCAGTCTGTTAAAATTTTGAAACGTTTCCCTTGAACATAGATTCTGAATCTACGCAAGGCATATACAATTGCCAGCGTTTCCAATTCGAAACTATGATATTTCGACTCAACTTCGCTCGTTCTTTTGGAAAAATAAAATATCGGATACCATTTGCTATCCGCTTTCTTCTGTAATAAGGCTGCGCCAAAACCCAAAGCGCTTGCATCGCAATGCAGTTCTGTTTCGTCTCTATGATCGTAAATTGCCAATACAGGTGCCTCAATAAGTTTTTGTTTGAGCATTAAGAAACAGTCTAGTTCAATCTTTCCAAATTTAAACTCTTTATCTTTCTTCATTAAATCATATAAAGGCTTGGCTATTATTGAGAAATCTTTTATAAATCTTCGAAAGTACGATCATAATCCTAAGAAACTCTTAACCGCATGTATTTTGTCTGGTATTGGGAAATTTTTTACTGCATCTAAACCCTTATCATCTGCACTAATTCCATTCTCCGTAATTTTGTAGCCCAGGTACTTTATGCTTGACATAAAAAATTCGCACTTATCCATTCGCAACCTCAATTTGTTCTGAACTAATCTTTCAAAAACTTCTTCTAACGTTTGCATATGGTCCTTTATATTCGCACTAGCTATCATGATGTCGTCCATGTAGACGAGGACTTCTCCTTTTCGAATCATATCTTCAAAAATTCGGTTAATAAATCTTTGAATTACATGTGATGCTTTTTTTATTCCCATTGGCATCCTTAAAAACTCATATTGTCCAAGTGGTGTAATAAAGGATGTGTATTTGACTGACTCTTCGTCAACAAAGACATGAAAATATCCGTTCTTCAAATCTAATTTTGAAAAGACCCGTTTGTTTACTAGTCTGTCCAATAAGTCGTCAATTAGTGGTAGGGGGTAATTGTCTTTAACAATAATCTTATTTAATTTTCTAAAGTCTATGCATAAACGTATATCCCCAGTTTTTTTTTTTTTACTAACACAATGGGTGACGTGTGTTCGGAATCGCTTGGCCTAATAATTCCTTCTTTCAGGTATTCATCCAGCAAAAGTTGTAGCTTTTCCTTCTCTGTATATGCTAATCGCCTAGGTGCACAACTAAACGGTTGAGAATTCTGTAAGCTTAGCTTCATGGAGCACTTGATATCTGGTGTTTCTGGTCTATGGGCATCAATATACTTGTTTCTAACTAATTGCTGAAATTGGCGACACGTTTTATACTCGATATCCTTACTAATCACATATTCTGATTCTAAATCGCCTTCGTTAATGTGGCAAATCTTTAGCATGCTCTTGTCAAAATCCTCTACCAAGTACAATTTCTCTTCATTGTTTCCTAGTTGTTCTCTGGTTTTTCCTATGAAAGTCTCGTTTGTTAGTGTATCTTGTGGTTTGTGATCAATTTTTGTGTTTTTGTCTGCACTAAATACTTCTTTTCTTGTAATTTTTGTTTCATTGTCCTTAAACATTTTTTCATTCACATCTTTTCCATTAATGACTTGTTCATTAAGAGTAACATTTTCATTTACATTATCAAACTCTTCATTCACATGTTCATATTCATTAATAAATTTGTCGTTGACATCTTTGTGTACATTAACATTGTGTACATCTTGACTTTCATTTCTGATATTTCACTAACAATTTCGTCTTCTTTTCCATTACAATTTTCAATAACTGTTTTTCTATTATCGTTATTTTTGTTTTGTGTTGCTGACAAGTCGCTTGTGATGATCTTACTTAAACATTTACGTTCTTCTACTATGGCAGTCTTTAAACAATCTAAATCTAATTTTATGTCGCATGCTTCCAAAAAATCCCTTTCAAAAATAGCGTCGCAGCTCATAGACTCGTCGGAGACAATAACTAAGTGAAAGTAAATTTTATTTGAATTTTCCATAATGTAACACAATGTTTTTCCAAAAATAATTAGTTGGCTTTCATTAATGCCGTGATAGGGTGTATCGACTGAAGATATTTCCGCTTTGACGGGTAGGAACTTCTTCTTAATTATAGAGATTGGACTCCCCGAGTCTACGAGGCACGCTACAATAATGGAATGATAAGGAATGTCTACAAAATTTATCTTAAATCTTCTTACATAATTGTTGATGTGCTGGGTTGTATGGAGGCGGCTTTTGCTTGGGTAGTCGTCATCATTTGGGCCGCTGCTCCTGGCTGATTCGGTCTTCTTAGCTGTTCCGCCAGGTTCTGGGAAGTCGTCTTTAGTCGAATAGCGCGTCTTGGCCGGGCATTTGGCTGCCCAGTGTTCCATTGAACCGCAAACATAACATGAGCCACGGGCTCGAATCGTCTTGTTGCAATCCTTCCACAAATGTCCTTTAATGTTACAGTTGCGGCAACGTAACTCATGACGTCTGGTGCCGGTGTTTATGTCCTTTGTAGTTTGCTCGGCGGTATCAAGGTGCATCCCAGCAAATGCCTTTAACATTTGTCTCGGACTAGTGAAGCATTGGATGCGCGCTTGTGTGCGCAGACCTTTGTCCGGGATGCCTTCGATGACCTGATCCAAAAGCTCCTCGTCGTCGATGTTGACTTGATTAGCCAGCATTAGCTTATCCTCCATGTATGTATATGGCAAATCTTTCGCATCCGCAAGTGGCTGTCGCTCAGATTATAGACTTCGCCGATATTCCTCAATTGAGCTGTCCATCTCTTAGGGCACGAGGTACCACTGAAGTCAAACAAAATTTCTTTGACCAGCGAGAGAGCCATCCCTGGAGCTTCGATCACGGAGTTGCCAGCGTTCAAGTCATTGGTGGCGCCACTATCGTTATCGAAGTTATCGGAAGAGTTGCCATACTTATGGACATTGGTGGTGGCGTTGCCACTGTTGCCCGAATTTTTTGAAGATCCGTTAAGAGCTTGTTCATGGCCTTGAACCAACAACTGAAGCTGCTCAAACAGGCGTCGAGCCGACGAGAATTCGCATGAATTTACCGTTTCTTGTTGCAACGCGTCATCATCATTGGCGTCGCTCTGGCGTCGTGATATTTGTCTGGGTAACTACTCTGGGTGCAGCAACTCTATGTCATCCAGATCGTGGCCCGAACAATCCTGTTCGTCGTCCATAGGTGGTGCGCTGCCACGTGTCTCGATTGGAATTTGGTTTAAGCGGAGCGCTAGTTCGGCTTTCGGACCACTTGATGGCATTTTTAGTGCCACCAACCATTGTTTTAATTGATCTACTGAATAATCAGCCACATTAATTTCGTCACTCATTATGTATGTATGTGGATAAGGACCACTTCTGAAGTTATGACAGGAAGTAACTGGGAGTTTAGCTTTAAGTATCTTTATTAGTGTAGTACAAATGAGTGTTTTGTTGAATATTCTTTTTTGTAACACATTTATTATTTACGGTTAGCTTAGGTACACAATGAGTGAACTTAGAATTAATCACACGACCGTCTTGTTCAACCGTTTTCCTTCGACCGCCTCGCATGCTCTCTCTCATGACTCTCGCAGATCTGATAATTGTTCGCTCTCTGAGAAACATGCCAGAGTGGTCAGAGAGAGGGAGAGAGAGCCTGCTACAAACTGTATTTATGATTTGAAATCATTTGTTCTGTTTTTTTTTTGGGATTTTTTAATTTTTAGACACAAATTAAAAATTTGTCCCACTTATTTATTTCGCTTGAAAATATTTTCGTAAATTTTTCTTTATATTTGTTTAAATTTTTTTTTGATTTAATTAAGTTAAAATATACTGACAATTTTTTTAAGTTCATTTAGAAATTTGTTTTTTTTTTAAATATGTTGATCGGTTCAGTTATTATGATATTCAACGCAGTGTTCCATTGACTTATTGCGCGCACCTTATGTCGAACTAGCTTAAGTGAGTTAAGTGAGGATGGTGACGTAGTACGCAAAGATCGGTCGCACGATGGTTCGGTGTTTGGTGGGTTCGATTCTCGGTCAATACGGGAAAATTTTTAGTAGAGATTTTTCTTCTTTTTTGTGTTTTGATTTTATTAAACATTAATACTAATTTCTATAAAATTTTTGTTTTTAAATTAAATAATAAAACAATAAACCTGCAAGGGTATACAAACTTTGGCAAAGCCGAAGTTAGCTTCTTTGATATTTTGATTTTGACTTTGTAACTTTTAGTAATGAATGTTATTTTTATACCCTGTACCCATAGGGTAAAAGGGTATATTAAAGTCGCAAAAGTGTATGTAACAGGCAGAAGGAAGCGTTTCCGACCCCATAAAGTATATATATTCTTGATCAGCATCAACAGCCGAGTCGATTGAGACATGTCCGTCTGTCCGTTCGTCCGTATTAATACCTAGATCTCGGAGACTATAAGAGCTAGAGCTACCAAATTTGTTGTAAACATCCGTCTTATGCCTAGGCAGATCAATTTTGTTTCAAATTTTAGCCACGCCCACTTCCGCCCCCGCAAATCAAAAAAGAAAATTTTAAAATGAATTTACTAGAGCTGTATTAAAGATATCAAATTCTTCTATTAGAATTGGGTAGATATATTTATATAGTCAAACTGCACAACTGACCAAATTTCGTTTAAGTCGGACAATAAACATCGGAGTTATAGCCATTTGAATTTTGTACTAAATTGCCAAGGCGGCATTGGCAGATAAGAAAGAGCGAGATAGCATGCGTTCGCTGCTGCTGCATGTAAAGGGGAATTTTGTTTTGAATTGATTGCGATTTCGAGGGTGTTCGAACTTTTGTTTAGTGCCTACGCAAATTGAGATAGTTTAAAATTTTTGCCACGCCCACTTCCGCTCCCGCAATTTAGAAAAAACGAATTACTTGAGCAGTTTTAAAGGAATCACATTCTTATTTGGCACATCTATTAATGTGTCCAAAATGCAACATCTGACCAAATTTAGTCTAAATCGGACAATAAATATAGGAGATATACGAATGTGCGTTTTGTACTGAACCAACAAGTGCGAGATTAGCTGTGTCAGGTGTGAGCGAGATAGCATGCATTCGATGAAAATTTTGAATTAAATCAAAGGAGATCTCGAGGGTGATCGACTTCATTTAATATAACTAGTTGGTACAGGGTATACTCAATGTCGGCAGGGACGACTTGCTTGCTTCATTTTTACTTAAATGTTCATCGGGTTGCTTTTCGTTTAATCAAAAGGAAGCCCGTTTAAAATGCATTGATGTTGAAACGATTAATGTTGTACCACCTATGCAAAACTGCTGATTACCAAGTGTGTATAAAAGGGGACATACTTATTCTTCGCAATCCCAAAAGGATTTTAAAAAATTGTATGTTGTGTTTAATAAACGTCAAGTTTAATCAGTGGCGTACTTAGAACATTAAGCGCCCAGGGCAAAATAATAATTCGTTTGTATTCAGTAAAAAATGTTTTTCCAGAACTTTTCTATTACCTCACGGATCAGTGAAGATAGACACTTCAATCTTCAATCAGAATCGGATCTACGAAGCATTCCGATTTTCAACCCTCTTTTTATACCCATAGGGTAAAAGGGAATATTAAAGTCGCTAAAATGTATGTAACAGGCAGAATGAAGCGTTTCCGACCCCATAAAATACATATATTCTTAATCAGCATCACTAGCCAAGTCGATTGATATATGTTCGCCTGTCCGCCTATCCGTCCGTATGAACACGTAGATCTCGGAGAAAAGAGTTACAGCTGCCAAATTTGGTGTGAACTTTTGTCTAATAGGCAGATCAAATTTCTGAAAATGTTTCAAATTTCTGCCACACTCACATCCGCCCCCGCAATTTAGAAAATCGAATGACAAGAGCCATATAAAAGATATCGTATCGTAGCCAAAATACACCTGGTGACCAATCGGAAATCGGACAATAAATGTCGGAGATATACGTATATGCGTTTTGTATTGAAATGCGAAGGGCGACATTGCCAAGCAGGAGTGAGCGAGGTAGCATGCGCTCGCTGATGCTGCATGTTAGGCGAATTTTATATTAGATTGATAGCGATTTCTAGAATTTTTTATTACAATAAATATCTCTACTAGGCACAGGGTATAATCAACATAATTCATTGTTTAATAGGTAGTTGATACTTAAAAAATTGTTTTTTTGTCAGTTTTCTTTATTTATATACACTGTACCCATAGGGTAAAAGGGTATATTAAAGTCGCTAAAATGTATGTAACAGGCAGAATATACATTTCTGACCCCATAAAGTATATATATTCTTGATCAGCATCACTAGCCGAGTCGATTGAGCCATGTGCGTCTGTCCGTCCGTCTGTCCGTCCGTATGAACACCTAGATCTCGGAGACTATAAGAGCTAGAGCCACCAAATTTGGTGTGAACATGCGTCTAGTGTGTACACAGATCAAGTTTGTTTCAAATTTTTGCCACGCCCACTTCCGCCCCCGCAAATCGGGAAAACGAATAACTAGAGCTGTATTAAAGATATCGTATTCTTACTTGGCACACCTAATTATATACCAAAACTGGACCAGCTGACCAAATTTTGTCGAAAGCGGACAATAAACATCGGACATATGCCTATGTATATCCGTTTTGTACTGAAATGCCAAGGCGGCATTGGCAGATAAGAAAGAGCGAGATAGCATGCGTTCGCTGTAGCTGCATGTAAAGGAAAATTTTGTAAGAAATTGATGGCTACTTCGAAGGTTTTCTTTTTAATGTTGGTACAGGGTATACTCAACGTCGGCAGGGACGACTTGCTTGCTTCATTTATTTAGGAAACAATATTTAACGATGTCTTCATGTTAAGTTGATATTTGTGCAAAACTCGAAATATCAAAAAATGTTAAGAAATTAACTAATAAAATGAACTTAATGAAATTGATTAATATGAAA
This sequence comes from Drosophila austrosaltans, assembly GCA_035045865.1. Classification (NCBI taxonomy): domain Eukaryota; kingdom Metazoa; phylum Arthropoda; class Insecta; order Diptera; family Drosophilidae; genus Drosophila; species Drosophila austrosaltans. The sequence continues at coordinate 1,445,720 of JAWNOQ010000089.1, forward strand.
TAGAATCTCCCTTATGTTGTGCAACCAATCGCAATCTATGGGGCATATTTTTCCGGATTTTTTAATTTATTTGATATAGTATTTTGATGACGGTTTGATTTTTCGGTTTTTATACCCTGTACCCATAGGGTAAAAGGGTATATTAAAGTCGCTAAAATGTATGTAACAGGTAGAAGGAAGCGTTTTCGACCCCATAAAGTATATATATTCTTGATCAGCGTCACTAGCCGAGTCGATTGAGCTATGTCCGTCTGTCCGTCCGTCCGTCCGTCCGTCCGTTCGTCTGTCCGTCTGTCCGTCCGTATGAACACCTAGATCTCGGAGACTACAAGAGCTAGAGCCACCAAATTTGGTGTGAACATGCGTCTAATGCATACACAGATCAAGTTTGTTTCAAATTTTTGCCACGCCCACTTCCGCCCCCGCAAATTGCGAAAACTTATTACTAGAGCTGTATAAAAGATATCGTATTCTTACTTGGCACACCTAATTATATACCCAAACTGGACCAGCTCACCAAACTTTGTCGAAATCGGACAATAAACATCGGAGATATACCTATATGAGTTTTGCACTGAATTGCCAAGGCGACATTGGCTGGCAAGAGTGAGCGAGACAGCATGCGTTTGCTGTTGCTGCATGTTAAAGAGAATTTTGCATGAAATTGATGGCGATTTCGAGGATATTTTATTTTATTTAATATAACTAGTTGGTACAGGGTATACTCAATATCGGCAGGGACGACTTGCTTGCTTCATTTCTTTATTCTAATGCTACATTCAGCCATAGTTTCAATTTGGGTCTTTTTTTTCACTTAACTCCGTTGGGATTTTTATACCCTGTACCCAAAGGGTAAAAGGGTATATTAAAGTCGCTAAAATGTATGTAACAGGCAGAAGGAAGCGTTTCCGACCCCATAAAGTATATATATTCTTGATCAGCATCAACAGCCGAGTCGATTGAGACATGTCCGTCTGTCCGTATGAGCCACTCGATCTCAGAGACTATAAGAGCTAGAGCTACCAAATTTGGTGTGAGCATCCGTCTAATGTCAAAGCAGTTCAAGTTTGTTTCAAATTTTAGCCACGCCCACTTCCACCCCCGCAATTTGAAAAAAACGATAGCTAGGGCTGCCTTCAAGATATCGTATTCCTACACCTAATTATATACACCTAATTATATACCCAAACTGGCCCAGCTGACCAAATTTTGTTAAAATCGGACTATAAACATCGGAGATATGGCTATATCCGTTTTGTACTGAATTGCCAAGGCGGCATTGGCAGATAAGAAAGAGCGAGATAGCATGCGTTCGCTGCTGCTGCATGTAAAGGCGAACTTTGTTTTGAATTGATTGCGATTTTGAGGTTGTTCGATCATTTGTCTAGTGACTACGCAGATCAAGAGAATTTAAAATTTTTGCCACGCCCACTTCCGCCCCCGCAATTCAGAAAAAACAAATTATTAGAGCAGTTTTTAAGGAATCACATTCTTATTTGGCACACCTAATAATGAGGCTAATATGCATCATCTGACCAATTTTAGTTGAAATCGGACAATAAATATCGGAGATATACGAATGTGCATTTTGAACTGAATTGCCAAGGCGACACTAGCTGGAAAGAGTCAGCGAGATAGCATGCGTTCGCTGTTGCGGCATGCTAAAGAAATTTTTTTATGAAATTAATCGCTATTTCGAGGGTGTTTGACTTTATTCAATATAATAACTAGTAGGTACAGGGTATACTCAATGTCGGCAGGGACGACTTGCTTGCTTCATTTTTTTTGCGTTTATTTATTTGTTGGATCTCTTATATAGTGTATAAGACTAACAACAATTTCCTAGTTTTATCTTAATCTAATACGTAACCCAGCATCAGAATGATGCTTCATCAATCTATGGCCCTGATTATTTAGGGTTTGAAGGTCATTTCGTTGGAGACGAGTTCTATCGCATGCTCGGTGATACGGTTGACTTACTCAATTGTGCCATGCTTTTCACGGAAGCCAAACTAATGACGTGGGTTTACATTTTGCTTTACCAGTATTGAATTTATTCGGAGTTGTAAGACCTTTTCAAATAGTTTTGAAAGACTTGGCAATAAACTGATGGCCATCATCTGTACGATGATGGCTGTGTTTTGGCCTTTCCGGGTTTTGGGATCATTATGATTACTGATTTTTTCCAACTTATGGAAAAGTGACCAGTTGTTACTATCGCGTTGAAGAGTTTGCAGATGTGTCGCACGGCACAGATCGGGAGTTCTCGGATCATTTTCGCGGTTATTTTGTTATGACCGGGCGACTTTCTTGGGTTAAGAAAGTTTTTAATAATTGCAGAAATTTCCTCCGCTTGGAATTTCAGTGGCCCGGTTTCCACTGGGGTGCTTAGAGGGGGAAGCTGGAATGAGTTTGTTGACGGGTTTGGCAGAAAAACATAGCTTCCTGAAACGTATGTAGATCTTCTACTACAAAGCCTTTGGCGCTCGCTTCTTTAGCGATCGATGGATTTAGGAATGCATTGCAAACTGAAGTCATTTATACCGGCTTCAGTAATGCCATTGATTCTGTTTATCATACACTACTTTTGTACAAGCTGAACGAGCCTTAACACCGTTTGCTTACTTGGTGTCTTTAATATGTGACTGACAGCACACAAAAAGTCCTTTTTAAAACATTTGTTTCAAAGATCATCAAAGTGACCTCGAGGGTGCCACAAGGTAGTTATCTAGGACCATTGCTTTTTACCTTCTTTATTAATTAAGTGGTAACTTGTTCTCGTATGTTAAACTTTGTCATAGTTTTAAATACTCAAGTTACCCACGTCTGCTTCAAGCTGATTTTAACTTGTTAAACCTCAACGTTTCAAAATGTAAAGACATATCTTATAGATTTTAATAATACTCCACTGAAACGTTTGAATAAAATAAATGATTTGGGTGTTCACTCGTCATTATTAGTAAAACCATTAGAGTTCTTGGTTTCGTCGGTGGTCGATGGTCATGCGTTTAATCACCGCAATATGGATCACACCAATTAAAAATTGACAAATTCAGTAAATCTGAAGAAAACATGTCACGGCAAATCTGCAATTACATTGCTATTATTAAGAATAACAAAAGGTTCAAAAGTGAGTACATGTTTATTTGTGTTTAACTGTTCTACTTATTATCCTTTGGTTATATAAATCTTTTTGTTAAGAATTAGAGATATATTATTTTTAATTTACTTTATTATAACCTGTTTCCAAAGGGTAAAAGGGTAAAAGGGTATATTAAAGTCGCTTAAATATATGTAACAGGGAGAAGGTAGCAAACGAAGCGACCCCATAAAGTATATACATATATTCTTATTCACTATCATCAGCCGAGTCGATTGAGACATGTCCGTCTGTCCGTCCGTCCGTCCGTCCGTCCGTCCGTCCGTATGATCATCTAGATCTCGGAGACTATAAGAGGGTAACGTTAGCTAGTACGACTTGCTTGCTTCATTTTAACTGCTCTTTTTATACGGTGTACCCAAAGGGTAAAAGGGTATATTAAAGACGCTAAAATGTATGTAACAGGCAGAAATATACATTTCTGACCCCATAAAGTATATATATTCTTGATCAGCATCACTAGCCGAGTCGATTGAGCCATGTGCGTCTGTCCGTCCGTCTGTCCGTCCGTATGAACACCTAGATCTCGGAGACTATAAGAGCTAGAGCCACCAAATTTGATGTGAACATGCGTCTAGTGTGTACACAGATCAAGTTTGTTTCAAATTTTTGCCACGCCCACTTCCGCCCCCGCAAATCGGGAAAACGAATAACTAGAGCTGTATTAAAGATATCGTATTCTTACTTGGCACACCTAATTATATACCAAAACTGGACCAGCTGACCAAATTTTGTCGAAATCGGACAATAAACATCGGACATATGCCTATATCCGTTTTGTACTGAAATGCCAAGGCGGCATTGGCAGATAAGAAAGAGCGAGATAGCATGCGTTCGCTGTAGCTGCATGTAAAGGAAAATTTTGTATAATATTGATGGCTACTTCGAAGGTTCTTTTTTATGTTGGTACAGGGTGTACTCAACGTCGGCAGAGACGACTTGCTTGCTTCATTTTACTTTAATATCAGATCTACATACATACATATCTCAATTTGTTAAAAAGTTACAGTAAAAATACCCATACCTAAAATTTTCATGCTTTTCTAAGCTAGGAATTAGTTTTAGAGATACCTCAGTAAAATTAATATTTGTGCAAGAATTCTTTTGCGTATTGCACTTGTTCTAGTAATGGTATTCACTTTGTGAGTAAACATGTTTTTCCTCTTATGTTTTATGATCTAGATTCTAGATCCATGTGTTTATTTCTCATCAGCTTTTAATTTTAAGTCCGGTTAGGATTGTGAAGAAGACTAAGTCATATGTAGCTCTAATAGAAAGTTGTTGTTTGTGCAAAGATCTTTATTTACATTTTGAGTGTGACGCATTAGTTATCTCGCACCAAAAAATTATTAAACTAACAAAAATATTATTTTCTAATTGTTTGGAAGTAATATTGTAGCAAGTATTTCCGTTATTTATATATTTTCACTGTTTTTGGAAAAAAAATGCCACTCGCGTGTAAAGAGACCAACATGGGCCCATCTTTACTAGAATCTCGCCAGCGACGGCTATCTATTCAACGCAAAAATGCATACTCAGTAGTGTCTCCAACTAACACAACAACAGCAAGCGCTTAATCCAAAAGTTCAAGTACGAGCAAATTGCTTACACCAACCAGCAACAACAATTTGTCTTGGAGCTCCCTCATGTTCGCTTACACCTCAATTGTTAATTGGGTCATTGGGTTCGCCGACCGCCGTCAGTGTGCTCACAACAATTACAGCTACTGCTCCAACAACAAGCAACGTCTGCAATACCTTCGATCACCGTCCAGCAGACTACCTCAACAAAAACTGCCCAACCAGTGACGGTGAATCCAAAGTCACCTGGTCAGACTGGTATGGACAGATATATTAATATAAACAAGCGAAAGCTTAGCCCTCATACTAAAAGAGGCAACACTCCCAAAATGTCCAAAATCAACATTGCTGAACGAAAAGCTTTGGAGGGCAACAGATTCCAAATTCTTGGAAATCAGCCGGAATCTCAAGAAGTATTTTCCCAAACGAAAGTAGCCAAGCCACCACCATTTTACATCCGTGGTGCAAACTGTACTTCTTTGGTGCCAAAGTTGGTGGCCCTAGTCGGTAAGGACAACTTTTATGTGACCCCACTTAACAGGGGAAACATAAGAGAGACCAAAGTCCAAGCGAATAACGAAAAGTTCTATCGTACTATAGAAAAGTACTTTAGAACGGAGAATGTAAATTTCTACACATTCCAATTAAAGAGCGCCAAAGGTCTTCAAGCCGTGATTAAAGGCATTGAACCCTCGGTTCCGCCTCAGGAAATTGTAGAGGCATTGGAAGAGAAGGGCTTTGAGGTGAAGTCCGTCTCAAATATATTAAACAGAAACAAAATCCCACAATCTCTGTTTAAAGTGGAGCTACAGCCTGATGCACGAGCATTAAAATCCAATGCAGTGCATCCTATCTACAACCTGCAACTACTGCTACATCGCAGAATCACTGTCGAGGAGCCTCACAAGAGGAATCATCCTCTACAATGTACTAAGTGCCAGGAGTTTGGCCACACAAAGTCGTTCTGCAGTCTTCGCCCAGTTTGCGTTGGCTGTGGACAAATTCAACAAGAGTGTGTCTGTTCCGACAATAAAACAAACGACAATACAAGGAAGTGCAGCAACTGCGGTGGAAATCGCACCGCAAATTACAGAGGATGTCCTGTCTATAAGGAACTGAAAGCCCGTCTTAACGCAAAGAAATCTACGCCTCGTATCCAGGGCTCGACACTTATTCCCTCGCAAACCACACCGGGAATATTCTTCTCAAGAGCTGTAAGGTCATCAGCAACTCCAACAACAACTACCCCTGGAGTAACATTTGAAAGTGTGCTGCGCAATGGAAATTCACATCCCACTCCAACGGTAGATTCCGTTATTATTCCATCTAAAGCGGCTCCAAGTCCATCCGTGCTCGGCCAGCAGCCCAACGGGATCGAAACGTTGTTGATCTTGCTCAACCAAAATATGACAAACTTCATGACGTTCATGCAAAATTGCATGCAGGAACTTATGAACTTCAAATACCCAAATATGCATTCTACGCAACAAATCACCCAGATGGCAAGGCTCACGGAGGAACTGGCATCCTAATCAAAAACCGGTTTAAACACAGTCTCCACAATGGATTTGCCTAACAATACCTACAAGCAACCTCTCTAAGTGTCCAAACCACCTTCGGCAGTACAACCGTGGCTGCACTTTACTGTCCACCACGATTCTCAATCTCTGAAAAAGAGTTTACTGAATTCTTCAATACACTTGGAGTGCGATTTATTGCTGCAGGAAACTACAACGCCAAGCACCCTCATTGGGGATACCGCCTGGTAAATCCAAAAGGCAAACAGCTGTATAACACAATCATCAAACCAGCAAACAAAATGGGCTGTGCCCCACCGAATAAGCCCACGTACTGGCCAGCAGATCCACGCAAGCTCCCAGATCTTATATCTTTGCAATCACCAGGGGAATGGCGTAAAATTTGATAACGGCAGAGACACTAGCAGAATTTTCATCAAATTCTATCCTCAAATAACAGAGCACCCACTCGGACTAACAAAATATATAACAAACTGGCTCAGATTTAAGAAATATAGAAGCACCCATATTTAATTGAATCCCAAACTGGACGACGAAGAAGACATCGAGTTTTGTATCTCTGCATTAGAGTCGATGCTCATTGAAGCAGCTGATATCTCCACGCCAATCATTGGCCACACCCAGGAAAAACACAAGTATAACAACCGACTAATTGAACTTCTTGTAACAGATAAAAGACGACTTAGGTCTCGATCACCAGCAGCAAAATATCGCCTAAAGGCAGCTTCACTAACTCTAGCAAAAGCGCTTAGACAAGAAGAAGCGATAGCACAGCGGCAATACATCGAGAAGCTTACCCCCACCAGCACCAAATATCCGGTGTGGAAAGCTCACCCAACCATAACTGCTCCAAGCGAGATAGTTTCACCTATACGATGCCCTACTGGCAAGTGGGCCCGTTCAGACGAAGAAAGAGCACTCACCTTTGCAGATCATCTAAAAACGGTCTTTCTGACAAACCTCTCAACAAACTCATTCCAGCTTCCCCCTCTAAGCACCCCAGTGGAAACCGAGCCACTGAAATTCCAAGCGGAGGAAATTTCTGCAATTATTAAAAACTTTCTTAACCCAAGAAAGTCGCCCGGTCATAACAAAATAACCGCGAAAATGATCCGAGAACTCCCGATCTGTGCCGTGCGACACATCTGCAAACTCTTCAACGCGATAGTAACAACTGGTCACTTTTCCATAAGTTGGAAAAAATCAGTAATCATAATGATCCCAAAACCCGGAAAGGCCAAAACACAGCCATCATCGTACAGATGATGGCCATCAGTTTATTGCCAAGTCTTTCAAAACTATTTGAAAAGGTCTTACAACTCCGAATAAATTCAATACTGGTAAAGCAAAATGTAAACCCACGTCATTAGTTTGGCTTCCGTGAAAAGCATGGCACAATTGAGTAAGTCAACCGTATCACCGAGCATGCGATAGAACTCGTCTCCAACGAAATGACCTTCAAACCCTAAATAATCAGGGCCATAGATTGATGAAGCATCATTCTGATGCTGGGTTACGTATTAGATTAAGATAAAACTAGGAAATTGTTGTTAGTCTTATACACTATATAAGAGATCCAACAAATAAATAAACGCAAAAAAAATGAAGCAAGCAAGTCGTCCCTGCCGACATTGAGTATACCCTGTACCAACTAGTTATATTAAATGAAATAGAATATCCTCGAAATCGCCATCAATTTCATGCAGAGTTCTCTTTAACATGCAGCAACAGCGAACGCATGCTGTCTCGCTCACTCTTGCCAGCCAATGTCGCCTTGGCAATTCAGTGCAAAACTCATATAGGTATATCTCCGATATTTATTGTCCGATTTCGACAAAATTTGGTCAGCTGGTCCAGTTTTGATATATAATTAGGTGTGCCAAGTAAGAATACGATATCTTTAATACAGCTCTAGTAATACGTTTTCGCGATTTGCGGGGGCGGAAGTGGGCGTGGCAAAAATTTGAAATAAACTTGATCTGTGTACACACTAGACGCATGTTCACACCAAATTTGGATGCTCTATCTTTTATAGTCTCTGAGATCTAGGTGTTCATACGGACGAACGGACAGACGGACATGTCTCAATCGACTCGGCTGTTGATGCTGATCAAGAATATATATACTTTATAGGGTCGGAAATGCTTAATTCTGCCTGTTACATACATTTTGGCGACTTTAATATACCCTTTTACCCTATGGGTACAGGGTATAAAAATAACATTCATTACTAAAAGTTACAAAGTCAAAATCAAAATATCAAAGAAGCTAACTTCGGCTTTGCCAAAGTTTGTATACCCTTGCAGGTTTATTGTTTTATTATTTAATTTAAAAACAAAAATTTTATAGAAATTAGTATTAATGTTTAATAAAATCAAAACACAAAAAAGAAGAAAAATCTCTACTAAAAATTTTCCCGTATTGACCGAGAATCGAACCCACCAAACACCGAACCATCGTGCGACCGATCTTTGCGTACTACGTCACCATCCTCACTTAACTCACTTAAGCTAGTTCGACATAAGGTGCGCGCAATAAGTCAATGGAACACTGCGTTGAATATCATAATAACTGAACCGATCAACATATTTAAAAAAAAACAAATTTCTAAATGAACTTAAAAAAATTGTCAGTATATTTTAACTTAATTAAATCAAAAAAAATTTAAACAAATATAAAGAAAAATTTACGAAAATATTTTCAAGCGAAATAAATAAGTGGGACAAATTTTTAATTTGTGTCTAAAAATTAAAAAATCCCAAAAAAAAAACAGAACAAATGATTTCAAATCATAAATACAGTTTAAATTGACCATGCTTTGTTGCTTAAAACTTTTAATATATGTGCTGGCATTGAATTAATCAGGTTTTGGAGCATTTGGATGTCCAATTTTTCCCATTTTTGAATTTTGATTTTTTTTAAATCTTTTAAACTTCCTAACTGCTTTCCGTTGGCATAAACTCGTTAAGTCAGGATGGCCCAAATATTTTCTATTTGATTTAAGACCGGGCTGCGTGCTGACCACTCTAAAATTGGAATGATCGAGTTCCTGAAATAGTCCTTAGTGAGCTTTATAATGTGGATGGGTGCATTATCCTGTTGGAAAGTCCAAGTATCACCGAAATAATTTTCTCCAAATGGCACTAAGACAGTCTCCAACAGTTCCACATCATTTTTAGCATTCATTTTATGTGATATAAAACACATCGGAGTCTTTCCATTATATCCAAACGCTGCCCAAATCATTAAAGGCTTTCCATGAAAGTACCTGGACACGTGGACTTGTTTGGGGGTTAAACTTTTTTCGACACTGAATATTATATTTCTCCACTCAGTGTCCCAAAATTCATACATATTGGAAAAATGTAATCGGGTAGCTTTTGCCTTGGCAGAAGCTCAGGTTTCAGGAGTTTTTTTTCCATATGAAACATTATCCGATCTCTTTAAAATTTTTTGCATACGTCCTGTGGATATCGGCAAGGACAAGTAACTTTTAATTTGAGATGCGCTGATAGTTTCTCTAACCGATAGATTTTTTATTCGCCTTTTGTCCCGGTTGTCAATCTATGGTGGGCGCCCAGAACAGGGTTTTCTTCCATTTTTATCTAGATCTTTTAATAATTTTTAACTGTTTTCTTATTTTTTCGAACATTCTCTACAATTTTGCAAATTTACATGACCATTTCACGCAATGCAACAATTCTCCCACGTTCTTTATTGATTAAACTTGGAAAACTCGACATTTTGTTATAAAAAAGTTAATTCTGAATTTTTACAAATCTTGAGATTGGTTGGCACTTCCCTTTTTTTATTTCTTTCGATATGTTACATAAAATGTAAAATTGAAACTTGACACTACACGTTGTTTTTGATCCACAATTGAAAGCAAAGTAATCTGTCCCATTTACTTATTTCGTTCGTGAAACTCTACAAAGGTTTCTTAAAATCAAATTAACGGAAAAACCTATCGGTACTTTTTTGCAATTCTTTGTATATTGGTAGAGCATACTACAACCAAAATATAGGAAGAAAGAAGAAGACGAAAAATTGTATTTTGTGGACAATATAATGTGATAAGTTCTTGTCCCAGTTACTATTGCGCGCACCTTATATAGCAAACGCATGGCTCTCGCTCTTTCAATTTCGTTCTGTGCAACAACACAACGCAAATGTTTTTCTGTCTCTCTCACTAACCGCGTGGTGACGAATTTTTGCATATGCATGTACATATGTACATATACATATGTGTGCGTGATTGCTTGGAATTTGTTTTTGTTTCTTTGCTGCCAAAGAAAAATGCTTATTTTACTCGAGGTACATCCGTTTTAGTTAATAACTCCGGTGATAATTATCCGATCCGACTAATTTTTAAACTTTACCTACACAATCGATTGAGGAACTTAACTTTTCATGTTTCAACCATGTAGCTTAAAATTTAAGCTCGAAAACATCTGGCTAAACAGACAGAAGGACAGACGGACGGACGTAAAGATCGGTCGCGTGATGGTTCGGTGTTTGGTGGGTTCGATTCTCGGTGAATACAGGAAAACTTTTAGTTGAGATTTGTCTTCTTTTTTGTTTTTTGATTTTATTAAACATTAATACCAATTACTTTAAAATTTATGTTTTTAAATTAAATAATAAAACAATGAAGCTGCAAGGGTATTCAAACTTTGGCAAAGCCGAAGTTAGCTTCTTTGATATTTAAACATGTTTTCGATTACATCTCTAAAGTAAGTGTTAAGGTATGTTTTAGACGGTAATTCATAACGGGGATCCAATTTATACACTACTTCACGGAATTCTTTGTCATTGAGCATTCTAAATATCTACACATCTGGTGCAATCATGCGCCTAACATTTTATCTATTTCTTCCTTTTGCTCAGAATTTATTGGGTAATGTATGTACAGCTGCGAAAGTAAAAATAGTACCACTATCCTGTGCAATGTATTTAAAGGTTTCTTTGATTTTTTTTTTCAAGATGCTCCTTACTTTTTGTAAAGTAGAAGGCTTACAACTAAGGAGAAAAAACATTAAATTATAGCTAAAAATTATTATCAATGTTTTTCGGAAAAAGTAAAAAAAACGGTGAAAATAAAAATAGCACCACTTTAGAAGTATACAAAGTGAAAGTGTAAATATCATAGAAGCTAACTTTGGCTTTGCCTATTTGCCGGCTTATTATTTAATTTAAAAACGAAAATTTTAAAATAATTGGTATAAATATACAAAATTAATAGAAATGAAATTTTTTCCTTGGCGTTAATTAGAGACACAAAATGAATTTAAATCATAAATTGAATTTCTACTTTCGTTGCCCTATCTGGCAATAACAGCTGCTTAACAAATTGGCATTGAGTCAACCAGGTCCTGACAGCGTTTTAAATGTTTTTTGACCCAGGGCTCCTAAATATCTTCCCAAAAGACTTGTTTTTAGTTGGTTTAGCTATAGTAACTGCCTTTACATCACACCACAGACTTTTTTTTTTTTTTTACGCGCGAATCTCAACGGGAGCACTAATTGCCCACACCTCCCGCCCAACCGACCGAGGGGCGCAAGCCGCATAACGCACGGCTCGAGTCGCGGGGACAATTCACAAAACACAGGCAAAAAGCGAAACTATAGCTAATTACGTGCTAGATAGGAAAGGATAGAAGTTTTTAGTGAAGGAATAGAGAGCTCTGAACTGATTACATGATAAAGACGATTATAATCAGAACAAAGAACTCGAAAAGGTTCATACATTAGGTAGTTAGTAGTACATCGTGGAAGTGTTAGAGGAATATAGTTTCTAGTAGGTCTACAAGGAACTGTTAGTTTTACTCGGTTCAATAGCTCGGGAGAGTCTATATCCCCATTAAGGAGCTTGTGCATAAATATGACGCCAAGCATTAATCTATGATTAGTAAGGGAAGGAAGGTCAAGTAAAAGAAGTCTACTAGAGTACGAAGGTAAGTTGATATTACGATCCCAGTTCAGACCACGAAGAGCAAAAAGAAGAAACTGTTTTTGAACTGATTCTATTCTTGCTTTATGTGAATCATATTGGGGTGACCATATGCAGGATGCATATTCCAAAATTGGACGAACCAATGAGGTGTAAAGAACTTTGGTAGTATATGGATCGTCAAATTCCTTTGACCATCTTTTAACAAACCCAAGAACACCCATGGCTTTTCCGACAGTAGTGCTTATATGGGACTTAAAAGTCAATTTATGGTCCATAAGTACTCCCAAGTCTCATTAAGTCTGGTTAATGGAACGTTATTAAGAAAGTAGGTAATCGACTGAGGAGTATTTCTGAAAAAAGTCATGACCTTGCATTTAGATGTGATTAGGTTTAATAAGTTGTGTTGACACCAAAACTGGAAGTTTTGGAGGTCAGACTGCAACCGTGAGGGAGATATAATGTCTCTGTAGCTGAGACAAAGCTTAACATCATCTGCGTACATGAGGACACGAGAATGAATTATAACGGATGGAAGATCGTTAATAAAAAGGGTAAATAGCAAAGGTCCCAGATGACTACCCTGAGGCACCCCCGAAGTGACTTGGATAGACCTAGAACTTAAAGACTTGAAAAGAACTTTCTGTGTTCTGTCTGTCAGGTATTCACGAATCCATTTAATTAAACTGCATGGGAAACCAATTTTGTTTGATTTTAAAAGAAGAAGTGTATGATTAACAGAATCAAAAGCCTTACTGAAATCAGTATAAACGACATCAGTTTGCCTTGCATTCCTAAATCCTTCAATCGTTAATGATGTAAATTCTAAGAGGTTAGTGGTTGTAGATCTACGTTTCACAAAACCATGCTGAGATGGTGAAATAATAGATCTACAAAAATGTTGCAATTGAGAAGTGATTAACTTTTCAAATGCTTTAGGAATAGCGGACAATTTAGAAATACCCCTATAATTGGATGCTTCGGACTTTTTACCATTTTTATGAAGAGGAATTATATAAGATTCCTTCCATATAGACGGGAAATGACAAGATTTAACGGGCAACAAAAAAAGTTTTTGAAGTGGCTTACATAGAGCCTCAGCACAAAATCTGAGTACACAACCAGGTATTCCATCAGGACCAGGTGTGTACACAGGTTTTACTAAATTAAGCACGCTAAGAAGCGAACTTTCATCGATCGAAGGACTACAAATACAATTAGACCTTTTTATCTGATAAGGATACGACAGATTCGCTCGGTATTCCGTTGAGGAATATGTTGTTGTGAAGAAATCAGCGAACAAATCAGCAATCGCTTGATCAGAGTCCGCTATATTATTTTCAAACGATAACATAGATGGGTGGACAACCATCTTACGTTTAGAATTCACAAAGCTATAAAACTGTTTAGGATCACGGGAAAACTCAAGCTTACAACGCTTGAGGTAATTATTATAGCAGTGCTTGTTAAGCAACATAAAATTGGAGCGAGCAACTGCGTAAAGAGCAAAGTCTGAAGAACGTCCCGATTTCTTGTATTTTTTATAATATCTGGATTTGACATTTTTTAAGTTGGATAGCTCACGAGAAAACCAGGGAGGTCGGTGAGACGACACTGGAGTCCTCAGTGGGACACAAACCTTAAAAAGCGAACCAAGAGTATCATAAAACAACGAGATAGCAAGATCCATGTCTGAGCAACTGTATAAGGATGACCAGTCAGTTCTCAGAATGAGCTCATTCAGTTTAACAAAGTTAGTCTTGCGAAAATTACGAGATTTAATCACAGGACTGACACCAACAATCGGTGCACGAAACGACAGATCTACAGATAAATCCAAAGTAGGATGAAAATTGTCTTCAGGCAAGACTAGAGGGTCGGTTCTAGTAACTGCACAGTTGGTGGAATCCAACACAAATATCAGATCTAAGGATCTGCCTATGTTATTTCGCACAGGGTTTATTTGAGCTAATGATAGCTCAAAAAGGCCATCAACGAAGCAGTGAGATTTAGAAGGAAGCAACAAAGTAGATTCATCAGATTGAGACCATGCTATTTCTGGTAAATTAAAGTCACCAAAGACGATTAAGATATCTCTATCAGAAAGCAATGAAGAAATATATCCAATAGAATCTAAATGTTTTGCGTATGTCGGATTGTGGCGGGATGTAAGAACAAGTAATGTAGACAGAGAAAGACTTGAATCTGACCTTAACACTAACAAACTCAATCTCCAGAATGTCCGGTGAATGAATTTGGTCAGAAGTTAAGGCCGAGTCAACTGCAATCAGAACTCCTCCGCCTACACGAGAAGTCCGATCACATCTAAAAATTGAAAATTTTGCGGAAAGAACAGATGCATCGTTAATATCGGGTTTTAACCATGTCTCAGTAAACACTAAAATTTTAAATTCAAATGCTAGACTATCTAAATAGAGTCTAGGAAGCTTAGATTTAAGTCCTCTCACGTTCTGATAGGCCAGATGAAGGGACGAGATTAGTTTTTTGGAACACCAGCCGATGCTGATATTCCGGAAGATGAGGAGTTAGATGGGATAGAAAGCCTAACCAGATCTCGAGTTTTCTTTTTGGCCGTGTATTCTTTTACTAAAATGTGATCCAGCCAAAAACTGCTATGACATATACTGTCAAACAGTTCAACTGGGACACTTATTTTAAAGGAGGATATCTCCCTCGAATATTTAAATTTAAATTTTTCCACCGCTATTTTAGCTTTATAGTAATGAGCTTGAATTTTTGTCTTAATAAAAGCTAAGACATCATCCGACGAATGTTCGGGATCAAGCCTTGAAACAAATATATGTTTCTTAGGTGGAACTCCAGTTAAAAGCTTATAGGAACCAGGCCGCAAATCAACCGCAGCGTCAGCGACCGCGATTGAATCCGCCTGCGTGTCCGGTATTGCACCTCCAACTGGACTACTATCGGCAATATCAACAGTTATTGATAATTGCCCGGACTTTTCGGAAACTACAGCTTTATTCGTCTGCAAAGAGAGACCATTTCCTGGAGAAACGGAGATAGCCTCGTCCTTGCTACCACCTTGAGAAATGGGGGTGGTAAACGAAATAAGCTGCGGAGGATTTGTCACAGTGAGCAGTGAAGGAGATTGTGGAACTACGGCCGAGACGGGATTGGGCACAGGCAAATGCAAGGACAGATTGCGCGTACTAGTTTTCTTACGCTTTGGAGACTCATTTAACAGCTTATAGCTGCTAAATTCGCTCTCCCCAGCATTGAACTCATCGCAGAGTTTACGAAAACCAGATGACAATTTCTTCAATCTATCCCTGGTTTGCCTCATAAACACCCTCATTTCGATCTCAACCTCTCGGCATGAGTCACAACCCCATTTGAGCCCCCCTTTTTGCTCCAAACAATCCCACAGATTCTTGATGGGCTTAAGATCTGGTGACTACGCAGGATACTCCATAACATTTACCAAATTCATTTCGAACCACTTCTTGGCGTACTTAGTGGCGGGCTTTGGGTAACAGAAGACCCAGAAAGATCCACACTAGTGGCGCTTTATATTCTGTGCAGGGTAGCATCACCGTCTCCAAGATATTGACGTGAACGTGCCGATCCATAATGGTCTTACCCAGTGTACTGAACCAACTCCGTAGTATGAAAGCATCCCCATATCGTTACACTGCAACCACAGTGCTTTACGGTTTTTAGGATGTGTTATGTGTCGTATTCCGACTTCTGTAACGCCTGACGTACTATCTAGAGCCTTTTCCACCATAAATAAGGACTTTGCTCCCATTAGCCCACAGAATATTTCTCCACTTATGGGCTGACCAATTCACATTCTCTTTTGTATACTTGGGAACCCTTCTTGGGTAAAAGCAGCTCATTGAGGTGAACCGGCTCACTCGTTCTCTTTTTTCAAAGCCAACTCACTTGTATGGCTCACTTGCAAATAGCTCATGAATTCACTGTGCGATCGCCAACGCAAAACGAGCCATAAGAACTAGTGAGCAGAACTGAGCCATATTGAATGAACAAGCTAGTGGCTCAGTTCAGTGAGCCATTCATTTTGGCTCCCTCTTTCATGAGCTACCCAAGTATTAGCTGAAGGCGTTTAATTTATGGTGTCTGAGCTATGATCGAACTGTTTGGGGTCTAATCGGTATGTTAATTAAATTAAAGTAAAAACTATGTAACCCAAAATTGCTTCGAACTTGATTCTGCGAAATGTAGCAGAATCCAAAAACTTACAAGTGGTGCTATTTCTATTTTCGGTACTTCCTGTTATACTAACTGAAAAATCGGTAAAAACTTGAAATCCATAACCACTTTCATATAGGACAGACTTTTTTAAAGGGAGGATACAATACAAGCAATACAATAAATGTCAAATTAAACAAAATCGTGGTGCTATTTTTATTTTCGCCACTGTGGATATGTATATCACGATGCAAAAATGCATCCAACCAAATTACCAAAAAAGTTTTTTTTCAGTACATTTTAAATGGTCCATGATTGCAGACTTTCTTTAATCTGTCTTTAGTTTTTTGAAACGGTGCCAAACGTAGTAGCCTTCTTCTTGCTAACGTTTTGGGGCCTGATCTTCAAAGTTTCAGTTTGATGTTTCGATAACGTACAAATTTCACAATTAAGGTTATGTTTTCATACCCTGTACCCATAGGGTAAAAGGGTATATTAAAGTCGCTAAAATGTATGTAATAGGCAGAAGAAAGCGTTTCCGACCCCATAAAGTATATATATTCTTGATCAGCATGTCTGTCTGTCCGTCTACCGTATGAACACCTAGATCTCGGAGACTATAAGAGCTAGATCTACCAAACTTGGTGTGAACATCCGTCTTATGCCTAGGCAGATCAATTTTGTTTCAAATTTTAGCCACGCCCACTTCCGCCCCCGCAAATTAAAAAAGAAAATTTTAAAATGAATTTACTAGAGCTGTATTAAAGATATCAAATTCTATAGTTAAACTGCACTAACCCACTTAATTTCGTTCAAATCGGACAATAAACATCGGAGATACAGCCATTTGCATTTTGTACTGAATTGCTAAGGCGACATTGGCAGGTAAGAAAGAGCGAGATAGCATGCATTCGCTGCTGCTGCATGTTAAAGGAAATTATACATATTTTGAATTGATTGAGATTTCGAGGGTGTTCGAACTTTTGTTTAGTGCCAACGCAAATTAAGATAGTTTAAAATTTTTGCCGCGCCCACTTCCGCCCCCGCAATTTAGAAAAAAACGATTTACTAGAAAAGTTTTAAAGGAATCACATTCTTATTTGGCACACCCAACAATGTGGCCAAAATGCATCATCTGACCAAATTTAGTCGAAGTCTTACAATAAATGTCGAAGATATACGAATGTGCATTTTGAACTGAATTGCTAAGGCGACATTGGCTGGCAAGAGTGAGCGAGATAGCATGCGGTATCTGCTGCTGCATGTTAAAAGAAATTTTGAATTAAGTTGATGCCGATCTTGATTTAATATAACTAGTTGGTACAGGGTATACTCAATGTCGGCAGGGACGACTTGCTTGCTTCACTTTAATTAATTTTTTATTTTTAATTCAATTTAATTTAAAATTGTATACATACATATGTATTTACAAGGTTTTTTTTTTTTAAATACACAAATGCGCTTCTAATACATGCGTTCTACAAAAGCACATACAAATTATTGAAAATTGTCTTACTTTACCCTTTTTTACTTTCTCCATCGCAAATCAACAAATTGTCGAAACTCGATGGTCGCTGCCCTCACCACCCTACACACACTGGATCACAAATTAAAAGTTCTGAATGCATATTTAAATAATGGTTTAAAATAAAAATAGAAGAAAGCTTTGTTACGCCTTTTAGCTTTTGTTTTTCTTTTTTTCAAATTTCGATTTTTTCAGCAGAGGTGTGCAAAGCAGCATCGATATATCGGGACCAAATTTCAGTGTTTTAAAAATGTGAGAAATGTCAAAAAAGCAATCGATAGTTTCTCCACCTCTAATGTTGTGTAGCAACATTGTATTAGAAGCACTGTGAAATAATTTAGTCACGACCGTGATTTGCACAGTGGCTCATCTCTAGTTTGCTTTTAAATCAAACGAGAACAATAAAATAGAAAGAAAAATCAATTACATTAGAAAATAGTTAAGAAATGGATGTCCTAGAGAATGTCAAAAATTGGTTTACATCGGAGACATCTAGGAATAAAAACTCCTCCTTAGCGGCTGGGTTACTGGTATATATTTTTACACACACGGATTTGTTGATAAAAGGCAACAGGATGACCTATTGTATCATTGTCTTTTCCTAGTTCTTTGCTGGATGGTGGACATTGATCGACGCTATGTCTGGTGACAGCCAGCATTTTATAACCACAGGTCACGTCTTCATTGGGGTCTTTGGTACCATAAGCTTCTGCATGGTGAACTCTGTTAAAGGCGAGCATGTAAGCGAGGGGGTTAGCAACCTGAGATTAAAAATGACTCACTTTCTGCGTTTTTATTAGATTTCGGAAAATAACTCATCAGAGTCAGGTGCGCGAATAGCCAAACTTTGGTTGCTTATTGGATTTGTAATAGGATTTGCCTCCATTATTGCTGCCATTTGGGTGATGATTGATGACTTTATCAACGACAGTAAGTTTAGTTTAGTTTTAAAAACTATATTTGTGTATGCGTAATATATTTATACTTTCAGGTAAAAAGGACTCCAGTTTGGGAGTGGCCTTGTTGTTGCAAAATGTCTTTATACTTCTAAGCAACCTGGTATACAAATTCGGTCGTAATGAGGAAGCTTGGAATGAATAAAGCTCCTCGTTACTTACCAATACGGATCCGTATATCTAGAATGCAGTTTTGCAATTAACATTTACTCACCGTACACGCATATGCAACGATTACAAAAATTCGTCGTAGAGAAAGTCAGGTGGTTGCCTACCGCTTCCCAAAATCATGATTTAGTGTGTAGTAATCTCATTTACATATATTGTTAAATAAACAATTGAAATTAATTGACCTTGAATTGGAAGGGCTGTATTAAAATTACAGGGACTGCAAGCAAGGGATACCAAATTGCTAATCACACCTGTTCATCATAAGCATCAATGGGACACTCATTCTCGTTTTGCAAACACCACTGTGGTTGCATGGCCTCTGCGCCCAGACCATTCTCTACAAGACGTTCGCGATGCAGAAGGAGCCGGGATTCAGCTTCTTTCCAGGATTCCGAAGGGTTTGACCATAGTCGCTCAGCCAATGCGCTTGCTCTTGGCCAAAAACGGTTGTCCAGAGTATACTCGTCAATTTGCTCCGACCATATGGCAGCTTCTGCGCCGAGAACGTGGTCCTTATAGTCACCGGAAAGTGTGTTCAGGTTATTGTCATACACTTTTTGCCATCCTATGTAGGGTGAACACCAGTTGTTTCCGTTCGTCACCCAACCTGCTCCACCACAATCAAAGTAGAGAGCATCGTAGTTCGAAATAATTACCTTGAATCCACGTTTCAAAATCTGCTTTATTTGTGGATCAATGCCAGTTGTCCAAATCTGAATGAAGTACCGCTTAGGGTTAAGATATTCATCAATGAAAGGCTCCTCCGTTAGGTGACTGGTCCACAAAATTATCGGCGTTTCGGAATTGTTAGCCACTCGATCCACTCTTTGCAGAGCTTTCGTTTGAAAGTGTCCCCACAATCGCATAAAGTCAGATGTATTTAAACCCCAACCTTGCTCCTGCATCCATTGCCGGATTTGTAGGCTGCTGTTCCAGCAACTAACGGATACTTCATCACCGCCCATATGAAAGACATCAGGTTTAAACAATTTAAACATATCGCTATAGATATCCTCGAGAACATCATAAAGACCATCGACAGTGGGGTCAAGTTGGCCACACGGTGGTTCTACGCAGAAATTTTTCCATGGTTGAGCATTGAAACATGCAGTCATATTCTTGTGTTGCCATCCCTCTCCAACATGTGCAGGAGCGTCAAACTCTGGCATAACTCGTATGCCCCGAACTCGTCCATATTCCACCAAATCAGATATATCCTTTTGCGTGTATACCTTGCGTGGGGAGTACGCACCAAGCTTGTGGAGCTCCGGTTGCCTGCTTACCTGTAGCGGAAAACTGTGCGAATCGGTAATGTGAAAATGAAATGTATTCAATTTCACCAATGCCATTCCGTCTGTAAAGCGAATTGGTGACTAAATTTTATGGATTCAATCGAGACTTTACTTACCTAACGTTCGCTTTATGGACTGCACCGAGTAATAATTACGGGAGGTGTCCAACAACAGACCACGCCACTTGTATACGGGTGCGTCGCTAATGCTCGCATTGGACGCCACCTGTACTTCCCGACGAATATCATCATAAACAATCAGTTGGGCCAAAGTTTCCAGACCGTGGCGGGCTCCAAAGAAATTAATGGCAGTAATATTAGCAACCACCGTTCCAGAAGAATTTGATGTTATATTTAGTCGATAGCTTTCGTCTGTCTCCAATGTGAGTTTCGGGATTATTTCTCTCTCCTCCATGTTAATATTAACGAATAAGCTGTAACCCCCACTCCTAAGACCTTGTCGTTTAGGTATCTGAGCATCAATCAATTTTCGCCATCTATTCTCCACTTGTCCCCATAACTTGTCCCTGTGTCCAATCCCTTCGACATTGAATTTAATGGATGATATATCTAGTTGACGCATAAGCATTTCAACTCGCACTTCTCCTGTAGGTTTAGGCCACAGTGTGCCAATGGCACTGCCACAAAAAAGTCTACAAACTGGCAGACTAATTGCCTTGGCAAAGTTTTCCTCACTTAGCTCCACTTTGCGACAAACGGCATTGTGGCATTCGTAGCCATAGATCAGGTCACTAAAATACATTTGTACAAGGTTTATTTGTTTATAATTCAAATGTTTACGTGTCGTTATTGTCGGTATAAAACTTACTCGCCTTTATGTGCTCCTCCCAAATAAAACATGGATACCAGAGGTAGGACCAAGGTAATTGCATTCCATTTCATTTTGACGACGCTAAGCTAAATTGAAACAAAGTCTATTATTGGCCCGCAATTTCAGCCTGAGCTCGAATGTATGTGCATATGTATGCATGTATGTATAAAAACAAGTTTATAGCGGGGAGCCCCTAAACAGCTGGGAGAAATTACATACATATGTATGTATACATACATTTACCCACAGGGTTGGGTTAGTTTGGGCGGCAATACAGAAGTTTGTTTACCCTTCTTATTTTCTTTGCGATGGATTTTTTTACCTTTACGAATTAGAGGCGACGGGCTCAATATATTTCAACGTTTTTATTTTTGATCATATGTACATACATATGTATATCACACAGTATCACTAAATCTTTCTATGACAGATGTCTAAAACTATATGTATGCACATATGTACATACATACATATATCACTTTATGCAGACCATGTAAATTAAGAATATACATATGTATGTATTGTTTTCAATAAGAAATAATCGAAAACAAAATCCAGATAACTGTAAAGTAACGTTTGGCCCTGCGAAGATTGCATTCCCGACAGTTCTTAAGAATGTAAAATTTTAAAAATAATGAAAAACTAGGATGAGCTCTAGTATCGTTAGACAAAAAGAAACTAGTCAAACTAAAATTAAATGTCCGTGATATACGAATAATAATAATATATTCTAACTTTCTAAGAAGCTTTTTTACCAAATTTCTCCCGCAAAATTAAAACTTAAGTTCTAAAAGCCTCAAAAAAACAGCCGTACATGGCTAGATTGTCTTTGCTATTAATGCTGATCAGAAATAAATGTACTTATGGGGTCGCAACCTCTTTTTTCTATGCCTTACAAACATATCAAATAATAAATACAACATGACCTACCTCAGTTAAAAAAGTATATGTGCATTGTCATTGTTAACAAAAAAACAATGAAAAACAGAATAAAAAAATTTCATTTTTTAGACTTATTTAGTATAAATGTGTTGTTAAAAAATATAGCATTTTTTTTTTTATATTATCTTTTGGAAACTTAATATATTTCATTAACAAGTTTCATTTCATATGAAATAGGTACATAGGTCATAATGCACGACAAAAGTGAAGAAAAATTAAATAATTTGTTGTCTTAACCAAAAATATTTTGTTATTTAATAGTAATATGTCTTTTTCTATATTCTTTATCGATTATCAATCGGACAGGCCATTCAAAAATACATATGTAGGTATTTTCTTATCCGTAAAAAATCTGTTGTTTTCCGCGCAGTTTGAATTGGCGCGTTGTTCTGCAGGAAATTCCAGTCATTTCCGTACAGTTCTCCAGCAAAGTCAATAAGTATTGTGTTTAACAATTCTATATACATATACATACATACCAATGCATTTGTTTTTGTGGGTGTAAGACATACATACATACATAGTTGAGACTTTCCTGCATATTCAAATTTTGCCCAAATAATCAAGGATCTTCCACCGTTGTTGCGCTTATGGGTTTCCTAATGTGGCTGCCTAATATCCAGGCAATACTTTTGGTGGTAGTCTGGCCCGTCTAAATTAAACTGTTTTTCGACGGATAAATAACTTTTTAAACAGTCTCTGACCAAAATTTATATTTTTCTGCAAATGCTAGGCAAGCGGTTATGTGGCGTTTTATTAGCCTGGGTACAGCCTCGCGGAAAGCATGTTTTAGCATGTCATTCCCCTGCAAAATCTGATTTATCCGTTTGATAGATACATACATATGTATGTACATATATATGTACATACGTTCATCTGTAGCTGATGTTCGATTTACGTGCATGACATGTTGTCTTCCACGGCCAGTCGCTGAATTTGCCTCCTAAGGCGATTATTAATGTTGGTCCTTCGGACGGTCCGCTTATTTTTCCCGTAGTTTTCTTAATTCCTGAGGAAATTGGCCACTCTGTTTCTAAGCCTATTAACTCTGGCGGTATTATTAGTAATGTTTTTTCCAGCTTCGGCCACTTCTATGATCGGTCCTTAGTCCTTGTTCCACAAATGTGATTCACTAGGCAGTCTAACGTAAAATCACATTTGCAACAAGATTGTTGATTCCAAATACAATTTTAATTGTTTTACTCACTTTCTAATTAAAAAAGAATTTGATTTGCGTACATTTGAATGCTTAACCATACAATAAAGTACAATATTAACAGAATGCACATACATATGTATGTATGTACATATGTATACTTATTTCATAAGAAACCGTCGATATGGCAAGCAAAATTGAGATAACGGTACTAAAATTAAATCTGAAGAGCAGTCGTGGAATATGTATGTATGTACATATATGTATGTATATGCTTTATGTAGGTATGCAAAAACGTGCATACTTCAAAAGAATTCACGGTATGATCTCAATAAAACACAAGGACAAAATAAAATGCACATATACTTATTTCACGAAGGTACATACATATGTATGCAAATACTTGCCTAGTAGACCAGTCTATGGACGTTTAAGTATTACACAAGGCTGCTTTTGGCTCTAATGCTTATTAGGTTTTATAATATTTTGGGTAAACAGACGAACATTCTCTTGGCCAACAAAGCCAATATTGTAAGATTCACGTGGGTTTGCTGCTTGAGAACCGAACCCATTGGCTTGGAGATTCTGAATCCTAACCGTTACTTACACTTTTGCAACTTATACGTGTTTTATACTTGATTAAACATTTGGAGATTTACAGCTCAACAATCACGACTTACCTTGTTCAAGCAAACCCGAAGACTTTTCAGTGTCGACTGACAAGTTCTGTGGTCCGATTGTCATTCTATCGACACGTCCCCATTGATTTACCAATACACTATCAACACATGAACAGAAAACTCAATGACGGTTATTGGAGGAAAGAAAGGGGGAACTTAAGGCAATAAAAAAAAAAAGATTAAAAACCTTTATTTTTACCTATCTCTCTTTATTTTATTGATATTTTATTTTTAAGTGTAAAACCAATGCGCGTGTTGTAAATCAAAACAAATGTTACTCCTGGGGGCATTTTTAGGCATTAGACGCGTAGTAATTTACTTAATAATCATCATTCTTCAGTCAAAGCAAGTCGAAAAGCGAACTAATGTGTATACCCTGTAGAGGCAAGTTAAATTTTTTTAATTCCAATCTTGCCGCCAACTAAATATTATAAAGTTATTACATTATTTTCCGAAATATATGAAGAGGACATGCCAAATTGAACGACTTTAGCTTTAATAGTCCTTATGACCACTACACGGATCGAGAATATACATACATAGGAGATGAAATATGTTTTTTTGTTTTGCTTAGGCATTCCGGATGCCAATCAAATATTGGCCTAGGTAATCATTATATATAGATAACTTTTTTACTCTTAAGTAGGATTCACACCCTTCTGAGTCAAGGTATTATCCTCATAAGTTTCCAACACATCTGCCAAATGCTCATTGTCACGCGGCTTCTTAAATTGGCGTTTCTTGCTGGCAGCTTTCTTCCGTTTAGGTACTGGTTTTTTGAGGCCATGATCTTGCATTGATCGAATTCCTGTGGAAAAATAATTTAGAAATAGAAGTTCTACGGAAGTTTCTTTCTCAATCCAATAACCTTGTTTTTCCAGATATTCGTCGATTTTCGCATCGTCCATGGCATCCACAGTGGCCGAGCGCCACAGTTTTTGGAACTCATCATCCACCTACGAAAAAATTATTTGAAATATATGTGTCTAATACCTTTTTGGATACTTACGGCAAAGTTAGCTGTTCTATCGTTATAGAACAAAATCTTTTTCTTATCAATGGGTCGGATGATAAACAGAATTTCTGCTGCACGGTTTTTGAGTACCTTTTCACAATGCGGCAGTGACTCCTGAACATCTTCAAGGAGTATACCACCCAATCCTTTTAAGTCATGCTGCTTCAGAAGACGCATCAAAGTCTTTCCATCTTTTATCTTGTAGACAGGCTTAAAGCTAAACTTTTGGCCACACGGACTGACCTCAATTTTTGGATTGTTACTTAGAGCCTCACCAGCTAGCCACTGTTCCAATAAAAATGCGTACTTCGTAATTAAAAAATTTGGTAATAAACCTACTTACATTCTTTACAGACTGGCCAATGTCCAATTGATTGGTTTCGTCCAGGATATCCTCAATGCTCAAGGGATGGTCGTCCCCATCCTGATGGCGGGTGCGCATAAACTTTACAATTTTCGCTAGGACACCAAATCTATATTGTGAGCTACCCGACATTGTTTTGTATCTGCCATGGAAGAAAGAAACCATAAAGTAAGATGTATCCATTTAATAGCCACGATCATGACTTACGTAGATGCATCCAACTTTGGAGCTGTAGGCGGACGCATTTTTCTCTTGGAATCATCGCTGGATACTGATGAAGGAGCCCTTTCAGGCTTCGTTTTCTTTTCAACGCTGTCATATCAGTGAGAGTTTTATTCAGATCGTAATCATACAAATAATATTAGAAAGAAACATACGTCGGGGTGGCCATAGCCCGTTTTTTGAACGCTTCGCGTTCGCGCAGTAGGGCCGGATCCATCCTGAGAGAACTTGGTAAGCACAAATGCAGAATTATTCCAAAAACGAAACGAATTATTAAGATGTAAAAATAACAGCTGTGGTGTTGAACACATCGATAACTTATTTACACATTTCGATGTTTCGACCATGCGCCAACTCTGATTTTATATTTGAACAAAGGTGTCTTTCCCCCATATTTCCCATTGGATCTTTTTATGAGTTTTTAAACACAGAATTTACTAAAAACTGATTTAATACTGGTCCCTTGTTATTGTGCTGTTGTTAATGAAAATTAAATTGCTTTTGCAATTACTTTTATCGGTTCTGATTCATTTTTATCGATATTTAATAGTTATGTTTGCTGCAAGGCCTTTAGTGAAGTTGTTGATTTTTTCCGCTACGTTTAATGTCGCTATAGTGCTTTTTAAAATATTTAATTTTTCTAATAATTTTTTTCTAATAAAAGTAAAAATTTTTTTAAGGCCTGCTTATATTCAAAATTAAATATTTACAAATGTTTTTCTGTACATGTATGTATTCCAGTTCTATTCCTCAAAATCTCAAGTTTTAGTCAATAACCGCTCCCTAACCTAATTACCGAAACTTATTTTTCAATAAATACTTACTAGTATAAAATTCCAATTCTCATAGCCTTTAGTACAAATGGCGCAAACATGTATTTCTGTATAGAAAAAAGGCAATAAAAAACAAGTTTTTCTTTTTTAAGTACTATAGATTAGTACTATCAATTAGTACTCCACGTACAATTTCCATTACGCCAGAACGTGTGATTTGAAACCCTTTATGGTACGATGAAAAGCGTATCGTATTAATGCTAATCCATATATGGAGCAAATACTCTTAGTTGTTAATGCTGTGTACTTCAAGGTATTTAGCCATCGTACATTTAATTTTTTGCTGCTTCCGAATGACTTTGTTATACCTCCGGAAACCTATAATATGTCTTATAATTTTTTTTTACTAAAAGATATAATTTAACCATATATTATATTAGCTGTATAGGTTATAAGATGGAAGGATAGGAAAAAATATATTTAATTATATCATATTTATAGAAAAAACATTCAAAGTTAAAAACATTTTTTCTGTGTGTTAATTTGTGACAAGACAAATTAAACAAAATAAGGTATAAGTAATTGCAAAAAAAAAACTATACACGTATGCTATCTCACTTATTTTCATGACAGCCAATCGACAGAAACATTTGTGATGGATCATTGTGCATAATACAAACCAGATCTGAAACTCATCGGATCTAAAACTCATTCGGATTATATAGCAAAACCACATAATCCCTACATATATAGATTAAGACGCTTTTATCTTTCTGAATAAAGAAAACATTAATTAACAAAAATTAATAATTCATACCAAACTCCTTTGAGGTTTTTAAAATCTTGTATATTTTTATATATATTTATATATATATATTTTAATGGATTTACACAATTAAGTATTTCATTTAATTTTTTTTTTCATGTATATTAGTATATGTAAGTAGTATATGCTTGGGGGTATAATTCGTAATTCTAATTGTAAGCTGTAATAGTTGACGCTGTCGCATCGTTTTCATTTGATTTAAATTTTTTCTTAATTTCTTTTTCATTGTCGGAATACGTTAGTAAATTGTACACAGAGTTCGTTTATGTAAATATTTCTGCGTTGTGCTGCTTGTTGTAACGGTATGACGGATACTGATATTTGATAGTCCTGTTAGTAGCAATGCGGTTTGCGGTGTCGTTGGCTCCGTTTGTGGTCTGGTCTTTCTCTTGAGCAAGTCAATTGTACGGTTGGAATTGGTTGTTTGTTCTCCGTTCAGCGTTCTCCGAGTCGGTTATTTCACCTGCGATCTATGCTATGTTGTAGTTTTTGTGGTTCTTAATTATGGTTGCATTCCGTTCTTGTTGGGTCAGTTGAACTGTTTAATTGAACTGTGTTTTTTCTCAAGTAAGTAAAGTACTCGTACATTTTACGTTTTTGTCAGTGAGTCTGTGAAAATAGAAAGATAAAAATTTGGGGTTGGCTTATTATGCTAGCTGTCAGCAATCGACTCAATGTGCGTAAAGTCGGGTGGATGCGGTTGATACTGGTTTCTAACTGTCTGAGCTTATGCGGTACGTTTTATTTTAGATTAAGAGAGTCGACTTACCTCTGACCGTGGCACAAACTCAATCCAACTATGGCTATATTAATGCATAGATACAAGATTTCTGTGTTTTATTCGCATACTTACAATTAGTTGCGCCTCAGACGCTTTCGTCCACCATCATCGCCATCCGAGCCGCTTCGTTCTTCGGCCTCCATAACCTGACACAATATAAGAAAAATAATATATATTCCTATATGTGTTTTTTATCATGAATTACCTTTATTTTAGTACCACATATCTCGGCACCATTCAACACATGAATGGCCCTTTGGGCACTATCTGTCTCCGAATACTTAACGTATCCACAGTTTTTGTTGGGCAGTAGGTAGACATCAATAAGTCCCTTCCAACAGGAAAATATATTCTTCAATATAGAGTGCGGTAGATTCTAGAATTGGAATTATGTCAGAGCACAATTTACTTAAGATATTTTAGAAGTGTAATAACTTTATTTATATAATAAAACGGCAGTTCTTATTTTAGAGAGTGCTGTGAACTGTCGCTTTTACCTACCGCTGAGAGTACAATGAAAAGCCTTTGAGCAACTTGAGCATCCGGGGACGCCAATGGTTGGGCAGGAGGCAAAGGCACATTACAAATTGCATCCTTTTTAGTGCGCTCTAGAATAAAGAGGAAATAGGAAAAATAACAAAGTATTTTAAATATTTCTTAAATACGTTTGTGACTGCATCAAAGTTTCTTACTATCAATGAAAGAAGTATCCATGCGAGCTGAACTCATTCCATTGACCTTGACTATAATCCGCTCACCCATTGGATATTCCAGGCCATGAAGTTTGTCCCTACAAAATAATAGAATGCGTTAAGAACTAAGATGGGCTTATCAACTTACTTAGCATATATAGCTGCCTCAGGATTATCATAGACAACAAGTGCTTCATTTGTACGAGGGCCATCTACAAATGTTTACCAAAACAGACAAATTGAAGTATATGATAACTGTTAAATATTTGTTCATAAACTTACGTTCCCGCATTATTTGGCAGTAATCTAAGCCAGGAATGATGTCAAAGAGTCGCCAAAGCTGATCCTGATTTACACAATTGCTGACTGTTACCTCTAGACAAGAGGGCTGCGGTACGGGAACATTTTGCATCCGCAAAAATGCAGACATATCATTGTTGACCGACACATTCCAATCGTTATTGTAGCCACCGCCTCCACCACTTCCACCCCCACCTCCGTTATTATAGTTGGCACCAGCGCGTCCGTGACCACCATAAATTGGATTATCTTCAGATGGGCGACCATACTGATCTCGTTGGGTTCGAGTCGACCCTTTTGGTTCGGCGAAGACGGCTTTGTATTTTGCGGAACAATTTTCAAAAGCCACAGCGGCGTAATAGAATCTGAAATCACATTTGCAAATTCGATTATAATTAGTAACATTGCGTTACCCATGTGCAAATGTCACGACAATCTATTTAAACATTTGCCACAATATGAAGGGTACAGTCACAAGCCACTGCATAAACAACAATGCTTCGGAAATTATAAAAAAATATTTATGTTAAGAGTACAATTGGAGCATACAGAATTGTCTGGTATCAATGGTTACAAAAAAAAACCTAAAAACATGGGGAATCCAAATGTATTCAAACGTTGTCTTTGTTCAACGTATTTTGTTTTAAATAGTAGCGGGGTATAAAAGTAGCGAGGATTAAATATAGAACATCTTAACGAAGGGTAAGAGACTTATTGCGCCTGTTATTTCGCAATAAATGACGAGTTACTTGGTAAAATGTACTTTTCCTAATTTTAAACTCACGGTAATTATTCGTAAGTATAGTTAAATTTAAAATAATTGCTGTATACAAACTTTGTAAACCGAACGTAGCCAAAGCCCTTTGGGTTTCCATTGTTCTTTTCCCGAACAATTGTAACCGATTCAACATCTCCCCATTGGGCAAACTCGTCGCGTATGTCATCCTCTGTGGCGGTCTTTGGAATCACGATAAAAAGTCTCACGTATTTCTCCTGTTCGTTTTCAGACTTATTTGATCCTTGATTGCGGCTAAGCATAGGCACATTTCATTAGTTTTTCCATTGGGATATCGTTAATTGGATTTATACTTACTTGGCGGCTACCAGCACTTTTAGCGTTCTATCCGTTTTACCTATAGTCGTACCGTTCATCTCTTCTTGAGCTTTAGCCGCGTCAGATGTCTTAGAGAACTTTACATAAGCAATGCCTTTGTTTTCCTGCGTGTGCTTGTCTTTTACTACCCAAATATCCTCGATCTCTCCGTAGGGCGAAAAAGCCTCGCGGAAATCATCTTCGGTGTGAGCCTTATTACAAATTATAAAAAGTCGAGACATAGGCGGATCATCGTCATTGGAATAGTCTTGACCACCACGTCCTCCGCCACGAGATTGAGACCGATAATCTGACATATCTAGCAATACTTTATAAAATATTTCCTTATGCTTCAATTTTGTTTTTTTTTTTCTGCTTGCCGCTTTGCTGGCGTATACAGAAAAAAACAGAACTAGTTCAGCGATGACTACATGGGAAATTATACAAGAACTAGTGCCAAAAATACTGAACCAGGTAAATATTTGAGCGAGACGGATTTACCTAATTTCTTTTAACTAGGTAGCGACAGATGTTCCTAGCACATTTTTACTACCTGTTCATAGAAAACAGGTAAAGCATTAACTATGTTTTTTTTAATATAAGATGACCATTTTAAACTGCAATCTTTAGTTACACACAAGCTTCGAAATGCGCACACACAAATATTGTATAGGCTTTAGTGCTGTCTACATATTATATTTACAACATGTCGGAAGCACTATGTTAACGTTAAGTAAAAAATCTCATATTGAAGAATTTGAGGGCATTACAGAACTGTTTGATGCGATGGTGTCACAAAATAGTAAATTGGATAAATTTAGGGTAGTGTCGTTTCCTCTTCTTGGAGACGAAACTACTTTGAATTGTTCAGTTTTTTATCTGGATCAGTGTACATCATGGAACAAGTGCAGACAGACTTGCTTAAAAACTGGAGCCACTAGCTCCCGTTGGTTTCATGATGGCTGCTGCGAATGTGTGGGGGCACATTGTTTGAATTATGGGGTGAATGAAAGCAGATGTCGTGAGTGTCCAGAATCCGAAGCTGATGATGAAGATGATCAAGAGGAAAAGAACACGCTGTAAAATAAATATTTTAAGTTTATGTATCTGCCATAATAAAGAAAAAATTTGAAATAATGAAACTGATGTTTATATAAAATGATCGATAACTGGTAGACGAATATTTCTGGAATATTTTTAACTGGCCCCGATATTTGATGTCCGTAAAATTAGCGACGGTCAGTTAGCGACGATCGGAACGGTGGAATTTTGGAACATTTTTTATATTTTTATTTTTCAATTATCTGGACAATTAGGCACTTTTTTAAATAAAATAAACTGCAGAATTGTTAAGAAATGCATAATCTATTGTTTTAATTTGTATGCAGGCGATTTGGGTCATTGCAGGTATTAATAATTTGCATATGAAAAATTGACTCTTTACATTTTGAAGCATATCTCCCTTCACAGAGTTTGTCGGCATAAATGGAGTATGCCAGCTTATGCTCCACATATTCAGTTATATCCCCACCAAATTTGACAAAAATCTACCGCAGCTTTTTTGAGAAAATTGCTTATCAGTGACCCAACCTCTGGTTTTCCTCCATACAAAATGGTCAAAAAAAATCATGATGTG
The DNA here is from genome assembly GCA_035045865.1 of Drosophila austrosaltans. NCBI lineage: Eukaryota > Metazoa > Arthropoda > Insecta > Diptera > Drosophilidae > Drosophila > Drosophila austrosaltans. The sequence continues at coordinate 1,477,397 of JAWNOQ010000089.1, forward strand.
ATTGCTGGCGACATTTTGAGTCTCACAGAGTTTGTCGGCCAATGCACGCTATACCATTTTAATTGGTCAACTTTCATGATGGATTTCAGAAAGTTTTATCAAAATCTACCGCAGATATTTTGAGAAAAAGACACAAATGTGGGGGTGCCTCAGGTGGCTAAAAATCATTGATAAGAGTGCCGCCAACTCCGGAGCCGGAACCAACCCAAAGAACCAGTGTTAGACAGTATATGCAATGTTGGCCAACACCGATCGTCGCTGGCTTTTTCCGAGTTTGTCGGCATATGCACGGTAGTGCATTAGATTAAGCATAATTTTTTATATATTCTGCTGTATTTTTATCAAAATCTACCGCAGAAATTTTGAGAAAACCTAAATTGAAAAATATTGCCAGCATCGATAAAAAATGTCGGCATCGAGTATAGGGGGCAATGATTTAATGTGGCCAGAGAACGTTCGTAGCTAACCTTATTCATCCATAACTTTTTCAAATATTATTTAAGCATAAAGCTGTTTATTCTGATAGAGTTTTAATCAAATCTTATATGCGAGTGATAAAACAAGAATTTATATGCATTTTTTATTTATTACTATATTTTTGCCTTTAAATTATTGTTAGTCCGCCAAAACAAATGTCGATATAAATGAAAACGCTCGTAGCCCTGGAAGAGTAGTTGTTCGCTGAGGGCGAAGCCCTAAAGACTCTACCCATGTGCGTTTCTTTAGTTATTCTGATAGCTAATATGCTTTGTCGCTGTACGGCATCGCACAGTGGACATATGACATCAGAAAATAAAAAGTTTTATATACATATATGAAAATTTTCTCAATATATTAAAATTTATAATTCGAAATACTAATTATTAAAATTTACTTAAAATACAATATTATACGCTTAGTTAGCTGCTAGTTATAGCAACTGTGTAGCATTAAGTAACAAACATTATTTTGTAGCATGCACATATGGTTTTACTAATTTATTATATTTACACATATGTATGTATGTACAATTGGTATAATCAAAATCTTACTTATACTCTGTTTACCATGATTCATACATACACACATACATATATACAAAACCCATTGATAATTCTTTATAACAGCACCCTGGTTATATTATTGTAGCCAATTATCTGTATAACGGTGCAAAATAAAGAATTAAGGTTTTTCTCGGTGAAACTAATTTTTTGTTCAGTGTACAGTCATTTTATGCCTCCCGCCAAAAAACGATTCAGCATTCAAGGGCATAGATATGTTTTCATAAAGAGGGGCCGAAATAATATATGTATGTACATATGTGCACAAATTGATCATCATGCTTTTATAACCTTTTCCTTAAAATCTTTTTCTTTACATATGTACATATGTATACAATGATGGAAGACATTGATATGTAGCATTTTAAAAATTTTCACTTGCTACGCCCCTGACAACAACGACTGCAAAGTGCGTGTTTAGTGTTAATGTATGTAGATGTGTGCAATGTTTTTACATAGAAATACATACATACATATATGCTTTCAGCCATACATACGTATGCATATGTATGTAAGTTTGAATAAATGTATACATGAATAGGTGTACAGTGGCTCATAGCTTAAATGGCCCACCCAAGAAAACAATATTAAATCTAAAATGCATTTTGAATGACGTAGGTAACAGCATTCATATGCATACATAAAACCCCCAAATCACTCTTGTTTGACAATATCGGGTACCCAATCTCATACATTGTAAATGTATGGCTGAAAGTATGTACATATGTATGTATGTATTTCCATGTAAAAACATTGCACACATCTACATACATTAACACTACACACGCACTTTGCAGTCGTTGTTGTCAGGGGCGTAGCTAGTGAAAATTTTTAAAATGCTACATTTCAATGTCTTCCATCATTGTATACATATGTACATATATAAAGAAAAACATTTTTAGAAAAAGTTTGTAAAAGCATGATGATCAATTTGTGCACATGTGTACATATATTATTTCGGCCCCTCTTTATGAAAACATATCTATGCCCCTGAATGCTGAATCGTTTTTTGGCGGGAGGTATAAAATGACTGTACACTGAACAAAAAATTAGTTTCACCGAAAAAAACCTTAATTCTTTATTTTGCACCGTTATACAGATAATTGGCTACAATAATATAACCAGGGTGCTGTTATAAAGAATTATCAATGAATTCTTACTAGACTTACTAGCTTACTACATGTTTGCAGTGTTTCTTTTCTAGTGTACAGAAAAGTTATACGTGGGTTTTGTATATATGTATGTGTGTATGTATGAATCATGGTAAACAGAGTATAAGTAAGATTTTGATTATACCAATTGTACATACATATGTGTAAATATAATAAAATAGTAAATCCATATGTGCATGCTATAAAATAATGTTTGTTATTTAATGCTACACAGTTGGTATAACTAGCAATTACTAAGCGTATAATATTGTATTTTAAGTAAATTTTAATAATTAGTATTTCGAATTATAAATTTTAATATCGAGAAAATTTTGATTTATGTACATAAAACTTTTTATTTTATGATGTCATATGTACACTGTGCGGTGCCGTACAGCGACAAAGCATATTAGCTATAAGAATAACTAAAGAAACGCACATGGGTAGAGTATTTATGGCTTCGCCCTCAGCGAACAACTACTCTTCCAGGGCTACGAGCGTTTTCATTTATATCGACATTTGTTTTGGCGGGCTAAAGATAATTTAAAGGCAAAAATATAGTATAAATAAACAATGCATATAAATTCTTGTTTTATCATTCGCATATAAGATTTGATTAAAACTCTATCAGAGTAGACAGCTTTATGCTTAAATAATATTTGGAAAAGTTATGCATGAATAAGGTTAGCTACGAACGTACTCTGGCCACATTAAATCATTGCCCCCTATACTCGATGATGGCATTTTTCATTGATGCTGGCAATATTTTTTAATTTAGGTTTTCTCAAAATTTCTGCGGTAGATTTTGATAAAAATACAGCAGAATATATAAAAAATTATGCTTAATCTAATGCACTACCGTGCATATGCCGACAAACTCTGAAAAAGTTAGCGACGATCGGTGTTGGCCAACATTAAATATTTGCCCCCTATACTCGATGCCGACATTTTTTATCGATGCTGGCCATATTTTTTAATTTAGGTTTTCTCAAAATTTCTGCGGTAGATTTTGATAAAAATACAGCAGAATATATAAAAAATTATGCTTAATCTAATGCACTACCGTGCATATGCCGACAAACTCGGAAAAAGTTAGCGACGATCGGTGTTGGCCAACATTAAATATTTGCCCCCTATACTCGATGCCGACATTTTTTATCGATGCTGGCAATATTTTTCAATTTAGGTTTTCTCAAAATTTCTGCGGTAGATTTTGATAAAAATACAGCAGAATATATAAAAAATTATGCTTAATCTAATGCACTACCGTGCATATGCCGACAAACTCGGAAAAAGTTAGCGACGATCGGTGTTGGCCAACATTAAATATTTGCCCCCTATACTCGATGCCGACATTTTTTATCGATGCTGGTAATATTTTTCAATTTAGGTTTTCTCGAAATTTCTGCGGTAGATTTTGATAAAAATACAGCAGAATATATAAAAAATTATGCTTAATCTAATGCACTACCGTGCATATGCCGACAAACTCGGAAAAAGTTAGCGACGATCGGTGTTGGCCAACATTAAATATTTGCCCCCTATACTCGATGCCGACATTTTTTATCGATGCTGGCAATATTTTTCAATTTAGGTTTTCTCAAAATTTCTGCGGTAGATTTTGATAAAAATACAGCAGAATATATAAAAAATTATGCTTAATCTAATGCACTACCGTGCATATGCCGACAAACTCGGAAAAAGTTAGCGACGATCGGTGTTGGCCAACATTAAATATTTGCCCCCTATACTCGATGCCGACATTTTTTATCGATGCTGGTAATATTTTTCAATTTAGGTTTTCTCAAAATTTCTGCGGTAGATTTTGATAAAAATACAGCAGAGTATATAAAAAATTATGCTTAATCTAATGCACTACCGTGCATATGCCGACAAACTCGGAAAAAGTTAGCGACGATCGGTGTTGGCCAACATTAAATATTTGCCCCCTATACTCGATGCCGACATTTTTTATCGATGCTGGCAATATTTTTCAATTTAGGTTTTCTCAAAATTTCTGCGGTAAATTTTGATAAAAATACAGCAGAATATATAAAAAATTATGCTTAATCTAATGCACTACCGTGCATATGCCGACAAACTCGGAAAAAGTTAGCGACGATCGGTGTTGGCCAACATTAAATATTTGCCCCCTATACTCGATGCCGACATTTTTTATCGATGCTGGTAATATTTTTCAATTTAGGTTTTCTCGAAATTTCTGCGGTAGATTTTGATAAAAATACAGCAGAATATATAAAAATTTATGCTTAATCTAATGCACTACCGTGCATATGCCGACAAACTCGGAAAAAGCCAGCGACGATCGGTGTTGGCCAACATTGCATATACTGTCTAACACTGGTTCTTTGGGTTGGTTCCGGCTCCGGAGTTGGCGGCACTCTTATCAATGATTTTTAGCCACCTGAGGCACCCCCACATTTGGGTCTTTTTCTCAAAATATCTGCGGTAGATTTTGATAAAACTTTCTGAAATCCATCATGAAAGTTGACCAATTAATATGGTATAGCGTGCATTGGCCGACAAACTCTGTGAGACTCAAAATGTCGCCAGCAATCACATCATGATTTTTTTTTACCATTTTGTATGGAGGAAAACCAGAGGTTGGGTCACTGATAAGCAATTTTCTCAAAAAAGCTGCGGTAGATTTTTGTCAAATTTGGTGGGGATATAACTGAATATGTGGAGCATAAGCTGGCATACTCCATTTATGCCGACAAACTCTGTGAAGGGAGATATGCTCCAAAATGTAAAGAGTCAATTTTTTATATGCAAATTATTAATACCTGCAATGACCCAAATCGTCTGCACACAAATTAAAACAATAGATTATGCGTTTCTTAACAATTCTGCAGTTTATGTGATTTAAAAAAATTTCTAATCGTCCAGATAATTGAAGAATAAAAATATAAAAAATGTTCCAAAATTCCACCGTTCCGATCGTTGCTAACTCATCGACGCTAATTTGACGGACATGAATTTTTTTCGATTAAAAAGTCATTTTTGTTTTGTAACTTGTGCAAAAACTGTGATTTTTTCCTTTCGTTTGATACCAGATTCATTATCCTTAAGGCTATATTGAGCGCGAGAAGTCCAAGTAAATAATTACCTAGCATTTAAAAATAGAAACTGTTTTAGGTTACGAACTTTGTTGCAAACATTCAGCCCTAAATACTATTGTTAATGTAGCTTTTTACCAAATTTTGCGTTTTCCAAAACTGTTTTAGGAGAGGCAGAAGCAAATAGTTACATTTTTGAAAAAACATCGATAATTCCGATAATTCTATCGATGGTTTTGTGTCTACCAAACACGTTGTCTACGCAGTGTATAGCTAACAAGTATTGCTAATAATGGGGTACAAGATTCAAAAGAAGACGAAAGTTGAAAAGCTTGAGATTGTTCCGATTAATGAAAATGCGGCACTTTCATTTCAAAGGACCGAAGATCCAGTACCAAAAAGGGTAAGAAACAAAACAAATTTAAACTGCCAAGTTGAAATTACATTGTGTTCGTGCCTACAGGAAAAGTGGCTAAACAAACAGCGTGTTCTTGTATTTGCCGCTCGTGGAATCAGCCATAGGGACCGGCATCTGATGCGGGATATAAAGACATTGATGCCACACCACCGTAGCGAATCAAAAATGGAGCGCTCTAAAACACTTTCAGTGGTGAATGAAATGTGCGAAATGAAGCACTGTAACAAGGCTATGCTCTTTGAGGGGCGGCGGAAGCGCGATCTGTACATGTGGTTGTCGAATACTGCCGGGGCTGCTGGGCCTTCGGCAAAATTCCTTATTGAGAATATCCACACAATGGCAGAGCTTAAAATGACAGGAAATTGCTTAAGGGGCTCACGGCCGCTGCTCTCGTTTGACCCAAAGTTCAATGAGCTACAACATCTTAAGTTATTAAAGGAACTTCTTGTACAAATATTTGCCGTACCAAATCACCATCCAAAGAGTCAACCATTTGTAGACCATGTTTTTACGTTTGCATATTTAGACAATCGCATATGGTTTAGAAATTTTCAAATTCTCTCGGAGGATGGTGGTTTGTCTGAAGTGGGACCTCGGTTTGTCATGAACCCCGTTAAGATATTTGATGGTTCTTTCACTGGAAAAACTATTTGGGAGAATCCAGATTATGTGAGCCCATCAAAGCAGCGTCAAACACTAAAGAAGGCTGCCAAGGACAAATATGTGAATCGTGTTGAGCAAAAAGTTCATCAGGAGGCATCGCGACCAAATAAGGCCTATGAAGGTGCCGAGAATGAGGAACTTTTCTATGATAAAGATCCCATTGAGACTGCCAAGTTACTAATAACAAAGCCCAATAAAAATGCAAAGGGACGCAATGAGAACACCCCAAAATCGATACTAACACAAAAGATCAAGGAGAAACAACTAAAACTAATTCAAAACGTAATTAATCAAAAGAAAGCAAGGCCCACAAAGCGGTCGCGAATTCAAAAGGCGCCTTAAATATACAGTAAAAAAAAGATTATATTTAATAAATACATTGACATATAAAAGAATTCTTATAAAGGTTAATTAACTTGTAACGTATGCAAATTACTGGCTTTATGGTGGATTGAGTAATAACTTAATACTAACTAGACGAATGTGCGTTCGTTACGGCTTGGAATAAATAGAAAAGAGTCTCCAGAATCTAAGGTCAGTTACTCTACTGACATGGGAGCTACCTCGGCATCAGTGGAAGGCAGTCGTGTAATACGAAACGGCTGCTTATTGATTGGCATCATCTCCACTACCTGGATAGGTGGCTCTTCGCCTGGCTGGAGCTGCTCTTCACCTACAAGGTGAGCCAATTTGCTCTTCGCCCAACGACCAGCGCGACCATTTATGGTTTTATCCTCACAGACGCACAGGAAGAGCGTATCCACCACCATCTGCAAACAGAGTGTGCTTTCTTTATTTACCAAAATGGACTTACTGTAGATCTTACCTCAAAAAGTGACAGCACAATATGGCCAATGAAAAAGCTAAATATGATAATTAGTATCACCGGAGCCATGTAAAAATTTAGTCCGGGCATATCCTTCAGCATTAGAATCCCAATTAGCCCTGATAGAGAAGCAACTATAACTTTACCTAAAAAGAGAATAAAATCTCCAATGCTGTTTATTGTTGCGACTTGTAACGCATTAGTCGCCATGGCATTCCAAGCCTAAAAATGCAAAACCGATATTAAAATACAGTTTGTCTTAAACTCTTATGTTTATCTTACAATTCCTGCAGCGGGACAAAAGTTAATGGACTCAATGGCCACCACTGTATATGCATTATGATTAAGAAAGCGTATGAACTTTTCCAGCAACCAGAAACCGCAAATACAGCATTTTAGACAACATGTTGCACACTCTGATCCCTTGTCCTCGCCCTTCTTCAACCTGCAAGAAAACTTGGATACATTGGTGAACTACAACAAAGGTCAAAATCAACTTACTTGGCATACAAATAGGTAAGAATCAGGCGAGGGATTTTAAAAAGCGTAATGACAAACGAACCCTTAGCTACTGTCCCTAGATGATATTTGATCAACTTGCCAATGGCATATAATGTAGGTGTAGTTGTCGGCTTGCCAAAGTACCAAAAGGCTACTGCAGCAGCCAAAGCAAATTGCTGACAGGCGAATATAAACTCCACCGTCCAAATTAGGCCAACCACATAGACCCAAAACATGCTACGTAAGGCTCCAGCATCTACATATTCTACTCGTGCATTGACTAAAATATATTAAAAAAAAGAATAGCAGGGTATATTTTACCGATGTATTTTTAAGATGGAAAAATTGTGCAATTCTGTATAACTAGAACCAATTAAGGGACATGTTTTACATAACAACTAAGATAACCTAATGATTTTTTATACCCTTACCCATGGGGTAAAAGGGTATATTAAAGTCGGTAAAACGTATGTAACAGGCAGAAGGAAGCGTTTCCGACCCCATAAAGTATAATATATATTCTTGATCAGCATCAACAGCCGAGTCGATTGGGACATGTCCGTCTGTCCGTATGAACACCTGGATCTCGGAGACTATAAGAGAGCCAAATTTGGTGTGAACATTCGTCTTACGTCTAGGCAGATCAAGTTTGTTTCAAATTTTAGCCACGCCCACTTCCGCCCCCGCAATTCGAAAAAAAAAATAACTAGAGCTGTATTAAGGGGTTAGATGGGTTTCACGGTTTTTTTTGTCCTATTAATTTCAAATCGATCCGAGCAATAGTTTCGGAGATACAGCCTTTAGAAGTCGAGTGCTCAAAGCGCACCGCGCTCAAAATTTTAAACGCGTTTTTCTCAAAACTGTGTTTTCAAAGTCGGTTGGCAAGATTTCTCGAGAACTAACCAACCGATTTTGATGAAATTTTGCACAGGTCTTTGAGATACGATTTTTAAGGAATTGAACGAAGGATTTTTTTTCATTTACAACTATTTTAATAAAAAACAAAGAAGCTAACTTCGGCTCTGCCGAAGTTTGTATACCCTTGCAGCTTCATTGTTTTATTATTTAATTTAAAAACAAAATTTTTAAAATAATTGAAGAGAAAACTCAACTAAAAATTTTCCCGAATTCACCGAGAATCGAACCCACCAAACACCGAACCATCGTGCGACCGATCTTTACGTACTACGTCACCATCCTCACTTAACTCACTTAAGCTAGTTTGACATACATATACATATAGCAAACGCATGGCATCTCGCTCTTTAAATTTCGTTCTGTGCAACAACACAACGCAAATGATTCTGTCTCTCTCACACACCGCGTGGTGACCAATTTTTGCATATGTATGTGAGTGTGTGATTGCTTGGAATTTGTTTTTGTTTCTTTGCTGCCAAAGAAAACTGCTTATTTTACTCGAGGTACCTCCACGTTTTAGTTAATAACTCCGGTGATAATCATCCGATCCGACTAATTTTTAAACTTTACCTGCTCAATCGATTGAGGAACTTAACTTTTTATGTTTCAACCATGTAGCTTAAAATTTAAGCTCGAAAACGTCTGGCTAAACAGACAGACGGACAGACGGACATGTCTCAATCGACTCGGCAATTGATGCTGATCAAGAATATATATACTTTATGAGGTCGGAAATGTATATTTCTATGCGTTACAAACATCTGACCAATTTTATAATACCCTCTGCAAGGGTATAAAAAATGTAGTGAAATTTTCCTTAAAATTTGCATTTTTTTGTAAAAAGGACTGCTAAAAATCCAATTTTCATTTTTTTTTTCCTTCGTTCAATTTCTAGTTTATGGTCTTAACTAAAATATGCTTTTTTTTTTTTACACTTTGGATGATCCGGTAAGAAATTCTTCTGCCAACGCGGAGGCGTCTTTTTTTCGAGGAGTCACCGAAGGACACGTCTCAATGGCAGAGTTTTGAATATTTTTCCAGAAAAATTGTAGGGATTGTTGTTGAAACATGTATCTTTATAGGAATACTAAATTCTAAAAAATTGCATTATTTATATTAAAAAAAAATTGTTGAAAAAAGGCTTTTTTTGCTCGGTGAAACCCATGTAACCCCTTAAAGATATCGTATTCTTACTTAGCACACCCAAACTGCACCAGCTGACAAAATTTGCTCAAAATCGGGCAATAAACATCGCAGAACAGATAAGAGTGAGCGAGATAGCATGCGTTCGCTGTCACATGCAGCGACAAGGAAATTTTAAATTAAATTAATTCCGATCCCGTGGGTATTCGACTTTATTTTATATATATAGTTGGTACGATGTATACTCAATGTCGGCAGGGACGACTTACTTGCTTCATTTTTTTCTAAATTTACTTTTCTGATTCTAACAACAGCACAAACTCGCAACTTGCTCACTGCCACTAACTTATATCTGAGACGATATACATATGAACAACTCAAAATGGGTTTTTACGTTCCTAGGTTTCTGTTCTTAAGGCGGAAACAGCAAAATTGGAAAATATAAAGTTAACAACAGACGAGTTTGCTGTATTCCCCATCAATTTTTCGCATTAAACAAAGTATGAAAACAATTTATTATATACATATCTAAATATACGGCATACTCACAATCATTAGGGACTTCATTAAGCTTAAGCAGGGATGACTGTTGATGAGCAGCTGAATTGTCGAATGGAGCAATGGGGCTCTGTCCTGGTGAACTCGCTGTGGCCAGGCATATAACAACCACAACCCAGAAAATTAAAAACGCTATAAGAACTAAAAAAGCCAGAAGTGGAGCAATCAACAATCCCGGCAAGTTCATCATGCACTCGCCAGCTTCCTCGAATAAAGCCGTCATGCCGGACAGCTTGCTTTTTATAAAATAAATTATGATTACAAGGATAATCTGTAATGCAAGACACATATGAAATAGATATTGGTGCATCGGAGAAATTATCTAATAACAACCATAGTAATAGTAGCCAAAACAGCCAAAGTTAGGACGGCCTGCTTGTTGCGCACAACTTCTTCCAGAAGCGAATTTTGGGTATTTTGTCCAGAATTGTAATAGACATACCACAAAGTTACCGTCAATCCGATGCTGGCCACAATTACCAGCACACAAATTAGCCAAGAGACAATGCGAGAAAGCCAATGCATCATAGTTACGAGGGCAATTGATATCACTGTAAAAATGAGTTTGTAATTAAAAAACCAACTAATGTAGTACAGTATTCATACGCAAAGCGAGGCCGCAAACTATCGCAATGATGTGCCAAGTGGAGTAGATGTCACCAAGGAACTGCTGAGCTACATCCCAATTATTAAGCATACTGTAAATGTCCTTGACCTGAGCTCCGGTGCCTTTTGGGACACAGCGATGTAGCACAGGTGAACTAAGATAGAGAGAAAACAGATGCCACATAATCGAAAACGGCTTTACAATTGTCTTACCTCTCGTAGATCGGAAAACTCGGACAAGGTCCCATGTAGTTAAAAATCTTTCCATCATTGGCTTTTGACGCATCATTAATATGATCCATATTGTAGTCATACTTGCATAGATGACTACCGCTCCGTGTGTAGTAGCTGAACAAATCATTAGCATTATGAAGTGTCTTATCTGGACATGATTTTACACAGATTTTTAAGGACTTTTTGAGTTCCTTAACGTCGAAATAGAACAGTTCCGGTTTATCGATCGTATTCATGCCAGATAACGGAAATTTCTGGAAACGTTCATTATGCTTCACACCGCATGTATTCCCGAAGGAGTCATATCCATTAATAATACGCAAAGGATTACCATAGACAAACGAGAATATGGCTATTACAATCTGTTAAAATAAAAAATGAAATTAAACATTGTACATAAATATAATGATATAAATTCCTATTTAAGGCGCAGGTGGTTGAAAGCTCTGCTCTACTTTTATACATCTAAAACGATTAATTATATATAAATCTACATACATACATACATATGTATATAAATAAATATATATTCACGTACATACATATATATGATAATTAAATGTGCCAACGCCCAAGACCCACACCCTTTGTCAACATGATATATGTAGGATGACTCTTTCGCAGGACACAACAATGGGAAATTTGATTTGTTGAAGTCACTTCAAATGTCTCAACCATTAAAATAATTAACAGTCTCTCCCGTTTGAAGGTGATGACAACACGATCAAGACGCGACAACTAATAATTATTATATTAATCCAAAAGACACCTCTTCTTTCCCCGATGACACAAGTGAGGCAAATACATATATCATCATATGTGTATGTATTTACTAAATTTTTTTATATACTTACCAAAAAAAGCCAAAATAATATGTAAATTGCTAGCCAAAAAGTATCCGTGCATGTTCTGTACTTAGGTCTGTTGTTTTGTGGACCCCCCTCTCTTTCTGTGCTCTCCGCGCATCCCATGGTGCACTGTTTTGATACTAACGGTTTTTTTTTTTCTATAATATTTTTATCATGCACGCTTAAGAGCGTTGCTCACTTTCTTTCTCTTCACTTTCAAAGGCCTAGCAAAATAATAACTCAAAGTGTCGACGCAACATGTTGCTATCGACTAGCACTAGCCGATAATATAACATATGTATTATTTCTATTCGATACATATGTATTTATGTCTGTAGTATTTTGCTGAAATCAACCATGAGAGAGAGTGAGATGGGGAAATATTAAAATGGAAATAAGCAGTAATGGCTTCGATGCAACAACATCTTCGGGAATAATTTACACTGGGACAATTCAACGAGAAGTACAAAATAAAAGAAAAAGGAACGCGTGCCAACATATTCTGCATGAAGACGTACCAAAAATCACAATCATGACTAGATAAAAATGCAGGTGCTGAAAAAGATGGGATTTGGATGGCAGAACTCAACGGAAAAATTTAATTGCCCACAACAACATTCATTCATACATACATACATATGTATGTACATAAATACATATGTACATATGCATCTGTAAATCCTTGGAAAATGTTGGTTTTAAAACTAATGAAGCAAGCAAGTCGTCCCTGCCGACATTGAGTATCCCCTGTACCAACTAGTTATATTAAATAAAATGGAATGTTTTCGAAATCGCCATCAATTTCATGCAAAATTCTCTTTAACATGCAGCAACAGCGAACGCATGCTGTCTCGCTCACTCTTGCCAGCCAATGTCGCCTTGGCAATTCAGTGCAAAACTCATATAGGTAAATCTCCGATATTTATTGTCCGATTTTGACTAAATTTGGTCAGCTGGTCCAGTTTTGGTATATAATTAGGTGTGCCAAGTAAGAATACGATATCTTTAATACAGCTCTAGTAATACGTTTGCTCGATTTGCGGGGGCGGAAGTGGGCGTGGCAAAAATTTGAAACAAACTTGATCTGTATATGCAATAGATGGATATATACACCAAATTTGGTGGCTCTAGCTTTTATAGTCTCCGAGATCTAGGTGTTCATACAGACGGACAGACGGACGGATAGACGGACGGATAGACGGACATGTCTCAATCGACTCGGCTGGTGATGCTGATCAAGAATATATATACTTTATGGGGTCGGAAATGCTTCCTTCTGCCTGTTACATACATTTTAGCGACTTTAATATACCCTTTTACCCTATGGGTACAGGGTATAAAAACAAAAAAGAAGAAAAAACACACCTAAAAATTTTCACTTCTTCACCGAGCGTTGAACTATCAAACACCGAGCCCATCGTGCAACCGATCTCTTCATACTACGCCACCGTCATTACTTTGCTAACGTAAGCTAATTCGACATATATAGCAAACTTATTGCATATCGCTCTTTCAATTTCGTTCTGTATAAGAACATAACTAAAATATTTCTGTCTCTCTCACACACCGCGTGGTGGTTGATTTTTTGCATATGTATGTGTGTACGTGAGCATTAAAATACATTTAATTTCTATCAAATATGATTATTGATTTGTAACCTTAATAATTATCCGATCTTGTTCAAACTTGGTGTAGGGTGTATGGGTAAAAATTAAATTTAAATGCAACAACCAAAAAACAATATTTTTATATATTTCTTATTTGGTGCCGCGCGGATTCGAACTCGGGTCTCTTGTGTTGGTACGACAGATTTCTTTGAAATTTTTTGTTGCCGGAGTGAATAGCTTATATGGACGATTTGTTTTATTGATTTGTAGCCGTAATAATTATCCGATTTGAGTCAAACTTGGTGGGTAGTGTTTTGGTACAAATTAGATATTGGATATATCATATAGTAATCCGATCCGACCGATTTTCATACTTTGTCTACCTACACCTTTAAGAAAGCTAACTACCAAGTTTCAACTACGTAGCTTAAAATTTAAGTTCGAAAAGCTGCGAACAAACAGACAGACGGACATGTCTCAATCGACTCGGCTGTTGATGCTGATCAAGAATATATACTTTATGGGGTCGGAAACGTATATTTCTATGCGTTACAAACATCTGAACAATTTTATAATACCCTCTGCAAGGGTATAAAAAATTTGTAACCTAACGACAGACCAATGAGTACATGATAATCGATTACATATGTAAGTATAAAGATAGGTAACTATTGTAAATACGTTGATGTAAAAGCTCACATGCTTTGAAATCGTAAATAAATATATATATGTATAAACCTACATACATATACATATATCAGCTATTAGAACGTAGTTTATATACATATGTACATATGTAATTTTTAATAACGCCTCTACTTAGAAGTAGATACTTACATATATTGTGAAATCGTTTTTTATCATTATGTTTGCATACTATGCAAGATCTTCTTTTCAAAAAAGACAGGTTTAAGGACATATTTTGTTTAGCCAATTTTATTTCCAAGTTTAAAACAAGGCACCTTCAGTTTCGTACACAAACTTTTGGTTTTAGTATATATGTAAGTACACATCTGTATCTATGTATGTATGTCTAATAAAAATGAAAAGAATAAATGAATAAGGTTGCTTAAATACTGAGTTTTGTGAATGAAAACATTGTCATTCCAAAATTGTTCCTAATTCTATAATGAAAAATTTAAAGTGAACAATTTTTGAACAAGTTACCGTTTTTAGGTTTTTATCTGCTAACCATTAACTAAACTACTTGGTATTCGTAAATTACTCAAGGACTCATGTCTTTTATACTTGTAATCTCTTTTTGAATATGTTTTCATTTAAATTCCACTTACTATAATTATTTCTTCACCGTTACATTAATGCCAGCTTTAAGGACTGATTCAGGTGGAAGGTGGGCGAATGTACGACTCTGATTGACATTACCCTTACGTCTTATGTTACTTTTGGATTTGTTCAAAACTGACGAGACGTCGCTTTGACTCTCGGGTTTGGGGTCCTCGGTGGGAGATTTGTAATTATAGGTACGAATACCCGAGTTGGATCGTACAGGAAGAAGCGTTACCAATCTATGTGCAATTGCCTCTGTCGAAGTTGATTCGGCGAACTGAGAAATCTTTAGCATTTCGTCGTATTTTAAGGGATCCACAACTTCTACTTCGGCTTCTCCCACAACTGCAACTGCGGCACCAGTAACTTCTTCAGAACCTTCGTTTATGAAACTGTTCATGGGCTTAATGAAAGGTTGTCGTGGTTGAAGAGGCAACTCTTTTGGGGGTCTGCAAGGAACTGAGTAGGTATTGTCAATTTCACAGGCTTCTTTTCATTTTGTGGCGGATGCCTCAGTTTATTTTGTGAAAAAGGAGGAATTTGGGGATGGGGTTTTCTTTTGGGGGGGGTGGAAAAAATTTAGGTTTGTTATGATTTGGTGTGTTGTTATTGGTGTGATGGTGTAGGTAAATTTTTTATTTTTATTTTGGGAATGAAGGGTAGGTTTGGAAGGTGTTATGTTTTGTATAAATGGGGGGGGATTGTTATTGGGGGGGGGAGGGGGGGTAGAGGGGTGGGGGGTGGTTTTGGGATTGGTTTATTTTTTGGTTGGGGGGATGGTACGGTGAGATTGGATTTAATATTCGAAGGAGGGTTTCGTTTTAGTATTATGTCCTTGAGATTCAAAAAAATGGGTTTAGTAGGAGCCAATTTATGGGATAAAGGTCCTGACTCTTCTATTTTGGAATCCTCCAGCTCTATACGTGCCTCCTGAGGATCCATCTGCAGCTTAGGAGCTGCAGTTGTATTCTCTTCCTTAGGGAGATTTAGCAATTCCATGAAAAACTCGCCAATCGTGTCGGCAAGCGCTGAATTATCAGTTGGTTTTACAGAAGGTATGGTTGACATTGTTGAACTGCTAATGAGTATTTTATTCGGTATGAAAGAGTCTGCTGCTGTGGTGGAGGCAGTCATGGGCGTTGTAACTTCTATTGATACCACAGGGCCATCGAACTTACTTGCCTGCTTTGTTGAGCTCTCATCTCTCTCTTGCTTCTTGGCTATTACTCCCCCTCCAAGGTGTTCGAACTTCTCATTGCTTCCATCAATATTGAATGGAAGTTTGTCCACGGAAGTCAGCGTAGGGACAATAGGTTTGAATGGTGGTATCATCACTTCATCTATCAGAGGCACCGGTAACGGGTGTGGTTCCACCAGAGCTCCACCGAGCCGTTCAATGTTCTCAGTACCCGGCAGGAAAATTGGGTTACCAAAATTATGATAGTAAAGTAATTCGTGATCTTTTTCTTGTTGCTCTGGCTTATGCAAACCGGGATGACGGTATCCTAAATAAGAATCCTTTGATACCGGAGGCATGGCAGCTACCGGTGGAGTCGGATTTTCAACAATAAATGGTAGCTCTAATTCATCAATTCGTCTTTGCGGTATAGTTGGCGTAGTTGGAACACTGTCAACTAAAGATATTGTCTTTGTTGGAAAGGCTGGTGGAGGTCCTGGTAAAAGTTCGGGTACCTCACGATGCATGGGACGCCAAGGCTGAGTGTCCAATATGGGGAATGTTGTAAAAAGGTTTGCATCAAGCTTCGGCACCGTAATAGTGGATGTGGATGTGGTCTCCGTCGTGCTGGAAGATGTAATTGCTGTTCCTGTCGTTGTAATTGGCGGTGGAGGGGTTGTCGATGAAGTGGTTGTTGTCCTTGTTGTTGTTGTTGTCGTGGTAGTTGGAATTGAGGGTAAGCTAGATTTGGTAGTAGTTGTTGTGGCTTTGGTGGGCTTAACAGTTGTAATTGACTTTGTTGTGGGTATTGCAGTAGTAGTGGACGTATTGTTTACGGTTGATTGTGTCAGCACTGTAGTAAAACTTTCGATACTTGGCTTCTTGGGCTTAACCCTTAACGAGTAAGGCGTCACTGCAATTGTTTTGGGGGACGAACTACTGCTCTGATATACCTTTGTCGGGGCAGCTTTTTTTTGTGCAATATCTGCATCTGTTTTGGTAATCTCAAAGGAACCTTCGAATGAGCCTTGTATAACAGGCGCATTCTCTACATCGATGTCCGGTTCCTCGTCGGCTGAATGTGTTCTTGCTGGAGAGTATGTATGCCGAGGTTTGGGTGTACTTCCATCCAGGTTTAGTTTACCCTCTATCGTTCTGCCAGCGGTCCCCTTCTGCATGAGACGCTTCTCAAGTTGGGTTTGACTAGTAGGTACAGTTTGCTAAAAAAAAAAAAAGGAAAAAAGATGCTTATGTAAAACTGAAGTTAAGTCAATTTTAAGCTCGTTTGGCATATTGCTTACAGCCTCCTTTAAAATAGCTGCAGATTGTACAACTTGCTCGTCCATTATGCGTTTTATCTCTACTGAATCAGCGTCCAGACGAAGCGACCGATATAAAGACTTGCTAGCTGAGGTTTCCAAAAACAGGGACTCCTTAATATATTCCTCTACACTCAGAATATTTCTGATCATAAAAGGGCAAAATTAAAATTTCACTTTTTCAGACATTTGCTAGACTTACTCTGGCAATTTGCGTACATCCAAAAAAATTCGAAAAAACACCTTAATCAGTGGACCGTTGCCGAATCCCCAGACATCCGTTCTAAGCGATTGCAGGCCGTTATCTGTTAAAGCACGTTCCACAAATCGCTTGTAAAAGTCAATTTTCTGTTTATAAGTGGTCGTGTGATTGTATTTAAGTCCTGTCGAATATAAATCGCCCTTAGCAATTTGAAAAGAACCGTTAAAGCCAAGAATTGCTGAAAATGAAAACGGGTTAACCTTCGGTAAACTGAATTCACGAGCTATATACTTACGATCTTCGAGCGTTGCCTTAATTGAACTAAAATAGAAAGCTAATCCAGCTATAGAAATAACAGCCAGGAGAACAATAAACGCCGCTGTAGTCAGAATTATAGAAAATGATCGATTTTTCGGACATTGGGTATGAGTTTTCACCGAAAATGCAGATGGAGCTATATTTCGACCATCTCTCCAGATGCCCCAAGTATTATAGCCATATTGACTGTTAATACTATGATCATTTGTATGTGAAGGCTGTTTGTTCATGTGATAGTATGCACCCAGCTGCGATCGTCGACCAAGTGTATTCTGGTATGTATAGTCTGTGCTCTAAATTCAAAGAGAGAAGAATAGGGATTTCAATGAATATGTCTTAAAAGCACTTTGATACAGGGCCTCGCCAACTGATCCCAAAGGCTGTCAATTATGCACCAACCTTTTAAGGCGCCAAATCGGAAAACCTAGGCTTTATTTAAAATATCATATTTGACATATACATACATATGTACCTAATATTATCGAGAAAAAACAGACTTTGTTAGAATCAGACAATAAATATTAGACATAGACTTACATATGTATGTACGTTTTGCACTGAAATGCCAAGCGCAACCTTGGCTGATAAAAGTGAGCAAGATAGCATGACTGGTGTGGCATGTAAAAAAATTCGATTTTGGGGAAGTTTGACTTTATAAAATGCCTCTACTTGGTACAGGGTATACTGTAAGTGGACAGGAAAGTGGGCTTGCTTCATTTCATGGTTTGAATGTAACAAGTTATGATAGTAAAATATATTTACATACGTTGTAAAATATAGGAGAACATTAGCCAGTAGGAATGCCAGAACAACGATATGTTATGAATATGCATGACATTTGCTAACTCGACTGAGTGGAATTCTATGAATTTTTAGTCAACCAGTACTTGGCTAGAGTAACTCAAAGTCATCAGTTGCTTTGTTGCTTCGTGCAGCGTTGATTTGTTCAATTAAACTCTCACAGGTATTATAGCAGAGAAAGTCATTCACCTTTACACAAAGAAGTATTGCTTCGCATCTGGATTAAATCTTTATTTAAGTTAACAACAAAGTAAATAGTTTCTTTATGCTTAGTGGTTTGTTTGAAGTTGGACAGTTCCGAGACTAAAAAAAACTAGAAGGATGGGCTAACTTCGGCCGTGCCGAAGTTCGTATACCCTTGCAAACTATTATTTAACAATTTAAATATATACACATTTATAATGTAACAAAATCATTAGAAAGCATATAAAACAAGTCAAACCTACATTAAATGTTTGTAGCATGAGAAAAAAAAGGATTTCGAAAAAAAAAATTTTTTTGGCCCTATTGTTCCTATGGAAGCTATAGCATATACATGACCGATTTGTCTGAAACTTAGCACAGACATTTCTATATATACTAAACTTCCGAAAACCAAGTTTCGTCACAATCGCTTTCAAAACATCCAAGTTATTGCTCTAAGACTATATTCTTGACCGATCGTTCCTATGGGAGCTATATGATATAGTCAACCGATTCTGATCAAACTTGGTGGATATGTTTAAAGGTGTATTAAACTTAGGAAACCCAAATTTCGTAACAGTTGATTGAAAAACAACAAAGTTATTGAAGTTTAATTCTATTCTTGACCGATCGTTCCTATGGGAGCTATATGATATAGTCATCCGATCGGGATGATTCCGAGATATACAATGCCTGCAGCAAGAAGCCTGGGTGCAAAATTTCAGCTCTGTAGCTTTAAGGGTTTCGGAGGAGAAGCTGTTGATCCAGACAGACAGACAGACAGACGGACAGACGGACAGACGGACATGGCTATATCAACTCAGCTCGTCGTGCTGATCAAGAATATATATACTTTATATAGTCGGAAACGCTTCCTTCTGTGCGTTGCAAACTTCTGACCAAAATTAATATACCCTTGCAAGGGTATAAAAATAAAAAAAAACTGCTTGTGTCAAATCTGCCAGAATCTGATTTAACAAATAGAATTAGAACTATACAAATTTCTGACTTTCCTCAAAATGTTTATATGTATATGACATATGTATGTATGTTCACACATATGTACATATATACTTTTTTGAACTTTTTTTTACTCCTTATTTGAAATTTTCGTTAGTTTCAGGCACTTACCATTTGCCGACATGTCTGCGTTCGATATATATCAGTTACACCGGATAAACTTTGAAAGTATTTCTTTGTTCCATAGACCGTATCCATGTTTTTTAACCGTAAGCGGTTCAAGATGATCTGAAATAAAACAAACTTGTAATAGCAATTCATTGATTCACTTTCATTCAAAAAGACTCAAGAGTTTCCTTTCTTTTTAAGGAACTTTAAACGTTGATTGCGGTCAACTTCCTCGAAAATATCAGCATGGATATAAACCTGCTAGTCTTGTTTTCTGTGTAAGAAATAAATACAAAAAAGAACTAACAAATTCTCACTTTTCACGAAAAAAAAAAAAAACAGAAAAGAGGATTTAAGAAATGTTTTTCTGATGTTAACTAGAATAAATTGGATGTTGCACGTTTCGAATTTGTTAACCTTATTCACATTTATGGTAGAGTGTAAATGTCAGAAATAACAGACATTTAAAAGCGAAAGCCTTTCCAAAAATAAAAATTTAATTAGACACTTTGAAATGCTTGGTGAACGAGCCAACAAATTTGGACTTTTCACTTGTATCTCGCGCTCAGCAATGTCTAGAGCTTGGGAAATGAAAACCAATACAACAGCATGCAGAAGAGTGCGAGTGGCTTTAACGACTGAGAAAAACCAGTTCTTTGGCTGGAATGGTTTGTTGGGGGTTATTGCTCGCGGGACCGTCATATTTATACTCACATAGATACCTACAGACATACATACATATAAATACATACCTACAATACATGTCTATCGCGCTACAGGTCAAGCAGAGAAAGAGAACTCAGAAACGCTCAGAGAAACCTACTTCAAAATAGTTAAGAAACCAAATGTAAAGGTAGTGATGATCCCGGGTTAATATTTACATATGTATGTATGCATGCATAAAAATGCACACTAATCTTGGTACATACAAGTAAGTTATGTACATAACATCTACATAGTTCTTGCTGCTGTCAAAAGTAAAAGTCATTTTAAGATATCATGAATGAGAAAATAATGTTCGGTTGGTTAGAATTACTAAAGATTCCCCTTGATTATTAACAAGAATATTAGTACTTTTAAATTTTCTCCATGGCTCCGTGGAAACCTTGTCTTGGATTAATCGAACCCGTGTCAGGTTTGCGTTAAATTTTAAAAAAGACATTTTTAAATTCACGTGGTCCAAAAAAGCAAAAACATCAGAGATGTTAACAAGATGTTAAACAAGCAAATCGTCCCTGCCGACTTCGACCAAGTACAGTATCTTAAAGTCGACATCAATTTTAAATAAAATTCTTCTAACATGCCGCAATAGCAATCGGATGCAATCTTGGTCACTCTTATTATCTAATGTTTCACCTGACATTTAAGTACAACGTGTACCCAGGTGTACGCAAGTCGACAAGACGACTTTGTTGCTTCTCTTTTTTTTTGTTGCCGGCTTTTAGTACAAACATGACTACGATTTGATTTGAACTATAGAGTTGCAAGAGTTTCTATTAGTATGCATGTATCTAACGGAAGTTATTCATCCATTGAATTAAATACATTTTATTCATTTATAAGGGGCATCCATTTTTTTTTTTTTGAGTAGATAAACAATTTTAAACTTCACAAGAATCGCTTTCCAAAATAAAAGCGTCAGATGGAAGCTGATGAAAGTCATATGTCTATGGAATTCAATAGTGATTTAAGGCAGATGTCGATGTCAATACGTCTGTTATCAGAAAGTAGTGAAATAGAAAGTTTTTTTTTTCGAAAATGTGTTGGTGAAAAAAACTAGAAAACCGAAAATTAAAAATTAAATATCAAAGAAGCTAACTTCGGCTCTGCCGAAGTTTGTATACCCTTGCAGCAAAATAATTGGTATAAATGTTTAACAAAATCAAAAAAAAATGAAGCAAGCAAGTCGTCCCAGCCGACATTGAGTATACCCTGTACCAACTAGTTATATTAACTAAAATAGAATATCCTCGAAATCGCCATCAACTTTATGCAAAATTTTCTTTAACATGCAGCAACAGCGAACGCATGCTGTCTCGCTCACTCTTGCCAGCCAATGTCGCCTTGGCAATTCAGTGCAAAACTCATATAGGTATATCTCCGATATTTATTGTCCGATTTGGACAAAATTTGGTCAGGTGGAGCAGTTTGGGTATATAATTAGGTGTGCCAAGTAAGAATACGATATCTTTTATACAGCTCTAGTAATACGTTTTCTCGATTTGCGGGGGCGGAAGTGGGCGTGGCAAAAATTTGAAACAAACTTGATCTGTCTATGCAATAGACGGATGTTCACACCAAATTTGGTGGCTCTAGCTTTTATAGTCTCCGAGATCTAGGTGTTCATACAGACGGACGGACAGACGGACGGACAGACGGACGGACAGACGGACGGACAGACGGACGGACAGACGGACATGTCTCAATCGACTCGGCTAGTGATGCTGATCAAGAATATATATACTTTATGGGGTCAGAAATGTATATTTCTGCCTGTTACATACATTTTAGCGACTTTAATATACCCTTTTACCCTATGGGTACAGGGTATAAAAAAAAAGAAGAAAGAAGACATCTAAAAATTTTCACTTCTTCGCCGAGCATTGAACCATCAAACACCAAGCCCATCGTGCCACCAATCTCTACATACTACGCCACCTTCCTTACTTACCAAGCGTAAGCTAATTCGACATATATGCAAACCCATTGCATCTCGCTCTTTCAATTTCGTTCTGTGTAAGAACACAACTAAAATATTTCTGCCTCTCTCACACACCGCGTGGTGAAGAATTTTTGCATATGTATGTGTGTGCGTAAGCATTAAAATACATATATTTAATTTCATTTACATTTGATTACTGATTTGTAACCTTAATATTTATCCGATCTTGTTCAAACTTGGTGTAGGGTGTATGGGTAAAAATTAAATTAAAATGCAACAACAAAAAAACAATAATTTTATATATTTCTTACTTGGTGCCGCGCGGATTCGAACACGGGTCTTTTGTGTTTGTACGGCAGATTTCTTGGAATTTGTTTTTGTTTTTTTGCTGCCAAAGAAAATTGCTTATTTTACTCGAGGTACCTCCACGTTTTAGGTAATAGCTCCGGTGACAATTATCCGATCCGACTAATTTTCAAACTCACCATACTTGCTAGATCAAGGAACTTAACTTTTTATGTTTCAACCATGTAGCTTGAAATTCGAGGCTGTCATCCTGATTCAAACAGACAGACGGACATGTTTCAATCGACTCGGCTATTGATGCTGATCAAGAATATATATGGGCATTTCCTAAACTGGCGTGACGTTACGTTCGCACGATTAAACTTAAAAAAAAATTTGAAAAAGACAGATTTAAAAAAAAGTTTTTTAATATATCGATAGTACTCATGTAGAACTATATTCAGAAAAAAATTGATAAAAATCGAATGTAAGAATTCGATTTTATAGCCAAAATATGATCTGGCGTGACGTTACGCGCACGAAGTGGGTTTTCTGACTTTCACTGACAAAAGTTCAAAACTCTGCGAATTGGCTAAGCTTTTTTGAGTAAATGTTTTTATATATATGTTATATATAGCCGAGTCGATTGAGCCATGTCCGTCTGTCCGTCCGCCTGTCCGTCTGTATGAACACCTAGATCTCGGAGACTATAAAAGCTAGAGCTACCAAATTTGGTGTGAACATCCGTCTAATGCATAGACAGTTCAAGTTTGTTTCAAATTTTTGCCACGCCCACTTCCGCCCCCGAAAATCGCGAAAATAAATTACTAGAGCTGTATTAAAGATATCATATTCTTACTTGGCACACCTAATAATATACCCAAACTGCTCCACCTGAGCGAATTTTGTTCAAATCGGATGTCGGAAATATACGTATATGAGTTTTGCACTCAATTGTTGTTTTTGCATGTTGAAGAGAATTTTGCATGAAATTGATTGCGACCTTGGGGGTGTTGGATTTTATTGAATATAAGGTACAGGGTATACTCAATGTCGGCAGGGACGACTTGCTTGCTTCATTTTTAGTTGAGTTTTCTCTTTAATTACTTTAAAAATTTTGTTTTTAAATTAAATAATAAAACAATGAAGCTGCAAGGGTATACAAACTTCGGCAGAGCCGAAGTTAGCTTCTTTGATATTTTTTTTTATTCAAATTCTAAATCTGGCGTGACGTTACTGGCGTGACGTTACGAAAATTTCCAAGGGAAATTTTTTTAAAAATTATTCCAAAAACATTTTTAAACAAAACTAGAACATTGTTTTAAACACAAAACAAAACAAAAAATTAAAAAAAATTGAACTACTTAAAGAAATAAATTTTTTATCCATAATATTGTTAGGCACCATATTGGTGGAAATCGGAATATTATACATAGTATGGAAATATAGAAAAATATTCGATATTAAGTATCAGTTTTTGAAAAAAAATGCACTTTTAGCTGCTTTTAGCTGTTTTTCTTCTCCACATGAAAGAAAATGCATCCGATGGATGTCGAGAATTTTTCGTATTCTCGCAATCTGGCGTGACGTTACGCATGTTCGAACTCAAAAAAAAAACCAAACGGTTCGTTTAAACTCGGATTTTTTTTTTTGATTTGTATAAGATAACTAAAACTTGCTTTAAAGTTAAAGTTTCCCTTAATTTGTATCGTTAGTTTCGAAATAACAAACGAAAGTGTGTTTTTTTCTGGCGTGACGTTACATTAGAACTTTGATAAAAGGCAAATGAAAATTTTCCCCTTCATTGTTACATCTTTGCTGTTCTGGATTTTTTTTTATCAAATTGTAACGATAAAGAAAGTTTTGCAATATGAGTATAATCGTACAGTTACTCTTAACCGAAATAAAAATACTATATAAGATGGTCTTAGAAATAATCAAAATAGGCGAAATACCTAAACTTCAACTTTGAGGCTCGAAATCTTGCCATCGGGACTTCGAAAAGCTTTAAACCTTTTGATTTATTTATATTTGAACTTTCTTCTTTCATAATCAAAAAAAAAAATTACCTAGGTGAACTTTTAATTTTTTGGGTTGAGGTTGACCTTTTTCAGGAAATGCCCATATACTTTATAGGGTCGGAAACGTATATTTCTATGCGTTACAAACATCTGACCAATTTTATAATACCCTCTGCAAGGGTATAAAAAGGTAAATCTCACTGATTTTTAGTCATTTGCACATTACGTATATATGTATGCAAGAGGCTGTGCAATTATTTTATAATGATATTTATATCCTGGAAAGAAGTATGTAAGTAAGTAAATTAATATAAGCCCTGCCCTTTCGTCAGTTTGTTTGAATCACGTAATTTTTTTTAGAAAGTAAAAAACCCAAAGGGCATAAATGTTGCAGTTAGGAACGATCTGTGCAAAATTATTTTTCAAAGCAATAAATTATTTGTTACTGACACTTAACTGCGAAAGTACTTATTAGACTGCTCGTATTCCATTCAAAGCATCAATGAACAGTTAATGGTCTTACAATTTTTCTTCTTTCCATAAGCCCGCTGCAACTAATTGTGTAATTGTTTATAAACATTAAATATATGAATATAAGCCATTCTGAGCAAGATTTGTAGTTTCGTAATCGTTTTAACGGTGCCTGCTGAAGTATTACTGGAGCAGAACAACGAAAGGAGAGAAGGTACAAATACATAGCAAATAAAATAGAATAGAACAGCCCGCGATGAAAATATACAAACATATGTATATATGTATGTATGGGTGTACATAGAACATGCATATGCATATATATGTATACATATGTATATACATACAGTGGCTTACAGGTGGTTCCGTGCGGAGGTAGTGTTATGCTGCTATAAAAACATGTACATCAATTTTCAGTTTAGCTGTTTTGTATTCTAAAAATAAGATGTGAGTCACTCAATACATTCATACATATCTATATACATATGGGCATTTCCTGAAAAAGGTCAACCTCAACCCAAAAAATTAAAAGTACACCTAAGTAATTTTTTTTCTTTGATTATGAAAGAAGAAAGTTCAAATATAAATAAATCAAAAGGTTTAAAGCTTTTCGAAGTCCCGATGGCAAGATTTCGAGCCTCAAAGTTGAAGTTTAGGTATTTCGCCTATTTTGATTATTTCTAAGACCATCTTATATATTATTTTTTTTCGGTTAAGAGTAACTGTACGATTATACTCATATTGCAAAACTTTCTTTATAGGTACAATTTGCTAAAAAAAAATCCAGAACAGCAAAGATGTAACAATGGAGGGGAAAATTTTCATTTGCCTTTTATCAATGTTCTAATGTAACGTCACGCCAGAAAAAAACACACTTTTGTTTGTTATTTCGAAACTGACGATACAAATTAAGGGAAACTTTACCTTTAAAGCAAGTTTTAGTTATCTTATACAAATCAAAAAAAAAATCCGAGTTTAACGAACCGTTTGGTTTTTTTTTGAGTTCGAACATGCGTAACGTCACGCCAGATTGTGAGAATACGAAAAATTCTCGACATCCATCGGATGCATTTTCTTTCATGTGGAGAAGAAAAACAGCTAAAAGCAGCTTAAACCGAATTTTTTTCAAAAACTGATACTTAATATCGAATAGTTTTCTATATTTCCATACTATGTATAATATTCCCATTTCCACCAATATGGTGCCTAACAATATTATGGATAAAAAATTTATTTCTTTAAGTAGTTCAATTTTTTTTTAATTTTTTGTTTTGTTTTGTGTTTAAAACAATGTTCTAGTTTTGTTTAAAAATGTTTTTGGAATAATTTTTAAATAAATTTCCCTTGGAAATTTTCGTAACGTCACGCCATGTAACGTCACGCCAGATTTAGAATTCGAATAAAAAAAAAACTATAAACTTGTTTTTGATTTGCTAAACTGAAAAATAAACTTATATTATTTAAAAACATTATAAAAAAACATTTACTCAAAAAATCTTAGCCAATTCGCAGAGTTTTGATATTATGTCTGTGAAAGTCAAAAACACCATTTCGTGCGAATAACGTCACGCCAGGTCTTATTTTGACTATCAAATCAAACCCTTACATCCGATTGTTATCAAATTTTTTGTGAATATAGTTCTATATAAGTACTACCGATATATGAAAAAACTTTTTTTCAAATTCGTCTTTTTCATATTTTTTTTAAAGTTTAATCGTGCGAACGTAACGTCACGCCAGTTTAGGAAATGCCCATATACAAACATATAACTAACTAACTTATGCATGCAATTCTGTAAACTTTTTCCACTTTTTTTATGTCAAAGCTTGGAACACACATAAGCTAATGAATTGGAGGAAAACCATCAAAAATTCACAAAAAAAAATTCATTAATATTTTAAAGAATTCTTTTTCCAGATAATGTTAACCATTACTTCCTAACCGGGAAAGACTCAAGATAAAAAAAATAAAAAAAAAAGTTAAAAAGCACAAATATTAGTCCTTAAAACACATCCAAAAACAACGTTACTTTTTACTATAAGTTGACGACAACAACAAATGGAACGATTACCCGTTGTTAACAAGCATCACTAGGCGCGAAAGCGAAACAATCTGCTGCGGCCAACAACTAGTTAAAAATTGTGGCCCACACCCAGCAAATTTAAAGATATCAAGAAAGTGTGTAGAAAATTTACCGCTTTGATTGAGCCTTTAAAAAAACACATTTTTTTCTTTTTCCGATATGTTTATGTATACTTTACTAACCTTTTTGAAATAAGTCAATCAATATTTATGTTTCCCCACCGAAATAAGTCACCCACTACTGTATAAAGCAAAAACATTTTTTTCACATTTAAATAGTTCATGTAATTCACGATTTACCATTTTAACTTTTCGTACTCTAAATAAATTTTGCTTTTCATATTTTTTTGTCGCACAATTTGAATATTCGTTTTTATTTATGTGTCTTAATAGAATATTAATCCAATAATAATATTCTGCAAAAATTGTATGCACTTAAAAAAATTATTTTGGGTTACTATTTAATTTTTTTGTCTTTTTATTTTATTTTGTTCAAAGAATTGTTTGACACACTGTATTCATGTTCTCGTACGCACAGGTAGACATTAAGTGAATGCGAAGAAGTCTTAAATGTTCAAGTCATTAAAACGTTCACCGTTATCCGTTAACTGATAGCCAATTAAAACAAACAAATTTTCCAACATTTTTTGTAATTCCACTTTTTTTTTTTGCTTGCACCAGTGTATAAACTAAAAAACTAATTTATTTAAATTAAAATTTGTTTTTTTTTGAGCCAATTTGCTTACATGCTCAGTTGAGCAGAATTAAAAAAACTTATGCATGATGGCTAGATCGACTCTTCTATTGATACTGATCAAAAATATATATATAATTTAAAAGGTCAGAAGTGTATATTTCTATGCGTCGCAATTATCTGACTCGATTTTATTATAGTTTTCGAACATACATACTAAATTGAATTTTACAATTGACAAATAGTTTTTGGTACTCAATCTTTTTCATTTGCACTGCCAAAGTTGCACTGATTTAGCACCATTTTGTAACCATTTGGTCTGTACTGTTAACAAGAAAAAAGTTTTGGCAAAATTTGTACAGGTTGAATTTTACTTAGCCAGGTTACTTCTCCCTTTTTTTTAAGTACTTCCGACAAAACGGTTACTAACTTTGAGGGTGAAGTTAATTCGGAAATATAATCGAGAGACAGGTATTCGTGTCTCTATATTCATATGAATCTGAGTCTATGATTTGGTAGTTTCTCAGAAAAATGTCTGATTGTAAATCACTTTTGGGACTTTCACCGGCGCATTGCAGTCATCATTTGGTGGCCGGTGAGTCAGTTAGGAATCTGCTGAAAGTTTCTGTCATTATAGAAGGCTTAAATTGGGTCAATTGCCGCCTCTTCCTGTACGGAATCGGAATCAATTTCTGGCTTAACTTCTATGTTTCGCTTTGCAGATGCAAAGCGTTTCCAGATACACAGTCTTTTTTCTCTCATGGTGTTTACAAGTTCACATAAAAATAAAGCTTATTGTTCATTTCTTTGGTCAAGCAACGGTTCTCGGTCTTTGCTGCTGGCACTGGCAACTGTCAATTGGCCCAGTTCATAAATGTGGTAATTGCGCTACGACACATTAAACCTTACCAAGCCAGTAACAAGAAAATTTGTTTGACGTTTGAAGAGCCACTTAACCAATGGGGAGTTCTTGTCGCCCTTTTATTTAGGTTTTTATTTCAAATTTTTTTTGTGAAATGGCATCGCAACAGGTTTTGATGACTTTTGGAGGGCCCTGAGTGTCTTTTGAGGCCGACTTTATTTCCATTTTCATTTTGTTTCGGGAAATCGTCATTTTTGAGTAATGTAACCTGTTTTGCACCTTCGACTTTTGGTGCGACTTTTCTTGGCTGAATTTTTTGTACTTTATCAACGTCTTTGTCCAGAGTATAATTATCTCAATCCATTACTAACTCACCAAAAGATGCTTGTTGTTAATATAAACCCAATGTGAATAAAGCCAGATAATTTTCGTCCAGTGAAAAATATTGTTCAATTTAAATAAGCAAAAAAAAAAAAACCGAAAACATCTAAGACCAACTGCACACGGCCGGCGCTGAACAACGACTAAGTTAAACAGAGTCGTATGCGAACATAGACGATGGAATGCTTTCATTTATTGGCCGAACACAAAGTCAAGCAGATCAAGATCAAAGTAACATATTTTTTTATTGGTAATTTGTAATACAGGTGACATATGTCTAAATTTAAGTGGCTATATAATTGGGATTGCACATTATCTTGAACAATTTAAGTCGCGATTAACCCTCCAAGAGTTTGCTGTTCCATGATTTGGCTATCATGGCAATGGCGTCCCTCTTGAGTTTGGGGCCAAATAAAGGATTCATCTGGGCCATGTAGCAACAAAGCCAGAAGAGCCAACAGCAAGCCGCGGTCAGCATTAAAATACATCGTATAAGGTTCTGATGGGGTCCTTTTGGGGTCATTATAGGCATACCTATGCCAACAGCTCCCCATACCGCGGTGAAAAAGAGCACAGGAAAAAAAGCTGCGCCCATTATTAAGAAGTTTTGGCTTTGTCCTTTCGTTCTATTCAAGGTAGATAGAAAATCAATAAGTATCGCAAATAATAATCGATGTCGTTGTTGAGTTTGAGTTGAAAATGCATGCAGCCCTTAGGACCATTTATCGACACAAAATCAAATAAAGTCTCTAAACTCCTTGACACAGAGTACCACAGCAGTTTTTGTGTGACTAAAATTTAAAATATCGATATATGGAATCTTATTATTATTGCAAAAACCTAAAATAAAAATAATACAAAAATTGTTACACCCTTTCAGCATTTAGATAAGAACTAGTTCGTTTTAATATAGACCGAGACAAAACACTCATGAATTAGAGTGACCAAAGCAGAAGTAAAAACAATAAAATAAATAATAGTTTTATATATCAATAAAAAAGGTCAGTATTATAATGACTATGCGACCTGATGACCACCGTCGAAAATGGGACAAGGACGAGTACGAGAAGTTAGCGGCGGAACGGCTTATCAGCCAAGTAGCTCCAAAAGAAGAGGGTAAGTGTTACATTCCCGTTTTTTTTTCTTCTGCGGCTCTAAATACCTTTCTATCTTTGACCATATTGACCCACAGAACCTGTACAGAGGGAAAACTTAAAACGGCGCGACTACAAGGTAGACCTGGACAGCAAGCTTGGCAAAAGCGTTGTAATAAACAAAAACACACCGACCTCGCAATCCGGCGGCTATTATTGTAATGTGTGTGACTGCGTGGTAAAAGACTCGATAAATTTTCTGGACCATATCAATGGGAAAAAGCACCAGCGTAATCTGGGCATGTCTATGAAAGTGGAGCGTAGCACAGTAGATCAAGTAAAGGAACGTTTCCAACAAAACAAAAAGAAAATGGAAGAAAAGCAAAAAGACTACGAACTAGAGAAAAGGTTGCGTGAGGCCAAAGAGGAGGAGGATCGATATAAAGAGCATCGTAAGGAAAAAAGAAAAGAGCGCAAACGAAAGGCGGATGACAAAGACAATTTTGTTTCTGGAGGTTTAAGTGATGAGATGGCAGCTATAATGGGCTTCTCGGGTTTTGGTGGGTCCAAGAAAAACTCTTAGGTTTTAGATATGTATCTGCTTTTAAGTAATAGACGGATAAGAAATATAATTTTATCATGGAATTGCGTTTTGCAACATTTATTTCGTAGTGTCAGATATTGTATTGTCTTAACTGTGCGAAATTAGTACAATAATTAAATATGCAGCCAAATGCAAAAAAAATGCGTTGATCCCTTTCCCACTTAAGAACAAGTACCATTAAGTAAATACGAATCCATTCTCGGTTGGTATATCCCAAGGAATAGAAAAAAACTCTCCCGGCAGCTGAGTACAGTGTGTTGAGTTGTAGTCTCGCAAGTGCTTACGCAACTAAGAAAATAAAAAATGGATATATTTTCGTTGTCATAGTCAAGCGTAGTGAATCTAATGGAAACATACCAAAAATACGGCCATCTGTGCTCGCACCTCCTCAGAATAATCAGCCCCAATGAGCATAGGAAACGATTTTCCCTCATCCGATGCGTAAGTAATAAGTCGCGACATGCACAGTTTTTCTTCGACACCAGGAATATTGCTGGGTTCCAATGGTTTTGACAGCAAATTTTTTATCTTAGACAATTGCGGTACGTTGAAGATATTGGGATAACGATATTTCAGCAAACCTAAAGCCAGGAAATTTCCACGATTAGTGTCGATTCGGTTATCCCTATAAAACAAAAGGATTTAGCTATAGATCTCGCAGCAGATTTTCAGTCTTTGTGTAACTTACTCGGCAATGATTTCGTCATCAGTGCGACGTATTAGGGAAACTGGACCATTGTATTTGATGGCCAACTCGATATTATTAAGATTGAAGTAATTCCGAATGGCAATACGTACAATGCCACTAAGGCACAAAGGCATTCGAGGCTGAGCCAAGTACAGGATATCGTCAAATGTGGCATCCAGAACCACGCCTTTGACATCAGGGTAGATGGAGGCGGCATATAGAGTGCTGAAACCCCCAATACTCCAACCATATAGTATGATGTCCTCCACAAAAAAACCGAGGTGATTAATGGCGAATTGGATGACTCCATCGATTGCGTTCTGATCTTGCTGCGGATGCGGTTTACCAGTGCTACCCGCAAACCCCGGATGGTTCCAACCAAGAACTGAGAATTTTAAGGCAATAGGTGTGCCCATAATTCCCACTTCATAAAATCCAGCATTGCCTTCCGAGCAAATAACAAGAGTTTTTCCATTGCCTTCGTTGTCATTGCGATTGTCAATAAAAAGTGTGTCAATCTCGTTGGAGTCTATAGTTTTAACCTTATAACGTATGCCATTGTCATCTTCGATGAGTTTGGCGCGTCCCGATATAAGCATGGGATCTGCAAAATATTGATAACAATGTTTAAAATTAAAGCCTTTTGAAATTTGGTTTCATACATACTCATAAATTTTTGAATAAGTTTTACCGAACCAGGATAGATCATGAATAGACCAAAGGTATGGATGGCGATGTAAGCCAACACTTCACATGGCAGTGAGGCTAGTGATATCGCCTCCCGCCTTCTAACAGATTGTATTGGCTTCTTGGCATCCCTAGGATGAATATAATCAAATAATTAATAGAGATGTACTCTGCTAAGTTTTTTTACTCACCCTGCCAATGACTTTACATCGAAATCAACTGGCCACGCACTGAACTCAATATCAAAGCGTCGCAGCTCGTTGTTGCCATCTCCAGATGGTTTGCTATTTCTGGCCTGATCCAAGGCTTTGATCATATTTGAATACGCCCGCGACTGTTTACGTCCAAATCCTCGCATAAACAGTGAAATAATTACAATGAGGCCCACACTTGTGGTGATCTTGGCTAATGTTGGTATGGAATCGGCTACAATATACCCACGTCTATAGAGGAACGTGACAATCAATGGCGATGTGTAGTATCCCACTGACCACATAACAGACAGCTGGTGAATGAATATTAAGATGTAGGAAAATATAGTTGCAATACAGTATGCATAAAAACATACCGTTGAAAGAATCTGTTCGCCAAATTTCTCGACTGCTCCGGCCTCATACATTTTGCGGTGTGGCTCCGCCACTCCCTTATATTCCATATAAAGATTGGGCCCAAAAATGTAGTTTAGAAAACTCGTCATATTGTTTTTCGTATAGTAATTAAATATCAAATGAAAATGTATGTATTTTTTCGATTATAATTGCTGTGAAAGTTAAACCAGGGCTTCACAGTTACAAGTAAGTAACGCTGCCCAGGGTGGAAGTAAACAAAAAACAGTGACATTTAGAGATAAAACGACCAGAATTTATTTGTATTCACTTAACTATATTGCCTAATATTTCGTAATTTTCACTTTGACTCTAGCATTTATTTCTATCTTTGGTCGTGCCAGGTTTCCTAACCCCTACAAATTTATTTTTAAACAACGGAATATGTTATTTCAGCGAAACATATCATTGTTGCTCCTAGCATTCACAAAAAAAATTCATAATTTTATGTTTTCTCCTTTTTTTAATGCATCTTCTTAAGTTTTAAAATAAGCTGAGCGGGAAAATGTTTGGATTTGCCTGCACGCCAAATGGATGTTTGAAAAGGTACATACATCGATAGTCGCAACTAAACAACGATATTTTAGAAACATGCTAAAATATCGAAAATGCCATAAATTTTTCTCTCCATCTCTTAATTGCAGTCAACCAGCCACCAAGTAAAAATGGAAATGGAGAAGTTTCTAAAGGCACAAGCAAAAAACTTGTCTAGTGCACAGAAACTTCTAAATACATACCCTTCTAGTTCAGAAGATGAAGAAGAATTGGACGAAAATCATATATTGGGTAATTTCCAGTTTGGGTAGTAAAATGTCACGTCACCTTAGATACTTTCTATGAAATCTTATCATCGTATGTTAATTACTTTGTTCCTGTGTTTAACAGTAAGCGGCAAAATTAGAAAAGTAGTAGAATATTTTCGAGTCATCTCTCCCTAGCCAGAAATTCGTTTTTATTATTATTATACACATTGCAGAACTGTTGTACAAGCATTACCAGCCTACCTCGGATACGCCTAGGATCGCTTCCGAGCGCACATCCACATTCCTTGAAAACACGCTGCATTCGGGTGCTGCGACTTGTCTCATCTGTATTGGTAGTATCAAACGCGTACACTCAATATGGTCGTGTCGAAGCTGCTACTGCTTTTTTCACCTGAACTGCATTCAACGCTGGGCAAATGACAGTCTTATGCAAATGAAGGTGAAAACAGGAGCGCAGCAAAATGACAATCAGGGATACTATAATCATCTAGGAGAATTTGTTCCACCGAAGCGCGCGAAATCGCTACACTGGTATTGCCCGCAATGTCGTGCAGAATATCAGCCGAATGAGCGACCAACAACGTACAAATGTTTTTGTGGTAAAGAAGATAATCCCTCAGCACAATCTTTTCTAGTTCCACATTCATGTGGCGAGATCTGTAGAAAGCTTTTGGAACCAAAATGTGGCCATGACTGCAAGCTCTTGTGCCATCCCGGACCGTGTCCACCATGTGCGCAGCTGGCGAAAAGCTCGTGCCGTTGCGGTAAGTCTCCCCCACGGCCTCTGCGCTGCTTAGACAGAGATTGGCAGTGCCAGGAGAAATGCGATGTGCTTCTGTCATGTGGTAAGCACCAATGCAATCAGAGATGTCACCGTCCAGGGCAGTGCCCGACCTGCATCAGACAAAGCAACCAGCCTTGTGAGTGCGGACAAGAGATTAAAATGGTTAACTGCAGCAACCGTCAGTGGAAGTGCCACAACGTATGTCCGGACTGAAATGCTTGTATATCATCTTACCAATTAAAATTTCCACAAAATTTGCTTCTAATTTTCTTCAGATTTGTGGTGCCCAATTTCTCTGTGGTCTGCATTCTTGTGATAAGCTCTGTCATAAAGGACCCTGCGGAATGGGGAAGTGTCCTTTTGGCGTACGTAGCTGTCCCTGCGGTAAAAGTGTAAGTTTCTTTTCATTTCATTTCATTTGTTAATAGTATGAATGGGTAAATTAAATCCCTGCAGAGCCAATCATTGCCATGCAGCGAGGTAGTGGAAACCTGTGGTGATTCTTGCCAGAAACTACTGTCCTGCGGGAAACACAAATGCACGCAACGCTGCCATCGAGAAGCCTGCAATTTGGTAAGCTTTGGTTTCTCCACTGTGAATTTAGTCCTAATGGTGTTATGGTGTTTATCTACAGTGCTTGATTACCACAAGAAAGAAATGCCGCTGTGGTCTTCACGAGAAGGAGCTGCCATGCTCCAAAGAGTTCACATGTGAGACTAAGTGCAAGAATGTACGAGACTGTGGAAAACATGCATGCAACAGAAAGTGCTGTGGCGATCAGTGTTTGCCGTGTGAAAAGATCTGTGGCAAGCCATTAAGTTGCAACAAACACAAATGCCAATCTGTTTGTCATCGTGGTCCTTGCTATCCATGCAGACTGGAATCGATAGTCAATTGTCGATGCGGCAAGACACGACGAAGCGTTCCATGTGGTAGAGAAAAAGCATCGCGAATCCTATGCCTGGAGCTGTGTAGGTTAGTAGTTTTTTGCGACCTGTCTCCTATAAAATGCACACACAATATGTTTTTTAGAGTTTCTGGCAAATGTCATCATGCCGTACGACATCGTTGTCATAAGGGTGAGTGTCCTCCATGTAATCAGATATGTGGTCTATCAAATGATGACAGCGGCTGTGGTCACATTTGCAAGGCTTTATGCCACAAGGCCGTGAAAATCAAAAATCACATACATGACAAAACACAGATAAAAAAAGTAAGCCTAGTTCTCAATTTTCGAACCTAGATTAAAAATTGTTTATTCCTGTTCCCAAGCTGTATGACTATAAAACCTTGCCGCATCCTCGTTGTGAGGAGAGTGTAATGGTGGATTGTATTGGTGGTCACGAGGTGATAAGCACTTCCTGCTGGAACTCCAAGCCCACATCATGCTACCGCAAATGTGGTAGAAAACTTAGATGTGGTAATCATCAATGTTCTCTTACATGCCACGCAGTTCCTAATTTGAAAGACATGCAACAGCAGATGGGATGTGGCAGCTGTGAAGAAGGGTGTGTTGTACCCAGACCCAATGGCTGTAGTCATCCTTGTTCCAGAAGCTGTCATATGCCGCCTTGCTCTCCATGCGGGGTTTTGCTTAAGATCAAGTGCCATTGTAAGCTGATACAATTGATGCACAAGTGCAGCGACTTTTTTTCTGATACAGGCTCATTGCAAGAGCAAAAAGCGCGAAAAGAGAGATTGGGAAGCTGTGGAAATCGGTGTATAAAAAATGTTAGTAAACCAATACTTAAAAGTTTAGTTATTTTGTTATCTTACTTCCTTTTTAGTTTCCTTGTGGTCATCGATGTCTGACCGTTTGTCACTCAGGGAAATGCCCCAATCCCGACCTCTGTCGCAAAAAGGTGCGAATTTACTGTCCATGCAAGAGGATCAAGCAAGAAATTAGTTGCGACAAGCATCGAAGCGGGTATTTGGTCCTACAGTGTGATTCCTACTGTGCAGCTGAGCGCTCTCGTGGTTTAGAAGAACTCGAAAATAAACACCGCTTGGAAGAAGAAAAAAATCGTCTGGAGCTAGAGAAGTTTAAACAAAAATTTGGAAAACGGAAGCACAGGGAGCGCAAAGTCACAGACATGGTGCCAAGCAAAATGAAATTCAACTGGCAGGCCATTGCTTTATGTGCAGTATCCCTAATGGCGATACTGGGAGCTCTGGGTGTAGCCTACTATGCGGATAAATAATCAATATTGACAGACCGCAATTCTTTTTTGATAAAGGTTAAAGTTAAATAACTATCTGAACAAGTTATCGAAATCAATCGAGTACTCGAAAAGGCGAGAAAAATTTTTTACCCTATCACAGAACAGAAAATAAAATTTTTCTTTTGAAAACTAATGGTAGAAGTCTAACGTAGCCACAATTAAAAAAACACTTTGAGAGGTAATCAGACTGTATTTATTGTCTTATTTACTCACTTTATGAACCAATATTTAACCAAATATAAGCAATTATTTGCAGTTATTAGGTTGCCCCAGCTTATTGAGACAAAAATATGAATGCCGGCTGGTCTTAAGCTTTCTTTGGCTTCTTATAAATGGAGGCAGCAACAAACACTGATGCACTTAGGAACGTCGATATCAGAAAGTTGAATAGCAGCATCTGGTCTGACGATTGAACGTACACCGTATAGATACGTGCTAAAAAAAAAGATTAAGATTAAGTTAAACTCGATGGGCGGGCTAACTTCGGCCAAAATAAAGTTTGTATACCCTTACAAGCTATCTTTTTCTTAACTTTATATAATTTAGCTGAATCATTAGGAAACTTTTTTCATACAAAAGGTATTGCATATAGTCGACCCGTATCGCTTTTGTAATAACCATGATAGTGATCTAAAAATTAATCTTGCTAAATGATATATTCAACCGATTGGAACGGATTCAAGAAAATTATTAATAAAGCGAATTCGTGACATTCGCTTGAAAAAGAAAGCTTTTGATGTTAAGACCGATTGGTTCAATGCGAGCTATATGATATATTAATCCATTTGGGATGATTCCAAAATATATTATGTCTGCACCAAAAAAAATAGCCCTATGATTGCGTTGATACAGACGGGCGGACAAGGCTATGTCAACTCAACTCGTGCTAATTAACAATAAATACATAGTCGTGTTTGGGTATAAAAAACCAACTTTTCTATAATACTCTAAATAGTGAACAATCAAAATCTTTTAAAACAACAAAAGACGAATTTAAAATTTGCTAAAAATTCAACTGTTTCTTAAACCTGGTTAAGCTTTTCGGTGAATACAAATCAAACTGGATTAAAAATTAGATTTTTGAAGTGCATTTAAAAATTTCTAAGTGCATAAAATCGTAGCGGAATCACGTCTACGCGGAAATTTTGTAAATGTATTCAAAAAGCATATGTTAATGTATTCCTACTCATTTAATGTAATGATCTCTTGAGACAAAGTGTATTTTGAGTAATAAAACTAGTTTTTGACCAAAAACTTGAACCTTGAGATAGTGACCAACCTCGCAATAATTAGTCCATTATTTTCAAACACGACTGTACATTATATATATAGTCGGAGAGTCGACAAAGAGACAAACGGTGCGCGTGATACTTACTCATATTGGTGAATGCAGACAATGCCCAGGTTGTGCGACTAACGGAGCTGGCATCCTTCGTCCTTAATATGGCTAAAAGCTGAAGAACTTTGCTTGTGGCACCAATTGGTGTACAGAATGGCTAATATAAGGCGCATGAAAAGAAAGCAGAGAAATATATGTTCACACACAAAAACATATTAGTCACAAAACTATTATACAACAACCTTGGGAAAGCAGATGTTGCTCTCTCCTTCTCAATAAAAAATGAAGCAAGCAAGTCGTCCCTGCCGACATTGAGTATACCCTGTACCTACTAGTTATATTAAATGAAATAGAATATCCTCGAAATCGCCATCAATTTCATGCAAAATTCTCTTTAACATGCAGCAACAGCGAACGCATGCTGTCTCGCTCACTCTTGCCAGCCAATGTCGCCTTGGCAATTCAGTGCAAAACTCATATAGGTATATCTCCAATATTTTCTGTCCGATTTCGACAAAATTTGGTCAGCTGGTCCAGTTAGGGTATATAATTAGATGTGCCAAGAAGGAATGCGATATCTTTAATATAGCTCTAGTAATACGTTTTCCCGATTTGCGGGGGCGGAAGTGGGCGTGGCAAAAATTTGAAACAAACTTGATCTGCCTGCACACTGGACGGATCTACATACCGAATTTGGTAGCTCTAGCTCTTATAGTCTCTGAGATCTAGGTGTTCATACAGACGGACGGACAGACGGACATGGCTCAATCGACTCGGCTAGTGATGCTGATCAAGAATATATATACTTTATGGGGTCAGAAATGTATATTTCTGCCTGGTACATACATTTTAGCGACTTTAATATACCCTTTTACCCTATGGGTACAGGGTAAATTAAATTTAAATAAAATTAAAAAACTGGTTTACCAAAATAGCGATAGCATAAATAAATCATTAAAACTAGAAACGCGGACCAAGTTTGGGTTAAGTTAATTTTGTTATCATAATTATACATATCAGCTACAAAGCCATCGCTGGGTAATGACAAATGATACTATGATAGATAGCAATTGACTCACCACTAGGAACGTAAGAATAATAATTGGAAACAGTTTTAGATATATAAGTGTTGCCATGATCACATAGACGGCAGCAACCATTTGTGTCCGCTTCCCCAGAAGATCCTGATACTTAAAGGCATAATAAATGAGAGCATATTCCTGCAAAAGCAGTACGGGATATTCCATGTAAGAAAGAAAATCATATCCTCTTATGTAATTGTAGGATAGCATCACCGTATAGCTAAAAAGTTCTAAGCATAGTCCTACAATGCTTATGCCTAAAGAAAATTGTTAAACTTGTTGTTAGACACGGTGAGTATCAATATATGCATGTATAATATGTATGAACACACATACATACATATGTGGATAAATATACATAGATGAAAGTGTGTTGTTGCTCACCTTTAGAAGACTGTGAATTCCGGATGGTATTAATCTGCGGCACTTTGATAAACAGGCAACTTGACACTGTTATTAAACTCAGCAAATCAGCTACAACAAGTACTACACCTTTTTCCAAATATTGGAAGACTATCTCAGCCGCACCACCAGCCATTGCGACCATCAAACGAACATTAACAAGATTGTTCGAACGCTTTTGTGGGACTGGTATCGATTAACAGCAAGGTCATATTTTCATATTCCATTAATAATTAATTTATAATTTTTGTGTGTAATTCTACTGAATTTCCTTTAATAATTTGAAGTAATATTATTTTTATATGAAGAACCTGAAACTTTTTGCATTGTTTAGTTCAGTTTTTGTTTGTACTCGATACCTAACAGCTGGT
This sequence comes from Drosophila austrosaltans, assembly GCA_035045865.1. Taxonomy (NCBI): domain Eukaryota; kingdom Metazoa; phylum Arthropoda; class Insecta; order Diptera; family Drosophilidae; genus Drosophila; species Drosophila austrosaltans. The sequence goes on from JAWNOQ010000089.1 coordinate 1,517,506, forward strand.
CTTGGTCAGTTTTAACTGATCTTATCTCAAATTTTGTATATAAATTTAAATTTTACAAATATTTTTGATAAATGTGTACTAAGTACAAATTCCGTGTTGGAAAATGACAGTTTCTCAAAATATGTTAAATTTTAAAACCAATGTTGGAAAAAGCCCCTTTAAGGAGGGAACTTCAAAAAAATATCGCTGCCAAACAGTGTTGCCAGTTCGGCTATTTTATAGCTTTCGAGCTTTTTTTTAAAGCAAAATGCTATGTCCGTCAAATTAGCGTCGATGAGTTAGCAACGATCGGAACGGTGGAAATTTGGAACACTTTTTAATTTTTTATTTATTGATTATTTCCTTATTAAACAACTTTTTCGAACAAAATAAACTATAAAATAGTTAAGAATTCAATAATCTATTGTTTTTATTCATTTATGGGCGGTTTTGATTATGCTGGGTATAAAAAAAATACATGTGAAAAATCGACTTCTCACAATTCGCCCCATAGCTCCATTCACAGAGAATGTAGGGATATGCACGGTATGCCAGCTTATGCTCCAGATATTCATTTATATCTCCGCCAAATTTGAAGAAAATCATTGGCAGGATTTTTGAGAAAAACGCTTATCAGTCCACCAACCTATGGTTTTCCCCCATACAAAATGCGACAAAAAAATTGAGTTGCAATTACTGGCAATATAACGGGCTTCACAGAGAATGTAGGGCAATGCACGGTGCACGGGGCTATCATTGGCGCCGTTTTTGAGAAAAAGTCCCTAGTATGTGGGTGCCTCGGATAAAAAAATCTTACTGATAAGGGTGGCGCCCAATTCGCAACTGGAACCAGTTTTAGAACCAGCGTGGAATCTGTGCTGGTACCAGTGTTAGAAGAAAATGGCAAGGGATCTGGACGTTGGCGCGTACAATGCGCAGTACGTTCAAGTGGTCCAAGCAACACCAGGACAAAGCCTGTTACGCGCGAACCCTATCAGACAGCATGCAAAAACGAAGTCGCGTGGACAACGGACGACAACTAAAATAATAATTAAGACTAGGTAGATAACTTAAAATAGTAGTTTTTAGAATAGATATAGAGAACTCTGATCCGATTACAGAATAAAGGCGGTTGTAGTCGGAACAGACAACTCATGTCTTTATTGACAGTGATATTAATATGACGAGTAAAATTTAATTTGTGGTCCATGAGTACACCCAAATCATTAATCTCGTTCAAACGTTCAAGTGGGGTATTATTAAGATAATACACCACTATTTGCAAAGAGGATCTATGAAATGACATGACGTTTAGGGATGGGCAAATCAAAAATATATATATCGATAATTATTGTATCGATATTTTTTAACAATATCGATATTTTCATTTCTGGGCGCCATCACTCGAAAAAATTGCTTATTATTCGAATGTTAGAAATATTTGCAGCATAAATTACAAGAAACAAGTTGATTGTTTTCTGTTTTTGTGAAAAGTTTCCAAACCGTCGACATTTTAAAGCTGCACACTACACATTTGTTTAAAATTTTAAAAGTGCTTTTATTTAAAACTATGCTTTCATTCAAAAGTTAGTCACCAACTGAACTGCTCGTGTCCGGTCTCAGACTATTTATTGCTTTTCTGTAGTTCTAGCAATTATTATTATATACAGGTATCCCTCGTATAACGCGATAGTTACGTTCCAGAAGTATTGCGCGTTATATAATTCCGCGTTATCTACAACATAGTTTTCATATAAATTGGGGGGTTACGTTCCAATAGGTTTTTTATACCCTTGCAGAGGGTATTATAAAATTGGTCAGATGTTTGTAACGCATAGAAATATACGTTTCCGACCCCATAAAGTATATATATTCTTGATCAGCATCAATAGACGAGTCGATTGAGACATGTCCGTCTGTCCGTCTGTCCGTCTGTCTGTTTGAATCACGATGACAGCCTCAAATTTCAAGCTACATGGTTGAAACATAAAAAGTTAAGTTCCTTGATCTATGAAGTATGGTGGTATTGAAAATTAGTCGGATCGGATAATTATCACCGGAGCTATTAACTAAAACGTGGAGGTACCTCGAGTAAAATAAGCAATTTTCTTTGGCAGCAAAGAAACAAAAACAAATTCCAAGAAATCTGCCGTACAAACACAAAAGACCCGAGTTCGAATCCGCGCGGCACCAAATAAGAAATATATAAAATTATTGTTTTTTTGTTGTTGCATCTAAATTCAATTTTTACCCATACACCCTACACCAAGTTTGAACAAGATCGGATAATTATTAAGGTTACAAATCAATAATCAATTTGATAGAAATTAAATGTATTTTAATGCACGCACACACATCCATATGCAAAAATTCAACCACCACGCGGTGTGTGAGAGAGACAGAAATATTTGTGTTGTGTTCTTAAGCAAAACGAAATTGAAAGAGCGAGATGCAATGGGTTTGCATATATGTATGTCGAATTAGCTTACGTCAGCTAGGAAAGGACGGTGGCGTAGTATGTAGAGATCGGTGCCACGATGGGCTCGGTGTTTGATGGTTCAATGCTCGCTCGGTGATGAAGTGAAGATTTTAAGATGTGTTTTTTTTGTTTTTTTTTTTTATTTTGTTAAACATTTATACCAATTATTTTGCTGCAAGGGTATACAAACTTCGGCAGAGCCGAAGTTAGCTTCTTTGATATTTTTTAAATAAAATGCATACAAAATAACAGATGCACAAAATTTAAATAAATGTGTGCACATTTAAAGATTTAAAAACAAACTAAAACAAATTAAAGGTTTGTTAAAAACTTTATTTTTATTTTGCACGTGGGCGTTTTTTGGGAGCATTAGCTTCATCAGAAGATATTCCTTCAACATAGTTTTCGGTATTGGATAAGAAACTAGTTGTGGGACCTTGTGGTTCTTCTACTGGTTTTATAATTGCAAAATCTGTTATCAGTTTTTGGTGGGTTGTTTTTTTAAGCTCCTTTTCAATTTCATAATAAGGTGCTAGATTAATATCTATTTCCCTTATTATTTTGCTGGATCTCTCCAGCGATGGATCATTAGTTGTAAAGAAAGATTTCATTTTCTCAACCAAACTTAAACCCTCTCGTATGCGCTTCAGAGTGAAATTGGGAATTGATTCACAGATATCTTCTTCCGAAGTGATGTCATCTTGTACGAGATTTGAGTCGGATGGAGATTCAGTTGTTAATTGAATTAGGTCTGTTTCGGTGAGGTTTGTACCTTCATTCATAATTTCATAAATGTCATCTTCGTTCATATCGTCAAAGCCTTCTCCACTGAAACGTTGACCTATCGTTAATATACGGCTCACTTCCACATGTAATGGTGTCACAGAATTATTTTTTGCAACAATCTCCGGCCATATGTTTTTCCATGAGCCATTTAGCGTGGACTGCTTTAATTGTTTAAGAGATTTTTCTACAATTGTAATGCAGTTTAAAATTGAAAAATTTTTCCATAGTTCTGTAACTGTCATGTTAGGATTTGAATCCATTTTATCAAGAATAAATTTGAATGTTTGCCGAATATAAAATGCTTTGAACGTTGATATTATACCTTGTCTAACGGTTGAATGATAGACGTGGTATTAGGTGGTAGGAACACTATTTCTACATTGGGATGGTTTAAGTCTTTTGGATGTCCAGGGGCATTATCAAGTATTAAAAGCACTTTGAAATCGATGTTCTTAATCTTCAAATAAGTTTCAATCTCAGGTACAAAGCAATTGAAAAACCAATCTCGAAAAATACTGCTTGTAACCCAAGCCTTGCTATTTGCTCGCCAATAAACAGGTAACTTGGATTTATCGACATTTTTCAACGCTCGTGGATTTAACGAGCGGTTTATAAATAAAGGTTTTGCAATGTAGTCACCAGATGCATTACTACAGAGAAGTAGAGTAATTCTGTCTTTTGCGGCCTTAAAACCCGGTGCAACTTTTTCATTTTTCGAAATGTACGTATTTTCCCCTTCGCGTTATATAAGTCTAAATTTCGCGTTGTACTGAAACCTGAATTTTTCCAAATCGCGTTATATCGAAACCGCGTTGTATAAGACCGCGTTATACGAGGGATACCTGTATAAAATAAACATAACGAAGATTTTAAAAAATATCGGATTTGATATTTAGAAATAAATATCGAATATCGATATGTCAAGATAAAAATAATCAACGATATTCATTGAATTTTTTTGAAAAAATATCGATAGTATTATATATCGATATTTTTTGCCCTTCCCTAATGACGTTACATTTCAAAACATTGAGTTTTAATAAGTTAATTTCACACCAAGTTTGAAAGTTATTAAGATCGACTTGAAGCAGATGTGGAGAACTTAAGTCTTTAAAACTAATACAAAGTTTAACATTATCAGCGTACATAAGCACGCGAGAGTGAGTTACAACTGACGGAAGGTCATTAATGAAGAGCGTAAAGAGCAATGGTCCTAGATGGCTACCTTGTGGCACCCCCGAGGTCACATTGATGGTTTTCGAAAGATAAGTTTTAAATAAAACTTTTTGTGTACGGTTATTAAGATATTGTGAAATCCAATTAAGCAAAAGGCTTGGAATCCCAAGTTCGTTCAGCTTGAACAAAAGCAATGTATGATTGACAGAATAAATGACATCAGTTTGCAATGCATTCCTGAATCCTTCGATCGCTAAAGAAGTAAACTCTAAAAGGTTAGTGGTAGTAGATCTACGTTTCATAAACCCATGTTGAGAAGATGAAAGAATAGAACTACAGTTGAGAAGTTATAATTTTCTCAAAAGCCTTCGGAATAGCAGACAATTTGGAAGTACCCCTATAGTTTGAAGCTACAGATTTATTACCCTTTTTATGCAAAGGAATAATAAAAGATTCCTTCCAAATGGTTGGGAAAGAGGAAGTTTCAACGGACAAAGTAAATAACTTAAGAATTGGGGAAATCAAAGTCTCAGCGCAAAACCTGAGTACACAAGCAGGTATCCCATCAGGTCCTGGTGAGTACACGGGCTTGACTAAAGTAAGCAAGCTGAGAAGCGAATCTTCATCGATCACAGAATTAAAGACGCAATTAGACCTTTTCAACTGATAGGGATATGAAAAGTTAGCTCGATTATCTTTGGAGGAATAGGTCGTTTTGAAAAAATCAGCAAACATATCGGCAATGGCCTGATCATCGTTTGCTTTATTATTTTCAAAACATAAATAGGACGGGTGCACTGCCACCTTTCGTTTGGCGTTAACGAAGTTATAAAATTGCTTAGGATCACGGGAGAACTGAAGTTTACAACGCCTAATGTAATCCTTATAGCATAGTGTATTAAGCACTGAAAAATTCGATCGAGCAACAGCATAAAGAGAGAAATCAGACGGTCGACCCGATTTTTTGAACTTTCTATAATATCTAGACTTCAGATTTTTCAAATTAGTTAACTCACGTGTTAACCATGGCGACTTGTTAGGCAATACATGGGTCACACGTGGAACACAAGCATCAAAAAGCGAAAACATAGTATCATAGAAAAAAATATCAAAGAAGCTAACTTTGGCTCTGCCGAAGTTTGTATACCCTTGCAGCTATTATTTAATTTAAAAACAAAATTTTTAAAGTAATTGAAGAGAAAACTATAGCAAACGCATGGCATCTCGCTCTTTAAATTTCGTTCTGTACAACAACACAACGCAAATGTTTCTGTCTCTCTTACACACCGCGTGGTGACCAATTTTTGCATATGTATGTGTGTGTGTGATTGCTTGGAATTTGTTTTTGTTTCTTTGCTGCCAAAGAAAACTGCTTATTTTACTCGAGGTACCTCCACGTTTTAGTTAATAGCTCTGGTGATAATTATCCGATCCTACTCATTTTTACACTTTTCATACTTCATAGATTAAGGAACTTAACTTTTCATGTTTCAACTATGTAGCTTAAAAATTTATGGTCTAAAACTTGATAGAAACAGACAGACGGACAGACGGACAGACGGACATGTCTTAATCGACTCGGCTATTGATGCTGATCAAGAATATATATACTTTATGGGGTCGGAAACGTATATTTCTATGCGTTACAAACATCTGACCAATTTTATAATACCCTCTGCAAGGGTATAACAAATGGCAGCATTCATATCATTACAGGAGTACAGATAAGACCAGTCTGTGGCAAGAATTAGCTCATTGAGCTTGAAAAAGTTAGTTTTACGAAAGCAACGGGTACGAAACGTCGAACTGGTACCAGCATTTGATAACCGAAAAGGTAGATCAATAATTAAGTCCAAAGTTGGATGGAAACTGTCTTCGGGGACGACTAAGGGATCAATCCTCGAAACAGTACAGTTAGAAGAATCTAACATAAGAGATGAATTTACGGCAATCAAAACTCCACCACCATTTCTGGATATTCGATCGCATCTATAAGTTGAAAATATTGTGGGAAAAACAGAAGCATCAGAAATGTCTGGCTTTAACCACGTTTCTGTAAAGACCAAGATATGAAAGTCAAAAGATTGACTATCTACAAAAAGCTTAGAAAGTTTAGATTTTAGTCCTCTAACATTCTGATAGGCCAGAATAAGGGACACAAACAACAACACTAATGTGTACGCGAGAGCGCGAATGCAAGTAAAAGGGATCAAAAACACAAAATCAAAGTCTATGTAGACAAAACAACAAAACTTTGAGTTTTGTTATTAAATAAAGCAATAAGTAATAATAGCTTTGAGTAAGAGTTTAAGAACAAATTACAATTTATAGATTGCGTAATTTATTAATTCGGCACTAGATTCCACGAAAAAGAATTTTTATATGCGGGATTAAATAAAAAAATATCAAAGAAGCTAACTTCGGCTCTGTCGAAGTTTGTATACCCTTGCAGCAAAATAATTGGTATAAATGTTTAACAAAATAAAAAAAAAAACAAAAAAAACACATCTAAAAATTTTTACTTCTTCACCGAGCGAGCATTAAACCATCAAACACCGAGCCCATCGTGGCACCGATCTCTACATACTACGCCACCGTCCTTACTTACCAAGCATAAGCTAATTCGACATATATGCAAACCCATTGCATCTCGCTCTTTCAATTTCGTTTTGTGTAAGAACACAACACAAATATTTCTGTCTCTCTCTCACACCGCGTGGTGGTTGAATTTTTGCATATGTATGTGTGTGCGTGAGCATTAAAATACATTTAATTTCTATCAAATATGATTATTGTTTGTAACCTTAATAATTATCCGATCTTGTTCAAACTTGGTGTAGGGTGTATGGGTAAAAAATGAATTTAGATGCAATAACAAAAAAACAATAATTTTATATATTTCTTATTTGGTGCCGCGCGGATTCGAACTCGGGTCTTTTGTGTTTTTACGGCAGATTTCTTGGAATTTGTTTTTGTTTCTTTGCTGCCAAAGAAAATTACTTATTTTACTCGAGGTACCTCCACGTTTTAGTTAATAGCTCCGGTGATAATTATCGGATCCGACTAATTTTCAAACTCACCATACTTGATAGATCAAGGAACTTAACTTTTTATGTTTCAACCATGTAGCTTGAAATTTGAGGCTGTCATCGTGATTCAAACAGACAGACGGACAGACGGACATGTCTCAATCGACTCGTCTATTGATGCTGATCAAGAATATATGTATATACTTTATGGGGTCGGAAACGTATATTTCTATGCGTTACAAACATCTGACCAATTTTATAATACCCTCTGCAAGGGTATAACAAGAAAAAAGCGAAAGCGCAAAAAAAACACGACCGACTTCGTTGAAGTGAAGAATATATTATCCATATATTTCAGCCATTTTTCATCAAAATCATTGGCAGGAATTTTGAGAAAAATATAAATGAATTATTTTTTCCTTAAAGTTATCATTGCCCGCCCAAACAATGTGCATAAAAATGAAAATGCTCTTAGCCCTGATAGCATTATTGGTCTCTTAAGACGAAGTCTTAAATCCTCTACACTGTGCGTTCTTTTAGTTATTCTTATAGCTAATATGCCTTCAGCTGTACGGCATCGCACAGTGTACACAAGTCATTAAATTACATAAAGTTTTATGTATATGAGAGTCTTCACAATATTTAACAAATTTTAATAAGATATACCAATAAATTAAATTTGGTTGAAAAACCATATTACTCGAATAGTTAGCTGCTAATTTTAAGCCAATTTTTTCCTCCACAATGCCACTAAATAGTATTCAATATCGGACATTATTTTATTGTTAATTCTTACAAATCGACAAGCACACTTCCTTTGTTATTGTATTCAATTATTTGAACAAAGGTGCAGAATTTAATAAAGAATTAATTCACTTCTCGGTGGAAATAATTTTTTGTTCAGTGTGCAGTCATTCTTTGCCTCCCGCCAAAAAAAGATTCAGCATTCAGGGGCATAGGTATGTTTTCATGAAGAGGGGCTGCAGTAATACATATGTACAAAAATTTATCATCTTGCTTTTAAATCCTATTCGTCGAAATGTTTTTTGAAACGAAGTTTCTTATCGCGCGGTTGGGGCTAAACCGAAAAAATTAAGACTAAAAAGTGTAACGACACTTTTACCGTTACCAACTGTTTTGTCTTTTTCTTTTGCATTGAACAGTGTACGAGTTTGTAGACAGAGAGGCGCACAAGTGAATGCGGGACGCACTCACTTGAGGAGGAGAGCTCGAGTTTGTGGGCAGAGGGAAGCACAACCAAATGCTGGAAGGGAAAGAGGTAGCGAGCTCGAGTTTTTGGGCAAATTTCGCCCGACGACAATATTTGCAACAAACAAGCATCCGAGCAGAGAAAAGGGGTCGGGATCGCGAATCCGAGCAGAGGTCGTACATATAGATATGTGCATAAAAGTATTATAATTCCTTCACTATTTCAGGGGGGCGTCTAGTGTCTCGCGTCCAAAAAAATGTTTTTTTTAATCTTACCCTAAGAATGGCTAAAATACCTGAGTAAAAGGATTTTTCAAAATCGAAAGACGTTTAGAAGTAATAGCCTTAAACCTGAGCAGGTGCATATAGAGCCTGGTTGCGGGCAACAACATTAAAAACGGGTTTTACTAGACTTAAAACTGCTGCCAAGATATGTCAAAAACTCCTTAACCGATTTTGCTCAAATTTTCAAAATATCTTTATACCCTTGCAGAGGGTATTATAAAATTGGTCAGATGTTTGTAACGCATAGAAATATACGTTTCCGACCCCATAAAGTATATATATTCTTGATCAGCATCAATAGACGAGTCGATTGAGACATGTCCGTCTGTCCGTCTGTCTGTTTGAATCACGATGACAGCCTCAAATTTCAAGCTACATGGTTGAAACATAAAAAGTTAAGTTCCTTGATCTATCAAGTATGGTGAGTTTGAAAATTAGTCGGATCGGATAATTATCACCGGAGCTATTAACTAAAACGTGGAGGTACCTCGAGTAAAATAACCATTTTTCTTTGGCAGCAAAGAAACAAAAACAAATTCCAAGAAATCTGCCGTACAAACACAAAGAACCATACATCGAAATAAGAAATATATAAAATTATTGTTTTTTTGTTGTTGCATTTAAATTTAATTTGTATCCAAACACTATACACCAAGTTTGAACTAAATCGGATAATTATTAAGGTTACAAATCAATAATCATATTTGATAGAAATTAAATGTATTTTAATGCTCACGCACACACATACATATGCAAAAATTCAACCACCACGCGGTGTGTGCGAGAGACAGAAATATTTTAGTTGTGTTCTTACACAGAACGAAATTGAAAGAGCGAGATGCAATGGGTTTGCATATATGTCGAATTAGCTTATGCTTGGTAAGTAAGGACGGTGGCGTAGTATGTACAGATCGGTGGCACGATAGACTCGGTGTTTGGTGGTTCAATGCTCGGTGAAGAAGTGGAAATTTTTGGATGTGTTTTTTTTCTTCTTGTTTGTTTTTTTTTTTTTGATTTTGTTAAACATTTATACCAATTATTTTGCTGCAAGGGTATACAAACTTCGGCAGAGCCGAAGTTAGCTTCTTTGATATTTTTTTATATGGTTTCCTGTTGGGCGGAGTATTTCGAAATAGAATATTGTTTTAAAAAAAATTGTTTAAGTATTAATTCAAATACATATATATATATTTTTTCAAAATTGTATGGAAAAAGCAGCTCTCATCCCCTTAATCGTAAGAAACTTCGTTTCATCTGGGTGTCCCATGACACCTTTCTTCTTTTCTGCGGTAGATTTTGATAAAAATACAGGAGAATATATAAAAAATTATGCTTAATCTAATGCACTACCGTGCATATGCCGACAAACTCGGAAAAAGTCAGCGACGATCGGTGTTGGCCAACATTGCATATACTGTCTTACACTGGTTCTTTGGGTTGGTTCCGGCTCCGGAGTTGGCAGCACTCTTATCAATGATTTTTAGCCACCTGGGGCACCCCCACGTTTGGGTATTTTTCTCAAAATATCTGCGGTAAATTTTGATAAAACTTTCTGAAATCCATCATGAAAGTTGACCAATTAATATGGTATAGCGTGCATTGGCCGACAAACTCTGTGAGACTCAAAATGTCGCCAGCAATCGCATCATGATTTTTTTGAAACGAAGTTTCTTATCGCGCGGTAGGGGCTAAACCGAAAAAATTAAGACTAAAAAGTGTAACGACACTTTTACCGTTACCAACTGTTTTGTTCTTTTTCTTTTGCATTGAACAGTGTACGAGTATGTAGACAGAGAGGGACGCACAAGCAGCGATCGTGAGCTCGAGTTTGTGGGCAGAGGGACGCACAAGCAAATGCTAGAGGGGAAAGAGGAAGCGAGCTCGAGTTTGTGGATAGAGGGACGTACAAGCAAACTTTGGAGGGGAAAGAGGAGAAGAGCTCGAGTTTGTGGGCAGAGGGACGCACAAGCAAATGCTGAAGGGGAAAGTAAATACGAGACGCACAAGCAAAGATTCTGAGATTGAGAAAGGGTCATAAATGTGCGAGGCTGGGGTAAGAGGAAAAAAGGTCGCGATCGCGAGCTCAAAAATGTGTGTCCGTCAGTTAAAATTGCAACCCGCATTTACTTGTGCGTTTCGCTACCCACAAACTCGCACATATGTATATGTATGACCTCTGCTCGGATTCGCGATCCCGACCCTTTTTCTCTGCCTGGATGGTTGTAGAAGTAATAGCCGTAAACCTGAGTAGGTGTATATAGAGCCTGGTTGCGAGCAACAACAATTAAACGCGTTTTACTAGACTCGGTTCCTTAAAACTGCTGCCAAGTAATTTTAAAAACTCCTTAACCGATTTTGCTCAAATTTTCAAAATATCTTTATTATATAAAAACCTATCTGAACTAAAATAATTATGATCGCTTTGTTGTTTTTTTGAAACGAAGTTTCTTATCGCGCGGTAGGGGCTAAACCGAAAAAATTAAGACTAAAAAGTGTAACGACACTTTTACCGTTACCAAATGTTTTGTCTTTTTCTTTCGCATTGAACAGTGTATGAGTATGTAGACAGAGAGGGACGCACAAGCAGCGATCGCGAGCTCGAATTTGTTGGCAGAGGGACGCACAACCAAATGCGGAAGAGGAAAGAGGTAGCGGACAGTTTTTAGGCAGAGGGACGCACAAGCAAATTCGGAAGGGAAAAGAGGTAGCGGACTCGAGTTTTTAGGCAGAGGGATGCACAAGCAAATTCGGAAGGGAAAAGAGGTAGCGTGCTCGAGTTTGTGGGCAGAGGGACGCACAAATAAATGCGGGACGAACAAGTAAATACGGGACGCACAAGCAAAGATTCTGAGATTGAGAAAGCGTCATAAATGTGTGAGGCAGAGGTAAGAAGAAAAAAGGTTGCGATCGCGTCTCGCTGCCCACAAACTCACACATGCATATACATACATATGTATTCGCGGTATATGCTCGGATTCGCGATCCCGATCCCTTTTTCTCTGCCCGGATGCTTGTTTGTTGCAAATATTGTCGTCGGGCGAAATTTGGTAGCCCACCTTGCATTAAATTTTTATTGCATCTTACCCTTAGAATGTCTAAAATACCTGAGCAAAAGATTTTTTCAAAATCTAAGAAGTAATAGCCGTAAACCTGAGTAGGTGTATATAGAGCCTGGTTGCGGGCAAAAACATTCAAATATGTTTTACTAGACTCGGTTCCTTAAAACTGCTGGCAAGATATGTATGTCAAAAACTCCCTAACCGATTTTGCTCAAATTTTCAAATTATTTTTATTATAATAAACCCATTTTTTTATAAACCTATCTGAACTAATATAATTGTGTCGCTTTGTTGTTTTTTTTTAGCTAAATAGTCTCCCAAAGTGGGTCGAAAAAGTGACTTTTATCAAATCTGTAAAAAAATATATTTTTTTGGGAATTTTGAATTTTTTATAGTTTATCGTATGGGCTGAAGTCTTACAATTTAAATAATGTTTGGTTTTTGCAATTCGGATCAACGTAACCGTTGGCATTTTGGTAGCATTTGAGCTACTTTTTATACCCTGTACCCAAAGGGTAAAAGGGTATATTAAAGTCGCTAAAATGTATGTAACAGAAAGAAATATACATTTCTGACCCCATAAAGTATATATATTCTTGATCAGCATCACTAGCCGAGTCGATTGAGCCATGTCCGTCTGTCCGTCCGTCTGTCCGTCCGTCTGTCCGTCTGTCCGTCCGTATGAACACCTAGATCTCGGAGACTATAAGAGCTAGAGCCACCAAATTTGGTGTGAACATGCGTCTAGTGTGTACACAGATCAAGTTTGTTTCAAATTTTTGCCACGCCCACTTCCGCCCCCGCAAATCGGGAAAACGTATTACTAGAGCTGTATTAAAGATATCGTAACCTTACTTGGCACACCTAATTATATACCCAAACTGGACTAGCTCACCAAATTTTGTCGAAATCGGACAATAAATAACGGAGATATACCTATATGAGTTTTGCACTGAATTGCCAAGGCGACATTGGCTGGCAAGAGTGAGCGAGACAGCATGCGTTCGCTGTTGCTGCATGTTAAAGAGAATTTTGCATGAAATTGAAGGCGATTTCGATGATATTTTATTTTATTTAATATAACTAGTTGGTACAGGGTATACTCAATGTCGGCAGGGACGACTTGCTTGCTTCATTTTATATAGTTTCCTGTTGGGCGAAGTATTTCAAAATATGTACATTCATCCATATGTATATAGTTTTTAAAAAAATATTAAAAAAAAAAGAAGAAAGGTGTCATGGGACACCCAGATGAAACGAAGTTTCTTTCGATTAAGGGGTAGAGAGCTGCTTTATTCATGCAATTTTGAAAAAAAAATTTATTTTAATTAATACTTTAACAATTTTTTTAATATTTTTTCAAAAACTATATACATATGGATGAATGTACATACATATTTCGAAATACTCCGCCCAACAGGAAACCATATAAAAAAAGTAGCTCAAATGCTACCAAAATGCCAACGGTTACGTTGATCCGAATTGCAAAAACCAAACATTATTTAAATTGTAAGACTTCAGCCCATACGATAAACTATAAAAAATTCAAAATTCCAAAAAAATTTATTTTTTTACAGATTTGATAAAAGTCACTTTTTCGACCCACTTTGGGAGACTATTTAGCTAAAAAAAAACAACAAAGCGACACAATTATATTAGTTCAGATAGGTTTATAAAAAAATGGGTTTATTATAATAAAAATAATTTGAAAATTTGAGCAAAATCGGTTAGGGAGTTTTTGACATACATATCTTGCCAGCAGTTTTAAGGAACCGAGTCTAGTAAAACATATTTGAATGTTGTTGCCCGCAACCAGGCTCTATATACACCTACTCAGGTTTACGGCTATTACTTCTAAACGTCTTTAGATTTTGAAAAAATCTTTTGCTCAGGTATTTTAGACATTCTAAGGGTAAGATGCAATAATAATTTAATGCAAGGTGGGCTGCCAAATTTCGCCCGACGACAATATTTGCAGCAAACAAGCATCCGGGCAGAGAAAAAGGGATCGGGATCGCGAATCCGAGCATATACCGCGAATACATATGTATGTATATGCATGTGTGAGTTTGTGGGCAGCGAGACGCGATCGCAACCTTTTTTCTTCTTACCTCTGCCTCACATATTTATGACGCTTTCTCAATCTCAGAATCTTTGCTTGTGCGTCCCGTATTTACTTGTTCGTCCCGCATTTATTTGTGCGTCCCTCTGCCCACAAACTCGAGCTCCCTACCTCTTTCCCCTTTCGCATTTGCTTGTGCGTCCCTTTGCCACTAATTCGAGCTCGCTTCCTCTTTCCCCTCTAGCATTTGCTTGTGCGTCCCTCTGCCCACAAACTCGAGCTCGCAATCGCTGCTTGTGCGTCCGTCTCTGTCTACATACTCGTACACTGTTCAATGCGAAAGAAAAAGACAAAACATTTGGTAACGGTAAAAGTGTCGTTACACTTTTTAGTCTTAATTTTTTCGGTTTAGCCCCTACCGCGCGATAAGAAACTTCGTTTCAAAAATTGTTAAAGTATTAATTAAAATAAATTTTTTTTTTCAAAATTGCATGAATAAAGCAGCTCTCACCCCCTTAATCGAAAGAAACTTCGTTTCATCTGGGTGTCCCATGACACCTCTCTTCTTTTTTTTAGCTAAATAGTCTCACAAAATGGGTCGAAAAAGTAACTTTTTCATCCGTCTAATGTCAAAGCAGGTCAAGTTTGTTTAAAATTTTAGCCACGCCCACTTCCGCCCCCGCAATTTTAAAAAACGATAACTAGGGCTGCTTTCAAGATATCGTATTCTTACTTGGTAAACCTAATTATATACCCAAACTGGGCCAACTGACCAAATTTTGTTGAAATCGGACAATAAACATCGAAGATATGCCTATATCCGTTTTGTACTTAAATGCCAAGGCGGCATTGGCAGATAAGAAAGAGCGAGATAGCATGTGCTCGCTGCTGCTGCATGTAAAAGGGAACTTTGTTTTGAATTGATTGCGATTTTGAGGTTGTTCGATCATTTGTCTAGTGACTACGCAGCTCAAGAGAGTTTAAAATTTTTGCCACGCCCACTTCCGCCCCCGCAATTCAGAAAAAACTAATTATTAGAACAGTTTTTGAGGAATCACATTCTTATTTGGCACACCTAATATTATGGCCAAAGTGCATAATCTGACTAAATTTAGTCGAAATCGGACAATAAATATTGGAGATATACGTTAATGGGTTTTGTACTGAAGCGCTTAGGGCGACATTGGCTGGCAAGAGTGAGCGAGATAGCATGCGTGCTCTGATGAGGCATGTTAAAGAAAATTATTTATGAAATTAATTGCTATTTCGGGGATGTTTGACTTCATTTAATATAATAACTAGTTGGTACAGGGTATACACAATGTCGGCAGGGACGACTTGCTTGCTTCATTTTTTTCAAAATTGCATGAAAAAAACAGCTCTCCCCCTTAATCGAAAGAAACTTCGTTTCATCTGGGTGTCCCATGACACCTCTCTTCTCTTTTTTTGACCATTTTGTATGGAGGAAACCCAGGGGTTGGTTCACTGATAAGCAATTTTCTCAAAAAACCTGCGGTAGATTTTTGTCAAATTTGGTGGGGATATAACTGAATATGTGGAGCATAAGCTGGCATACTCCATTTATGCCGACAAACTCTGTGAAGGGAGATATGCTCCAAAATGTAAAGAGTCAATTTTTCATATGCAAATTATTAATACCTGCAATGACCCAAATCGCCTGCACACAAATTAAAACAATAGACTATGCGTTTCTTAACAATTCTGCAGTTTATTTTATTTAAAAAAAGTGCCCAATTGTCCAGATAATTGAAAATTAAAAATATAAAAAATGTTCCAAAATTCCACCGTTCCGATCGTCGCTAACTGACCGTCGCTAATTTTACGGACATTATTTTTTTTACACTATAAAGGTCTGCTGGTAGATATAAAGTGTTTGGGAATTGTTTTTTTTTTTAATTTTTGAAGCCTTACTCGTAGGATGCCACACTGCCAAAGTTTAAGACTGTTTTCAGGTTTGAGGTCCAAGAGATTTCTATATTTTATGCCCACTAATTACTTAACCACTTAACCACTATGCATATCTTACCTTTTTAAATCATCTGATGCAGTCTGACAGTTTTTCTTTCTTAAAGAAGTTTGGTGTCAGAATGGGTGTCGAATGTTATTAAAGGATCCGGACATTGCTGTCGAAAATCCAAATAAACTTCCAGCAGTAATCCGCATATAGGGCCAACCTAAATACGATAAAACTCTTACAAGCCCGTCGCCTTTATTAGCAATTACCAAAATACTCTGCAAATTTTTGAACAATTTCTTTTTTAAAATATCAAAGAAGCTAACTTCGGCTCTGACGAAGTTTGTATACCCTTGCAGCAAAATAATTGGTATAAATGTTTAACAAAATCAAAAAAAAAAAACAAAAAAGAAGAAAAAAGACATCTAAAAATTTTCACTTTCTCACCGAGCATTGAACCACCAAACACCAAGCCCACCGTGCCACCGATCACTACATACATACTACGCCACCGTCCTTACTTACCAAGCATAAGCTTATTCGACATATATGCAAACCCATTGCATCTCGCTCTTTCAATTTCGTTCTGTGTAAGAACACAACCAAAATATTTCTGTCTCTCTCACACACCGCGTGGTGAAGAATTTTTGCATATGTATGTGTGTGCGTGAGCATTAAAATAAATTTAGTTTCTATCAAACTTGATTATTGATTTGTAACCTTAATAACTATCCGATTTAGTTCAAACTTGGTGTATAGTGTATGGATACAAATTAAATTTAAGTGCAACAACCAAAAAACAATAATTTTATATATTTCTTATTTGGTGCCGCGCGGATTCGAACACGGGTCTTTTGTGTTTGTACAGCAGATTTATTGGAATTTGTTTTTGTTTCTTTGCTGCCAAAGAAAATTGCTTATTTTACTCGAGGTACCTCCACGTTTTAGTTAATAGCTCCGGTAATAATTATCCGATCCGACTAATTTTCACACTTTTCATACTTGATAGATTAAGGAACTTAACTTTTCATGTTTCAACCATGTAGCTTAAAATTTGAGGCTGTCATCCTGATTCAAACTGACAGACGGACAGACGGACATGTCTCAATCGACTCGGCTATTGATGCTGATCAAGAATATATATACTTTATAGGGTCGGAAACGTATATTTCTATGCGTTACAAACATCTGACCAATTTTATAATACCCTCTGCAAGGGTATAAAAACTAAAAACAACCAGTCAGCTGTTCTGGAAACTGCAAATGCTAAAGCAAAAGAGGTGGAGAAAACAATATTGTCATTTTCGATGTATTTATCTATTCTATGTGTCTTTGTAAAACATCGATTTTAGGTGGCCACTACCGATGTTTCTTTGCATATCTCTGGCGAAAAAATGCAATTTGAAAAGAAACGTAAGGTAAAGGAGCGATATCGTTTTCTTCTATTCTTGTTTATGATATTATTTAAATATGTTTTCAGTGCTTTTGTAGAACGCACGTTTCATACAAGTATTTGTGTACTCAAATGAAGCAAGCAAGTCGTCCCTGCCGACATTGAGTATACCCTGTACCAACTAGTTACATTAAATAAAGTCGAACACCATCGAAATCGCCATCAATTTCAAAGAAAATTCAGTTTAACATGCCGCAACAGAGCACGCATGCTATCTCGCTCACTCTTATCAGCTAATGCCGCCCTTAGTGTTTCAGTACAAAACTTATATGCGAATATCTCCGACAGTTGTTGTCCGATTTCGACTAAATTTGGTTAGCTGAAGCAGTTTGGCTATATAATCAGGTGTGCCAAATAAAAATACGATATCTTTCATACAGCTCTAGTTCTAGTTTTTTCCAAATTCCGGGGGCGGAAGTGGGCGTGGCAAAAATTTGAAACAAACTTGAACTGTCTATGCATTAGACGGATGTTCACACCAAATTTGGTACCTCTAGCTATTATAGTCTCCGAGATCTAGGTGTTCATACAGACGGACAGACGGACGGACAGACGGACGGACAGACGGACAGACGGACAGACGGACGGACAGACGGACATGGCTCAATCGACTCGGCTAGTGATGCTGATCAAGAATATATATACTTTATGGGGTCGGAAACGCTTCCTTCTGCCTGTTACATACATTTTAGCGACTTTAATATACCCTTTTAACCTATGGGTACAGGGTATAAAAACACTTATAGACATATATGAATAATTAAAATGAATAAACTATTTTAAATTTAATTTTAATGAAGCAAGCAAGTCGTCCCTGCCGACATTGAGTATACCCTGTACCAACTAGTTATATTAAATAAAATAAAATATCATCGAAATCGCCTTCAATTTCATGCAAAATTCTCTTTAACATGCAGCAACAGCGAACGCATGCTGTCTCGCTCACTCTTGCCAGCCAATGTCGCCTTGGCAATTCAGTGCAAAACTCATATAGGTATATCTCCGATATTTATTATCCGATTTCAACAAAATTTGGTCAGCTGGTCCAGTTTGGGTATATAATTAGGTGTGCCAAGTAAGAATGCGATATCTTTAATACAGCTCTATTAATACGTTTTCCCGATTTGCGGGGGCGGAAGTGGGCGTGGCAAAAATTTGAAACAAACTTGATCTGGCTGCACACTAGACGGATCTACAAACCGAATTTGGTAGCTCTAGCTCTTATAGTCTCCGAGATCTAGGTGTTCATACAGACGGACGGACAGACGGACAGACGGACGGACAGACGGACATGGCTCAATCGACTCGGCTAGTGATGCTGATCAAGAATATATATACTTTATGGGGTCGGAAACGTTTATTTCTGCCTGTTACATACATTTTAGCGACTTTAATATACCCTTTTACCCTATGGGTACAGGGTATAAAAACACTTATAGACATATATGAATAATTAAAATGAATAAACTATTTTAAATTTAATTTTAATAATTTTAATGAAGCAAGCAAGTCGTCCCTGCCGACATTGAGTATACCCTGTACCAACTAGTTATATTAAATAAAATAAAATATCATCGAAATCGCCTTCAATTTCATGCAAAATTCTCTTTAACATGCAGCAACAGCGAACGCATGCTGTCTCGCTCACTCTTGCCAGCCAATGTCGCCTTGGCAATTCAGTGCAAAACTCATATAGGTATATCTCCGATATTTATTGTCCGATTTCGACAAAATTTGGTGAGCTAGTCCAGTTTGGGTATATAATTAGGTGTGCCAAGTAAGGTTACGATATCTTTAATACAGCTCTAGTAATACGTTTTCCCGATTTGCGGGGGCGGAAGTGGGCGTGGCAAAAATTTGAAACAAACTTGATCTGTGTACACACTAGACGCATGTTCACACCAAATTTGGTGGCTCTAGCTCTTATAGTCTCCGAGATCTAGGTGTTCATACGGACGGACAGACGGACAGACGGACGGACAGACGGACGGACAGACGGACATGGCTCAATCGACTCGGCTAGTGATGCTGATCAAGAATATATATACTTTATGGGGTCGGAAACGTTTATTTCTGCCTGTTACATACATTTTAGCGACTTTAATATACCCTTTTACCCTATGGGTACAGGGTATAAAAATTTAAACAAACCTGGGAGGGACCCCTTCAATGTTTGGCACCCCTTCAATGTTTAAGAAACTACAAGCAGATTAAAGGCAGTCTGCAATGATTGTGGAAAACTTTTAAAAACGACAGGCAATACGACAAATCTTGTTGACCATCTTATATCCTCCTAATGCAAACAAAAACTTTCTGTGTTATCAATGTTGAAAGCATTTTTATATTGTGATAAACAATATGCAGCAGATTCTTAGCGCAAGGAAAAAATAGACAAATGTAATATGCGTGCAGCCATTGGCATGGGTCCATGACGAAGGTTTTCGTAAACCTACATATGTAAAGAATGGATCCCCGTTAGATATTACCGTGTAAAACATACCTAAAAGATGTATCGCTGCCCCCATCTGTATTTGTCCTTAAAAAACAAACTTTAGTCTGCTTGCGGATTGTGAAGTATAACAGCGCATAGTTGGCCAAAAAAGGTTTCCAACACTGTAAACATTTGAGTCCAAGATAAACATCTTGAGGCTTGAAGTTCTGATCCTTGGGAAATGTAATTCTATGGTTGCTTTATGAAACTTTATTGGCAAAATTTTGAAGAGTCTTAGAATGTTGCAAACCTAGTTGAAATAATTCAGTACCTCAGTAAAATTGATATTTGTGCATAACGTTTTTCCAATTTTTTTCGAATTCTATTTGTCCGATTTTTTTAACCCTTTTTTTTATTTAACAGGTGGTTCATACTTAAATTAAATATACACATTGTTTTTTTAATTTTATTTTTTTTTATTTAAAGAAACAATATTTAACGATGTTTTCATGTAAAGTTGATATTTGTGCAAAACTCGAAATATCAAAAAATGTTAAGAAATTAACTAAAAAATGAACTTAATGAAATTGATTAATATGAAATAGAATCTCCCTTTTGTTGTGCAACCAATTACTAGAACAAGCGCAAAACGCAAAAGAATTTTTGCACAAATATCAATTTTACTGAGGTAAGTGCCTACTTGTTGGAGTAGTGCGTAGCGTCACTAGAAACTACAAACCTTGTGATGCATTCTACATTTTACCCGTGAAATGTTGAATACCCATGTTGATGACAGATTCGTTTGCTGCGAAACTTATGTAGATTAAGTAGATTAAGCATTATTTACTGATTATTCTGACAAAGTTTTATCAAATTCTACTGAAAGAATTTTGAGAAAAATGCATTTGAAAAATAGATAAATGTGTCATTTATTATCGGCCAGCAGCGCGAACCAAAAAAATAAATAAAGGGACATTTGCAAGGGATGGAGAGAAACCAAACTTAATTTTTCCGAAGCATATAGAAACAAGCATGGCTGTAAATATAATTAAACATGAACAAACATGTGTTTCAGCAATTTTTCAAAAAAATCATAGGTTAGATATTTGGAAAATATAAATTAAATACTTTTTCTTTTAAGTTATAACTAGCCCGCCCAAACAATGTCACTAAATCTGAAAATGCTCATAGCCCTGATTTATTAATTAGTCACTTAGGGCGAATTTTCAAATACTCTAAGCTGCTTAATCGTAGTAAGGCAATGTACAGTGTATGACATCAAAATATGTATACTTTTATGTATACATATGAGAAAAGAAGCCTCACAAAATTTTAAAAGTTGGTAATATACATATATCCAAATTTTTGCAAACTTTTGCAAAGGTGTAAAATTTAAAAGTAAACATTGTTTTAAATATGTGTATCTTTCAGCAAAATTTGATAAAACTCTACCAGAATAATCAGTAAATAACGCTTAATCTAATGGACTACCGTGCATTTTCTGACTCGTCTTAGAAAAGTTAGCGACGGTTTCTCTTCATCCCTTGCAATGGCCTTTGCATTTAATATGCTTCCGGTTATTGCTCGATAATTATAACATAAAATATAAATTTCTCAAAATTCTTTCAGCAGAATTTGATGAAAATTTGTCAGAATAAATATAGTGTTGGTGTAAATGCATGCTTAAAATACAAACTATGAATTTCTCACAGTAAAGACCAATGCAGGCTTTGCTTAGAATAGAATTAACCCCTACATATTTTCATATACACTATACTCACACTATATTTTTATACAACACAAAATTGTCCCCCACATTATGTTCACACACACAATCACATTTACACTATGAATAAGACCCCCAAATGTATATACATGTGACCCCCTAGATCCTAGAATCGTGTATATAAACTCGACCTTTTTCTTAATAAAATCAGTATTCAAGCAACTCTTGTCTATTCACTACTCTGCAATCAACGGGTGAGCATCGCTGTGTCTTTGGCCCCCATTTGTATGATCTCTCCGAAGTCCACCCAATTTCAAGTGTTGGTTGCGACAGCCCTATGTCACTAGTTTATGTTCTAGAGGCAAACATTTTTATAAATAATAAAATTATAAAATTCAATAACATTTTGGTGACCCCGACGTGATACCTGGGGAGTTTTAACATTTTGGTGACCCCCGACTTTGGCGTTCCCAATTTAAACAAATAAAACATTTGTCAACTCAGACTAATTTTCTCAACAACACGCATATAAGGAATTTTGGTCAACTTGTCGATCATTTCCTTTTTTAATACAACGCTTTGGAAAATATTGATATTCCTTAGCGAGGGCACGGTTTTGCAGGCTAGCAACAATCCGGGGTCCCGACATTTACGAAGCAATTGATTAACTTGGATATCATTGCATTTGTGCATATCATTTATGTCAACTTGGCGACGGTATTGCACACCATAACTAAAAACTACATCTGCTTGTGAGACAACTGACTGTGTCAGCACTTTGTCACCTAGTCAATTTGGCGACTAGAATCACAGCGGAAAAAAGTACATTTGAGTCAACTTGGCGACTATAAGTGTACAACAGGTCAACTTGGCGACCATAAAATCTTCTGTTTGTCGGACAACTGAAATTATCAGCACTTTGTCACCTAGCCAATTTGGGGACTAGAACGACAGCAGAGTATAATCGGATACTCCAAATTTGGATTTCTGCAACGTGGGACAAGGCGTACCCAATCAATTGAATCATCTGGAAAACACGGAGACCAAGCAGTCGAAGGATTCTACGATTCATTATATACATTTATATTAAATAAAATAAAAAAAAAATTTTTAAAACTTTATACTTGTTCAATTTAACTTTATTTACTAGTACTTTGATCACTAATCGGTGCGAGTCGGAGCGTACCTTGTCAATTGACTAAAAAATATACTTCCAACGGATCAAAGTACATAAAGTAAAATGGATAAAATATACGAACAACAGTTTGAGCGAGGTGAAGAGATTCAAAATGTCATCAGAAATGTCAAAAAGGACTCTGCCTCAAGAAAGTCAAAAGTTCTCTATTATGATAATAAAATTGAGACGATTGAAGATCTTTGGGATGAATTTGACAAAGCCCACACTGAT
This sequence comes from Drosophila austrosaltans, assembly GCA_035045865.1. Taxonomy (NCBI): domain Eukaryota; kingdom Metazoa; phylum Arthropoda; class Insecta; order Diptera; family Drosophilidae; genus Drosophila; species Drosophila austrosaltans. The sequence goes on from JAWNOQ010000089.1 coordinate 1,540,563, forward strand.
TTATTGGAATCGTTGGGATACGAGCCATCCGGTCACGATTACTTCAAAAAGGAATATTATTCAACATTAAAAGAATTAACAGAAGAAGTAATAAAGGATTGGAAACTATAAAGGGCAAAAATTGAAGAAAGCAAATTGGCCCATCAAAAAGATGAAGATCGCATTAACATTCAACCATTGATCCAGGACATTAAAGCAAATAATTCCTGAAGAAAAAATGAACTACAAAACAGTTGTAGAAAACTTATGGCAGCAGATAGAACAACTGCACTATCAGATGTATAAACTTGCAGTAGATCCAGTCGAAGCTGGATACAATTTGGAAACATTCATAATGGCAGAAAAGGCGATACTGAAATTTTGCGTCCCACCTGCACATGATGTGACAAAGTCGTCACTACAATTGCAAAAAATTTCAATTCCAAAGTTTGATGGAAATTATTTGAAATGGCAACAATTTCATGACATTTTTAAGAAAATGGTTCATGAATCAAACATACCCGCTGTACAAAAGATGTGGTATTTAAAAGCAAATCTATCAGGGGATGCCGAAAGATTAATTAGGCACCTTGAATTAACAGAAGTCAATTATGACACTGCATGGAAAATGTTGCAAGAACGATTTAACAATAAACGGGTCTTGGTTACAGCAGTGTTCGAAAAATTATTTGATCATCCAAACATTGGAAACGACGCCCTGTCAATAAAGAATCTTCATGATAATATTCATGAATCATTGCAAGCCTTAAAGAATATAGGCATTGACACAGAAACTTGGGATTCTATTATAATTTTCCATATGACAAGAAAATTGGATAGACTTACCCACACTCTATATGAACAATCCCTTTCCGATACAAGGAAATTGCAGAAGACCAAAGAATTCCTTGCATTTTTGGAACAACGTTTCCTTGCCCTCGAGGCGATTGGTACCAAGCAGTCCAGGGTAAGGCAAAAAATATGTGCATCAGCGTCTGGCACAAACTCATCTTCATGTCCGTTCTGCAGTAAGTTAAATCACAAACTGTTTCAGTGTGATAAATTCAAAACTAAATCTGCAGCAGAACGGTTAAACTGGGTACAGAGACAGAGAATGTGTGTCAATTGTTTTAAAACCGACCACATGTCAAAGGCTTGTACCTGGAAGGGATGTTTGAAATGCGATAAAAAACACAATACATTGTTACATTTGGGAAACAACGATTTGAAACCAAATGTAACAGCTACGGTCTCAGCTATGTCCACATATGGAAGCAATAAAAATTATACTCTACTAGCGACGGCTAGGGTAATTGTTAAAGGAACCAATGAGCGAGAAGGAGAATTTCGTGCGCTCTTAGACAGTGGCTCCCAAGTCAATCTAATCTCAGAGAGACTAGTAAAACAATTATCTTTAAAAATAGAAAAGGCATCGCTAAGAATTGAAGGAGTAGGAGGACAACCACAACTCAGCAGATCAAGAGTAAATGTACTTGTGAAATCAAAATACACCGATTTCAGTACAAGAGTGGAAGCCTTTGTTTTACCGCACATTGTTGCAGACCAACCCACAGAAGCAATTACGCAAATGTTTGACCTGCCGAAAAACATACCTCTAGCGGATCCCAACTTTTACAAAACAAGTAAAATCGATTTATTACTAGGTGCAGATCACCATTTCTCAATATTATTACCGGGACAAATAAAACAAAATAGTTGTCCAGTTCTACAAAATTCAGAATTTGGTTGGATCATAGCTGGGAAAATAAACATGGTTACATCTGCACCTGCCACTTGTATGGTGCCTTCCAAGTTTGATGAACTGTTGGAGCGGTTCTGGAAATTGGATACCCTGAAACCAGCAAGATCATACAAAAGTCCAGAGGAAGAATATTGCGAAAAGCAGTTCTTGAACAAGTTACTAAAAACCGCAGATGGACTGCCATTTGCTGAAGACTCTTCATCCCTGGGGGAGTCTTGTGATGTGGCTGTTAGAAGATTAGAAGAACAGCTTAGACACATGAAGGAAGTGTTGCCCAAAAAATTAACAAGGCGGCATCATTGTGTACTCAAACCTGACATTACCACAACCAAATTAAGAGTGGTATTGGATGCCTCGTCAGGAAAATCTGTGAATATCTTGTATCCAGAACCAGGTGAAAAACTTGATGATCAACTTGATGACGACGACGCCGATGATTCCCAAGAAGACGGGCTTAAGGATGCTACAACAAGGCAAAGCCCAAAAAGACGAATCTTAGCATCGTTACCTCTAACGTTATTAATGATGTTGCTATTGTTACCATTGGCATTGGCCCAATCAGTAAATGTGACCCAATTTGATGACAAACCTGGCATTTACTATGAAAAAATTGGAACGTCCAGATTTGCTGTAGCTGACTGGACAATCATTGCGTATTATAATTTGGATCCTTATTGGGACGATATGAACACATTTTCTTTCGGAATAAAAAAGATTGGGGAAATGTGTTCCCGATTAAAACCAAGTCAAGCCTGTTCTGCAATGTACAAACATTTCCAACATGTGGAAGAGGAACTGAGAATGGAAAACGATCTCTTGCACATAGGACGAAATCGTAGAGCACCATTTGATTTTATTGGCAACATTGCCAGGAGTCTATATGGAGTACTGGACTCGGAATATGCAAAAGAAATGTCCAATACTATTGAAAAGGTGAAAACAAATGAGGAATACTTGGTAACACTCTTAAAGAATCAAACGTCTATACTTGATTCAACAATCAACATTTTCAAGCGTGATGAGGCGGTTATTGAGAAGCGATTGAATTTGATGGAGCAGCAACTACTCGATATACAGTGGCTCACAGCTTATTTCGTGCAGCGGTACAGTGAAACTTTAAGGTTGTGTACCTGCTAAACTATTAAAGATATCCAAAAAATTTAAATGCAGTTATTTTCAGCAGTCATTCAATATTAAGTAAGGCTTTTTAGATTTTTACTTTTGTACGAAATAATAGATAAAAATAACGGAAAACCGAAATTAGTGCCTTTTTCCATGTCACAGCTTATTTCGTGCAGTACACTTAATCCTAAAAACTGTCATGAAAAACTAAAAATTTGTATCTAGTCCCATAATGACCACAATTTTTGTATCACGTTAAGGTCAGGTGACTGGGCTAGTGGAATGATGACATGCGGACAGTTCCAGTTTAAACAGGACTGGACAATGCTCTATTAATATTTTGGGTCTTTGTCCTGGTAAAGCCGAAATCAGCTTTCTAAAGCAAGTTTCTCTGCACTTTGGAGGTAACTGTCCTCTAAAAGTGATAGGTATATGTATACCAAATACCGTTCCGTCCTTAAAAACCAGGTTTCCAACAGCGGGATCCACCATGCAGGCCCAAACCATGGCGCTGGCACCGCCATGCATCATGGTAGGACTTAGGTGTTTGTACTGAAGCTCTGTACTTGGTTCCCGTCAAGTATATTGTATTCCATTGGACCCAAAGATGTCAAATTTGGACTTATAAGCATATATGTCATCATTCCTGAACAAAATCGGGCGACCAACGTGGTCCTTGGCAAATTTTAGCTCACACTGCTAGTTTTACGCATTTATCAACAGCTTCTTACGAGTTTCATGGCCATTAAAGTCGTGATCTCGTAGTACAGACCGATTTGTTTTTATAAAACATTGTTTCCCCATTATTTCCCAACCTACCGATACCAATTTTGGTGCCGACAACTTTGAGTTGGCCTTTATTTTTCGAATAATAAGTCCCTCCTCGGACAAAATGAAAATTTTGTTGGGTGCACTTTGACCCTTATCTGCCACTTAACTTTAGTGAACAAAGCGCTGGATAATTTTTTTTGGCAGTACTGGGTCCTAGTTGAACGGTTTCAGCAATTTTACGCTGTAATTTCCCATTTTTGAAATGGAAAAGGACTAATTTCCGCAATTCGATTGTGGTACATGGACATATTTTTGTGACTCCCAAAAAAACAATAATATTGTGATATGATCGGACCCATTGGATAAAAATAATATAAGTTGGAATATGTTTTAAAATATAAAACAGGATACCGCGATAAAAATACCAAAGTTTTTTGACAAAATCATTTAAAGTGTACTGCACGAAATAAGCTGTGACATGGAAAAAGGCACTAATTTCGGTTTTCCGTTATTTTTATCTATTATTTGCTACAAAAGTAAAAATCTAAAAAGCCTTACTAAATATTGAATGACTGCATTTAAATTTTTTGGATATCTTTAATAGTTTAGCAGGTACACAACCTTAAAGTTTCAGTGTACCGCTGCACGAAATAAGCTGTGAGCCACTGTATCTCAAGCACATTCTGATTCTGTCAAGACTTTTCAATGGTATCTCACGATAACAACACAACTTTCGGTGATTGCTTCAAATTTGCAACGAGTACAATCAGAGATTGCCCATGTACTCACTGACGTTCATCATGACCAAATTAGCCCGTTGTTACTCTCGCCTAAACAACTTGAACAACACTTAAAAGAGTTAAAAAATCATCTTCCACCAGGACACATACTTCCTGCCACAGACGATGATGTTCTACAATTATATAAAATGATGAAGGCAAAAGGGAGCATTGTAAAGAAACGCGTAATATTCAAAGTAACGCTACCATTGCTCTCAGCACAAGTATTTGAATTATACAATCTAGTTCCCATACCAGCAATCAGCAATAAAGGAATTATGACGATGGATATTCAAATTCCCATGATAGCGGTCAATAAGCACAGAGATCAGTTTCTTGGATTAACAGCAACTGAATTAAAACAATGCCATCAAGTCACAAATGAAGAATTCATATGTCAAAATAAACAATCTGTGTTCTCAATCAACAGTAATTGTGAATTCCAGTTGTTCAACAACAAAACTTCAAATATGTGTCAAATCAAATACACAAGCATGACTTTCGTCTGGTTCAATATGTACTACAAGAACCATTGGATTTTTGCTACAATGTCGCCAATGGAGTTATCTGCAGTCACCATAAGTCAAGGAGGATTATTAACACTTGATCCCAGTTGCACTTTGCGGAATCCATTAATACGTGTAACTGGACATCGTATTACAACCACCGGCACAATGAATATGTCATATGCCCGGTTTGGGAATTTCTCCACTATGATGATGAACTCAACTAATGAAACAGCTTCTACCAATGTTCAGTTAAGCTACAATGAACTTGACAAACTCAGTAGTCAATTATGGCCCAGATTCAAAATAAAGTTACCATATGACCTAAAATCTAGTCAAGGGCCTATTCAACATCACAACATTGCTTCATACATAGCGCTAATAATATTCATAATATTCGTGCTGCTGTATGTTATCAAAAATCGGTGTATCAACGGAAGACAAAAAGCCAGGATTGCTATTGGCCTTCAACAGATGACCCCTCCCACAACTGGTACCCAGATGCCAACTGGTAGTCAACCGACTCAATCTACACATCGACCTGTTGGAAACTACAAAATCAACATTTAAGTAATGTTGAACAGTCGTTCAACGGCCGGGAGTATGTTGGTGTAAATGCATGCTTAAAATACAAACTATGAATTTCTCACAGTAAAGACCAATGCAGGCTTTGCTTAGAATAGAATTAACCCCTACATATTTTCATATACACTATACTCACACTATATTTTTATACAACACAAAATTGTCCCCCACATTATGTTCACACACACAATCACATTTACACTATGAATAAGACCCCCAAATGTATATACATGTGACCCCCTAGATCCTAGAATCGTGTATATAAACTCGACCTTTTTCTTAATAAAATCAGTATTCAAGCAACTCTTGTCTATTCACTACTCTGCAATCAACGGGTGAGCATCGCTGTGTCTTTGGCCCCCATTTGCATGATCTCTCCGAAGTCCACCCAATTTCAAGTGTTGGTTGCGACAGCCCTATGTCACTAGTTTATGTTCTAGTGGCAAACATTTTTATAAATAATAAAATTATAAAATTCAATAACATATAGAGTTATGCTTAATCAATTAAACAACCGTGCATTGCATGACTCGTGCTCAGAATTTTCTTATTTCAATGACAAAATGTCTTATATTTCCATGTAAACATATAGTAATTTTATATTAATTTTATAACTATTAGGTAAACCCCAGCAGTATAATGAACTAATTGTAAAATTACCAGCTAATTTGTTCTGACATTTAAATGCGGTTTACAATTTTTATTACGAAATAAATGACAAAGACTTATAATTCAAATGTTGGCGCTTGCCTGTAAACCGATTTTGATTACTGGTTCTTTACACTGGTTCCGATTTGGAGCTGGCGGCATCCTTATCAGTGAATTTCCTTTGACGTTTGGGCGATTTCCTCAAAAACTGTTCAGCAGATTTTGATTAAATTTGGTGGAGTTATGCCTGAATATGTGGAGCTCAATATGAAATAGCGTGCATTGTCTGACTCGTGCTGTGATTCGAGTTATTTTGATAACAGAGAGTATGCAATTTTTTTTGTCGCTTTTTGTATGGAGAAAAACTATAGGTTAGTCAACTCATAAGCGATTTTCTCAAAAACTGTTCAGCAGATTTTGATTAAATTTGCTGGAGATATTCCTGAATATGTGGAGTTTCATTTGTAATATCGTGCACTCTCTGACTCGTGCTGTGAATGGAGCTATTCCCCAAAATGTGGGGAGCTAATTTTTTCTTGGTGAAAATTTTCATACTTTTAACGTTTAAAACCGCCCAAAAGTCAATAATATTGATAGATAATGCTATTATTAATGGATTTCATCTTTATTTTGTTTAAAAAAGTTAGTTATTAACAAAATAATTAAATTTAAAAAATTTTAAAAATTTTAACAGTGGCTTAACAGCGACCGTCGCCAACTCGGCATTAACAGACCGTCGCTTTTTTGACGGACATCTCTGGCAATGTTGTTAAAATTTTACCGCTCTAAAATCAGCTGGTAATATTGTAGGACATCTGGCAACGCACGGTTCATATCGATAGCACTGTTGCATTTAACATTTAGCTAGCAGGAATCTGTTAGTTAGCAGAAATTCACGAATATCAACTCTGGAATGTTGTAAAAAGAGCAAGAAAAAAGCAAAAAAGAAAGCAAAAAGTTAAATATTTCTTTTCTGTGTGCATATATAATTGAACTAGGTAAGAAGACAAGGATATTAATGTTTAATAGTATTACTTTTTTTTATAAAGATTAACCAAGCGAAGAACGAGGCAGGCTTTGTTAGTGTGTTTCTGCATGTGTATTTGGAAAAATGTATGTATTTATGTGCACATCTATGTATGTGTACCCAGCGGGAAAAATTCCTTTGTGATCTCGCCCCTTTTCACATGGCAGACATTTTACGATACTCAGGTTCAGCAGAACATATGTACATATATGGAGGAGCAGTTTTATTTATCAAAATTTTTGAAAAGATCCGTCTTTTTTCTATTAATGTTCAACAGTGGACAGAGAAGTATCATATTAAGATAATAAGAAAATGTTGACATTTTGCTTTGCTTTAGAAACCCCCGAATCGGCTCAGAAATTAGTATTTAAATCTTAAGTGCGTCAGTGTAAACCAATATAAGAATATCTCGTATTTCCTATAGTTTCAATAAACAAACAAAAGTTACTTTTGTTTTTCGGAACCACAACAAAATCAATCGAGAAAATATAACACTGAAGTTGTTACAATCGTCAGTGAAAAAGTCGTAACGTGTCTAGAATACTCGCTTTCGAGTCTTAATCTCTCTTCAGGGCCAAAAGATTGAAGAAATGAAAACAAGTACTTGTTTAAGTGTTTGCAACAAAGTTTATGTTCTTTTACTTAAGGTACGGGAAAAACTTTGCTATCTAATGGTTCTGCAACAAAAGAGGTGTTTGTATCCTGTCTTTCTCGGAACTCTTTGCTGAACTTCACACTTCTATCAGGCCTCCCCTTCCCTTGTTATTAGATAAATTCCTTTGTGATCTCGACCCTTTTGTTTACTGCAGATGCTGTTGGGAACGATTCCTTTTTTTCTTCTGTATCCATATCCAATTAGTGATGGGTGACTGTAGACTTTTTCGACAAAAATTCATAAAAATTGCATTGAGCGCACATCTTAGGGAAACGTCTCTGCTTAACTGAGAAACAAAAGTTAACAATGCCATTAAATTCAATTGTCGGTTATTAACTAGACTAGGTCTAGACCCAACGCAGCCCTTAATTATTTTTAAAGGATGGTACAATATTTAAAATAATATAATAACATTTTTGTAAGTTACTTGTTAAACTAAAAATAAAATAAAAGCCAAAAATATTATTTTATTTTAAAGCAATGCCACAGTGGTAAATCAGTGATATTCGACTCATCTCTATAAGCCAACCCCAAGTGGAGGAAAAAAGATAGTGGCTTGAATTGCAAGGTGTACGTGATATTGTTGTTGTTGCTGCTGCTGTGTATCTTTGTTGGTGCTCTTCCGTCCGTTAATTCTGTCTCTTGTCATTGCTCTTTCCCTCTTCCTCTACCCATGTTACTATGTGTGTTCGTGAGTTTCTGTTGCTGTTGTAATACCCGTTTTCTGTTCTTTTTTTTTCATTTGACTTTGCCGCTTGTAGCCTCTGTCAATCCTGACAAGCTGATCTGTCGATGTATGGCATGTATTTTTGTGATTTCCTTTTCAACGTTTCCTTTTCATCTTTTAAATTAGTTGCTTTATTTTTTTCGAGGTTTGTAAGAGTCAAAATAAGTATTAGATTATATGAATTTTCGATCGGGAAAAGAATGGGCTGCAGGGGATTCTTTTAAATTTTTCATTTCTTTTTAAATATGAAGAAAAAAATAAACGTCCGCGCTGATGTATATACTCCAAGTTGATCTTAACGTATGATCAGAAATGTTATTTTTTAACAAGCTTTTAATATAAGGAAGTTTTAACTATTGAACTTCAAATTGGCTTATAAACCCCAGGAGCTCTTGAATTTGTTTTTCAGTTCGAAACATAAATACCTTTTATTATTATACACATTGTAACGGATTATTAAGTCGAATAATAAATGTTTCTTAATTTTTTAAAATACTTATAGAATAGCAACCTCATCAGACAACTGGTAAGAGTGTGCCTCCATCTTTTGGATGAATTAGAAGTATTATGGAAAAAGGATGTTCAGTTGCTAACAGTGAATCCGAGGCAAGTGCAACCTCAGCTACAGTCTCTACCGCCACAACCATAAACGGGCAATTCGATTTGAAGGCGGGTCGCCATCATCTTCCAACAACTAGCCAAGGAAACGTTGGTGAAGCAGTAACTGAAGCGGCAAAAGGAGCACTTGCACCTATGTCAAAAATGAGAGAAGATGCCGAGGAAGTGCATGGCTTTGCCGTAGTGCTTGATGATGAGTCAAGCACATCCGGCGTTTTAGAGACTTTCGAAATAAGTTCTTCCAACTCGCTGCCTACCAGCACGGAAGCCGCGCAAGCTGTAGACGTTGTAGTGGCTGTCGACGATAGCTCTTCCACCGACACTTTAAATGAACAGCACGGGCATGATCATCCTTCCGATCACAGTCAGGTATTTTTTAATGATAATGATCATGGGGATGAGCAGGACCCGGTAGTTTGCCTTATTAATGATGGAGAGGAGGAGGAGCCGGAGGAACTGATTGAAGATGAGGATGACGATGATGGGAATGGAAATGATAATGATATTGCTGTTGCCGCCATCGATTGCCCAAATACATCCCAACTGCCACTGCCTGATGGTACCATTCTGACAGCCGATGGTTCCAAGATCTTCCTGGAGACCCCCGTCATTGAGGAGGTGCAACAGCACACTGGTCAACCAGTCACTGTTGCAACAATATCCGAGCTCGGTGAGAAAGGGCCTGGAAAGCCCAAGCGGCTTAGCGATGAGTTCATGCTTGGTGAGGATCATATTGATGATCGAATATCCGTTGTAGCATCTGTAGAAGTGAATGAAAAGCCACAAACCGCATGCCAGGACAATCAGACAGAAACTAGAGAAAAGGAAGAGAATATGGCGTCGACATCCCAACATGACAAATTAATGTCTGTGCGCCTGAAACAGATGAGCCTAACAGCCAATGGCTCCAATTCCTTATCAACAGCTGCAACTCCAGCTCAGGCAGATATTGAATCGATGGATTTAATCGAACGACGTGATTTTGAAACCGAAAAGCAACTCACTGGAGGAATTATCCTACGTACTAGCAAGAACAAGCTGAATCTAAGTCTGATAAAGTCGTTGGGAGGAGGAGCAGCAGCAGGCGGCGTCACTAGCAGCAGCGATGACTGGCCCAGCAGTAGCACTGGACGCGCAATTTCCTCAGACAGCAAGGTAGGTTTTTGTAATTGATATTTAACTATTATCGCAATCATATTTACCTTTTTTTATGCTTGTAGTGCACGTACAAGGATCTATCGACGACCCCAACGAGTAGCCGCAAGTACACGAACAGTCGTTTAAGCAAGTCCACGGCCAAACTTAATCTGGGAGCCTCTTTGCAATCGGAAACCTTGCCAGTGGCTGCATTTGCAGTTGCTTCATCCAGTTCAAAGTCCACATCTACGCTTGCAGAAGCAGCCACATCCTGTACAGAAACTTCCCGGGTAGATGTTTATACAAATACCAATTCAAATGATAATACATGTCTGGCCAGATCTTTGGCCTCCACTTCAATCTGCCATCAGGTGGAAAAAAATCTTGGGGCAATGAGCTCACATTCCATTTCCTACAGCTCTGTGGGGTCCCAAACCACTCAGGAAGGCGGATGCAGTCGCACCAGCGTTTTGCATTCCTCTCAAATGGCTTGTGTGGATGATGCACAGCCATCGACGTCGGCATCTGTTACATCGTCTTCAGCCCGCTGCCATTATGCATCCACCATAAAACCAGTGCGCCAAGTAAACGCTAGCGCTCAAACTCAGGATCGTTTTATATTGCGCACTAATACTTTAGCATCCGGAGCAGGAGGAGAAGGAGTATCAAGTCAACCGCCAGTCACGCGACGAAGGCGCAATGATATTATTGTTTTAGACGTGGTATTGGAGGAGGCGGGGAATAACGGACACGGCGGTGAAAGCGAACTCGTTGATCCCGGCAATTTCAGTGGAGCCGAAGAACCCTGGGTCAACTGCGATGAAGATAATAATTGCTCAGATCTGGAGGAGATTTGTACATGCCAAAATGGTAACGGGGTCAGCCTCAGCAGTAGTAGTACCAGCCTCAGCGAGGCTATTGAAATTGATGCTTTGGATAATGAAGAGCATATAGTTTCGATATCAACATCTGCCATGGCTGGTGCAGCCACAGCTAACAGTTCTCTGCCCAATCCCACCTCGATGATCTCGCAGCAACGCAAGCGAAAATACAACGAAGGACGTTTGCTAGATGGTGGTGATTATTCCATGCTGATTTCTGCCAACTCCGGGGCAGGTGTTGTTAGTAGTGGAATAGGAGATAATTGCCGTAAGAGAATAGCTTACGACTTTGCCACTACTCCGCGTTCGTCGACGCAGTTACTCGGAACTGCGGCGATGATGTCGATGACACCCACCTCTCATATGACCAACTCATCGCCTTTAGGACGTCGAACTCCGCGCTCTGTGCTCGTGCCCACACGCGACAACCCGCCACCCGAACTCCAGCACTGGTTGGCTCAATTCCAGCGCTGGACCCATGCTGAGCGGTTGCTGGCTGTTGATCGCTTGATCGACCATTGCGATCCCTCACAGGTGCGTCATATGATGAAGGTCATCGAGCCCCAATTTCAGAGGGACTTTATCTCTTTGTTACCTCGAGAGCTGGCTCTGTTCGTGCTCTCTTACCTGGAGCCAAAGGATCTGTTGCGTGCCGCCCAAACTTGTCGCAGTTGGCGTTTTCTTTGCGACGACAATCTACTGTGGAAGGAAAAGTGCCGCAAAGCCCAGATTGTTACTGAATCACGCAGTGATCGGCCGAAGCGGGGACGAGACGGAAATATGCCGCCCATATCGTCGCCATGGAAAGCCGCCTACATGCGGCAGCATATTATTGAGATGAACTGGCGTTCCCGTCCCGTACGCAAGCCAAAAGTGCTAAAAGGCCACGACGATCATGTTATAACATGCCTGCAGTTCTCCGGTAATCGTATTGTATCCGGTTCGGATGACAATACGCTTAAGGTTTGGTCTGCAGTCAATGGAAAGGTGAGCTTCATTCCAATCAGAAAATAATTTGAATCCCCAATTTACTAACTTAATAACTTATTTCCTTAGTGCCTGCGTACCTTAGTTGGTCATACCGGCGGGGTGTGGTCCTCACAGATGTCCGGCAACATCATTATCTCTGGCAGCACAGATCGCACTCTGAAAGTATGGGACATGGAAAGCGGCACCTGCGTTCATACACTTCAGGGACACACGTCCACTGTTCGTTGTATGCATCTACATGGCAGCAAGTAAGTTGGCATGGCTTAATAGTATGACCAAATAATATGAACTCTCGATTTTGTTACTTATCTTTGTAGGGTGGTCAGTGGGTCAAGAGATGCAACTTTACGGGTCTGGGATATTGAACAGGGCTCCTGTTTGCATGTCCTTGTTGGGCATCTAGCGGCTGTGCGCTGTGTGCAATATGATGGAAAGCTAATTGTATCCGGAGCATACGATTATATGGTCAAAATCTGGCATCCAGAGCGTCAGGAGTGCCTTCACACTCTACAGGGACACACGAATCGCGTATATTCACTTCAGGTAAAGAAAGGTTGATACATATCTGAGTTGCCGAAATCTTTAACTCATATAATTGTTGCAGTTTGATGGCCTACATGTGGTTTCCGGATCGCTGGACACTTCGATAAGAGTGTGGGATGTAGAGACAGGCAACTGCAAGCACACCCTGATGGGTCATCAAAGTCTTACCTCGGGCATGGAGTTACGGCAGAATATACTTGTTTCGGGCAATGCCGACTCCACTGTAAAAGTGTGGGATATCACTACTGGACAGTGCCTACAGACTCTATCAGGTAAGAATTAAATAAGGGCGTCTTTAGCAAAAAATATAAAGAAATGCACATAATTGTGTGTATGTAACTCAAAAAAATAATTAGCTTCGTCTCCACAACTATCCAAATACATTGTATCTAACTTTCTAAAGTCAATTTTGATTAATTCATTTTTGTAACAATAATATACCACATTATCGTTGTTAATCGTTAATATAAGCAACATTTTTTTTTACTAACCGAGAAACTCTTCTGCTAGCAAGCAAATTACGAATATATATATTTTTATTTGTATCTCGACCAGGTCCAAACAAGCATCAATCAGCAGTTACCTGTTTGCAGTTTAATTCGAGATTTGTAGTAACCAGTTCCGATGATGGCACCGTGAAGCTGTGGGACGTAAAGACGGGTGATTTTATACGTAACTTAGTAGCCCTTGATTCCGGAGGTTCTGGCGGCGTTGTATGGCGTATCAGGTAAGTTGGCATTTAAGTTTGAGGGGTAAATAATACTAAATTATCCTTCAACTTTTTCAGAGCAAACGATACAAAACTTATTTGTGCTGTGGGCTCTCGTAATGGAACAGAGGAAACTAAACTAATGGTTCTGGACTTTGATGTGGAGGGAGCATGCGTCAAGTGTTCATAGAAGCAGGATAAGCCACAATTCCAACATGGCTACACTCAATTCTGCTTGTCTCCGAGATTCAGGAGAGCTCTAAGTGAGATTTCATTGCAAACTTATTTAAATAGAAACCACAAACTTACATCCGGGATGATTCGGAACGAAAGTTGCTTGCCTTGCCAACAAAATGCAGCTACTCACACATACATACATATACACTAACATTAAACACGTAAAAGCGGGCAAAAAGAGTAGGGCTGTATAGTTGGGTGTGGCTGTGAGTGTTTTTTTTTTTCTCAATTAACGTTGCTTAATAGCCAAAATTTGTTGTCCACCATAGAATAATTTTTGCTTTAGTTTTTATTATGATTGATAATCCCATTTAAAATCGATTAAATTAGCCACGTCCAGCTTAGGTATAATTTAATATCAATTTGTCATAACCTGCTCTTTTAATTCAGAGTACGCAGTTTAAAAATCCGTCGAATATGCTGAACAAGTGAGAAAGAACGAGTTGGAAAACGTTAATGGAAAAACAGCTTTATATTGATTAAATTTAAATTTGTTTAACTTAATGAATATGTAATGCTAGTTGCGTTCGCGTATTTCATTTTTGCACTGAGTGTTGTTTCCCCCGTTTACGTTTATTATGTTTACATTTGTGGTTTCGTTCAAATTGTTTTGTTTATTATTGTACTATATGCAGTATATGAGGTCATTGCATACGCTTGATTTTAATTTAACGTGTTACCGAAATGTTTGCTTTCACCTTTAAAGCAGGACAGTGTTTCACAATCTGAAAAAGGGGGGAAAAATGCGAAATTCCTGATCCTTGCCAGAAACCTGCCACAGTCGTATAATAGTGTTGAAGAGCGATCCGTACTAAGGAGACAAGCTCACACCCACCCACGGGCACAGACAACACAAAAAACATGCACACACATACAATGCATTAAGCAAACATATATTTTAATTATAGACTGATTTATTAGTAATTGAAATTAATGTGGAAATATATATGTGTAATGGTACCGTATGTATTTCAATAAATTTTATTGGTTTAAGCATACATTTAAATAAACGCAGGAATAATAAATAGTTAATAATATCGTGAGATAAGTCTTGTTGTATTTTATTATCTCAACATACGAGTCCAACTAAATTAAAGGTCAACTAAAAACTTCTTGACTTATGCCATGAGTATACGAGGTGGAGCAACCCTAACCATATTTACTTTTTTTGTCTGGGGTTTAGAAGTGCGTTTTTGGATTTGGCCTTATGTTTATTGCCCGAGTACGAAAAATCCACAGAACAATTTGAATACCTGCAAAGTATGGGCATAACACCACCAAAGCTTCCGGGAAGGGATTCACCTAGGACAGGGCCACTGAAATATGGACATTTCTAGGTCGATTCTAACATGCTGAATACATGGAAGGACATTCTCATCTATTGAAAAATCACGAGGTATTTCATAAGGAAATATCAAAGAAGCTAACTTCGGCTCTGCCGAAGTTTGTATACCCTTGCAGCTTCATTGTTTTATTATTTAATTTAAAAACAAAATTTTTTAAGTAATTGAAGAGAAAACTCAACTAAAAATTTTCCCGAATTCACCGTACATATGTACATATGTATACATATAGCAAACGCATAGCATCTCGCTCTTTAAATTTCGTTCTGTGCAACAATACAACGCAAATGTTTTTGTCTCTCTTACACACCGAGTGGTGAGTAATTTTTGCATATGTATGTGTGTGTGTGATTGCTTGGAATTTGTTTTTGTTTCTTTGCTGCCAAAGAAAACTGCTTATTTTACTCGAGGTACCTCCACGTTTTAGTTAATAGCTCTGGTGAGAATTATCCGATCCGACTAATTTTTAAACTTTACCTGCTCAATCGATTGAGGAACTTAACTTTTCATGTTTCAACCATGTAGCTTAAAATTTAAGCTCGAAAACGTCTGGCTAAACAGACAGACGGACAGACGGACGAACGGACAGACGGACATGTCTCAATCGACTCGGCTATTGATGCTGATCAAGAATATATATACTTTATGGGGTCGGAAATGTATATTTCTAGGCGTTACAAACATCTGACCAATTTTATAATACCCTCTGCAAGGGTATAAAAACTGTCGAAACCCCCGGTAAATAAAATTCTCTTAACATTTCTCAACAACAGTCACTTGCTATTTCGGCTACTTTTATCGCTCAATGTTGAACTTAGAAAATCGTTTTTATGACTATCTTAGACATTTACTGTCCGATTTAAAGAAAATAAGGCGTTGTTATACATATGTACATTATAGGGTCGGAAACAATCCCTATTTCAAACATTCATATTTCCCTTTCACCATATATGTACATGCATATGTACATACATATGTAGGTACAGTAGCCTTTTGGCATTAAAGTAAGCGAGACGGCATGCTTTTTTCCTAGAACTCAATCAAATACTCTAACTTAAAATTTGGTTTTGATTCACGTATCACATTTTGATCAGTTAAAGTCGCCAAAATGTATGTATCAGGCAGACCCCAGACCCCAGAAAATTAAGAAAATTTTATTCCTGATCAGGACCAACAATGAAATCTGTACTGAAATGCTACAAGCTGTAAGTGCAATATTAACGAATAGGAGTGAGCGAGGCGGCATGCTTTCGTTGCTGCATTGTATAAGGAGAATTTTGTTTTAAATTGATGGCGAATTCCAGGCAGATTGAGTTTATACAGAACCTGGAAGTTATACTGGTATACTCGAAACCTTCAGGGATGACACGTTTCCTTCATTTAACCACGCCACTATAACTATCCAATGTTTGTGATAGAAGCCTTTAGAATAACAGTTGTTTGAAGACTGCGGTCGTTTGAACCTATCACAACAATCGCCGTGGATACAACTTTATGTCAAAAACTTAAGCGATTTTGCTCAAATTTTCATAATATCTTTATAAAACTATCTGAACTAAAATAATAATTTTTAGGTAAATCCCAAAATGGGTCGAAAAAAGTCTGTAAACAATTTTTTTTTTTGGAATTTTGAATTTCTTATAGTTCATTGTATGGGCGGAAGTGTTACAACAATTCAAATAATGTTTGGTTTTTGCAATTCGGATAAACACAACTATTGGCATCTTGGTAGCATTTGAGCTACTTTTTTATATGGGTTTCTGTTGGGCGGAGTATTTCGAAATATGTACATATGTATATTGTTTTCAAAAAAATATAAAATATAAAAAAAACAAATTGTTTAGTATTAATTAAAATCACCCCTTTAATCGAAAGGTACTTCGTTCCATCGGGGTGTCCCATGACACCTCTCTTCTTTTTCATCATGCTGCGAAAACAATGACTGAAGCATAGAAAAAAATTACCGTTGCATTGATAAATAACGGATTCTTGCACAGCTGCAAAGTTTGTGGTTGAAATAAGCTGTGTAGTTTTTTAAGTTACTTTTTTAGTTTTTAGTTAATATGAAACTTTGGAAACATATTAATAAAAGAAATGAATGTGATAAGTTAAAGCATTAAACTAACAACAAACAGGCTAACAAACTTTTTTTAAGGTGCTGGTTGAAGTAAGCTGTCAACCACTTTATGCACGAACGATATCCAGAAATGTTTTTAGGCTCCTCCACAGGCATTTTAATTAGCGAAACTGATTTTTCTTATTCAAGAAAGAAAACTGAACATCATCGTTACTTTTCGTCCTAGTTTAACAAACTGTCATCTAATATCACCTCGCCTTTCTCTTTTCTCTCTTCTTCGTTAATATCTACATATGTATGTATATGCTACATGTATAAAATTGCATAGAACTATACATAATAAGTATCTTTCAACTTTACCACCAAGTTTTATTCAATTGGAAGTAGATTTGCGTAAAAGAGCTCATATAATTGTTCAATTCCGAAAATATAAGTTTCAAAATCCAATGGACGCTTGGAGTGATCCGTTAAAATTTGTCTAGTCGTTCTACCATTATAAAATTCTATTAATAATTTTATATTAACAATTATCTCAATTTTTAGGTACATCTTAATGGTTTTGGTTGCCCTCTGGAAGGGTATTATTTATTTAGATGCGGCATGCAAATCACTTCTTTTTTTTAAATCAATCATTAATGTTAGCACCAAATTCACACTTTTGAATAGGAAGAACAACGGTAAAAACGTTTCGATTTCAGGCATCCCAAAATGCAAGTAGAGCTTATAGTAACGATATTAACAATGGCTGCGCTAAAAAACAGTTAACTGTTTTGCTTGATACAATTTGCCTTATTTGTTTCTCCAGTTTCTCGGTGGTGTACAAATTTTAATCTGTCAACCAGTAACCAGTCGTCCTTCACAGGCAGTAACTCTACATATGTATGTAGTTCCGACATGTAGACACCAATGAAAAAAAACCAAAAGTTTAATATACTGTAATAATATTTCTTTTTTTATAAATCGATAAATTCATATTGAATACATTTACAAAAAAAAAAAAAACTAAAAAAATAACATTCAAAGAAAGTTGAGGCCAACTCAGCATGTGTTTGAATGTTGTCGAAATTAATAAATTCCACGACAAATACCTGTGGTGTTTATACCAAAAATTTAAGTACTCTTCAGCAGAAATCAAACAAATCAATTGAAAAAAAAATGTATAGCATATTCAAATACATTCTTACTATAAAAAATTATTTTGATAGCTAATGAATATAACTTACAATGAAATTCAACATAAAGAACTTGATTAACCGAAAGAATAGCAAACGCCGTAGGTCTTAAATTTTTGATTTCTTGCTGCTGTGCCCCTCAATGCCAAGATTGCAACGTGCGGCCACATCTTGCATTGATGTAACTGTACTGGGTAAAGGACCTCCAAGGGCCGACAAGGTGCCGTTGCTTAAACGCTTGCGAGTTGGAGAATGGATTGGTGATTTCTGCTTTAAACATTCCACATCATTAAACACGACCTGAGCACCGCCACCACAAGTTGGAATCACATTGCCCTTATACAGTTTTGTTTCCACATCACCATCCGTATCAGCTTCCTGAGAGACGAGGCAGTATTTGGTGGTTCCGTTTCCAGTAAGCTCTTTCATGTCCGTTAATTTTGTTACAGATTTGCGGTTTTTGAGAAAGGGTTGCATAATAGTACCTAAAGGAATAGGTTTGGCGGCACGGTGCTCGAGCCATTTATCGCCTGCAGAACGAGAACGACGATGTCTGTTGTTTGCAGCTGCTACACCCTAGAATGGAAAAAATCCAAAGGACACTATTAAACAAAACAATTGGCAAGGGTATGTGTGTGAATGTGACTTACATGACGAGGAGTAGCGTATATATCCATTTGCGTGGTCGGCACATGTGTTTCGGTGTGGGCGCTTAATGCACCCTCACGATTTTTATCGCATAGTAGGTCTTCGGAACTTTGAGAACGTAGTAGACTGGGGACATCTTCAGCCTGGAGAATATTTGAAACAAGTCGCAACTTTTCGTCCTTAATCCGCATGCGCTCTTGCAGCTTGAGTCGTTGCTCCCTTAGTTTCTGTTCGAACTCCCGCTTCTTCTTGTCAGATTCGACGGCCAACTTTGAGCTAAACTTCTTTTTCTGTTTCTCCTTTTCTTGTTCCTTTTGTGAGAGCAAGTTCTCTTTCTCGTTGAGTTTATACGTCAGTTCTTCTATTTGTCTCTCCCGTTTGCTGAGCGTATTATTTAGCACATCGATGGAGCTCTCGTGGATACGGACTTTGTTCTCTAGAGCAGCACTGCGCTCACGCTCCTGCTTGTAAACAATCTTAGCTGAGGCCACTTCTGTGCTCAGGTGTAGATTATCCTGTTCCATTTTCATAAGCATTTGTCGGAAATTGTCGCCTACGAAAACAAAAAGAAAGTAAGATTTCAATTTCTGCTAGATGTTAATAATAAAAAAAATAATGCACGGATTTTACTAACTTTTAATTTTCAAATTGTCACGAAGGAGTTTACGCTTCTCAATACGTTGTTCCAGGTAGTATATAAGTTCTTGGATTTTTATTTCCGTATCTGGACTATTCATCTGATAGCTAGGGAAATCAGGACCTAAACTATAGACCATTCCCAGATCCACTTGGAGTTCTTTGGGGTCGGGTATTCCTAGCTCATTTAGATTACTGGTGGCAATCTTAAAAAGTTTGTTGGCCTTTCGACGTCCT
The DNA here is from genome assembly GCA_035045865.1 of Drosophila austrosaltans. Lineage (NCBI taxonomy): Eukaryota > Metazoa > Arthropoda > Insecta > Diptera > Drosophilidae > Drosophila > Drosophila austrosaltans. Next base: position 1,560,352 of record JAWNOQ010000089.1, read on the forward strand.
GGTGTCAGTCCTAGACCAGTTATTATGGGTGCTGCTCGGGCCACCTGCACCTCTTGCGTTAACTCTGCGAATTTCAATACTTGCTGAAATTGACAATGGCATATTGATTAAACTAATTTATTTATTTTTAACGTGGTAATTTCTTTTAGTAGTAGCTTACCATATTTTCGTCGTAATCTTCAATCCTGGGATTAATGCACACGATCATTGAAACTTGCCCTTCGCCATCAAAGTAGTTTTTAAACATATGTGTTATTTTCGAGTCGCGATAGGGTATTTTCTTCGGTGGCACTACACCGTTTGTAATCTGCTGATTCTCACGAAGATATTCGAGACAAGTGCGCAACGTCATTAGAGAGTTGTTGATATTCCCCGCTTCCCGGAGACGTACGCCGGTGTTTTTGGTGCGTGAAGAACGTTCGCTGCCAGCCAAATCGACCAACGAGAGTTGGCTTACAGTTATGGTTTGCCTATCTTGAATAACATTTTCTCCTCGGTTGTCAGTAGGCGCCTGGACAAGTCGAATGTTGAACACTGAATGGCTCCTGCTGGATTCGGCATTAAGCACTGTGTGACCCATGCGTTTGCGCTTCTGTCCCATTTGGAAAACTTCCAAAGCTTCTTCCACCGTTTTTACCTCCACTTCGGTAACACCATGGACAAACATATGCCGCTTCGCATCCTCGCGAATGATTTTGCTTTGCAAGGTTCTAAGAAACAGTCAGTTTAGAATCAATTATTGAGTTGAATTATACTACTATTTTTTACTTACTTTTGAATACCCGAAACCTCAAGAAGATCGTACACACTGTTGTTATAGATTTCAATGTACGTGATAAACACCGAATACATGTTGTCCTCATCCAGCCCAGCTATCGGTGAGGGTTCTACAGACGCTTGAGATGCGATTTCCGGATCCGAGTCTTTGCGCCTGCGTGCGAATCGACCGCCTGCAGCGAAACGATGATTCATCTCCTGTTGACGCTCTAGAAGGGCATCCTCCTCTGAGAGTATCTCAAAGCCATTTAACTTGTCCGGTTTAAACACGAACTTTTTTGCCTGGTAGTCGGAAATAGTGCGGAAGAGCACGTCTAGACACCGTGGCATGATCCCGCGATGTCTCAGGTTACCAGTCATAGTATAAGTTTTTCCGCTACCAGTTACTCCATACGTGAAGAGCAAACTGTTACGACCTCGTATTAAATTCTCAACGAGTGGCTGGGCAACGGCAGCAAACACATCGCGCTGAGTAGCATCGGACTGAAATACATGCTTGAATATGTATTGGATTTCGCGCTGAGCGCCAGGTTGTTGTTTATGATGCTGTATGAGCTGATCCTGAGGATTTAGACATATGGTCGTTGAATTTTTCACTCGCAGCGATGTGAGATCTGCGTCTGACTGCAACGGCCGAACACGGCAAAATACATTCACTGGATCTTGAGACTTTTCGCCTGTGTCACGTCGAATTTCTGCTACAGACGCTGGTGGCTGAGCCCTTGGCGTTTTGGGAATACGCATCGGTGTGCGAGGACTGTTGCAAATGCAAAAAAAATTAATTTTGGTCACCCGTACTGCAACGTATAGTGTACTTACATATGCTTCATTTTTAATGTTTACGTGTTTTTTCAAGCTTCTTTGCAGAACATTTTTCACATGGAATTCGTTATTCTCAAATATTCAGCGCCAAACTAAACCAAGCGACGCTAGAGCTGGAAGTTCCGTTGCTACTTTGTCACCACCATCGATATTTTCCTTACTTTTGGTTTATCGCAAAAAATGTTCAATTTTAGCTCATTTTGAGTACGGACACAACTAACTATCAACGGTGATAGTTAAAAGATTTTTGAAATTTGGCGTTGCCAGATAATTTAACATTTTTACATCTATTAATTATGCGTTTAAAATTTTAAAAAGAATGTCTGCGGGCGCCCCTATTTTAAAATTTTGCCTCTTGTCGTTTTGGGTCAAATCATATTATTTGTATGTAAAGAGGATATGGAGCGCAGAATTCAGAAGAAGGTTATGTATTATTATAAAGCTGAACTTATTAAGTATTTCACCATTGAGTGTTGGTATTCCCCCTATTTTTGCATCTATTTGTATACCCTTAAAAGATATATTGAAATCTTGTAAATATAACAAAATGTATGTATGTGTGTGCCTCCACAGATAAAGTTTGTCTACAATTTTTGAGACGCCTAGCTCAACACCGTTAGTAAAAAAGGTAAATATGTAAGTAGCGGAGTATTAAGAGTATCCCATTCCTTGTGTTTGCAGAATTTTTTGTATTAACTGACTAAATATTATTTATATTGAATAAATACGAACCGAAAAGTTCAACATTGGCTGATAAGAGTGAGAGAGATAGAGAGCGTTTGCTGCATCATATTGAACTACTTGAAAGTTTTGCCCACTGATAAGAGTGATTGCGATAGCATGCGTTTAAAGGATTTTGACTTTTCGAAATAACTGCACTTTGCTAAGGGTATACGATCTGCTTGCTTCATTTGTAATTATTGGCGCGGCAATATTCAAATACAGAGGCTAAAGGATAAGATTAGGCCTTAAGAGCATTTTGTGGGAGACGGAAGATGAATTCTAACGCATCCTAAATAATCTGTTTCAGTAGACTACAAATGGTAACACTTTGCAGCTCAAATATTTACAATGTTATCCTGAATGTTGCCATCAGCGCCATTCTAAGCGTAGCGACTACCAATTTGTTTGGCTCTGTCTGCTCAAGTAGTTGTCAGTTGCGTATTTACCCTCAACGAAGCAAGTCACGTACGCGGAGGAGTGCCGAGAACGTAAAAGCGAATTTTAAAAATATTATTCAAAAAATGTTAAGATAGTGTTGTAGTTCAATAAATTAAAAAAAAAAAAATAAATAAATAAACCATTTTTATAGACAATTGTCTCCAAATATAAAATTACAGATTGGAGAGATTCAACTAACTTAAAGATTAATGTGTGTTGTACAGTGTAAGAATGCAAAAGTCGTAAACAAATAATTATGAGACGGACTTTCCCTGTTCTGTACATTCTTTTTGTTTTTCAGAATTTTTTTCAAAGTAGCGGCATTTCGTATATGAAATTGTAGTGTGTGTGTGAGTGTGTGTGTATGCATTGTTTTACAGTTTTAATCAAAGCGCGGATCCAGAGTTGGAGCCACAAAGACAATACCGCTTGCCTTAAACCCACAATTCATCCATCATCCAACTCTGGCACATACATATGTACATAAGTTAATATTTGTCTAGTTTTTGAACGGTCCCGCTTTTGTCTTCTGACGTCGACGCTTGACGTGGTCCACTTAGTCCTCGACATCATCTTTGCAGCGCATTCATATGCATGTGAATGTTTGTCTGCATGTGCGGCATGACGGAAGGTCTTTACATGCAAGTAGCTCCACGTGCTCTGCCAGGATAACTTTTTATGTGTACGTGCAAGTGTATATGACTCCTTGCGCTGTAAGATATGCAATTAGAAAAACATCAAAGCACAAGCACCGCTCAACGTTGATAGACTTGGTTTTTAACACCCTCTAATATTATCCCATCCTAATTTTAAACAATGTTTTAAAAAAAAGTAAAATAAAATTAGTGATTTGTGGCCGAACATATTTTAGAATTATTATTATCTTTATAAACATTAGGCCCATATATGTATATAGCCGTATCATTAGATAGGAGTGTTGCTCCTTCAAGAAAAAACGGTATTCAACTGGTCGAATTTTCGGTTAGCATCTGTTTCCTTGCTTAGCTATGCGCTTTGACAAGCGCATATAAAACTGAGGTACCCTGCCATTATCCCAATGTTAGTTCCTGCCTCATTATTAGTGTATACCTCTTCTCCATTTTACCCAACTTCGCACTGTTTCTGTCACTTTGTCAACAAAAAGAAGAAAAGACAGCCGCGCTGTCATTTCTTCTTTTTTCTTTTTTGATATTTATAGCTTTCCATAAAGGGTATATTAATTTTCGTGTGAGTATATAACCAAGTTTATCTGACCGTGTTTCTGTCAAAGAGTAATTTAATTATAACAAACAATTATGTATATTATTATAAAAAATACTTGTGCTTTCGTCATTAAATATTCTGTCACTACTACTCTTTTTAAAATTTAAGATTATTGCGTATTGGTAGAAATCTAATGCTGCGATGCTACTTTTAGGTTCGAATTTTAGCAATTCCGTAATATGTAATTGCCTAATGAAATATTTGCAAGGGTATACAGACTTCGGCATGGTCGAAGCCCAACATTCTGGTTTTTATTTATATTTTTCACTTTTAATAAAATGTTGTTCGCTTGTCTCCTCTTCACAAATAATACTTTGCCAACGGACGCGGAGCGAGGTCAATTGGCTTAATTAGTGTGTGACAGAGACCGCCAGTTAGAGAATAAGAGATCTGGCATGATGAATGGGGGGGAGGTAGAATTTTTTAGGGTTCATTAAAAGAATATCTTCAAAAAGCCAAATCAATAAGCTCACTTATACATATGTCAAAAATTTAACAGAATTTTTTTTTTTATTATCTAGAACACCATTCTTTTACTGTGTAATGGAATACACTTACATATATATGATATGAGAGCGGAAGTGCATGTATCCTTCCGACGAATGATAAAACAGCAGTGCAAAATGCACTTAACATAAATCTTTAGTACTGACTTGAAACATATCAGTAGGCAAACTATAAAAATAAAAATGAACTTTTCTGCCTGGCTGTTGCTGTTTCTTCTGCCACTCAGTATCAGTGCAGTGCGTCATTTCGAGGAAAATCAGAGTTCAAAAAATGACCACGAACACCATTCGCGCTCGGAGCAACGTAATCGTCGACGCAATAAAAGTAATGATGCCGTTGATCATCACGGAATTACTAAGGGGGGGCGACGACCAACGCTGGAGGACTATGATTTGATAGATGTGGACACTAGTAGCGAGGCCAAAGATAGCTTGGAGACATCGCTGGAACTCGTGAACCGCCAGCTTAGTGAGACAACAACAAAAACAGAGCATGGTGAGTCAATGTTGTGGGGGGCTTATCATCTTGTTTTCAAATCAACCATCTGCGAGTGACCTCTTTGCTGTTACTTATCAGCAAAGTTAAAATGTATAAATTTGTTTGCTGAAGTTTCCTTTCATTTGTTGAAATTAATCAAATTATTTTAATAAAAACTATTACTAACAAATGAAGCGATATGTTAAATACCTTTTCGTATCGTTCAAAATCTGCTAAAAATTGTATCTCTTCCTTTCAAATTAATCTTCGAATTGACTTCAAATTGTTTAGGTCAATTGTCAATGTTGAGCTATTGGTGATATTAGAATAGTCAATAAGAATTTGCTCTATCTGGCTCACGCATATCAGCGTTCGTTCAGTTCGTTTACACGAACATCTCCAATATTTATTGTCCGATTTGTTAAATGTGCCAAATAAGAGTACGATATACTTCATATATTTGATAATTTTAAAGACAATTTTATACCCTGGGTACGGCGTATAAAATGAGAGGGTACAGTTAAAAGAAAGCATTTCAGACCCCATAAGGTACATATGTATGTATGTACATGTATGCATATACATATGTATTTATGTATGTGAATATTTTTAATCCGCATCAATAGGCAAATCCATCTAGGGCTTTAGTCTGTTTGTTAATTTGTTGTTATTTTTCAGCTGCATATGTGGATAAAATTTTTTAGATAAGCTTATTAGATATAAATTTACGTATCGCAAGTTTAAGAATTGCTCAAACTGGACCCCTAATAGGTACATACATACATATATCTACGATTGAATCAAGGGTGTTTATACCCTGTACCCATAGGGTTAAAGGGTATATTTAAGTCGCTGAAATGTATGAAACAAGCAAAAGGAAGCGTTTCCGACCCCATAAAGCATATACATATGTATGTACATACATACATACATACATACATACACACACACATACATACATACATACATATGTATATTGTTAGTCAGCGTCAACAGGCCAATCGATTGAGACATGTTCGTCTGTCCGTCCAAAATCCTAGATCACCTAGATCACTAAGACTATAAGAGTTAGAGCTATAAAATTTGGTGTGAACATCCGTCTAATATCCAGGCAGATCAAGTTTGTGTTCAACTTTAACCACACCCACTTCCGCCTCCGCTGCACCAGCTGACCAAGTTTTGTCTAAATCGGACAATAAACATCGGATATATACCTACTACCAAGGCGACATTACTGGCAAGAGTGAGTGAGACAGCCTGCGTTTGCTGCATGTTAAAGAGAATTTTGTATTAATTGATGGCGATCTCGAGGTTGTTCCACTTTATTTAATATAACTATGTATATATGTAGTTCGTACAGGGTATACTCAATGTCGGCAGGGACGACCTGCTTGCTTTTATTACCCTGTACCCATAGGGTAAAAGGGTATATTAAAGTCGCTAAAATGTATGTAACAGGTAGAAGGAAGCGTTTCTGACCCCATAAAGTATATATATTCTTGATCAGCATCAACAGTCGAGTCGAATGAGACATGTCCGTCCGTCTGTCCGTATGAACACCTAGATCTCGGAGACTATAAGAGCTAGAGTTACCAAAGTGAACATCCGTCTTATGCCTAGGCAGTTCAAGTTTGTTTCAAATTTTTGCCACGCCCACTTCCGCCCCCGCAAATCAAAAAAGAAAATTTTAAAATGAATTTACTAGAGCTGTATTAAAGATATCGAATTCTTATTTGGTGGACATAATTTTATGTTATATATATTTTAGTCAAACTGTACTAACTGACCAAATTTCGTTCAAATCGGACAATAAACATCGGAGATATAGCCATTTGCATTTTGTACTAAATTGCCAAGGCGGCATTGGCAGATAAGAAAGAGCGAGATAGCATGCGTTCGCTGCTGCTGCATGTTAAAGGGAACTTCGTTTTTAATTGATTGCGATTTCAAGAGTATTTGAACTTTTGTTTAGTGCCTACGCAAATTGAGATAGTTTAAAATTTTTGCCACGCCCACTTCCGCCCCCGCAATTTAGAAAAAACGGATTACTAGAGCAGTTTTTGGGGAATCACATTCTTATTTGGCACACCCAACAATGTGGCCAAAATGCAACATCTGACCAAATTTAGTCGAAATCGGACAATAAATATAGGAGATATACGAATGTGCGTTTTGTACTGAACCAACAAGTGCGAGATTAGCTGTGCCAGGTGTGAGCGAGATAGCATGCATTCGATGAAAATTTTGAATTAAATCAAAGGAGATCTCGAGGGTGTTCGACTTTATTTAATATAACTAGTTGGTACAGGGTATACTCAATGTCGGCAGGGACGACTTGCTCGCTTCATTTTTTAAAATTTCTACATTTATCTTTACACTCTGCATTTAAAGTTTAAACTGATGGGATAGATATAATAATACTATCTAACATTTGTCAGGGTATACACACAGTAGATTCGGGACGACCGAAGTTAGCCACTTGGATATACATACATATGTGCATACATATGTATGTATTTATTTTTTAGTTTTGATTGTAGACTGTACAGTACCAATAGCCGGTTCTGTTGTTCGAATAATTTCTTTGAATGCAAAATGCATATTTTCCGCCTAACGTATTGCCGTTTCTAAGTCGACTTAAGCGCTACATGCAAGCAGGAAAATAATTATTATTTTATAAACATTTTTATGTGCACATCAAATCAAATAAAAAATGAAAATGATTAGTATGCAAAGCATTTCAAATGATTGTCATTTAACTAAGGAAAAGACCGCCATCGAAATGTTCGTTAAAATTCAAAGTGTTAACTTGAAGAATTTCCTTTTTGCAAGCAATGAATGAAAGTCCAAGCAGGCCATTAAATTTCATTGGAAATCTAACACATTTATCATACTTGGGACGAGACAACACTGCCACTTCGTCATAATTTACGCCAGGCCTGGGTAACCCAAGAAGTTATGGTGCCGCCGCCGATAGAGTCAGATGTACATATGTACATACATATGTATGTACATAGCTTGAGAGAGGCACAAATTTAAACAAATATTAAACACAATTTCAATTTAGAGATATGTATGTATGTATATATGTACAAATGTATATGTATGTATATGTACATATGTATGTATGTATATGTTTGTACATTTTTATACACGCAGTAGAGATACAAACATACATGTACATACATACCTACATACAAATGGATAGTAACCCCACTCATCGTCGTCGTTCTCGGCGTCATCATTATTATCAGCAGCACTTTCAATTAAAACATTTCACTCCCGTTAAAATAATATTGCTTTTGATTGCTTTGAAGTGCTGAAAATGGACCTGGATGATGCAAAGTTGTATTATAAGCACACATACAGTCGGTCACAGCTTATTTGACCCACCCAAGAAAACAAAATTGAATCAAGTATATCTTTTAAACGGAGAAAGGTAACAACAAAATTGAAACGCAGAATTTTCAGTTAATATATGAACTAAAGAATACGTAATTCATTTATCTTAATTTATTTATTTTTTTATACAAAAAAGAGCAAAAACTAGAAAAAGTCGACATTTCAATGTCACAGCTTATTAGACCCAGCATAACTAAAACTTTTTTTTCTTGATATAAACCTCATCTGTTTAAAATTTATTGTTTGGTGTGTCTTCCATTTGTATCTAAGACAGCATTAATCCTATTTGGCACCGATATAACCAACATTTTAGTAGTTTCCGGACTGATTTTGGGCCATTCCTCAAGATGGGCTGTTTTTAACCTATTTTTGAGGGATTTTGGCCGATTTTGGATGTTATTGCCCAATATTGTCCACAAATTTTTAAGGACAATAAGATCTAGTGTTGGTGTCAGAAGTTTGACCACATCGGAGCAGCTCCAAATAAGCCAGGTGTGCACTTTTCCTCTACGTGTGCCTTGGCTCATTATCCTGATGCAGCAGAAAATATCACTTTTACCGAGATCCTGAGGATTTTCCACAAATTTTTTTTGGTATACCTCTTGCTATGTCTTTTATGTCCTTATAGTTCCAACAATCTCCAGCGTCAGGACACCAGCTGACAGACATACAGGCCCAAACCATGACGCTTCCACTGCCATGCTTCTTAGTTGGCCTAGGCGATGGTCGTGGAGCAGCAAAACTTGAGCTTCGGCCTCTGGGAGCAGGTTATATAACCTGATAGGTCTAAATTTAACAAATTTGGTTCGGATGGGCATCCTTACGCCTACCGTGGTGCAAATGAGAGCTTCATGACCATAGCTTGAGCCAACTGTGAAGCATGGCAGTGGGAGCGTCAGGGTTTGGGCCTGTATGTCTGTCAGCTGGTGTCCTGACGCTGGAGTTTGTTGGAACTATAAGGACATAAAAGACATATCTAGAGGTATACAAAAAAAAATTGTGGAAAATCCTTAGGATCTAGGTAAAAGTTATCATTTTCTGCTGCATCAGGATAAAGACCCAAAGCACACGTAGGGTAAAAGTGCACACCTGGCTTATTTGGAGCTGCTCCGATGTGGTCAAACTTCTGACACCAACACTAGATCTTATTGTCCTTAAAAATTTGTGGACAATATTGGGCAATAACATCCAAAATCGGCCAAAATCCCTCAAAAATAGGTTAAAAACAGCCCATCTTGAGGAATGGCCCAAAATCAGTCCGGAAACTACTAAAATGTTGGTTATATCGGTGCCAAATAGGATTAAAGCTGTCTTAGATACAAATGGAAGACACACCAAACAATAAATTTTAAACAGATGAGGTTTATATCAAGAAAAAAAAGTTTTAGTTATGCTGGGTCTAATAAGCTGTGACATTGAAATGTCGACTTTTTCTAGTTTTTGCTCTTTTTTGTATAAAAAAATAAATAAATTAAGATAAATGAATTACGTATTCTTTAGTTCATATATTACCTGAAAATTCTGCGTTTCAATTTTGTTGTTACCTTTCTCCGTTTAAAAGATATACTTGATTCAATTTTGTTTTCTTGGGTGGGTCAAATAAGCTGTGACCGACTGTATGTACATATGTATGTATATATGCATGTTAAGAGATGCTCTACTATATATGTACAAATTCTACTGTATCTACTATATGTATGTATACATTTATACTATACATATAAATACATACACATATCTACTTACATATGAACAATCGTAATAATTAACTAACACAATCATGTTCAAAACTATTCATACAACCAGCTTTTTTCCTAGTATTCCAAAATTACTTTTTATTATTCATGGTACATAAGACACCAATAAAAGGAAACGATCTGATGATTTACAGTTGTCAGAAGTGCATACTTACACACATTTTATGGAAATTCCATAAAGGAGTACATTAAATTTTAGAAAACAGTGGAAAATTGTTGAAATTGAAGTACTATCTACATTACACGTAAAACGGTGTATGACTTGGTTAAAAGAAAGGATGCACTTGGAAATTTAGTAAACGAAAAGGAAAGCAACTGGAACCTGCAGCAGATGAATAAGGTGTGAAGTCATTAAAAATCCAACAGTATCGATAACAACAATAAGAAAAAAACGTTAGTGACAGTTTACTTCGACGATAATACACTGATGATGTGATGTACTCTGATGATGTGCATCGTACTATAAATTTGTTGATTCATGATTCCTATAGAATTCATTTTAAATCAGACAGCGTATGTTTGTACATACATATGTACATATGTATGTATGCATGTGGATAATTTAAGATATCATGCATTAACGACTTTAAATCTTTTACTTATTACTTCTTCTTGAATATATAACAAAGGATGGACTGATCATTTTGTATAATAGAATACAACAATAACATAAAACTTTAGTAGAAAATTGGGAAAAAGTTGGCAGTGTTAATAATTTTGAACATGATTGTATTAAGTAAGAGTGCTAGTGAATCTTTTTGTCAAATACTAAAATTGTTTATATTAATGGATTATTTATTTGATAGGATCCTACATATCTTTCGGTTTGTCATCTCTTCATTCTTCGTTCACCCCTTTCCCTCTCACCACCATTCCAAAGCGAATCATTTCTGACACTTGGCATGCGTTTCACAGGGCCGACAAATCCAAGTCCGAGACTTGCTGGTTCGAATTGCCTTGCTATTGAGACGTTTTCTTTATATTTTTAGACCCCATACGTCCTCATCATCCTCCCCGTCGTGGCCGTCCACCTTGATACTCACATCTGAGTATTCAACCTCTATTCCCCATTCTATGTGTGTCTGTTCGGTGCCGTTGACAGCAACTTAGATCATTGGCCACATTTGAGACATTCTGTCGCGCAGTCAAAGCAAAAAAACTTTGCAGCTAGTCGCTAGTATAATAAAAATAGCACTTAACGTCGGAATAAGAATATATATGTTTGAATATATATGTTTGTATGTACATTTATATACATAATACATACATACATATGTATGTACATACAAATACGAGAAGCTTCTGAAAAATCATTGGGATAGCCAAAAGAAAATCTTGTTTTAATAGAATCCCCTAATTCGTCTAACAATCCTCACTCCTTTCAAATCCATATCTTTCTTTAGGATGAATAGTTGGTCAGCAAATTGCTGCAATTTTACTTATATTGTTTTGTGAGTATAAACATTGCATAATTGAGTTATTTTATTATTTTAAAACTAATTTTATATTGACAAACATGTTTTGAGAGTTTTACCGTTAAGTTTTTAGACTCCCCTCGTGCACTCATTTATATCATATAATGGAACACAAACCCAAAGGAAAAAATTAAGCAATTTAAAAATAAATATCTTAAAAGCTAACTTCGGCCGAGGTGAAGTTCGTATACCCTTAAAGTTTTTAAATAATCAACCAAAAAAATAAAAGAAGAGAGGTGTCATAAGACACCCAGATGAAACGAAGTTTCTTTCGATTAAGGGGGTGACAAATGCTTCTTTCATGCAATTTTGAAAAAAAATATATTTTAATTAATACTTAAACCTTTTTTTTTTCATATATTTTTGAAAAAAATATACATATGTATGTATGTACATATTTCGAAATACTCCACCCAACAGGAAACCATTTAAAAAAATATCAAAGAAGCTAACTTCGGCTCTGCCGAAGTTTGTATACCCTTGCAGCAAAATAATTGGTATAAATGTTTAACAAAATAAAAAAAAAAACAAAAAAAACACATCTTAAAATCTTCACTTCATCACCGAGCGAGCATTGAACCATCAAACACCGAGCCCATCGTGGCACCGATCTCTACATACTACGCCACCGTCCTTTCCTAGCTGACGTAAGCTAATTCGACATACATATATGCAAACCCATTGCATCTCGCTCTTTCAATTTCGTTTTGCTTAAGAACACAACACAAATATTTCTGTCTCTCTCACACACCGCGTGGTGGTTGAATTTTTGCATATGGATGTGTGTGCGTGCATTAAAATACATTTAATTTCTATCAAATTGATTATTGATTTGTAACCTTAATAATTATCCGATCTTGTTCAAACTTGGTGTAGGGTGTATGGGTAAAAATTGAATTTAGATGCAACAACAAAAAAACAATAATTTTATATATTTCCTTATTTGGTGCCGCGCGGATTCGAACTCGGGTCTTTTGTGTTTTTACGGCAGATTTCTTGGAATTTGTTTTTGTTTCTTTGCTGCCAAAGAAAATTACTTATTTTACTCGAGGTACCTCCACGTTTTAGTTAATAGCTCCGGTGATAATTATCGGATCCGACTAATTTTCAAACTCACCATACTTGATAGATCAAGGAACTTAACTTTTTATGTTTCAACCATGTAGCTTGAAATTTGAGGCTGTCATCGTGATTCAAACAGACAGACGGACAGACGGACATGTCTCAATCGACTCGTCTATTGATGCTGATCAAGAATATATGTATATACTTTATGGGGTCGGAAACGTATATTTCTATGCGTTACAAACATCTGACCAATTTTATAATACCCTCTGCAAGGGTATAAAAAAGTAGCTCAAATGCTACCAAAATGCCACGTTGATCCGAATTGCAAAAACCAAACCTTATTTGAATTGTAAGAATTCAGCCCATACAATGAACTATAAATAAAAAATTCAAATTTCAAAAAAATAAATTTTTTACAGACTTGAAAAAAGTCACTTTTTCGATCCATTTTGAGAGACTATTTAGTTAAAAAAAAAAAACAACAAAGCGATCACAATTATTTTAGTGCAGATAGGTTTTTTCATAATAAAGATATTTTGAAAATTTGAGCAAAATCGGTTAAGTTTTTGACATATCTTGGCAGCAATTTTAAGGAACAGAGTCTAGTAAAACGCGTTTGATTATTGTTGCCCGCAACCAGGCTCTATGTACACACACTCAGGTTTGCGGCTATTACTTCTACAAGTATCCGGGCAGAGAAAAAGGGTCGGGATCGCGAGACGCACAAGTAAATGCGGGTTGCACTTTTAACTGACATTTTTGAGCTCGCGATCGCGACCTTTTTTCTTCTTACCCCTGCCTCGCACATTTATGACCCTTTCTCAATCACAGAATCTTTGCTTGTGCGTCTCGTATTTACTTTCCCCTTCAGCATTTGCTTGTGCTTCCCTCTGCCCACAAACTCGAGCTCGCTTCCTCTTTCCCCTCTAGCATTTGCTTGTGCGTCCCTCTGCCCACAAACTCGAGCTCGCGATCGCTGCTTGTGCGTCCGTCTCTGTCTACATATGTACTCGTACACTGTTCAATGCGAAAGAAAAAGACAAAACAGTTGGTAACGGTAAAAGTGTTGTTACACTTTTTAGTCTTAATTTTTTCGGTTTAGCCCCTACCGCGCGATAAGAAACTTCGTTTCAATAAAAATAACTCTCGGGAATTGGACCTGAACCTGTTTCAGTACAAAAACAGTCTCGTTGTCATTTTAAAAATTATCGTTATCAAAGATAAATATGTACATATATTTTATTGCACGACTAATTGTACGCAAATTTTCGATTTGTTTTTTTCGAAATTTTAATTAATTTTTTACTACCAGTAATGTAAATATGTATATGTACATATACACAAGTATGTACATATGTACAGCTGTGTTCAAAAATATAGTAGCGCAGCACCTTACAACATTTACATTCGTTTTTCGACATGTTAAACATTAAAGATTGAACTTTTGTTTCATATATTTCAAAGAATAGGATACAAGGAAGAGAATAGTGATTGGATTTCATTTGTTTTACTTCGGTTTTTATAATTTTTTTATGACTTTTGCGAAATACACCGAAAAGTGCCTGTTCATAATTATAGTAGTGCCCGGTGCAAGTGGTTGCAAATCAATTAAAAAAAATTTTTTAGTACAACAAAAACTTCAATAGCAAGTGTAATGTTGTAATTAATGTTTTGGTAAACGATTTTCACTAGGTTTGTAACATTTTTTTAATTTTAGTGGGCAAGGGAAAGAATTTCACGGCTGAGAAAAGAGATTTGATAGTTAGCCTAAGAGCAAAAGGTAAATCGTACCGGAAAATTGAAAATATTGTTGGCTGCTCACCTACAATGATATATAATACGATCCACTACATAAAAAAAAAAAAAGAAAATCGGAGTAGAACACGATAAACAACCACTGTCCAAGATAGACGCATTGTGCGCTTTATCAAGATTAGGCCGTCAGTATAGTGATTTGGGCATGCTTTTCTTACAACGGCGTTGGCCCCATCCATGTAATACACGGCCTTATGGGTAGAGATGTTTATGTAGATATTTTACGAAATACACTGCTACCATATGATAGTTGGGAAATGCCTATAAAAAGGACATTTCAACAGGATAACGATCCGAAACATAAGAGGAAGCTCGCGAAAGTTGGGTTAGCATTCCAAAAGATCGATGTTATGCTTGGCCACCTCAGTCCCCAGATCCTAATCCGATCGAGGACTTATGGGGAGATGTTAAGCGGGTTGTGGCAACTTCAAATCCATCAAACAAAATTGAGCTTTTGCAAGTAGTTCAGGAAGCATGGTTGAAAATCTTCTTAAAGCGTTGTCAGGACTCCATCGACTCGATGCCCCGCCAAGGCGATGCCGTTATTAAAAATAAAGGCTATACAACTAAATATTAGACTTCATTGAGTAAAAAGAACTCAAAAAAACCTTTTTGAATTAAATTAATCTGTTTTTTTCGCCTTTTATGTAACCACTACTATAATTATGAACAGGCACTTTTCTGTGTATTTCGCAAAAGTCATAAAAAAATTATAAAAACCGAAGTAAAACAAATGAAATCCAATCACTATTCTCTTCCTTGTATCCTATTCTTTGAAATATATGAAACAAAAGTTCAATTTTTAATGCTTAACATGTCGAAAAACGAATGTAAATGTTGTAAGGTGCTGCGCTACTATATTTTTGAACACAACTGTATGTACACACAGCGTTCAGCAGAGAAGTGTTTGCAAATTTTTATTATGAAACTTTTAAAACTGAGGGGCTGACGGACCTGGGACTTGAGATGGTCAGATTGATGATATACAGTAGATGTCGGTTATAACGATTCTCAAGGGACCGCCATTATAGCAACGTTATAAACGATATATGTATGCTATAGCCGGTATTGAAGAAAGAATATTTTTATACCCTTGCAGAGGGTATTATAAAATTGGTCAGATGTTTGTAACGCATAGAAATTCGTTTTCGAGCTTAAATTTTAAACTACATGGTTGAAACATGAAAAGTTAAGTTCCTTAATTGATCATCCAGACCAAGTTTAAAAATTAGGATCAGATAATTATCACCAAAGTTATTAACTAAAACGTGGAGGTACCTTGAGTAAAATAAGCAATTTTCTTTGGCAGCAAAGAAACTAAAACAAATTCCAACAAATCACGCACACACATACATATGCAAAAATTCGTCACCACGCGGTGTGTGAGAGAGACAGAAACATTTGCGTTATGTTGTTGCACAGAACGAAATTGAAAGAGCGAGATGCCTTGCGTTTGCTTATATGTCGAACTAGCTAGTGGCGTAGTACGTAAAGATCGGTCGCGCGATGGTTCGGTGTTTGGTGGGTTCGATTCTCGGTGAATACGGGAAAACTTTTACTTGAGATTTTTCTTCTTTTTTGTTTTTTGATTTTATTAAACATTAATACCAATTACTATAAAATTTTTGTTTTTAAATTAAATAATAAAACAATGAAGCTGCAAGGGTATACAAACTTCGGCAAAGCCGAAGTTAGCCTCTTTGATATTTTTCTCTTATTTAGTTTATTTATTGTTTTATTTTCCTAGATTGCCTTAATATGAATATACATATATTAGACATGTTTAAGGGGGGAGATACATGTAAATGCTTAAATTTTCCCTGATGTTTGTGATTTTTTTTTATTTATTAAAGAGCCATTATTTATTTTTGAAAATTGGCATGTAGTTAGTTTGAATATTAAACTAATAAAAAAAATTTTAACAATTTAAAATGGCTGGTATATGTATGTCAAATTTAGAAAGGGCGGTGCGAGGCTTGTCAATCGGCGGACATTCTAGCATTCTTTCAATTGATCTGAAAACCAAAAACCAAACATTTTTGTATTTTAATGTCATAATTTCTATATGAACCTAAAAAAATAAGAAAAAAAATTAAAAATTCACGAAATACAATGCTTCAAAAAAAAAAAAAAATGCATTTTGGCCCTAATTTTTATGTTTACGAACGGTTTACGCTCTGTAATATGAGAAATACTGAAAATTATGTTTTAAACATTTGGTGGCATATTCTGAAAGGTTTATACTAACATATTATAGAAAAAAAATAATTTTTTTTTTTTTCAACATTTTACATAAATCTCCCCCCTTTACAAAATGAGTGATTTGTATGTGTTTTTTGACAATGTCCTATGATTTGTCTAAACATATAAGGGTTGCCGATTTGACGCACTTTGTTTTTATTTTTCGGAATTAACACAGATACATACATACATACATAGGTCGAAGTCGTTAATTAATTTGATTTTAAATAAATTATTCCAACCAAAATCTGATATCAAAAAATTCTCTTAAGAATTTTTTTTCTCCCCCTCATAAATCAAATTTTACACTAAAACAAAATTCCATATATCATCCTCTTCCAACCATAAATCAAAAACCCAAACACTCATCAACTTCGTATGTAAAAATCATCCATCAGCATACAAAACTCTCAACGCCCCTAGCATGGAGGGCGGCGGCGACAATTTCCAGGCGGTGTTCGGTCGGCGCAGTTCGCTCCCAAGAACCCCGCCGCAACTAGTTCTTCAGCAGCAGTTCTTCTGGGCAACTCCAGAGCCACCCTCTGCCGAAAAGATACCACCACCTCGTGGCACCACCAATCAACGACTGGTGGCGACTCCCGATGGCGGCAGCGTTCCAAAACGTGGCAGAGAGTTGTCTAACTCACCACCAAGCACCGATGGCGGAGCCTCTAGAGAAGGCGACGTTCCGCCAAAAAGGATCAGAGGTTTAGAAATCGCAGAGATTAGAGGAGGAATCGGCAAGGAACTAGCCGAAATGAATCAAATCATGCAGGAAATTATAGACGCAACGTCAGTTGGTGGCGACTCCAAGGTCCGCCATATAAACAATAAAATGAGGGGCCAATTCTCTCAGCTGAAATTAATGATTGAGTCAGTTTCCACGTACTGGGAAAATCAAGAGAGCGTCGGCGACTTTACTGTAATTGCAGCGGCAGCCCCATAGACGGAGAATAAGTCCCAACAGACGGATCTGAAGTCCACCCCCCAAAAGAGAAACAAAAACGCCCATACCCAAAAGGGTAGAGGATCAGCAGCACCATCGACACCAAGAAGACCAAAACCACCACCACACCAAAAGGAGGAGGGCGATCCCAACATCGCCGACTGGGAAAAGGTGGAACCAAAGAAGAAGAAGCAGCAGCAGCACATAACACCTGCTCCTCCCAGGAGACGACGCTCCGATGCAATCCTGGTCCACAGCACAGGAAACATCACCTACAGGGAAATGTTAAGAAAGGAAAATCAGAAGCAATGATGAAAATCTCAAGGCTCAGGTTCAGTTCTCGGCAACCTGGCGGAGACTAAGGCACTCACAAACCTGGTGAATCTGGAGATTAGAGATTTGGATGAGATGACATCAAAGGAAGACATCCTGGCAGCGCTCTCGTCTCAACTGAACATAAATGCAGACCAAAACGCAATAAAAAATTTGCGTGCAGCATATTTTGGCACTCAGAAGGCCACCATCCTTGTCCCACCCGAGTCAGCAAAGGCTATTTTGTCTGCAGGAAAAGTCAAGATCGGATGGACGTTATGCAGAATCAGGGAAATTTCGGCCCCAACCAGATGCTATAGGTGCCTCCGAGCTGGGCACATAGCAGCCAGATGCGCCGATCCGATAGATAGGAGCAACTGGTGCCTGAAATGCGGAGGAAAGGACCACAAGGCGATGGAATGCATAAAACCTCCCTACTGCTTCCTGTGCGAGGCCAGTGGAATGGAAGAGCGAGCACACAGAGCCGGCGGACAAATCTGCCCATCAGCCTCAGCGGGCGCAGGAAGGAAAACCGGAAAACCTAATGATTAGATTCACACAGATCAATCTGAACCACTGTGAGGCAGCCCAAAACCTGCTTCAGCAGACAGTTGCAGAAAACAAATCAGACACAGCAATAATCAGCGAGCCCTTCAGGCGCAAGGATGACAACTGTTGGATATACAGCTCCTCAGGCAAAGCAGCTATATGGGCATGCAGCTCTCCAGCCATTCTGCTCCGGAGCTCTCTGCACCATGAGCACTTCGTAAGAGCCCATATAAATGGTAAGTGGATCTACAGTTGCTACCTGCCACCAAGCTTGGACCTCACGAGCTATTGCAACGCCCTGGACGCGCTGGTGCAAGACGCGCGTGAACACTCACCCTCTATTATCGCGGGCGACTTTAATGTGTGGGCCTTGGAATGGGGCAGCACTGTCACCAACGTCAGAGGCAGAGCTCTATTAGAGTACTTTACCCAACTACCCGTGCTAGCCAACACAGGTTCACAAAACACCTTCAATCGCGCAGGCCGTTGGTCCATCATAGACCTCACTTTCGTGAATAGTAGCCTGTTCAGGTCCACCCGCTGGAGACTGGGAAACGTCTACATAGCCAGCAACCACGAAGCAATAATTTTCACCATTGGCGAACATCCAGCGACGCCCCCCCGCACCGATGCAAAATGCAAAGATGTACAAAGTGGATTCTTTGAATATAACTTTATTTACAACAATACACAATACGCATGGTTACAACAGCGTGTGATGCAAGCATGGCGGAAAGTCGTCGCTACAAAGGACATCATAAACCCGCATTCTGGTGGAACGGAAATATATCCGACCTGAGGAAGCACTGTCTACCGGCCAGGAGGAAGTACCAGCGCGCTAGGAAACGTGGCACTACCGGCTGGGAGGCACTCCACGCCGATTACTGTGCAAAAAGGAAGTCCCTAAAGTTCGCGATACTATCCTCCAAAAAGGAAGTCTTCTTACAATTGTGTGACTCGGCCGACCTGTCGCTCAGTACGAGATAGACCCGGTCTCCTCAGAGGAACTAATAATGATCTCCACGCTAAAAAGCCGTAAAGCCCCAGGACCAGACGCGGTGCCTAATCGGGCACTAAAACTGGCAATTGCGCTCCGAACCGGCGTTCGTTGACACCTTCAACCAATGCCTCAAAGAGGACACCTTTCCATCACAATGGAAGGAGCAAAGGCTGGTGCTAATCCCAAAACCTGGCAAGACGACTGATGTGGCAACGACGCGTCGTACAGACCCATTTGCTTGATAGACTTAATGGGAAA
Organism: Drosophila austrosaltans; assembly: GCA_035045865.1. NCBI lineage: Eukaryota > Metazoa > Arthropoda > Insecta > Diptera > Drosophilidae > Drosophila > Drosophila austrosaltans. The sequence continues at coordinate 1,580,182 of JAWNOQ010000089.1, forward strand.
GGTGTTCGAGAGACTCATATACAGTAGACTCGATGCGGCGATAGGTGAAAACGGCGGCCTCAACAACAACCAATATGGATTTCGGAAAGCCAAATCAACTCTGGACGCAATAAGCAAGGTGGTGGACATCGCCTCAAACGCGATAAAGGGAACGAGATGGCAAGGCGGAACCAAAAGATATTGCCTGGTTGTGACCCTAGATATCAAAAACGCCTTTAACACGGCAGATTGGGGACGCATACTTGACGCTGTCCTGGGTCATGGAGTCCCAAAATATCTACACGCAGTCGTTTGGAGCTATTTTAACGGGAGGAAAATCTCTTATCCAACCGCTTCAGGAAGCACGCATCGCACAATATCAGCGGTGTCCCGCAAGGCTCGGTTCTGGGTCCCCTGCTATGGAACGTCATGTACGACGGTATTTTCCGAGTGCCACTACCGAGCGCATGTGCACTCATCGGATACGCTGACGACGTCGCTGTTGTCGCGGAAGCCAAGGATCTGCGCTCCGTCAAGATGTCCGCTGATGCCTCCATAGCGGCAATAGAAAACTGGCTCAGCTCAGTCGGTCTGACCCTCGCGTCGCACAAGGCGGAGGCGGTTCTAATCAGCAGCAGGAAAGCCGTCGAGCTGGCACATGTTCACGTGGCAGGAACGAGAATCACCTCAAGTCGAGCCATTCGATATCTCGGAGTTTGGCTGGATACCAGGCTCTGCTTCAAGGAGCATCTGGCACACACACAAACGAGGGCAGCGGAGGCAAGCAGAGCGCTATCGAGGATTATGCTGAACACACGGGGTCCAAAACAGGAGAGGAGACTATTGTTATACAACGTGGTAAAATCGATAATAATGTACGCAGCGAAAATTTGGGCACCAGCCATCCTGATCCCAAGCTACAGCAGAGGCATCAAATCCACCTACAGGCTTGGCGAACTCAGAGTCTGCTGCGCTTATAGAACAGTGTCTAATGAAGCTGCTCTGGTCATCGCCGGCACTGTCCCTATAGACCTACTGGTGGAGGCGGCCAAGTCCATTGCAGAGGCACTAAGTAATGGAACACCAAAATCGCAGCCAAAGAAGACAGCGAGGGAGCGAAGCCTGAGCACATTGCAAACCAGATGGGATGGCTCACCCAAGGGCAGATGGACGCACAGGCTAATTCCGGATATCAGGAGATGGGTTCTCCGAACTCACGGGCAGGGCAACTTTCACCTGACCCAATTCCTCAGCGGCCATGGGTGCTTCAAAAAATACCTGGCGAGGTTTGGCCATGATACTATTCCTCTATGCACTAATGCGATCGGAAAGCAGTTAACTTTATACAGTTTTAATATTTGATTATATATTTGATTATTTACACATGGGCAGATGGCGTTAACTTCAAAATTTTTTTTGAAAGAACCGACCATTTAAAAAGGAAATGCTTTCATACAGTGATATATCCAGAAAACTATCCATTTCAGTAGGTCCAGTCTCAAAAATTCTCAAAAATATGCCAGAGACGCATGAAAGAAGCACCCGGGAAGGAAGGCAATATTGAATAAAACTGTATAGAAGAGGCTTCTACGTCAGATTAATCTTGATATGCATGAATATCAAAGAAGCTAACTTCGGCTCTGCCCTTGCAGCAAAATAATTGGTATAAATGTTTAGCGAAATCAAAAAAAATTAAGCAAGCAAGTCGTCCCTGCCGACATTGTGTATACCCTGTACCAACTAGTTTTTATATTAAATGAAGTCAAACACCCTCGAAATAGCGATTAATTTCATAAATAATTTTCTTTAACATGCCGCAACAGTGAACGCATGCTATCTCGCTCACTCTTGCCAGCCAGTGTCGCCCTAAGCGCTTCAGTACAAAACGCATTAACGTATATCTCCAATATTTATTGTCCGATTTCGACTAAATTTAGTCAGATGTTGCACTTTGGCCATAATATTAGGTGTGCCAAATAAGAATGTGATTCCTTAAAACTGCTCTAATAATTAGTTTTTTCTGAATTGCGGGGGCGGAAGTGGGCGTGGCAAAAATTTTAAACTTTCTTGATCTGCGTAGTCACTAGACAAATGATCGAACAACCTCAAAATCGCAATCAATTCAAAACAAAGTTCCCTTTTACATGCAGCAGCAGCGAGCGCATGCTATCTCGCTCTTTCTTATCTGCCAATGCCGCCTTGGCATTTCAGTACAAAACGGATATACTCATAACTCCGATGTTTATTGTCCGCTTTCGTCCAAATTTGGTCAGTTGGTCCAGTTTGGGTATATAATTAGGTTTACCAAGTAAGAATACGATATCTTGAAGGCAGCCCTAGTTATCGTTTTTTTTAAATTGCGGGGGCGGAAGTGGGCGTGGCAAAAATTTTAAACTCTCTTGATCTGCGTAGTCTCTAGACAAATGATCGAACAACCTCAAAATCGCAATCAATTCAAAACAAAGTTCCCTTTTACATGCAGCAGCAGCGAGCGCATGCTATCTCGCTCTTTCTTATCTGCCAATGCCGCCTTGGCATTTCAGTATTAAACGGATATAGGCATATCTCCGATATTAATTGTCCGATTTCGACAAAATTTGGTCAGCTGGTCCAGTTTGGGTATATAATTAGGTTTACCAAGTAAGAATACGATATCTTGAAAGCAGCCCTAGTTATCGTTTTTTTTAAATTGCGGGGGCGGAAGTGGGCGTGGCTAAAATTTGAAATAAACTTGATCAACTTTGACATTAGACGGATGCTCACACCAAATTTGGTAGCTCTAGCTCTTATAGTCTCTGAGATCGAGTTGCTCATACGGACAGACGGACAGATAGACGGACATGTCTCAATCGACTCGGCTGTTGATGCTGATCAAAAATATATACAGTTTATGGGGTCGGAAACGCTTCCTTCTGCCTGTTACATACATTTTAGCGACTTTAATATACCCTTTTACCCTTTGGGTACAGGGTATAAAAAGAAGAAAAAACACATCTAAAAATTTTCACTTCTTCACCGAGTATTGGAACCATCACCTAACACCGAGCCCATCATACCACCGATCTCTACATACTACGCCACCGTCCTTACTCAGTGAACGTAAGCTAATTCGACATACATATATGCAAACCCATTGCATCCGGCTCTTTCAATTTCGTTCTGTGTAAGAACACAACTAAAATAATTCTGTCTCTCTGAAGAATTTTTGCATATGTATGTATGTGTGTGCGTGAAAATTTAATTTTATTCAAATTTGATTATTGATTTGTAGCCTTAATAATTATCCGATCTTGTTCAAACTTGGTGTTGGGTGTATGGGTAAAAATTAAATTTAAATGCAACAACAAAAAAACAATAATTTTATATATTTCTTATTTGGTGCCACGCGGATTCGAACTCGGGTCTTTTGTGTTTGTACGGCAGATTTCTTGGAATTTGTTTCTGTTTCTTTACTGCCGAAGAAAATTGCTTATTTTACTCGAGGTACCTCCACGTTTTAGTTAATAGCTCCGGTGATAATTATCCGATCCGACTAATTTTCACACTTTTCATACTTGATAGATTAAGGAACTTAACTTTTTATGTTTCAACCATGTAGCTTAAAATTTGAGACCGTCATCGTGATTCAAACAGACAGACGGACATGTCTCAATCGACTCGGCTATTGATGCTGATCAAGAATATATTTCTATGCGTTACAAACATCTGACCAATTTTATAATACCCTCTGCAAGGGTATTAAAATGCATCAGAAATCAATGCTGATCTTCGAGAGAATCTCGGAATCCACATATCCAAGGCAGCAGTACGAAAAGTCTTTCGCGAAAAGAACTATTACGTACGTGGCGAAATAAAAAAGTCTCTACTGACACAGAAGCATCTGAATTTGCGACTTAGCTTTGCCAATAAAGACAAGCATTTCACTCCTGAAGTTTGCAAAACAGAAGTATGGTCAGATGAAATCAAGAAGAACAAATATCATTCTGATGGCAGACTATGGATGTGAAAAAATCCATGGAAAAAGTTGGAACGTCGCCATATTCAAGCTGCTGTAAAGTTTGGCGGTGGGAATCTAATGGTTTGTGGGGCTATATGACGGCTGATGGAGTAGGAAAGGTCATTAGACGACGGACTATGAATGCAGACCAATATGCTACAAATTTTAAGCATGGACAAAGACACCAAACAAATTTCGAAAAAAAACTACTAAGTTGGTTAAACAAGAACCAAATTAAGATTTTTGATCGACCACTATCTTCATCTTACCTCAACCGTATATAACAATTCTCGGTCGAGATGAAACGCAAAATTTCCAGTATTTCTAGTTAGAGGTCAAGTCTTGAAGATCTTTGAGCCAACGTAAAAATTGGTTAGATAAATATTAATCCAGCAATGTGACAAAACTTAATTAATAGTATGCCAAATCGCATCCAAAAGTGGGCACACAAAATATTAAAAAAGTAAGTGGAGAAAACTTTATGTCAACTAATTCATCACAGGCCCCTTTTTGTGATTTTGCTCAATATTATCATGATTAAAAGGCAAATCTCTAATTAAATCTGATTTACAACATCTAAAATATCTATACTTTCTGCCCGAATCAAAAATTGACTGGAAAAGCCATAACATTACAGATTTTCTCTATAATGGCACTTTAGTAAAAAAGCGTGATCAAAAAGTTGAGTCACTGTATATGTATGTATTACAGGTCTGCATGAATGCATTCATTTCCAACACCATAGTACTGTACAGTATTGTAGTGTTCTCGAAAATGCTTTGCTGTGCAGTACATTCACTTAGACAGATTAGGAGTGTACAGCATTTTTACTGTACTCATTTAGAGTGAGTGACAGTAATAGTTGTACTCATTTGAAGTGAGTACAACATTTCTAACTTCTCCTCCTTTTCTGTTGCCATAAATCTAATATGCCATAAACGCTGCAAAATTGCAACCGCCAGCCATGTGGTAAAAAAATAATGTTTTTACACTCAAATTCTATGATATTATACAATAATTCACTTTTTGAAATAAAAAAGTAATGACTAAAAACTGTGTTGTCCATATTGTTTTTGCGTATAATCTTTTATCCTTACGGTTTTCATTAAATTTTCTTCAAGAAGTCTGCAATAATAACTTACTGTACAGTAAGTTGACTGCACACCAATACACTGTACAATGAAACAACTGTACACCAATTTTACTATACTCATTAACTGCTGTACAACATTGAAGTGAGTGAGAACACTAACTGTCAATACAGAAAATTATACAACATTCACTTGTACTCATTTTAACCTGTTCAGCAAATACATGTATTCATTTTTTGAATGAATGATTCATTTGCTGTTTTGAGTACATTCATGCAGATGTCTAATATGTATGTATGTACATATTGCTCATTTTATATAAAAAATTAAATAAATTAAAATAAATGAATAACGTATTCTTTAGTTCATATATTAACTAAAATTTCTGCATTTCAATTTTGTTGTTACCTTTCTCCGTTTGAAAGATATTCTTAATTCAATTTGGTTTCATTGGGTGGTTCATATAAGCTGTGAGCCACTGCATTTCTTGTGAGAAAACGCCTTTCCTTTCTTATATATTTGGGTGTAAAAATACATATGTACATACATATATGTACATATGTACATACATAACTAGAAAGATGGGTTATCAAATCAAAAACGATTTCGTAGTTTGCACATTTTGATCAGTTTCGTTTTCAGGAAATCAATAATAATTCACACGTATGTATGTATGTATGTATATATGTATTTGAATGTATATACATATGTATGTACAAACACACATTTATACATATATATATATATATATACATATGTATGTGTGTGCGTATTAAGGGGCGAGGGGGACTTCAAAGAAAATTTCTATGTATTTAGTCATAAACTAAAAATTGTCCAAATGGTCGAGCCAAAAATACAAGAACTGGGAAAGTTAAATTGCATACACAATCTATCCATAGGGTAGAGGGGAATAACTTGAGTCGCTAAAATGTACAATAAAATAAAAGGAAAAAGAAAGTGTTTTCGATCCCATAAGTACATAAAATGTTCGTTTGTACATACATATGTATGTATGTACGTCTACCTACCATCGGCCAAAACAGCTACATATGTACATACATATGCTTGTGTGTATGTACATACATATATCCGTTTATATATTCGCATATTCATCTTAATAACCGCTCCTGTAGTTTTTAAGCTGTGGTCCTTAATTGTAACATCCAATATCAAATTATTAAAGATGGGATATTCAAAGATTTGCGCAAATTCAATTGAATTTTTATACCTATACCCATAGGGTAAAAGGGTATATTAAAGTCGCTAAAATGTATGTAACAGGCAGAAGTATACATTTCTGACCCCATAAAGTATATATATTCTTGATCAGCATCACTAGCCGAGTCGATTGAGTCATGTCCGTCTGTCCGTCCGTATGAACACCTGGATCTAGAGCCACCAAATTTGGTGTGAACATGCGTCTAATGCATACACAGATCAAGTTTGTTTCAAATTTTTGCCACGCCCACTTCCGCCTCCGCGAATCCGGAAAACTAATTACTAGAGCTGTATTAAAGATATCGTATTCTTACTTGACACACCTAATTATATTCCCAAACTGCTCCACCTGACCAAATTTTGTCCAAAGCGGACAATAAATTTTGGAGATATGTATACCTATATGGGCTTTGCACTGAATTGCAAGAGTGAGCGAGACAACATGCGTTCGCTGTTGCTGCATGTTAAAAAGAATTTTGCATGAAATTGATGGCGATTTCGAGGATATTCTATTTTATTTAATATTATTAATTGGTACAGGGTATACTCAATGTCGGCAGGGACGACTTGCTTGCTTCATTTCTTATTAATAATTTCTGCTGCGCTTTTAAAAATTCTTATACCCATATATGTGTCTATGTATGTACATATGTAAATATGTATGTGTACATATGTACATACATACATACATATGTACATACATATGTAGCATGTTATACCGGGTATTTTGCAGATCGGTGCCCCAAATCGCTTGCGACATGCTTTTCTTCAGCAATTGCACACTTAATTAATGAGATTTGCCTTTGATCTTCTGTGAAGTTCACTAGCCGATGACTGGGAATCTCCCCCAAACAAAAACTCTTTGAACCCGTTCCAAGAGGACGAGGCCGAGATGCTGTTTCGAAAGCAGGAAATTTCGCTTGCTTTTCGACTATGGCGAGACACATGTCACACATGTTTAAATTTTAAACTGTCTCCCTATTAGAGGTGGCCAACTGTTTGCAACTCAATATTATAAAAATTCTGGTGTCCGAAAATTGATCTGGTATTTGTTTCTTTTTTGGGGTGTTTTTTTTTTGTTCTTGTGCAACAAGAACTTTAATGACTGCAAATGAAAATGTGCTTTTTGGGTTTTAGTTCAACGACTCCCTTTGGAGTTTTTAAATGCTTTTCAATATTCATTCAAAAGGATTGTCGCCCAAATTAATCATAATTGAAACATTTGACATCTTCACAAAGAGCTTCTGCAACCTTTTGCAGCTAATTCCCCCAAGAACATTTTTAACGGGCGGAATCGTCTATTGAAAACGAATCGAATCACGTTGTCGTCTCTAACACGACAGACACTTTTATTTCGCTTCAAAATACTCAACTTCCAACAAAAAATCTTTAAAGATCCAGAGCAATAAACTAAACCAAAAGACAAGTGTTTAATATGTAATCAGTCACGGTCACAAATTGGCTATAGATAAGGACCACTCAAGTGACTTTGCACCATCTAGTTAATTAGTGTATAGGGGAGGCGACTTTCCGTATTTGATTTAGAAATTCCAAAAAATTTAGTGACAGTTCCTCTCTCTCTTTCTCTGCTGTTTCCTCTTCCTCTCTTGCTCTGAGTTTCACATTCACATGGCGTAAATATGTGCTGGTGATCATGTACGATGATTATGTGTGAGTCTCTTTTAATGATCCTCCATTCCTATAACATTTCAATTTAAAATTACACCGACTGGTGTCAAAATGCGTGAACCAGGTCATTAAGCCTCGATATGGATTGCATTTTATTCACTTTTATTTTCTAAATTTTTTGCTTTCCTCTTTCAGATATTTTCACATGTTGCAATCAAGTCTTTGGCTCATGTCGCACAGCATGCGAAAATGTAAGTATTTGATGAGGGTGAAATGAGAGGGAGAGCAAAGTACTATCGAATGAGAATGAGTCTGAGAATAGGAATGGGACGACAAGGACAAGGAGAAGTGCTGTTTGCTAAAGCGGAAAGATCATATATCATCAAATAACGATGTAGTGTACATACATACATACATACATATGTACATACAGTTTTTCAATTAATTCTTTGCAAAACGAAAAAGTCATAGAAATTCATTTTTTATCTTAAATTTTATTAACTTATATTAACTTTTTTAAAGATTTTTTTTTGAGTAATATATTTGAGTATTCTTTATATGTATATATAAGGCAAAAAAAATCAAATTTTCATCCACAAAAGTATAAAAAAACACAAAAAAGAAAATTCGGCGAAATTCACGCTGTCAAATAATTCTTTGCAAAATGCAAACAATTATTTGAAGTTTAGCTACATATAACTAGGAAAAAATAACTTTTTCAAAACTCAATTTTAAAATGCCTGCCATCAACATCTATAACAGCCTGAAATCTTCGTGGCATTGAGTTTATCAGGTGTTGGAGGTCCCAAAACCCAGGATTTAGTTGCCACTCTTCTTGAATGGTTCTTATAAGAGCCGTTTTGTTAGTTGGGCTCCTAATAGTTTCATGGGTTACTGACTTCTGGCAATCATTTTTGGGCTCTGTCGCCAACTGTCTTGGGCTGGTTTTGAGGGTTATTGGTGACTTCTTTAATTAATTTTGACTGATCGCGTCTGGTTAACTTGGACCGCCTGCCTCCAGAATGCATTAATTTTAAATTATATTTTTTTCAGCCCGGTTTACAAAATTATGAATAGTTCTCGGCTTAATTGAAAACATCTTCGCCACTGTTCTTGCCAATTTTCCCTTTTTATTGTGGAAGTAATCTTAATTAAATTGTCATAAACTAGTTTTCCATGCATTGCTAAATCAATGAAATTAGGTAAGATATTGACTGTTGAGATTACAAATACGAAATATGTAATTCGGTGAATACGTGTCAATGTCGCACATAATCGTTTTTCTCGGAATTCAGTGTTCCGTTTCAAAGCTACGGCTCAATTTTATATAGCCTTTGCATTTTGCAAAGAATTATTTGACAGCGCGAATTTCGCCGAATTTCCTTTTTTGTGTTTTTTTATACTTTTGTGGATGAAAATTTGATTTTTTTGTGCCTTATATATATGTACATATAGAGAACACTTAAATCTATTGATTACCAAAAAAAAATCTTAAAAAAAGTTAATGTAAGTTAATAAAATATACATATGTATGTACATAAGTTAAAAATGAATTTCTATGACTTTTTTCGTTTTGCAAAGAATTACTTGACAAACTGTATGTATGTTGCACGCACCTATGAGGCAAAAGATATGTCAGTGAATTTGGCCACTTATTTTCTATAAAAGTTAAATTCAAAAGCTTAAGTACTTTATGTTCGATATGAAATGAAAGTTACTCGAAACCCATCCGCTTCATCCACTAGCTGGACCTTGATAGATTTGATTTAGGACCCATCAAACAAGTGAGTTTAGTTAAGAAAATAAGCCATTATTGAATTCATGTGTATGTGTACATTAACGATTGAATCTATGTAAGAAATTTGTTATTTTTACTTTTGTCGTGAAACAATCCGTGTTAACTGTAAATTTCATTGTTCAAGGTTGGTTAAAATTCTTGTCATAAATATTAATCACCAGCCGGGAAGCCAAGCCAGCCCAAGCAGGATGGTAACTGAATACATGAACACATTTGACAACGATTTGCTGATTGAATAGCGATAAGCTGGAAAAACTAGTGCTGCATTTCCTGGTTATTTCGTAGGCATTGCGTCCGCATGAAGGATCAAAAACAAGTCAAATTCTAATTTCGAATTCTATGAACGTATCCAAGAACGAATTAGACAAAAACGATAAAATTATGACATGGTGTAACCCACTCACACACAATACATATCACTCATATCCGTCCTGGAAAAATGTTAATGCTTGCATTAGCCGGCAAAATCCGTACAAATTGCATTGTTAATTAGCATAAACTGCCATATATGTAGGTAAATTGCCAATCGAAAACTCGAACCGAAACCAAAGCCGAAGCCCAACCCAACTCAACCGGTTTGTGCCACCACTCAAAGTCATTCATAAACTTTAAGAAAAAATCAATTTGTGTGTGCAACCAGACCAGGTCTAGCCGCGTTTGCAATCGAATCACTGACATCATTCAACTTTGTATCATAACAATTTTCAAAACCAATTAGTTTTCAGTGCTAGAAAAACAAAAAGAGGGCTGAGATTTTCATTTAAAAATGCAAATGGCCTCCATTTTTAAATCTTTAGTTTCATTTTTCATTTTTGGGTTACATATATTGAATTTGACAAAGTGATAGATAACACGATAATAACTGAAACCGAATCCGAACCGCAAGAGACTCGCAGGTAATTTGTAAATTGCATATTTTATTAGTCGTGGGTTGAAATAGAAATTCGAGACAGCACTTAAGATTGTGTGAAATGTTGTAGCGCAGCTATGTGAGAGATTTGTGGATTAGCGAAAATCTACGCATTTTTATACCCTTAAAGAAGGAGTACAGTAATTTTTGCAAGACTTTTGCAAAGCATTTACATAAATTATGTTCATATGTATGTATACATACATTCTTCATTAGATGGAAAATATTAGTTGTTATTTTAGATATGTATGTATGTCCGTGCGTGAGGAATGATCGATCAAAAATACAGTGCTAGATCTTCAACTTACTTGCTATTCAAAAGATTGTCACAAATCGGAATTTCCACTTGTTAATTTAATGTATGTATGTACATACATATGTATGTATAAATCTACCATTTGAATGGGTTGATTATACTCGCACTTATCGAATCTACTATAGGAACGATCGGTTGATGTGAAAACTCTTTGTTACTCAAGCTAGAAGGACTACACAATTTCATAAAAATAATATAGCCAACTACATATCATATGGTCATGTTAGTAAGGGTATTTGAAATTCGCGACGGTGGAGCTCGACCTTCTACTTTATTATTGACAAAGTGTTTTTTTGTTTTGTTTCTTTTTGCAATAATTGCTCAGATGGAGCGCCTATCTTGATTGCAAAATGCTTAAACATGGTGGGTAGTGTGTCTGTTCGCTTGAGGAAGCGTAAAGGTAGACTAAAGAAAACCTGCGTCGTTCGTATTCTCTTTGAGTCTTTGCTTTGTGTCTGTGTGGGAGTGCGTGACATGCCCATGGACACTTCATTAATAAAATGCAACAGCTCTGCTAACGCCAGGAAAGCAGAGATGCCTTTCAATGCCGTGTAATATAGAAGATAGGGGCTGGTATTGAAATTCCAAAACCTCTTCATAGCAACTTCGGGGTCCCCAAACTATGCTTCTGCCTATGTCAATTTTAAATATGGCGATGATGCCCTCCTTTGAAGTACAGGAAAAGAGGCAGGGTTTGTTATATAGACATCGCTGTGCCTGATACGGTATATGAATAGGGAATTTGTTGCACTCTATACCCTGTACTGTCTGTCTGCGTGTATGAATACCTAGATTTTGGAGGCTATATGTATGTAGGTATTAAATTCATTCAAATAATCTATATTCATATTGACAAGAGTGGGCATGATCGTAGGCGAGAAAGTTAGGCTCTAGGATATTTGGGTTGCATATCTATATGTATACATATAGGGTATGCGCAAGTCAATGCTCTTCGACCGAACTGTTATTTATGATAGTGTCTGCGGACGAAACGAGCCCAACATTTTAAAACGTATTATAAAACGATGCTGGTTCTCTTTCTCTTCGAGCTTAAACGTTATAAAACAGGTTGTGGGTTCATTGCAGAGGGTCAACAGCTGTTTAAACCGATTGTTAGATTCTTAATCGTTGCCCAAGTGCCAATGATTTAACTTAATTAACTGTACACGTATTTTCCAGTTATCGCTTGTTGAGTTTGCACATAATGTCGAAGGTGCGCGTCAAGAGTTACGAAAATATTGTGAAATGGATCAGCAGTTTTGGACGTGTGTCAATGGAACTCTGGATGGTAGGTTCCTACGCTATCCAACTAACTGTACCAATCATAAGTAATTTCTTAACTGTCTTTAAATTTTCAGCCATTTCCCGTGGTTCGGACTGGTCGGGTCGCCGCTGTTGTCAACTTGGAGTGTTGCTTCGTTGTCGCAACAACTGCGCCTCGTCCAGGAGTTTACCTGTCCAATCATGTAGACGGAGCGATGAGCAAGTGTTATATGATTGTTTCGAACGCCAAGAGGCAGCTGATCAATGCTGCAGTCAGGCCAGAACTTCCGAATGTTTGCAAGTAAGAAAAACGCTATATATTTTAAGGGTGACTATCATGTTAAAAAATTCAAGATTCAAATTTTAGGGACTTTCCCGTTGTACGTTTCCATTGCATAATCCATAAGCTAAAGTTCAGCTCAAAACAAGCAATATTCCTTCCCCATACTTTTTTGCTGATCTTTCGATTTTAAGTCAAAGCTCTTGAAAGAGCGCTGGTAAACTTTTCCATGGTCGTTTACAACTAAAATTGTTCAATTTCCGATCATCGAATCCGAAATGATAGAATAACTCGATACATCAATTGCTTTCTGCAAATGCTTCCTAATTGTGTAACTTCCATGTAATTCATTTACATATATCATTGGATATATGTACATATATAAGTAATCCAAACAAAGTGAAAATGATATTAGTTTTTGAAAACAATAAAAGTAAGTTTATCCTGTTTTCCCACGTCATTCCATATCCTTTGGCGGCAGAAAGGGGAAAGTTTTTAAGGAAGTTGAAGACTTTATATAGTGATTTTACACTCCTTATAGCTGGTGCACTACTATCAAATAAGGAAAAAATGTGTACTTACTTGGTTGCAAAAAATGATCGAAAATGCAAAAAACTGTAATAAAATCTAGGATGTTCGCCTATGTCAAGTATATGAACTTTGGCATGTGCTATTTGACAATTAACTTTTTTGAGACCTTTTGTGTTGCATTAGGTATAAGAATTCGAGTCTGAGCATTGCGGAAAACAGAAACTCAATTTAACTATGTATATTCAAACAAATTAGGCAGAATCCTTAGGAAGCATATAGGTCAGTCAAATTTTAGTTTAATGATCGTATCTTGCGAAAGAGATTTGCCAAAGGAAACAAAGTTTTTGGCAACGATAGTGAATAGTCAATTAATTTTGATCAGTTTAGGACTCTTGAGCAGTATGTATGTGTATACGATTATTGAAAACTAAGTTAAGTGGTAGTACCTTAGCTCGATCTATCTTTCAGCAGCTTAGACCAGCCACCGATTTCGATGAGATTTAAGAACTAAGTCATTGATGTTGGTGGTTGTGGTTCGAAACGACTGGTTCAAAAAATTTTGACCTTCCAAAAAAGCTTTCTTACTGAGTTCGACATGGCTAGATCGACTCGGCAATTAATCCTGATCAGTAATATAAGTTGTTAAATACTTTATGGGGTCGGTCACGCTTCATTTTTGCGACTAGCTGTTTGAACATTTATCGATGTCTCAATATCTAATTAGTTCAAAGACTAAGGTGGTAATAAGTATAACAATAATTAAAATGATCTCTCCAATTTAAACAAGGCCTGTCGTGCTGTATTTGAACCCTCGAATGGAAGTCAAGAACATATTGACATCGATACCACATGTGGAGTGCGAAATGCCGATGTTGTACAGGTAAGAAAGTTAAGATCTAAAATTATTACTACATTCTTACAAAATATTTAAACTTTTAAGTGCATTCACAACCATACCGATATGACTCCACTGGCTAACGCAGCGCAATGTAAGCATGCCACACTTTTCGAAATATAGTTTAATAACTTGAATTTATACATTTCTGTTCCTTAATTAGATCTTCCCTGCTGTGAGTATAGTAATAAGGAACATTGTCGCAATATCTGCCGAGATCTACTCCATCAGAATAGCACAAGTCTGGAGCGAAGTGAAGTAATTTTCAGCCGTTTGGAAGCGGCGGATTGTGGTACACCTTTGCCACATCTACCATTGTGGCAGTGCTTTCTGACAGTCACCAGGAAGCTGTATGTTCCCGCTCGAGGACATGCCTACCAAAGTGAGGGGACTAAGGGGAAAGTTGAAGCTAATCAGTTAGGCATGGATGCAGCAAAGCGACAATGTTGCGAACAAGCCAGTAGTCACAAGTGTAGGCGCTTGTGCACACAAACCTTTACCAACGATTGGTGGGAGACAAGAACAATCTTCGAAACGGAATGCCTGGAGCTGCCAGCGGAGAGAGAGCTGCGACGCTGCATTGAAAATGTAGATAGTCCTTGTGAGCTCGGCTGTGACGGCTTAAGTTTTTGTACAAATTTTAACAATCGGCCCACAGAGTTATTTCGAAGTTGTTCCGCAAACCACGATGCAGCAGCCAGAGAGGATTTACAGCTGCTTCAGCAGCGTGGTTATGTAAAGGTTCTAGGTCAGGAACTGTTCATAAAGAATACCACGCGGTGTGCTCCTGAGAAATGGCAAGCTCTGGTCTGTGTTCTGCAAATACAGCCCTGCACTCGGGAAGGACTCTTTAATGGAATCTGCAGTGAGGATTGCACTGAGATTCTTGAGGAGTGCCTTGATTGGACACGCCAACACCAGCGACCTCAGGCTATATGTGCGAGACTACAACCTTTTTTAGCCGAAGATGAAGCACCTTTGCCCTGCATTTCACTTAAAACCTATCTGGAAAAGGGAGACGCTTCAAAGGAGGTGGGTGGACACTATGGTTTGACTTCGCCCTGTTTGAAGAAACCATGCAACTCGAGTGAAGTTTGCGTGCTCCAACGTTCTGGGACTCAGGGCTACGCTTGTATTCCTGGCTGTACCTTGGGAGAGGCTTCCAATTTCCTAGTGGCCTTTGGTTCCTATGTTCGACTGGGCAGAGCAAGCTCAGCTAAAACTGAAGTGGGACAATTTATTACAGCTGAGCATGTTGTTTGCCGCTGTGGCCTACAGGGTCGTCTGGAGCAGTGCCAGCCATTGCCTAGCTACACTCACACGCATTGCGTTTTACCCGGTGGACGTAGTTTCAGGCACAGCTCGTCCTTCTATCTGGAATGCAATCTTTGTAGTTGTTTTGCTGGGGAAATCACATGCACCAAGCAACAATGCCGTGTGCCGGGATTTACAGATGCGGGCTACACAAGTCTACCTTGCAATTGTGCTACTCATTACGTTGCAGTCTGTGGTACAAATGGAAACACCTACCCTTCGGCTTGCGTAGCTAAGTGCTTGGGCTTCCAAGAGTCCATGTTCGTTTATGGAGCATGTAATACCCGGAATGCCTGCCATGCGAGTGGAAATAATGTATGTGGACCTGGTGAGAGATGTCTAGAGAAGCGGCAAGTGTGCCTATCCAATATGCAAAAGCCGTGCCAACAGTATGTGTGTGGTAAGTTGGTCACTAAAAGTACTTATTTCTTTTATATCATATTGAAACCATTTTCATTCTTTCTTCTTTTGCAGTTAATGCCTCAGCGTCCAACTGCAACATGCTGCACACAGATCAATTATGCGACACTCGAGGGCATTCGCATTCAAGCGCTTGTGCTCTTTTGCAGAAAAATCCCAATGGTCAAGTCGCTTATTGGGGAGCTTGCCAAACTGGAGATTCCGATCGCTCAATCATTTCCTCTCCTGTTTGCGGCATCAATGGCGTGACTTACAGCAGCGCAGCAGCTGCTCGGACTGACTATGTTCTAGTGGACTATATAGGACGATGTCGTGAAGTCGGCTTAATGGTTTCCAATATGGGTAGACGTTGTCGCACTGTCAAATGTCCCCCTCCAGTGTCTAAGTACTGTCGTCAGATAGTTCCCCCTGGAGCTTGTTGTCCCATTTGTGCCGGTGGAGCCTTTAGAATTATCTATTCCAAAAAGCAACTGGATAGGGCCACGTATGCCCTCAGAGGTCAAAAAAGTTCTTTACTTACATTGCGCGGCATGCTTCAACAACTGGATGGTCTAGTTCAAATTAATGAGTGCCAACTGACGGGTTTCCTTACCATTGAAGTTGGAATTTTTGCCGCGCTGGTGCCAAAAACCCTAGGAAGACCAACACGCCTGCAACTGGAGGCTTGTGGACGAGAGGCGGAAAAAATATCGGGCTTGATTAATGTCCAATCTCCTAGCATTACCACGAATTTGGCGTTATCCAGCTTGACAGTGTCGCACCTACTGCAGCCTTCACCAAATGATGGATGGGTATATGGACCACTTCTTTGGTTGATAGTGACAACCATATTACTTGGACATGTTTAAATATAGATTAAATTTTAAGTACAGTTTTTTTTCTTCCATTTGTATGCTCCGAAAACAATCAAGTAAATTCTTGGTGCCAATTTTTATGTTTTATAAGATGTCGAACTGTGCCTTCGATGATGGTAAGGAATTGATACCTTGTATTATGTGATATTAGCTAAATTATTAAATAGAAATTAGATGTAATCTGTGGTAGAAGTAAAGACTATTTCAACTGGAGAGACCAATTTCATTATTTAATGAATTTAAGAAAAAATAAAATACCTGGCAAGCTAAAGTTAATTTCTAGACCGCGACCATTAATTTGAATTATTCTGTCTTTCTGATACAATCTGATATCTACAAGCCCAAAGATAATATATTGCACTTGTAATTCGTAATAAGATTTACGTCCGAAAGAAAAACAAAAAAAAAATTGAATTGATGCTGACAGTTAGACAGAGTAGACAAACTGCTGTATGTTAAAAGAAAAACTTCCTTTGATATAGGACCATGTTAATTTTTAATACTTTTTTTTGTAGATTTAATATATGTATTTTTTATTTATTGGGAAACCAAATAGAAAGTAGAAACTTACAATACAAGCGAATGTTCTTTTTGAAATGTGCATTAGTCATTGGAAAGAAACCCCATTAAAAACATGTCTCCCGACCAAAGCAGAGTCCAGTTTTGAAAATAATGACCTAGTCTAAATGTAATACTCATTACAATAATAAAGGGCAAAAAGCAATTAAAGCAAACCTTCGTTAATTTATTTACGACCTTCAAAAAGAACGGAAAATCTACATTTACATCATTTCCATGGGGGCTGCTACTGGCTGGACTCGTTCGGTGATCTGAAGATCCTTAATGGTAGTATGTAAAATCGCTGTTGTGCCGTTCTTAAAGCGATAGTCCAATTTGCGTTCGCCCTTTTTATTGGCTAGCTCATAATTGCGCAAATATTCCACACTGTTTTCGCGAATGACGCAAAGGTCAATGTTGGAGCCAGACCCCAAATCGTTAAAAACTCCTGAGGCAATCGCATCCCGCACAAGCAGCTTACCTTCATCCTCTGACATATCGGGCCTCCAGCGACTTTCGAATACAGACATGGCGGCCAGGCTACCCGAACCCATAGTAGCATAGGGTAACTTGTCCGAGCTACCGTGTGGATGAATGGAGTACAAATGGGGACCTGTCTTATCCACGCCACCCAACACCAGAGCAGCACTTATGTGACCCTGATAGCGGAATAGCATTTGCTTCAGCATCACATTGGCAGCCACTACGCGTACTTTGCGACCCGTATTTAAGCGATGTAACTCCAAATGGGATGAAATCAGATCCGTTGTCATCTCTGTATCTGCAGCTGTGCCTGCACCACAGCAGCTGCGTGAAAAAATTTAAATTCTTTTTGCTTTTGACTTAGTTTCAATTACAGTAAAAATCACCACTTACTAAATATTCTCCGCAAGATAATGAATCTTCGAGCAGTTCTTATCCGACACTATGGGGCCCTCGGTAGCTCGAGTATCTGCTCCGAGAATAACACCATCTTTGTATATAATACCAACAATGGTAGTGCCCGTTTTGGTCATAGTCGGCGGCTTAAAGCCCTTTTCTAGGAGAATCGAATTGCTGGAAAGAAGTTTATAAAATGGTAGCAAAAAACTAAACAAAATGTACTTTTTAAACTTACCGTATGCAATTATCAAAGTTGAAGCCAGTGTGTGGCAAATCGCGAGCTAAATCTAAGTCCATTTTGATTTTAAATTACTTGCTGCAGCAAAGAATTGTAGATGAATGACAAACAAAATTGCGGTAGCGTTCCTAATGGTGTTTAACACTGTCAATTACCGGTGCTGCCACTTAGTTTTGATTATCAGTGATGTGAGTCGGTAAATGGACTGACTAAGACAGTAGTGTTAAAAATTTTAAAAATGTATAAAAAGGTAGATTAGAAAAATAGCTTGCCAGATAGTTTGAATTTATATGCTGCATCTAAATCGCAAACATGATTTTTTGAAATGAAATTTTTAAAATTTGAATTCCGCCGAACGTTCGACGTGGCCACTGTTGCTTTACAAAGAGCAATGAATTTTGTGAACACTGTGGGTTAATATCCAGTTATTTTTATTTGGCAACCGTATTTTACAGATAGTACAAAAATTTTTGATTAATTGCTTTTATTCATGTATTCAAATAATTACACTTATTGTATATTACTTGGCAATGTGATATATTTGCAAAACTCTTAAAGCTACTTTTCAATTTTAACATTTCGAACAGCAAACAGCTGGATTTATCTATATGTATATCGATATATTAACCAAAAAGTTGCTTTTGCGCGGACTCAAATAAATAGTTGCCATACATGTTATAAGTTATAAGTACGTTTGGGAATTTCCGCCTCTAGCAATATTCATATCAGTGTTACCATATTTCGGACAAGTACATTTATCTCCGGACTAAAACATATGCTTCTCGTGTATATAGTATCGAAAATTTTTGGAAGTAAATATGTCTGTTTTACTAGTAATGTTTGCGAGAACAAAATTAGATAAAACAACCTGGAGTTCAATTGGAAATCTGCAACAATATATTACTAAAGGTGATTTAACTGAAATGCCCACTTTTCATTGAGAATGCGAATAATTCGGTTTACATAATGCCGGCAAATTTTGGACAACTACAAAGCTTTTGGTTTATTATTGTTGAGACTAAATTGACTAAAATGTTAAAACAATTTACAGCCAAATACAGTTCCTCCTCAGTTGCCACACGCAATTCTTTGTTCAATAAAGAGCAGCGCCGCCAAAGAGATGCAGTCGGTCGGATTGAGAAAATTGAAGTTCGTTACTTGGGACTGCCCGAAGATGTTACTTTGCTAATGAACAAACATGTCTCCACGCCTTATAATTGTGCCCAGCATTTGAGTGAGGGCCATTGCAAACGTTCAGCTTTAGCCTTAATCGATGGCAGTATACCTTGGGATATGCATAGACCGTTCCAAGAATCCTGCACTTTACAACTCCTAAATTTCAATGTGTCAGAACCGCATGTAGTTAACAAGTATATATGGTAACAGTATAAACTTATGTACTGAGCTAACAATAACTTCTCTTGATTTTAGAGCATTTTGGAGGACTTGCAGTTTTATGTTGGGAGCCGCTTTGCATCGGGTATTCAAATCAGAAGCTAATCTACAATTGCATAGCTTTCCTGGACCAAATAGTAAGCGATGCCAATTGACTCTACAACAAATGTTTATATCTGTTAATTTTCTAACTTTTTAGTTAAATCTGGTAGCTTTGTACATGATGTTGTTCTAGGCACCCAGAACTGGAAGCCATCAAAATCTGAATTGCGGGCCATTTCCGCCGAGATGGTGAAATTAGCCGCCCAGGACCTTCGAATTGAGCGCCTTGATGTGCAGAAAGACTTGGCCCAAGAGATGTTTAAAGATTCGCGTTACAAAAGCGAACAATTACCTAGTATATGGGAACAGAACCAGGGCCGTGTAACGCTTTACCGTCTAGACAACCACATAGATATCTCGCGTGGACCCATGGTGGCCTCGACACGTTTCCTGGGCAAGTGTACCATTGGTGCGGTTCATAAAGTGGCAGAAGAAGGTTCTATGGGAGCTTTTTATCGCATACAGGGAGTATCCTTGCCCAGCGGATTTATCTTAAATCATTTTGCCTTTAGTTTGCTGGAAAAGCGTGCTCAAAAATTGGTAAGTTATAAGTTTGATTCATTACAATGCTATAAGTTTTTTTATATTCAATTCATATCAATATTAAACTCTTTTTTGACATGTACTTTCAGAATCCCGCTCGCCTGCCCCATGAACCCTTTGAAGAGGCACAACAAATGCAGTTATCTTAAATTTTGTTATATTTAGAGTACTACGTCGTGTGTATGTCGTTTAAGAGCATTAAATAACACGATTTAAATATTCTTATCAGCTTCCATTAATTAATTATTTCACACTATATTTATTACTAGAAAACCCGGCAAACGTTGTTATGCAGACATTAACCATTATTAAGATACTGATACTTTACCATTCAATGGATTTATCATTTTAATATTAAAATAATATCCATCTTCTCCTTGCCAAAACATCAGTGGGTATTGCAATGCGTCATATGATCGATGCTTCTAATGCACGTTTATGCGCCATTGTGCATTCGTCCCAGATGATGATTTTCGATGCCGCTAAAACTTTGGCCATTGCTGAGTGTTTTGCAATATTACACGTTGGTTCTTCAATAGTTTGAATATTTAACGGCAATTTGAATGCTGAATGAGCCGTACGGCATCCTTCTAACAATGTGGCTGCTATTCCAGAAGAAGCAACTGCAACCGCTATGTTGGATCTCGCCCGAACAGTTGCTAAAACTAATGACACCTAAAAACACCATTTTCATCAGCGATTGCCTTCATTAAAGTATCATAAACTTCCTTTTGTTGGTAATTCAACAGGGGTACATTCCTTTGAACTACTAAATCTAATTCCTGGTGATCATATTCACGTTCCCGTTCCAATTCTCGATTAAATGCGTCATTCATTTCACGATTTGGCGCTGGCATTCCTAACCTGATTAATAAATTACCGCACATGAGGTAACACATATCTTCGATCAAGAGTAAAGCACGATTATGTATCTCCTCATTCATCTCAATATCGTGATTTCTGGAACTGACACGACTTTGATGTAAAATATCTTCTGACATACTATCCTTGTATTTGTGCCACAGGTTACATGGGTTTGATGGAAAACATGTCGAAATTATTATAGCGAATAATGTGCGTATCTGACTTGGAGATGCAGAGATAATGGCTTCAGCGATTGTCGTATCCCAATGGGTATCGTTTTCTAATAAGATCAATTCTTCACATGCAGCACGATATGTTGGGAATATTACACCATTAACAGTTCGTAGTGTCTCAAATGAAGTTGGCCCACGCACATTTACCAGCAACAACCGCAAATAGAAACATTCATCATTCTTTGGATGAACTGTATACATACGACCAAGAGCATCAGTAGAACGCACATGGATACCCAGGAACCGCATCACCTTGCTTCCGTCTTTGAAAATTCTTGGATGAAGCAATCCAAGTATAATTATTAATTTAATAGAAATAGTTTTAATATTGATTTCTTACAAATATCAAATTGAGTTCATCGATGACATAACTAATCCGGCAAACTTTGTTCCAAAATATTTTATTTATTTCTTAATGTCAAGTCACACGGGAACGCTGTCGAACGGGATAAAAAGTATCCTATGTCCATCTCCTGGCTCTAAGCTACCTCCCTACCAATTTTCAGCCAAATCTGTTCTGCCGTTCTTGAGTTATAAGTGGTGTAACTAACACGACTTTCTTTTATATATATAGATAAGGCTAAATTTACAACTAATCTTAGATGGTAAAAGTGAGTTAAAAGTTTTTACACGGTTTTGTTTTTAGATTTTATGTTATGATGGGAGATTTTCCATTAAAAACACTAAGCTATATATGTATGTACATACATTAGGGCGGGTCGATTTGTACAGAGCCAAAAATGAAACTGTGTCTCTAACACTAATTCCTAGTTTGTGCAAAAAAAAAAAATTCACAAGCCCTAATGTACATACATATATACATATGTAAGAAATATTCAACAATTTTTAACTGCTGAGAATCAACAATTACAATAACTAGTAGTTGTGAATAATTTGTATTAGGATGGGGTAAAGGATTTGTAGAATAAGGTCTATGGGTTTTTATATCTTCGATTACGACTTAGAATAGTTTCTTACAATCTAAATATTATGTACGTTAAGTCGGGATGCTGACAACAAAGTACACATTACTAAATAAAATTTGTTAATGAAATTTTGTGGGAACACCGTGTCTTCGTGCTCTTCTCTTCTTTTACTTTCGTTGTGGCAGGTCGATGCATTTGCATGGTGAAAGCTAATCATATCGTCAAGGAGAAACATATATCGTCTTACTCAAATTATTTATTATTATTTAATCCTAGATCTTTAATTAGGCTATAATAAATCAGCTGCTTTATCAACTTAGAACATTGTATAAAATGTAATGAATAGCGTAATTGCAATTTTTGGTTTGGCTCTAAAACAAATCTACAATACGAGATTCTTTACATTAATTTATGTAAATTCTACATTAAAAGCTTTTAAACAAACCTTCTAAATCATGCTCATTAATTGCTATAATAAGCATAATTAAACCTCCTAACAAAATGCCAACTATTTGTATTAAAATTCCTTTGGGATCGTTAGCCAAGTTCGGATTGTGAGCCACACTCATGGTAGGTACTAGATCTGCGAAAGCGATATATAGAAACGAACCTGCTGTGGCCGCATAAATCCACTGAGTCATACCATCCCCAATGCCAGCAATGAATAACCCAATGGACATGCCTACAAAACTTAATACTGAGCTTGCAATATTCATATAAACTGCCCGCCGTATGGAGACTCCTGTTTGAAGGAGCAAAGCAAAGTCTCCCAGTTCGTGAGGCAACTCGTGGCAAAGAACAGCAAAAGCAGTTGCTAAGCCAGTCACTGGATCACTGGCAAAGGCAGCTCCAATGGCCAAACCATCTGTAAGATTATGAAGTCCATCGCCTATTATGACCATAAATGCAATAGGCGTAAGAGGACGTGCTGGGGATTTCTTATCTAACTTGGACTCTTGTAACATAGTGTTAAGTTCCCGTGGTGGATGAGCATCCTCCGGCTTTTCTATATGGCCATGGGAGTGGCCATGTCCATGGCTATGGCCTTGAGTCGGTTGGTCTTGTTTTATGAGGGGCAAGAGATTTTCCAACATATACATAAGCAATGCGGCCAAAAAAGAGCAGCCACACAACAGAGCAGCCTCGTTATTATGCTTGTGGCCAGATTCCATCGAAGATTCGCCGTAATGCTCCTGTTTTCCCTCTTTGAATAAAGCATGGGGCAGCAAATGCAGAAGAGCATCACCAGCTAAGGTCCCTACAGCAATGGCCACAAGGAACTTTAGTATTTCCTGATATGCCGATGTTTTCATCAATGGAACAAGTAAAATGCCCAATAAACCGCACGCGGAGAGAACTAGCATTGACACACTGGCGTAGATCCAAGCTTAAAAAAAATCTACGTGTATTGTTTGAATCACTGTGGACATTTAGTACTTACCACTCCATATCTTCTCCTTTTTACTCTGCTCATCATGCGTCCTTGGAGCCTGCTGGATACACACACCATTGTCTATTTGGGATAAGAGTGCAGGACATAGCTTCATAAACGCTTTGGGTGTTATGCGTACTAAGTTAATGAACTCATTGTATTCCTCTTCAAAACTGTGTGAGCGCTCCTCAGGAACAGTGGAGTCCTTTACGAATACTCTTCGATACAGTATGTTCTTGTGCAAATCATTGTGATCTACTAGGAGGGAGAGCAGGGACTTGGGAGATAGACAGGCTGCTGCAGGTAATGGCGTGTCATCTGGGGCAACTGAATCGAATAGTTATTAGACTATTTTTAGACAAATTATGAAAAATAACTCAATTAAGGTTTCTTTAATATTTATGCTGTGTGTATGTGAAAGGAAATACTAAACTAAAAATTTACTTTTGCCGAGCATATTGATCGATATGCTGATCAATAATTATACCCTGTACCCATAGGGTAAAAGGGTATATTAAAGTCGCTAAAATGTATGTAACAGGCAGAAGGAAGCGTTTTCGACCCCATAAAGTATATATATTCTTGATCAGCATCAACAGCCGAGTCGATTGAGACATGTCCGTCTGTCCGTCTGTCCGTCTGTCCGTCTGTCCGTATGAGCCACGCGATCTCAGAGACTATAAGAGCTAGAGCTACCAAATTTGGTGTGAGCATCCGTCTAATGTCAAAGCAGGTCAAGTTTGTTTCAAATTTTAGCCACGCCCACTTCCGCCCCCGCAATTTAAAAAAAACGATAACTAGGGCTGCTTTCAAGATATCGTATTCTTACTTGGTAAACCTAATTATATACCCAAACTGGACCAACTGACCAAATTTAGTCGAAATCGGACAATAAACATCGAAGATATGCCTATATCCGTTTTGTACTAAAATGCCAAGGCAGCATTGGCAGATAAGAAAGAGCGAGATAGCATGCACTCGCTGCTGCTGCATGTAAAAGGGAACTTTGTTTTGAATTGATTGCGATTTTGAGGTTGTTCGATCATTTGTCTAGTGACTACGCAGATCAAGAGAGTTTAAAATTTTTGCCACGCCCACTTCCGCCCCCGCAATTCAGAAAAAACTAATTATTAGAGCAGTTTTTGAGGAATCACATTCTTATTTGGCACACGTAATATTATGGCCAAAGTGCATAATCTGACTAAATTTAGTCGAAATCGGACAATAAATATTGGAGATATACGTTGATGCGTTTTGTACTGAAGCGCTTAGGGCGACATTGGCTGGCAAGAGTGAGCGAGATAGCATGCGTGCTCTGTTGCGGCATGTTAAAGAAAATTATTTATGAAATTAATTGCTATTTCGAGGATGTTTGACTTCATTTAATATAATAACTAGTTGGTACAGGGTATACACAATGTCGGCAGGGACGACTTGCTTGCTTCATTTTTTAAATACATATGTACAGTGGTGCTCATATACTTAAGCCACATGAAGGTAAACCTTGCATTTAAGCGAAAATCAAAAAAAGTTTTAATTTCACTGCTCCAATTTTTTGTGTCAGAATACTTTTATATGTCAGTACCCTAACAGAACAAGAACCAAGTCAAAAAAATATATATTTCATGAAAAATTTAAAAAATTCGTAACCATCTCCAAAATGTCCTGCTCATATACTTAAGCCACCTGGAAAAAAAACGTTAAAAAAGTTAAAATTTGCCCAGTATTCCTAGTATTTTTAATAAATTTACTTTAATATTGAGTAGAATGACCTTATTGCTTAAAAACTGTGGAGCAAGGCTTTACCATTGACTATACAAGGCGTACGCATTGCTGGGGGGTGATTTTCATCCTTTCTTAATGTAAAACTTCCCAAAAATCGTTTTTATTTGCTGTTTTTTTATGGACAACGACTCTTTTGTAAATTCCTCACAAGTTTCTTAAAGGGTTAAGGTCGGGACTCTGCGGTGGCCATTGCAAAACGTAGATTCTTTCATGGTAAAGACTCAACTTGACTATCTTGCAGCAATGGCTCGAGTCGTTGTCCTGATTGAACATCCACGTAAGCGGGAAATTATCGGCTTATTCTTCAGATAAATTGTTTCTAAGAATGTTAAGGTACATTTCGACGTTCATGATGCCTTCATTATTTACCAGCGGACCTAGTTCCAAAGCAGTAAAACAGCCCCAGACCATGATCGAAGCGTCGCCATGTTCAACGGTCTTCTTTGTGTACTTCGGATTTGGTTGTTTGTTAGAAGGACGTCGTGCATAAGGTTTTCCATCACTTCCAAAGACATTGAACTTGGATTCATCGCTCCAAACAATCAAGTTCCAAAAATTGGGACCTTTGCCAATAGGCTCCGTGGTTAATTGAATGTGCGTTTTTGTTTTCTTCACGGACAGCAATGGATTTTTTTGGACAATGCGTCTATAGAACCCAAATTCGTTTAGGAGCCTTCTTAAGATCTTAGCTGACATATATAAGCCATAATCCGCAACCTTTTGACCTCTGATTCCCTTCGAAGTCAAGAAAGGATCGGCTTTACTCAGATTGGCAATCTGACTGTCCTCATGAAAGTGGCTTTTCTGTGCCTTTCACGGGGAATATTTTCCTAGGTTCCATGTTTTTTTATAAAACGCAATAGCATTTCTGACTTCGCCACAAAAAAATTATAAATTTTACAAATTTGTTAAACACTTTTCTTTTTTTCGTAATATTCCCATATAAATTTTTTTTCGGGCGGATTTGTAGGTTTTTTTTTGAGACATTGGGATTAAACTTTTGTGAAAAACGTTTTTAATGTTTAAAATTTTACTATAGAAAATGAAAAGCAAAAATTTTTCCAATAAAATCGTAAGTTTGATAATTTTAGCTCATGGTGGCTTAAGTATATGAGCAGGACATTTTAGAGATGGTTACGAATTTTTTAAGTTTTTCATGAAATATATATTTTTTTGACTTGGTTCTTGTTGTGTTAGAGTACTGACATATAAAAGTATTCTGACACAAAAAATTGGAGCAGTGAAATTAAAACTTTTTTTGATTTTCGCCTAAATGCAAGGTTTACCTTCATGTGGCTTAAGTATATGAGCACCACTGTATGTAGTAGATTTGTATTTTCAATAGACAGTCATCATTTTATGGCCCAAACTGGCAGATAATTTATGCAATAGACACAAATGACGGAACTATGTAAGTATATATGTATGTACATACATACATACATATGTACATACATACATACATATGTACATATGTACAAATGTATGTACATATGTATGTATATATCCCCCACATA
Organism: Drosophila austrosaltans; assembly: GCA_035045865.1. Classification (NCBI taxonomy): domain Eukaryota; kingdom Metazoa; phylum Arthropoda; class Insecta; order Diptera; family Drosophilidae; genus Drosophila; species Drosophila austrosaltans. The sequence goes on from JAWNOQ010000089.1 coordinate 1,607,152, forward strand.
ATTCAATTGAATTAGAAAAACCTTACACGTGCCTCTTATAGCGGACTATTCTTGCGAATTGAAAGAAAAGTGCGCAGCTTTCATTCTCGATTTATCTATGTACATACATACATATGTATGTAGTATGTATGTACTACAATACATACATACATACAGACACAAGTGGACAGCAGTAAAAAATACTTGTCATACGTAATAATTGAAAATTGTAGCATATTAGACATTTGTATCTATGTATGTTTGTTTGTATGTATTTATGTACACTCTTCTAATTGTATTGTATAAATTTAAGCAACTTGTCTCAACTTTCCCCAACTACGGTTTTTGTGGCCTTATTAATTATATGTATGTATATCTTGTTATCTTTATTATCTACGTATGTGCATATGTACATACATATGTATGTGTTTTTCAGATCCGCCCTTTGTGAAACCCTTCTCTGTATTTGATGAACACTCCATTTTTATACCCTTGCAGAGGGTATTATAAAATTGGTCAGATGTTTGTAACGCATAGAAATATACATTTCCGACCCCATAAAGTATATATATTCTTGATCAGCATCAATAGCCGAGTCGATTAAGACATGTCCGTCTGTCCGTCTGTCCGTCTGTCCGTCTGTCTGTTTCTATCAAGTTTTAGACCATAAATTTTTAAGCTACATAGTTGAAACATGAAAAGTTAAGTTCCTTAATCTATGAAGTATGAAAAGTGTGAAAATGAGTAGGATCGGATAATTATCACCAGAGCTATTAACTAAAACGTGGAGGTACCTCGAGTAAAATAGCAGTTTTCTCTGGCAGCAAAGAAACAAAAACAAATTCCAAGCAATCACACACACACATACATATGCAAAAATTGGTCACCACGCGGTGTGTGAGAGAGACAGAAACATTTGCGTTGTGACAGAACAGAACGAATTTTAAAGAGCGAGATGCCATGCGTTTGCTATATGTACATACATACATATATGTATGTCGAACTAGCTTAAGTGAGTTAAGTGAGGATGGTGACGTAGTACGTAAAGATCGGTCGCACGATGGTTCGGTGATTGGTGGGTTCGATTCTCCGTGAATTCGGGAAAATTTTTAGTTGAGTTTTCTCTTCAATTACTTTAAAAATTTAGTTTTTAAATTAAATAATAAAACAATGAAGCTGCAAGGGTATACAAACTTCGGCAGAGCCGAAGTTAGCTTCTTTGATATTTTCACTTACCGTTGCTTTCCCTTGGGTGACGATGTTTGGGATCGTGTATTTCCAAGAACTCAGGTGTGGAAAAGCTTGTAACATCTGTATGATTTGTGACCACCACTTCCACATCGGGCACGGCATCTTCACTAATCGCATTCAGTTTTGACTGCTGCTCAAAGTCCCTTGAGTTAACTTTCGTTTCATTAAAGCCCTGGGGTCGATGCTCTTCCAGGGTGTGCGAAGGCTCAAACTGGATTTGTCCCAGTCCCAAACTAAACATTAAATGTTCGAGACCCTGGATAAATAAATTGATAGTGAATGCAATAAATAAATGTAAAAGGCTGTAAAATCCCAGCTGACAACTGTTTAAAATTGTGTTAACCAGGTTGATTAATTGTTCAAATATTGTAATGTTATCAATTTAATCTTAATGCGGACTTCTCCATTTAGCACTGTTTCATTCTATTTGCGGCCTTAGCAAAAGTTCTCGTGTATCTCTCCCAACAATTTAATTTATACTATTTCGCACATTATCATGACATCTACAAATAAACCTCTTAATTTCTTTTAAAAATATTGTGTTTACAAACGATGTTAGTTTTGAGTAAATATACACACATACATGTCTAATAGATTATTACTGATTTACTTGTCAACCGTTGGGAATCGCTTGAGTCATTTATTATTGTTCACACGATCACCATGTCTGCCCATAAGGTGTGCACTTTCATTCGGCAAAAAACCTTCTTTTGTATGTATGTATGTACATATGTATCTTGTCTAATATAATAATGTATGTACATATAAATTCATGTATGTGCCAAGTTCTTGAAAGAATTTCAGTTTAAGTTAAAGCGAAACTTTAACGGCCGGTTTTCGATGATACACGGGTTTCTCTGTCTCTCTCTCTCTAGAGAAATCTTTTTTCATGGTTGGTATGCTTAAAGCGCAAGCTAGCTTATAAAATATTAAAAATTCTGTAAATAAGGGGATCGAATAGTTGATACTCATTACAAAATTCCCAATCATTCACAAAATTCGCCAGTTGCTGTTTTAATTCGATCTTGCATAAACATAATTGGTAATATTTAATACTCAAAATATAGTTGTTTCCAAAACGGATCTCTTTAAAACGTATATACATATGTACTTATGTCGTTGCAAATTTTTACCCATAGGTTTGTTGTTGGATCAAGGCCAATAGTTTTCTTCACTTATTATTTGTACAGATAGATATGTACATATGTATTTACATGTGTATATTATGTACATATACATATATATATAACATATGTTTTTGAACGGGATACCAAAACCCTTTTACACTTGATTCAATTTAATCTTAGGGTATCAATATTATTTAAGTAACTTGACACTTAATATGGATATAGCGTATTGCGTATTGTGACGCCCGCGTGGACTACGCATGAGTAATGTCAGTTTGTACTAGACTCTGAATAGTTTATGGACACACGCACATTGTATATGGTGAGCGACAGTTGCCTAACTTTTGATCATATTGCGAAAGGTAGTCTATGTTAATTCATATATCTACACATATATACATACATACATATATATGCATGCATACCCTGTCTATAAAGATAGACAGGGTTTGTTCAAACGTAAATGCAGTTTGGTATTCTGTCATTTATCAAAACTAGAGCCATTTTCCTTATTAGCTATTACTCTTATCTGGCAATCTTCTAATCTAGGCGTAAAGATTTCCCCCTGCACGTACGAAACACAAACCTCACTGCTAAAGCCTCTGTCCGACGATTCCATATTGTATATCACAATGATAAAAACATACACAAGATTTTTGTTGATTAAATTTATGACAATGCCAACAATAAGAGGACAGGGACTTAACTATGTATGTATGTACATTCGTCTGGTCTTTAGTAAGAGACCGTGCCATAAAGAAATTATTCTGCGTATCGCAACTGAAAATAAAGATTAACTTTAGAGGCAGATTGTAAAGCTGCAGCAAGTATTTTGTTTGTTTAGCACCCAGAAAAATGTTGAACTTTCACAATGGATGAGCAAATCTGGTTGAGTATTGACCAATTTGACGAAATGTTACTAATTTTATTTTTAACCGCAAAGCCAGCCAAGCGTGTGTATTTACATTTCGCTGATGTGAAGACAAGGTTGCAATTTTTGTTTGTTTTTTACCTCAAAGTTAATGGTTCCACCGTTGCCATATTTTTGAAATATCTGCCCCAGATAACGGTTATATTCCGTAGAGCCTTGGCCAGGCGAAGTACTAAGTGCGACCACAAATAGCACGAAAACGGTAGATTTTATGGACATTGCTAGTTTTAAACGCTTTACACACTTTTCAAATTGGTATGAAAAAAAAAAAGAATTGTGTTTTCAAACTACAACACTTCTAACGTCATTTCAAATGGCGGTCCGTCTGCAAAACGACTACGAAGCGTAATTTACTCTGTTGCTGATCCCGGTCTTTTGAATAATGGTTATCGTACACAAAACGCAGTGTTTTTGTATGGCAAGCTTTAAACGAGTAAATACTCGTTACTTTCGAAAGCTTTTGTTCTCAAGAGCTTTGACAAACTTTAATTAGTGTTTGCTCTTGATAAGACAACTTATTTTTTGCTTTATGATTTATTCGCTTTTCATTTATTTTCTAACTCAAAAATTCGATTTATTCGTTTTTCATTTACTTTCTTAATCAATAATTCGATTTACATGATATGAAGCTTTAAAAAAAATTGTATTTGTATGTTATATATGGGAAATTTTTCATTATATATGTATGTATATATGTGTGTAAACGGGTCTTTTAGGCTTATTTGTTTTGGAGGAACTTTTCATTTTGGAAAAATTCCAAATATAATTTTGAGTTATTTACAATAACGTGTTGTGCGTTCCTTATGACTTATCAAACTATTTATTGAGGCTTATTGTAAATTACGAAAAAAATGTATATCTTTTAAAAATTTGTTGAAAGGCACTCTTCAATTAGCACATTTTCTTGAAAATAAGCTTAGTCAAATTTTTCTTGATTTGGCATGCATATGAAGAATTTTGAACACCACATATTGATCGTCTGAGATGTATCCGCCAGCCATTTCACAGGATGATGTATCGTCAGATAATAAACTGGTATTCCCGAAAGTATAATAATCGTGCCAATACCCACTTCGTAGGGTGATTGCGAACAGGAGGAGATCACCAGGAATAGACATACAATAAGATATATAATTGGTAAAGCTAAAGTCACGCGGATCGGTCGCTCTGTCTTCGGTTGTTTATAACGTAACCATAAAAGTCCCGACACCGAGATGAGTGTAAATAAGGCCTCCACGTAACTCACATAGTTGATCAATACATAAGTGTCCTTTATAAAGAGCAGCAGCAATGTCAGGGCTCCCTGTAAAACCAAGTAAGTGCTTAGTTAAATTAAATCTTAAAGTCAATTCTATTGTTCAACTTACCAAAAATATCAACGATGGTACTGGCGTCAAACAGTTTACGTTAATCAGTGATATAGCAGCAGGCAAATGACCGTTTCTAGCGCCGACAAAAAATAACCTTGATGATGCGAATATCGCTCCATTAAGTGAACCAAAAGTTGAACAAGCCACAGCGAATGGCATTATCCAGGACATATAGCCCAACATCTTATCGCCAAATGTCACAGCCACAGCGTCTGACGAAAGAATTTCTTCCGTGGATAGTACAGAAAAGTATGCTATATTTGTTATCATATAAATGATAGTAACTACTGGCATGGATATGCAAATAGCCTTTGGTAGGTTTCTATAAGGATCCTTTAATTCTTCAGTTACAAAATTTAGATAGTTCCATCCCGAGTACGAAAACAGCCCGCTGTAGAAGGCCAACGCTATATATCCGGGTGTTTGAAGGCCGCCATCGAAAGGCTTATTCCAGTGCTCGGTATTTCCATCGAACAAATACCACACTCCGGCACCGACTATAACCAAAAGAGCAACGACTTTAGTGCCCGTAAATATGTCCGTGACCCGAGTGACCCATTTGACATTATAGCAATTTATAACTGTTAACACGCCTTTAAGACGATATTGAAGAAATCAATGTAATTAACAACTTTGGTATACTTAATTCATGGGTTTACTTACATATCATGGCAGCTGCCAGCAGCTGAACAGCTTCTATAGGTGCTTCACATGACGGCCAGAAAGGTTTTAGTAAATACTGTGCGAATGTCAAAGCAGTTATCGCATTCCCCGTGGGTACCAGGATTAGTAGGGCAACCCAGAGGTATAAAAATGCCGGCAGGGGACCAAATGCTGCTCCTATATACGCATAATCACCGCCAGATTTGGGTATCATGGTGCCTAAAATAAATGGAACATATCATCATATATCGTACATATTTCTTTTTGTCGGGAATAGCTAATTCTTCCAACATTGAACAAATTTTTATCGTAACTTCACTCTCCACCATTGTTAATTGATTATTCCTGTCCATCTTTGTCTCAATGAAATAAGTTTATAAGTGAGCCATTCTTCTCAATAAGCGATAGAACAAAAACATTCAATAATTAGTTAAACCATTGGTTTGATGTCTTGGTATGATCCTTTATCATAAACTATTATTAAGATGAGCAAGGCTGCTTCTTTGTGAACAACTCAAAAATATAAAAACGATCTTGATTACTTTTTATACCCTTGCAGAGGGTATTATAAAATTGGTCAGATGTTTGTAACGCATAGAAATATACATTTCCGACCCCATAAAGTATATATATTCTTGATCAGCATCAATAGCCGAGTCGATTAAGACATGTCCGTCTGTCCGTCTGTCCGTCTGTCTGTTTCTATCAAGTTTTAGACCATAAATTTTTAAGCTACATAGTTGAAACATGAAAAGTTAAGTTCCTTAATCTATGAAGTATGAAAAGTGTGAAAATGAGTAGGATCGGATAATTATCACCAGAGCTATTAACTAAAACGTGGAGGTACCTCGAGTAAAATAGCAGTTTTCTCTGGCAGCAAAGAAACAAAAACAAATTCCAAGCAATCACACACACACATACATATGCAAAAATTGGTCACCACGCGGTGTGTGAGAGAGACAGAAACATTTGCGTTGTGACAGAACAGAACGAATTTTAAAGAGCGAGATGCCATGCGTTTGCTATATGTACATACATACATATATGTATGTCGAACTAGCTTAAGTGAGTTAAGTGAGGATGGTGACGTAGTACGTAAAGATCGGTCGCACGATGGTTCGGTGATTGGTGGGTTCGATTCTCCGTGAATTCGGGAAAATTTTTAGTTGAGTTTTCTCTTCAATTACTTTAAAAATTTAGTTTTTAAATTAAATAATAAAACAATGAAGCTGCAAGGGTATACAAACTTCGGCAGAGCCGAAGTTAGCTTCTTTGATATTTACCAATCGTATTTGTCTCCAATTTGTATAAGATCCATGAAATTTGAGTAAACTCGTAAACAAATATTAAAGTATACATACATGCGAAAAAAGATATATCAGTGTTTGTTTCGTTTATCTCAGGGGTCTGTTTGATTTTGTAGAAAAAAATCGATCCAGCCAGTAAGCATAAATGAATGATTTTACGAAAGGGGCATCAGGTCTAGTTTAAAATCACTTCAAGAATTTATATTGAATAGCTAATATATAATTTAATATTGAGCGATAATTAAACATTGCTTGCAAAGTTTTCATGTGTTAAGTCTGCTTTTATTATACGAAAATTCACCTGTTTAAACAGATAACGTAAGAATGGGTGGTTTGTAAAATGCTAAAAGTAAACTAAATTGTAATTATAGTACCAACTTGAACTCTTGTATAGAGATGCCCTGTTCTACGTACATTCATTTGTATTATATTTGCCAAACTTAAATATTTTAAGGACAACCTCCCTTTAATTTGCCATTAGTAAATGAGGCAAGTCGACTTGGAACGAAGTAGAGGTGTTTCAAAAAGTAATGCTCCTTCGAATTTGCTAACTCGAAACTTATGCGCCTTCTTATAGCCCTCTCTTATTAGCCAAGGTTGATCTTGGCATATCAGTAGTTCAGCTATGTGTATAGACATATGTATGTATGCATGTATGTATATTTAAGATATTTGCTTTCCGATTTCGATAAAATTTGATCATCTACTGCGTTTTGGCTACATACATATGTATATCTGCTGCGTTTTGGCTACATACATATGTATATACATACATAGGTGTGCCCAATAAGAATGCGATACCTTTAATGAAGTGCTCATATGTATGTATGTATTTTTGTAGCGACCTTCTTCAGAAATTGGAATTAAATCAGCAATTTTATTTAAACTAGTTTTCATTGCCATCGTCGTGTAGGTGTACCAATACTTATCCAATTCTAGGTAACCCATATGCAGACTCAAAAAACTGCCAGCTAGTTAAAATAATAAAACAGATTTTTTACGTCGACTTGGACATACTTTGGATCACCTGTAAACTCTATAGAAATTATATCTCTTTCTTATTGACACATACGAACGCATGCTATTTCACTCACTCATATCAGCCCTTGCTGAGCTTACGCCTAAAGAATATCAGCGACATTAAAAATTCGATTTTTCAAGAAATTTGTTTAACTGATACATTTTGGCAACATAATAAATATTCTTTTATTAATGCTAAATTATTCGTTATTTCCAACACTAAGGCGAATACTTAAAGCAAACTCGATCTGCGTATACTAAGTAGATATTCATTTCAAATTTGCCTTCATAGTCTCTGAGATCTCCCGTATTCTTACAAATATTAAAGAATCGCCTCAACTGTTATTCCTGATATAAAATGTGTATATACAGATACATACATATACATATATACTTACACATGTACATACATATTAACTTGATGGGGGGGGGGGGGGGGAGGGGGAGAAAATATTTCTTACATAAATTGAAAATTATGCAGACTTAAAAGCTGTTTACTCACCCAATTCGGCATAACATAGAGCTCCCACCATGCTGAGCACTCCGCATAACACCCAAACAATAAGTGATTGTCCAATGGAACCGGAAAACTTGAGTACTCCTTTGGGACTGACGAAAATGCCGGAGCCGACGATGACACCAACAATTATTGCCACACCGTCAAGAAGACCAATTTGTTTCTTTAACTGTACACCAGAACCCTGACTGGAACTTTTTGAAGTGGATGAACCGGAGCGGGCTCGTTGTTTGTCCGACGGCTCGCTTGGTGAAACCTCAAAAACTTGGCGGGGTATTAGGGTCTCACTAGCCTGAACTCGCGCCATATCTTTGTTTGAACTGAGCGTTTCTTTTAAGTGTTTTTAAATTTAAACTTGGTTTTCGAATCTAAGGGTTATTTGTACATATAATTTCATTGCTTTTATCGTTTACACTTTTATCAGTACGCCGCTTTCCAATGCCAGCGTGGATCTTTTTTCAAATGTTTTAAACACAATTTTTATCTGGTGTTCTGCTGGGCTACATGCTTTTGTATTTATTTGTTTTTGATTTTTTGTATTTCACTGAATAGTTATCATAGGTCACACGTGGTGTTTGGTCAAAGAGTTCGTTTTGGGCGCAGAGACATATTTTCTAACAATTATGATTATGTTTTGTAAAGAGGACACGTGCTTTTCAAAAAACTTATGACGTCTTTTTCGAAATTGCGACCGCTCTCCACACGCTCTGAATTCAAACTAAGTTTCAAACACAATTTTTACTCCCCTTTATGTGTGCAGCGTCTCGTCCGTCGAGTGTCGTCGGTATTTTTGCGTTTGCCTTTCCCTGCTGTTTTACGTTTAACTTTGGCTTTGCATTCAATAATGTTTTTGTTTATGGGGTCGACCGTCGACAGCTGCGTTTACTCTTTGTTTTCTCTTTCTATCTCTCTTAATGCCGCTCTACTCTTTTTATGACACCAATCCACAGGTATGTACATATGCATATACATACATGTATGGTTCTCACCGGCCAAGAACTTCTTGCCACATGCTTCTTTAGTCATCAGGCGGCAAACGCATGATGCAAGAAGCGCCAAACATTTCAGCAGGCAATCTTTCCACTTTCCAAACAACACCGAAAAGAGTCTTAGTTTGCATTTGTAGTGTTGTATTGTGTATCAACCATTTCTTGTCTGGGCTTCGTCTAAAGCAAGTTTGCTGCCCAAAAATAGAATGATATTGTGCGTAGCAGCAGCAGCAGACAACAATAACGCACGTGCATGACGGCGTTTCCACAAGTTACAAAGAGTTAAGAGAAAAAGTTGCTGATATTTTTCTCTCTTTACGAAACATGTGTTTATACATACATATGTATGTACATATGTATGTATGTGCCGTCACTATTGTTCGGCCAAACAGAAGCTCGTTTGTCAACAAAAACATGCGCAACATAGTTAGTGAGTATTATTGTTAGTGACCCTTATGGTCTGAAAATGTATGATATTGGCATAAACATAAACTAGAAGGTCGGGATAATTTTGGCCATGCCAAAAGTTGTATACACTTGCCAACTTTTAGTTTTGATCAAATTTCTAAAATCATTAAGAAGTACGTATGTATGTATGTATTACATGTTTGTACATACTTACATATGTAAAACTCGAAAAGTCTAAATTAAATCTTTGTAGATTACATACACCAAAATTTTTTCTGGCCAATTCTTATATTTAACCTTCATCTCACCCTTGTCTGGAAAACCACACAAAATGAATCTTTTTTATACACTTAAAAAAAAAATTTTTGAGCGATGTTCATGAAATTTCTTGACATTTCCTGCCGCATAAATTCAGCACAAAAAACGCATTTATTGATTAAAAAATATTTTTTGATAAATAGATATTTAAATAGATATTAAAAAGTGAATCTTGGGAGAGCTTATCACGATCATTCAACATTCCTCCAAAAAGATCCAAAAGTGTTCCTCCGAATATCGAAGGAAAAGCCAGATGTCACATTTGTTATTGATGATAAGTCTTGATTTTGACTACAATTAAACTATGTTCCTACTGTAAAATACGTAAATATGTGTGAAAAACCACACACGAGGGTATACAATGTAAGTTTATTTAAGGGTGAGATGAAGGTTAAGACAAATTTCATGACAATTGTTTTTAAAACAACCAAGTTGTTGATCTAAAACTTTATTCTGTAGATGTAAATAAACCATTTAAAACTAGAAAATGGGCCGTGCCGAAGTTCGTATACCCTTACAAACTGTTATTTAACAATTACATATTTACAATGTGACAAAATCATTGGAAAACGTTTAAAACAAGTCAAACCTCTATTATATGTTTGTCGCTTGAGAAAAAATTTAATTCGACAAAAAAAATTTTTCGGTCCGATTGTTTCTATGGGAGCTATAGCATATAGATGACTGATTTGGTTGAAACTTAGCCCAGGCTTTTTTATATATACTAAACTTCCAAATACCAAATTTCGTGACAATCGTTTTAAAAACACCCAAGTTATTGCTCAAAAACGGTATTCTTGACCGATCGTTCCTATGGGAGCTATATGATATAGTCAACCGATTCTAATTAAACTTTGTGGATATGTTAAAAAGTATACCAAACTCATAAACAACAAATTTTGTAATATTTGATTGAAAACCAACAAAGTTATGGAGGTTTAACTCTAATCTTGACCGATCGTTCCTATGGAACTATATAATATAGTCATCCGATCGGAATGATTCCGAGATATACAACGCCTGCATCAAAAAGAAGCCTATGTGCAAAATTTCAGCTCTGTAGCTTTGTAGGTCTCGGAGGAGATTGTGTTGATCCAGAGAGGCAGACGGACATGGTTATATCAACTCAGCTCGTCGTGCTGATGAAGAATATGTATACTTTATATAGTCGGAGATGCTTCCTTCTATGCGTTGCAAACTTCTGACCAAATATCCTTTTTGCAAGGGTATACAAATTGGCGACAAGAAATAGGAAGTACTCTATACCGGAGCTTTCTTACCTAGCAAATGACGTAGTAAACTGAACTAAATAAAACTTGGTGGAAATATTAAAGTGTTACAAAAACTAGATTCTCTTCACTTCAAAAACATATAAGTTATTGATGTCAAACCCTGTTTTTACCACAATGGGAGATATAAGATATAGTCATTATATATGTAGATGTGATCCCGATAGCTATGCTCCAGACATACGGGCATATTAATTCAACTCATCAATCTGTGGTGTTCACGATGGAGTTGCTATCGAGTATGAAAAAGCTTTGTCCGCTTTGCTGAAGTATTTATACCCTTTCTGTTCTTGACTTTTTATTTAGAATGTTTTACATAACTTTTTGACGCCAAAAAAAAAGTTACGATAACTAGGAAACAAGAAAGTTTTGAAAACAAATATTTTACATGTGTGAAACTTCTCTCATAATGAATCAAGCGAGTCTTCTCTGCCGACATTGAGTATACCCTATATCAACTAGTTTTTCAAATAAAGTCGAATACTCTCGAAAACGCCATCAATTTAATTCAAAATTCCTTTTAGCAGGCATCAACAGCGAACGCATGCTATCTCGCTCACGCTTGCCTGCCAATGTCGCCCTTGGCATTTCAGTACAAAACGCAAATGGGTTAATCTCCGCTATATATTAAGCGATTCCAACAATTTTTGGTCAGATGATGCATTTTGGCCATATAAGAATGGGAATATTTTAAAACTGCTCTAGTATTTCGTATTTTTTTTAATATTGGGGGCTGAAGTGGGCGTTAGAAAAATTTGAAACAAACTAAACGGATGTTCCAACCAAATTTATGCTCTTATAGTCTCCGAGATCTAGGTGTTCATACAGACAGACGGTCGTGTCCTAATCGACTTGGCTGTTGATGCTGATCAAGAATACATACATACATATATGTACAGTTGGACCTCGATTATCCGGGACGGTCGGGACCAGAGCCATCACGGAAAACCGAAAAACCCGGTAAATCGACAGCTAAATTTCCACGTATTTCGTACCTGAAATTTTATAAGTACTTAAATACATATGTTTAAATCTGCTAGGTGATCAACCTTCAAACGCACACTGACCATAAAAATATGTAATATGGACATACAGGCGTGTTTCTCATTGATTGCTAACTAAAACGGGGAAGCCCCGAACTCGTTTTATTATTTTAAAAAGAAAATTTCGTTTGAAATCACGGATAATAGGGGTAATCACGGTTAACAGGGGTAATGAAACAAATTCGAATTCATCCCGGATAATCGGGGTGCCCGGTTAATCGGGGGCCGGATAATCGAGGTCCAACTGTATATACTTTATGGGGTCGGAAATTCTTCCTTCCGCCTGTTACATACATTTTAGCTACTTTAATATACCCTTTTGCCCTATGGGTACAGGGTATATAAGAGGATTATAAAAACAGAATGGCGGACGGACGTGGTTAGGACAACTCGGCTAATGATGCTGATCTCAATAATTACTCGTGTCGAAAATGCTTTTCTCTTCAAGGGTATATAAATCAACAGATAAATTGCAAACATGCATATGAACAGTACATACATATGTATGTACGTAGATAAATAGACATACACATGTATATATGTATGTAACCGATTAACTTGACAATAATAGTTCATGACAAATGGCTTTAGTTATGAAAGATTTGTTTGCTAGTGATTGGAAATTTCTTGTTTTGAATAAGTGGACACATTTCAAATAAATAAGTGGCATATTAGATCATTGGAATAAAAAGCATCACAGATACATATGTACATACATATGTATGTATTTATGTATCTGAAATATTCCTTTTATAAAAGCTTTTGAATAAGAAAATATTGAAATGGAAAATATTTTTCGAAATAAAATTGAATTTGAAATTAGATGTTAAATTCTATTTATAGTTGATACCTTAAATCGTTCTTAAATTGCGTATTAAAAATTAACTATAAGCCTGATAATTATATTAAATGTGTATGGATAAAACAAACATATTTTGTAATAAAAAACGCTTTAAAAATGTACAATTGGAAGATTTTTACTTCATCTGAACTTTTCTACTTTACAATATTTTACATAATGTACATAACTCAAGCATTTGAATATGTATGTATGTACATACAGGATACAACATAAGCCTTATTTAATAATTAAATAAAAGTACAGTAAGAAATAGAATTAAATACCAAAGTTATTATTACATATGTATGTACAATGTACATACATACATACATACTCTCAACTGATATGATTTATTTTGCTTGTCATAAATAAATGGTTGAGATAGACAGGTACACCAAAGATGTTAAGTGGACCTGGCTTTATGTGCACTGCACATTGTGCAGACATACAGGCGTGTGAATGCATACAGTGTCATGGTTTGGGGAGCAGTTGCAGCGTTAGGAGTTGGAAACCTTGTCTTCGTCGAAGGAAATATGGATCGATTCCAATACAAGGCCATATTAGAACAAAATCTGCAGCCATCCGTGAACAAACTTTGCCTTGGTTCGAGCTGGATCTTCCAACAGGATAACGATCCAAAGCATACAGCGCAAATCGTGAAGGACTGGCTCCTGTACTATGCTCCACGCCAACTTTATTCACCTCCACAAAGCCCGGATTTGAACATTATAGAGCATGTTTGGGAGATTCTGGAGAGAAATATTCGCAAACACCGTATTAGTAGTGCTTCAATGCTCAAGAAGCTGCAGCAGGAATGGCAGAATATAGCGGTGGAGCAGCTTGAAAATTTAGCCGCTTCAATGCCCAGACGTTTGCAAGCGGTCATCGATGCTGGTGGTGGTCCAACAAAATATTAATTTTCTTAATTATCATTATTTTTATACCCTGTACCCATAGGGTAAAAGGGTATATTAAAGTCGCTAAAATGTATGTAACAGGCAGAAATATACATTTCTGACCCCATAAAGTATATATATTCTTGATCAGCATCACTAGCCGAGTCGATTGAGCCATGTCCGTCTGTCCGTCCGTCTGTCCGTCCGTCTGTCCGTCTGTCCGTCCGTCTGTATGAACACCTAGATCTCGGAGACTATAAGAGCTAGAGCCACCAAATTTGGTGTGAATATGCGTCTAGTGTGTACACAGATCAAGTTTGTTTCAAATTTTTGCCACGCCCACTTCCGCCCCCGCAAATCGGGAAAACGTATTACTAGAGCTGTATTAAAGATATCATATTCTTACTTGGCACACCTAATTATATACCCAAACTGGACTAGCTCACCAAATTTTGTCGAAATCGGACAATAAATATCGGAGATATACCTATATGAGTTTAGCACTCAATTGCCAAGGCGACATTGGCTGGCAAGAGTGAGCGAGACAGCATGCGTTTGCTGTTGCTGCATGTGAAAGTGAATTTTGCATGAAATTGATGACGATTTCGAGGATATTTTATGTTATTTAATATAACTAGTTGGTACAGGGTATACTCAATGTCGGCAGGGACGACTTGCTTGCTTCATTTTAGTTTAGTTTTTATAATTTTTTTATGACTTTTGCGAAATACACCAAAAAGTGCCTGTTCATAATTATAGTAGTGGTTACATAAAAGGCGAAAAAAACAGATTAATTTAATTCAAAAAGGTTTTTTTGAGTTCTTCTTACTCAATGAAGTCTAATATTTAGTTGTATAGCCTTTATTTTTAATTTTAACTTAATTTTTAATTAAATTATTTTTAATAACGGCATCGCCTTAGCGGGGTATCGAGTCGATGGGGTCCTGACAACGCTTTAAGAAGATTTTCAACCATGCTTCCTGAACTACTTGCAAAAGCTCAATTTTGTTTGATGGATTTGAAGTTGCCACAACCCGCTTAACATCTCCCCATAAGTCCTCGATCGGATTAGGATCTGGGGACTGAGGCGGCCATAGCATAACATCGATCTTTTGGGATGCTAACCCAACTTTCGCGAGCTTCCTCTTATGTTTCGGATCGTTATCCTGTTGAAATGTCCTTTTTATAGGCATTTTCCAACTATCATATGGTAGCAGTGTATTTCGTAAAACACATAAACATGTCTACCCATAATGCCGTATATTACATGGATAGGGACAACGCCGTTGTAAGAATAGCATGCCCAAAACACTATGGTTAGGCCACTTTTCTGCGGGCCAGGCCAGATGATCATTTGCAAATCTGAGACGCATGTGGAAACATGCTTCCTAGTCAAAGGGGGTACTTTTCAAGGACTTCTGGCATTTAGATTTTGCTCAATTAGACGACGACAGACTGTGACATTACTGACCGAGAGATTCAATTCGTTTTTAATGTCTTTAGGTGATGCTGACGGCCTAATCTTACTAAAGCGCACAATGCGTCTATCTTGGACAGTGGTTGTTTGTCATTTTCTACTCCGCTTTTCTGGTTTTTTTTTGTAGTGGATGGTATTTAATATCATTGTAGGTGAGCAGCCAACAATATTTTCAATTTTCCGGGACGATTTGCCTTTTTGCTCTTAGGCTAACTATCAAATCTCTTTTCTCAGCCGTGAAATTCTTTCCCTTGCCCAATAAAATTAAAGAATGTTAGAAACCTAATGAAAATAGTTTACCAAAACATTAATTACAACATTACACTTGCTATTGAAGTTTTTTGTTGCACTACTATAATTATGAACAGGCACTTTTCGGTGTATTTCGCAAAAGTCATAAAAAAAATAAAAATTGTATCCTATTCTTTGAAATATATCAATCAAAAGTTTAATTTTTAATGTTTAACATGTCGAAAAACGAATGTAATGTTGTATATTTTTGAACACACCTGTATGTATGTATGTATGTACATACATAGACTTATAGGGCTTCCTTGAAAAATATGTACAATGTATTTGCAAATCATTCTAATGAGCTCTTTAGGTTAATTCCAGAATTTTTTTTGTGTTCTATGGTTTTATAAATTTGTGTGACTTTTGTTAAACACTTCAGCTTATTATCATCAATATAGTTTCCCAGTATACATATATGTATGTACATATATATACATACATATATATATATATATATATATATCAATCTATGTACATACATACATATGTATTTACATATGTACATTTATGTTTTATAGTCTGATTCTGTTGGTCGGTTCAGGCTCTAGGCGCGTGTGCCTAGTGACATTTCACACTGCGATAATTCAATTGTGCGGTCGATCGTAATACACATGAACTTTTAGTGCCTATGTATGTATGTATGTACATATGTATATAAACAAAATTGTAGACAAGTGAAAAAGTATACATACATATTTATACATATGCATACATACATACAATGGATGTATGCTTGTATGCAAAGCCGTAGCGCCTACATTTTAGCTTCTGTTCTGATGATAATCTAATTCCAAAAGTCAACCTAAACAAAAAAGGAAAATCAACACACACGCAATCAGAGAGAGGCCCAGGCCCCCTGAGTTGATTAACTATGATGTTTTGTGACTTTTATTGTTGTTTGTTGTTCGTTTTTAAGTTTTGCGCCACACAAATACACACAGATTTACACACATACACATACACACATGGGGCAACAAGAGTGAAAAATATGATGGATCACTTCCATATGCAATTTTCGTTAATATTTCTTTTTGTCACTTTCATTATGCCACGAGTCATATGTACATATGTATGTATTTGTGTATTTCATGAGCGACATTACAGCTGTGTATATTTTCACATACATATGTATACATACATACATATGAACATATCCGCGTTGGTCAAGGTTTCAAAACCTTTTTTTTTGGGTGTTTTCAAAATAACACTTTATATCGACATCACCAATAGAATTGTTTCGTAGTTCTGTATTTAACACGTGGCTTCATATACATGTGTACATTTGGATGTAAATATGTATGTATGTATGTAATGTATTTATGTATGTATGTAGGTGCGTATTTTGGTTTCCATATCCTTGCCATCGTTACAACAATTTTGATTAGATCTAAATTTTTCTGATTTGCATAGAAGCTGTTAAGCTTTATTTTCGTGAGAAACGATTTACCGTATTATAACTATTTAAGTCCGACTTTGGCTGGCAGTTCAATTGTTGCCTTTTTGGACATTCGAGGGCAGCTTGATAAATCTGTGATTTTTATACCCTGTACCCACAGGGTAAAAGGGTATATTAAAGTCGTTAAAATGTATGTAACAGGCAGAAGGAAGCGTTTCCGACCCGATAAAGTACATTTGTACATATATTCTTGCTCAGCATCAACAGCTGAGTCGATCGACATACATATGTATGTACATATGTATGTTCGTCTGTCCGTTTAGGCACCTATGTACATACATACATACATAGATCTCAGATACTATAAGAGCTAGAGCTACCAAATTTAGGGTGAACAACCGTCTAATGTCCAGGCAGAATTTGATTATTTAAAATTTTACGCACGTCCGTAATTAAGAAAAAACGAATTACTAGAACTATATTAAAGATATCGTATTCTTACTAGGCACACCTAATTGTATACCCCAATTGAACCAGGTGACCAAGAATTAGTTGAAATCGGACAATAAATATCGGAGATACAGCTGAGGTAAAAATAATAGCACCACTGCAAGCAGCTCACTTCTTTTGACAGTAAAACTCGACTAAAAGGAATTTGGTTTAAATTTTGTTTTCTCTTGTGTTAATTGGACTCTCTCTGATTTGAGAGAGCAAAAAACAGAGCTAAGATTATAACGGTTCTTCTTAAAAAAAGCAAAATAGAAAGGATAAAGCGAAATTGCGCGGTAAAAATAATAGCACCAACCACATGTTTTTGTGAAAAAAAGAAGTTTTGAGAGTAATTTAACAGTGGAAACTTGACAAATATGTTAGAACTAGTGATTCTTTAGGAAATAAAAAAAAGGTATCAATTATATTACTGTTTCATCAAAATATGGGCCATGGAAAGGACTCCAGTGATGAAAAAAGGATAACTGTTAAAAAGTGCTCGAAGAGAGCAAAATCTCCGCCGAAGTAAGTCGATTACTAGACTGCTTTCACAAAATAATCAGTAACGCCAAAAAATTTGTCCCAAAAAAGGAGTCTCGAGGACGAAAACCTATTATGACGCCATTACTTGTCAAGAGATTAGTATGCCAGAGCAAAAAGGACGCATTTTACCCAGCAACGGAGCTTACAAACGATTTGAATATTACTGTATCTGTGGAAATAAGTCATACTCAACTTAGAGAAAATAATTTAAACGCTTGTTGTCAAAGAAAAGGGTCACTCTTGGCCGAAACACATGCAGGTAAACGCTTAAAGTTTGCAAACCTACAAGCCAATTGGCCGGTAAAAATATAGGAACGTAATGTGGACCGATGAAAGCAAAATTGTGTTATAAAGACCCACAGGGTCTCATATTTATCTTAGAAAACCACTAAGTAAGGAGTATACACCAATGTATAAAAAAAAACGATCAAGCAAGGAGATTACAGTATAATGGTATGGGCGAGCTTTTCCTATTAAGGCGTAGATCCCATATATTGGGTTCAAACGATCATGTATCAACACGTTTATGTCAATATACTTCAGAAAGTAATGCTTCTATATGCAGAGTCACCAGTCACCAGATCTCAATCTAATTGAAAATTTGTGGACTGATATCAAAATAAGAAGATAATACTTGCAATTCGACAAGTAATGAAGCCATTTGGATGGCCATAAAAGTGAGTTGGGGAAAGATTCCGAGGACCAAATGCCAGGATTCAGTGGACTCTATCCCAAGGCTCTGTGCGGCCATAATTGTGAATAAAGGATACTCATCAAAGTCGGACCTCGATTATTTGTGATAGTGGGGACCAGAAGCATTAAGGATAATCGATTTTCACGGTAAATCGAATAACAATTTTCATTATACAGTTCTTTTAATATTCTTAATATTTTACAAGTAAACATTAATTTAAGAAGTTTATACACATTTTTTAATGAAGTATGTATACATTAAATTTTCTACTGAAAACATGACGCAAAAAAATTTACAACTTCTTAAAAAAGTCTAAAAAAATCACGGATAGTAGAGGTAATCACGGTTAATCGAAACAAACAATTTGAAAACATTGCAAACAAAAAATAACAATAAATTGATCTTTGGCCATCACGGTTAATCGGGGTCCTACTGTGCATATTAAATTTCCTGGTGTTGTGTTTGAAGCTCGGAACACTTTTTACATTGCCACAACCTAATTAATAAGGATCGATACCGTAAAACCATCCTTGGTGTTAGTCAGAGAACATTGGCAGTGTAGTTTCTCAATACTTTCAATACTTTAACTATTCATGGGACTATAGTTCCGCATTTCGCTACGATTACAGACGACGCAAAAAAAGGGGTTTGGTTTACAGTTGATCGGCAAATACTCATTTATTCAATTGTCAGTACTTGAGGCAACCATTTAGAATAAAGCTTTCTTTTGTGAAATGATAAGTGTAATAAATTGTTTATCATATTGCACCATATACATACATTCATACATATGTATGTACATACATACATACATACATACATATTTATATGGTGAACCTTACTGACTTCTTACTGGATCTCGCTGTTTTAACTGTAACTCAGCATTTTAATCCATTTTTCTTAAAATATGCATAGTATGTACATATGTACATATATACATATGTATATGTATGCATAGAGCGTTTAACTGGCTAAAAAGTGAAAAGAAGAACCCAATGTTAAGTTTAATTCTTACTAAAATGAAGCAAGTCGTCCTTGCCGACATTGAGTATACCCTGTACCAACTAGTTATTATATTAAATAAAGTCAAACACCCTCGAAATAGCGATCAATTTCATAAAGAATTTCCTTTAACTTGCCGCAAAGGCGAACGCATGCTGTCTTGCTCACTCTTGCCAGCCAATGTCGCCCTAAGCGCTTCTGCACAAAACGCATATACATACATACGTATATCTCCGATATTTATTGTCCGATTTCGACTAAATTTGGTCAGATGATGCATATTAGCCACATTATTAGGTGTGTTGAATCAGAGAGTGATTCCCTAATAACTGCTCCAGTAATTAGTTTTTCCTAAATTGTGGGGGCGGAAGTGGGCGTGGCCAAAAATTTTAGACTGTCTTGATCTGCGTAGTCACTAGACAAACGATCGAGCACCCTCACAATCGCAATCCATTCAAAACGAAATTCCCTTTTACATGATGCAGCAGCGAACGCATGCTATCTCGCTCTTTCTTATCTGCCAATGCCGCCTTGGCATTTCAGTACAAAACGGATATAGCCATATCTCCGATGTTTATTGTCCGATTTCGACAAAATTTGGTCAGCTAGTCCAGTTTGGGTACATAATTAATAGATTCGTCAAGCCAACACTCTATCGTCACAGCCACCGAGACACTTTGAAATTGAATGCAAAGATTGATTGATATCCTTTCCACAGGGGTATATTCACTTCATACTGTCGCTGTTTTGGCGAAAATTAAAAATTTGTGTTGAGCGAGCTATTGAAGTGCGGTGTTGTAAAACTTCACGTCACACACACACTACGATACCTGCCCATGTACCGACTAGTGCACACATACATTGAGAGAACTTGCTCTCACTTGCTCTCATTGAGCGTACGAACGTTCGGTTTTTTGCCGAACGTCTCTGGGGTGCCATGGTTAGGCTAGTGTTTGCAATCAAAAAATCTTACGTTTGTCCCATCTATTGTATTGTATAGTTAGTGCTTTTACCCTATGGGTACAGGGTATAAAAATAAACACTCATAATATACGTGTGTATATATTAGTATCGTTTGAAAATCCAAATGATTTTAAAATATCAAAGAAGCTAACTTCGGCTTTACCGAAGTTTGTATACCCTTGCAGCTTTACTTTTATTATTTTATTTAAGAACAAAAATGATACTGTAAGGAGGTAGGGTTAATATACTCTTTTACCCTATGGGTACAGGGTATAAAAACGTCTTCGTTTAAAATTATCATTGTACTTGATTGATGCTGATTATAAAAAAATTAAAGTTTGTATTTTATTTTTATACCCTTGCAGAGGGTATCATAAAATTGGTCAGATGTTTGTAACGCATCGAAATATACGTTTTTGAACACATATTTTCTTGATCAGCATCAACAGCCGAGTCGATTGAGACATGTCCGTCTGTCCGTATGAGCCACTCGATCTCAGAGACTATAAGAGCTAGAGCTACCAAATTTGGTGTGAGCATCCGTCTAATGCCTAGTCAGGTCGAGTTTGTTTCAAATTTTAGCCACGCCCACTTCCGCCCCCGCAATTTAAAAAAAACGATAACTTTCAATATATCGTATTCTTACTTGGCACACCTAATTACATACCCAAACTGGACTAGCTGACCAAATTTTGTCGAAATCGGACAATAAACATCGGAGTTATGGCTATATCCGTTTTGTACTGAAATGCCAAGGCGGCATTGGCAGATAAGAAAGAGCGAGATAGCATGCGTTCGCTGCTGCATCATGTAAAAGGGAATTTCGTTTTGAATGGATTGCGATTGTGAGGGTGCTCGATCGTTTGTCTAGTGACTACGCAGATCAAGACAGTCTAAAATTTTTGGCCACGCCCACTTCCGCCCCCACAATTTAGGAAAAACTAATTACTGGAGCAGTTATTAGGGAATCACTCTCTGATTCAACACACCTAATAATGTGGCTAATATGCATCATCTGACCAAATTTAGTCGAAATCGGACAATAAATATCGGAGATATACGTATGTATGTATATGCGTTTTGTGCAGAAGCGCTTAGGGCGACATTGGCTGGCAAGAGTGAGCAAGACAGCATGCGTTCGCCTTTGCGGCATGTTAAAGGAAATTCTTTATGAAATTTATCGTTATTTCGAGGGTGTTTGACTTTATTTAATATAATAACTAGTTGGTACAGGGTCTACTCAATGTCGGCAGGGACGACTTGCTTGCTTCATTTATTCTTTGCTTCACTTTCTTGGGTTTTCACTTATACTTGGAAATTCTTTGTGTCTACAAAATATTTCGAATACAAAAATATACACTTTTTTACTTCTTATATCCCGTTTAGGATTAACCCCAGTCGTACAACAAAGTTATTTTTTAATCTGGCCGCATGTACGAACGTATAGAATTCCGGTATAGCACTGAATGTGGTTTTAGTAGGCATACTTGTACAAATATTACAATGCCGAATATAGCAGCACTGTCCCAAAAGCTTAAATAAAATAATACAATTCCAAAATTTGTACAGATGACAATTGTTTTTCTCTGTGATAGGGTCGATGTATGGATACAAAGCCCACTTGATTTTCATGTTGGTGTGCATATGTAAATATGCACATACATAAGTATGCGTATATGCCTACAGTATGTATATACATATGTACATACATGTGTGTGTATGGGTGCATATGTGACAAACAAAATATAAACAAATTATTTGCAACGGTTCTCTCTACGCATGTCCATTCGGTAACAGAGGGAGAGAGTCGTGCAATTTGCCTTTGGATTTGAATGCAATTGAGCGAAAGATACGGAGAACATGGTTGACTACTTTGCCTTGACAAAATTATAAACTTTAATTTGCCAGCTTTAAAATTCGGATACAAAGCTCCTACAATGTCGTGTTCTAGTGTATATACATATACATACATTAGTATGATTTCAATCAAGATTTTTGTACAGAAGTTTTCGAATTATTGGTATATTTTTCTTGAGTTTTTTTTAGCTTTGCAAAGAAAAAGAAAACAGATGCCTCATCAGCATCATGGTCATTGACCTTTCACTTCAAGCAAATGAAACTGCCTCTTACTCTTAAATTTGAACATGCCTCCTACGAAGCTTATTGCGGGATCCATTCTAAATTCGATATGATTGAATTTCTTACACATTTTAGCACACGGAAGGAAGAGAATCCAGTTTATTAAAAGATACATTGAAATTTGTTATCAGAAAAATTTTCTCCGTTTACCTGACTTTTCAGTTAGAAACCAACCTGTTTAAAGAAAAGGTTAAAGAAAACCCTAAACTATGATTAGAAAAACAATTTCTAATTTTATATTTTTATATAATGTTTATGCAAAAATCCACAGGATATATGTACATACATAAAGAAGGGAAGCATTTCCGACCCCTGAAAGTGTATGTACATACATACATACATATAATGTTGATCAGCATCAATAGTCGAGTTAACATAGACAAATCCAAAGGTCTGTGTAATAAGATATTTTCTTTAAGCCATATTAAAACTCTGTACAAACAAGTACTATACATATGTATGTATGTATATGTATAATAAATTACTTTGCATCTTTTAACAAATTTTTGCTCATTTTGTGCAACTATGTATGTATGTATTATTATATTATACATACATATATCATATGCATACATAGTTCAGAGTGTTGTGTGTGTTGAAGTATCAATTCCATTTGATATTTTAATGCTACGTAAAAATTTTAACACATCATCCTTGAAATGTTGTACTTTTGTATACAAAATCTGAAAAAAATAACACCTTCAGTGGACTGTTGGCACAGTAAGGTAAGGTTTAGAAGGTCTCGTCAACCATGCTCAGGGGTAAATCCTGAGGAGCCAAATACTTACGCCTCGTAAAAGTGAGCGAGACAGCATGCATTTGCTGTTTCGGCATGCGGCATGCAGTTGCTGAAATGTTGTTATGTGTGTAAATATTTATTAACATATGTATGTATATACATACATACATACATATGTTCATATGCAACTATTTAGATATGTCAGTGGTGCTACTAAAAATTGGTCTAATTGATCACCATATACATACGAGTATATGAATACAATATGCTTATCCATGTCAGCAGAAGTTAAAATTTTGTCTTGACATACATATATGTATCTATATGTACAAATCAACCTTGGTTGGCTAGTGAGCCACACAAGCAGGATGCCGAAGGCTTTACGTGTCCTGAAAATCTACTCCTTAAAATTTAAATTTCTGTTAACCAAAGAGAAGAAATCATAGTTTGTTTTTAAAGTACCAACGCTTTAGACGGATTTTTATATCTAAGAAATAAATTTGAAAATATCGAAAATGCTACAACGTTAACAATTTCCAAACCAAAGATTACTAGGGGGAGAAGTTATTTTTTAAAGTATTTTAAAGTATAGTCAAAATATTCATGCTGTTTCGATCACTTTTATTCAGATGGTACATATAATTAAGTGATATATGTGAATATCCGTTTAGTGAGTACTCATATCAAGTTAGTTCTCATCTTTTGCCACGCACTCTCCTGAATTTTAAACATAAAGAGGTGAAAAATAATTTCTATGTGCGAAAGGTTCGGTATCAATCAAAGTTTCGAAAAGATACACATATGTATGTATATATTGAACTCTAACAAAAAAAGATTTTTGTGGTAAACCAATTGACACTCAAACTAAAGATTCCATGGGATTCATTTATCATTAATTGTAAAACTATTGTTTGTTTGGGCAATACCTTTTAAACTGTGATGGTCTGAAGAACACATTGAAAGTTTTTGATATATGTACTTATTTTGTGCAATTTTCACTAAACATCAAATTTTTACATCAAAACTATTTCTGCTTAGAAATCTTTATGGTACCAGTTTATTTGCAAAAAATCGATTTGTGATTGAATTTTAATAACGACCACATCGTGATAAAATTTTTTAAATAATATTATTTTGTATGTGACAATAACTGATGGCCGAAATCATTTATACGAAGTTATACATACATATGTAATGAAAATTTAGTAGTTCGATTTTTTATTTGTGTTTTTATATTTACATACAACAATTTGTATTTCAATCGCCTAATGGAGGAACTTTAAATATTTTCGCAGTATTGTCCTCGGAAACAGTTAAAAGTATATTTTCAGCAGGCTTATAAACGAATTCGTAGATATGATAGTAGTGACCTGTCAGTGTGAACTTTAAAACTCCTGTACGAGCATCGAACGCATTTAAATTGCCTTGAGTTGTGGCCGCCAGAACTGTGTAGTCATTTAACCATTTAATTCTGAAAAACAACAAGTAAGCAAGTTGATATTTGCGAGATATGGTTAACTTACCTTAGGATACCATCATTGGGCACAGGACTTTCACAGACCATACGCAAACTATATTTGCTATAATCCCAAATAGATATTTGACCATCAAGTGAACCACAGGCAAAAAGTTTTAGTTCCGCCGAGGAAGGAGCAAAAGCTATGCATTCGATGCCATGTTCTGACAGCACTGTGCTCACTGGTCCATTGTTCGTACAGAAAAGAAGCTTACCTATAAAGAAAAAATATTGTTAATATAAAAGACATGCTATATGTTCTTTAGAGAAACACCCACCATTTGCTTCCGCACAGATATAAAAGGGAGCATCTTTTTCGCAGGCCACCACGGCGTGGGTGATTTCCTGAAAACCCATAGGATGCTCTTCATTGACTTCCATCAGAACTTGACATGATTTAAGATCCCACAGTTTGACTGTTCCATTAATGTAGGCTGTTAGTAACTTCTTGCCGTCGCCACTTAGTTCACCAGCTTCGCATCTTGAGGAATGGCCAGGTAAGATTTTGCAATCCCCACCAGGTATACGCCAAACATAGACTTCTCCACTGTCACTACCGGCCAAGAGAACATGTGCACCGCGGTGCCAAAACATCCACGACATGTCGCTCATGGAATACTCCCAAACGTTGTGCAAGATGGGTCTCTCCTCCCTCTGCTCACTAACTTTAAAAACGAATATTTCGCCAGAAAGATCACCCGTGGCCAGGTACATACCGTCGTGACTGAAATGGGCCTCTGTCACAGTGTCTTTATGTTGGTTAATTTTAAAAAGCACCTCTCCTGTTGTCGTGTCCCACATGTAGGCCTTGTCATCCTCACTTCCCGTTACAGCCCAGCTGTTTTGTAAATGCAAGCTGCAGGCGAATACTGCAGCCGTGTGTTTTTTAAACGTGACCACTGCCTCGTCTTTGATTTGGGCGATTCTATCTCGATCCCTGGCTTCTTCTTCAGCATCATTTTCATCGTCGTCGTCAAAATACATATCCAGACGGGCTTCCAGTTGGGCTAGAGTGACTTCCTCCATTTCCAATTCCAAATCGTCATCATCTGGTGGGGGCCCATCTCCATCCATTTCAATTTCCTATTTCAATTAGCATTAAATCTTTTGTCAACTTAAACCGAATGATTTCGAAATACCTCGAAAAGTTCATCGTCTCCGTCAATGTCCGGGCGATGCGGTGGTGTGTTTTCACGCATCCTGTCTTATGTATTTTATTGTGAAATTAACAAAAACAAAAATTAAACTAAGCTCAACGCGTCACACGTGCAGAGCAGCTGTTAACTCAACACGACTATCGACTTATTTTAGCGTTATCGATAGCTGTGTCAGTAATCACACATGTTCACGTAACAGTTATCTACTTGTATTTACGAATTACGTTAAGAGAAAATCCATGGCGCTGTTTTTAAATTTGATGTTTTAAGAAATACGAACAACAAATTGATTAGGTCTTTGTTTAATTTTATTAGATCCGGACATCTAAATGTTTTTTAACATTTCTTAGAATTTTTTAAATTTACTTTCCATATTTTCCTTTCTTTTAGTTAACTAATAGCTTTCTGCTTGGTAACTATTGCCGGTTATTTGCAGGTCTATGAGCATTGAATATGGATTTTATTTTCGCTATTCTATCCATCAAAGTCTCAGCTGGTGATAAATGACCCCAATCACAGTCATCTTCACAAATGAATGCTACTGCTGAATTTTTATTGATTTTATCGTTCAAATCTTTTAAAAGAATCTCCAATCTTTGAATGCGTTTTGTAACATTATTCTCGGTAGACAAATTTTGATTCTTTATATTATTAAAACGGCTTTCCAAATTTTTGAATTTATTATATGTACTTAAAAAAGGGTCATTAGAAATATCTTGTGTAGCTAGGATTATTGCAGATTCCAGTTTGTTCATACGGCCTTTCAAATAAGAGTCTGGGTTATTTAAATTAATGGAAAAATTACGCAAAGATAAAGTTTTTGTCGTTAGGTTATTCATAAGATTGCTTCCAACACTTTTTAAAATGGCTAAATTGAATTTGCTTTGCTTTGAGTAACTCATTATTGAAGGCGAGACAACAAATCGAAAATCTTGATTAAGTTGACGTAAAAATTGTTTTAAATCTTTTAAAGGTGCTTGAATCACTGTCCTGTTTCCTACAGAAAAAGTGCTAGGCTTATTTAAAAATGTTTCGATTAACTGGTATTTCAAATACACCTTTTTAAATTTTGAGTCAATTGCATTTTTAATACCCTCATTTGCTTTAAAATACGTTTCGTAGAGTTGAACTGTTTCTTGAAATACTTTTGATAAATTATCTAAATTTTGCAAACATTGTCTCAAAATATTCAAATTGTCGAGGTTTGCGGAGTTTTCAAATGTTCTTAGCTTACTTTTAAGACTGTACCATTTACTTAGAGTGGTTTTCATGGAATCATACGAGGATATATTAGATTGTATTGATTTAGTATTTTTAACTAAACTATTTAGTTTTGTTTTAAGATGTCTTATTTCTTTGAATTTGTATTGTTCATTCTTTAGACAATTTCGTGAACACCGTAATGTTACGTTTTTTATAAAACTTTCCTCGATTTGAATCAATAAACAGACAGACGATATGGTATCATTCATAGAACTAAAATGTTTAAATAATCTCTCTAATAAATCGCCTAAATACTTAAAATACTCATTAGGTTTTAAAATATTTGTCATATTTTTTGCACTTTTCATGTTTAGCTCGACCACTTTACAACATTCTACTGACTTAGATGGTAATACGAAATTTTCAAGTTTCTGTAACCTATTTTTGTGCTTAGACCAACATTTTTCGATTTTTGTTTGGCGCTCCAGTAAATAGTTGTATAGCGATTTTTTTGGTTCAAAAGTCTCGGCCGTAGTACTTTGGGAACTAAATTTTTTTTCTACCATCTTTACTTTCTTATCCCATTTAGGACAACATTTGTTCGAAGCAATAGTTGTTGCTGTAGGTAGGTGTAGTTGTTCATTTAAAGAGTCTAATCGTGCATTTAAATGATCAAAATCCAACCAAATATATCCCGATGATTTGGATCTGGACTGAAATTTAACATGTCTAATTTGGGTTATCGCATCAACAATGTCATGGATAATTTCTATTCGATCCATTACGGATTTATATGGGCAGCAGTCCTTATGCATTTGTTTTGGACTCTGTTCCATACTTTGAGACATTCGTTCATTAACATTTCTAAAGTCTTGAGTACCTTCGACTTGCTGATCAATCCAAAGCGCAATTTTGTTTGGTTTTCCACAAACCCATCTAATTTCAGCCATTGGCGTTGTTTCTATGTTTGAACTTGTTCTCGAACCATCGTCTACAGTAGTAGATGTATTGCTGAGTTCTTCGAAGATGGAATTGCTGTATGGTGGGGAGTAAGTCTGTGCATCACCTTCTGTGGTTTGAATTTCATCTGGTGTTGAATTTGTTGTCGGAGTGGACAAGTCGTTTTCCCTATTGCATATTACAACCATGGGAATTTTGAATACATTCCACATATTAAGTACAATGGCGTTCCCGTCTTCTGGATATCCTTTAATCACAAAAGAATGTGTTTTTAGGAGAAGTTGATTTATGTCATCATGCAAGATTGCCACTCTTTTCCAAAATTCATCTCTTTGGTTATCAGTGAGATTTTCAGGTATGCAACCGGCATTTCTAAAATCCTCTTCCATTTCTATTGCGGAGCTATCAGTAGCTGTATTTTTTGTCTCTTCTATTTCATCATCTGGATAGTCTGGAGCGGAATCCCATAAAAGATAACACACCCTAACAATTTTTACGCAATATTCGTATTTCAAATCTCTATCTATAGTTGGAATGACCGTGTCTTTGGAAGGATGTGTGAATTCATCACTACCGATTACCAGCCACAGCGCTATCCAAATTTCAAAAAACATGAAAGTTACTTTGATCTGAAAGCCCAAAAGATTTCAATTTTTGCACAAATGTCGCCTTACATAAAGATATGCTTACCATATCGCGAGCTTCGTTGTTCGATTGCACTTTTCCAATGATTTCTTGTTTACACTCTTTCCACATCTTTTGTAATTCAATTAAAATGAATTTCAACACCGTGGCGTAGGCGTGGTAAAATGAAATTTTTAACGGTCAATTTTTAATGAGAAGTGCAAGTTTTGATGATAAGGCTTTAAAAATAAAAAAATATATATTACTTTTTTTTATAAACGTTTACTTATTTGTTGAATATCTCATACTCGATATAGGACTAACAACAATTTTCGAGTTTATCCTAATCTAACACGTAACCTAACATCTGATGGTTGTTACACTAATCTATGGCCCTGTTAACTTGCCAACCCACTAGCGAGGGTCGTTTCGTAGATTACGAGTCTGTTAAACGCTTATGTGACAATTCCGATAAACTTCCACGCTCCCTTTTTATGATTTTAATATTGCTCGTGATTGTTTTAACACCAAATAGTAGAGAAGAACTTTGCATAGAGGAGATTGTGCTTTGATTAGCCAATGTAGACTGTTTTAACTGCTATTTCTTGGCTTCGATGTGCCTAGTCTTAGTCTTTTTTCGAGGTCGACATCAAAATAGCAACATCATCGGATTGAGGTACTGGCACATTATTCAGCGCCAATGATGGGCGGGTTCGTCTATTGAGGGTAAACGTAACGTGCTTGCATTTTTCTTCGTTTACACGGATGCGCTAGTTTGTCAACCATTCTTCAACCATTCTTCGTCGTATGCCCGGGCCCCTTTACCCGTTGGACATACATACATATGTATGTATGTATGCATATACTACTAAAATTCTTTTTAAGTCGATATTTTATGTACTTCCGCTGAAGCCCACAGCAGTGCAATTTCTTTGTTAACAATATCAAGTTTTTTTTATTATGGCAGATTATATGCAATGTTTTGATTGGGAGTGAATAAGCTTGTTGCTACCTTGATTGGAAGCTTGATCAAATTATATAAATAAATTATATAATTAAAACCTTCTTGTCACCAATGTCACCTTGAAGAGGGTGAACACCCTCTCCAGGTATTCCCGAAGTTGGTGAACTCTCTCTTCAAACTCATTTTCTTCACTTACACTGCCCTTATCTATGACCGTATCCACTCTAGCAGCGGCTTCTCTACTAGTAATAGACCTAATGTCTTCTTCAATGACAGTTGACTTACTAGTATCTACATTGATTGGTTTTATGGCTTTATTTTATACCCTGTACCCATAGGGTAATATATTAAAGTCCTTAAAATGTATGTAACAGGCAGAAGGAAGCGTTTCCGACCTCATAAAGTATATACATATATTCTTGATCAGCATCAACAGCCGAGTCGATTGAGACATGTCCGTATGAACACCTAGATCTCGGAGACTATAAGAGCTAGAGATACCAAATTTTGAACATCCGTCTTATGCCTAGGCAGTTCAAGTTTGTTTCAAATTTTAGCCACGCCCACTTCCGCCCCAGCAAATGAAAAAATAAAACTTTAAAATGAATTTACTGGAGCTGTATTAAAAATATGGGATTCTTATTTGGTAGACATAATTATATAGTCAAACTGCACATTATATAATCAAATTGACCAAATTTCGTTCAAATCGGACAATAAACATCAGAGATATAGCAATTTGCATTTTATACTGAATTGCCGAGGCGGCATTGGCAAATAAGAAAGAACGAGATAGCATGCGTTCGCTGCTGCATCATGTTAAAGGAAATTTCGTTTTGAATTGATGGCAGTTTCAAGGGTGTTCAAACATTTGTCTAGTGCCTACGCAAATTAAGGTAGTTTAAAATTTTTGCCACACCCACTTCCGCCCCCGCAATTTAGAAAAAACGATTTACTAGAGAACTTTTAAAGGAATCACATTCTTATTTGGTACATCTAATAATGTGGCCAAAATGCAAACAAACATCTGACCAAATTTAGTCGAAATCGGACAAAAAATATAGGAGATATACGAATGTGCGTTTTGTACTGAACCAACAAGTGCAAGATTAGCTGTGCCAGGTAAGCATGCATTCGATGAAAATTTTGATTTAAGTCAAAGGAGATCTGGAGGGTGTTCGACTTTATTTATTATAACTAGTTGGTACAGGGTATACTCAATGTCGGCAGGGACGACTTGCTTGCTTAATTTTTATACCCTGTACCCATAGGGTAAAAGGGTATATTAAAGTCGCAAAAATGTATGTAACAGGCAGAAGGAAGCGTTTCCGACCCCATAAAGTATATATATTCTTGATCAGCATCACTAGCCGAGTCGATTGAGGCATGTCCGTCTGTCCGTCCGTCTGTCCGTCTCTCCGTCTGTCCGTCCGTATGAACACCTAGATCTCGGAGACTATAAGAGCTAGAGCTACCAAATTTGGTGAGAATATCCATCTAGTGTCTACACAGGTCAAGTTTGTTTCAAATTTTTGCCACGCCCACTTCCGCCCCCGGAATTCGGAAAAAACTAGTACTAGAGCTGTATGAAAGATATCGTATTCTTATTTGGCACACCTAATTATATACCCAAACTGGACCAGCTCACCAAATTTTGTCGAAATCAGACAATAAATATCGGAGATATACCTATATGAGTTTTGCACTGAATTGCCAAGGCGACATTGGCTGGCAAGAGTGAGCGAGACAGTATGCGTTTGCTGTTGCTGTATGTTAAAAGAAATTTTGAATTAAGTTGATGCCGATCTTGATTTAATATAACTAGTTGGTACAGGGTATACTCAATGTCGGCAGGGACGACTTGCTTGCTTCATTTATGTTGGTACAGGGTATACTCAACGTCGGCAGGGACGACTTGCTTGCTTCATTTTTTATCCTTTTTATTAATATATACCCATCATCAACTCTCTTATTATTAAAGTAATCGTGATCGACTAGTCCAATCTTCAAAAGCATGCTATGATTTCCTAACCATTGGGTTTGGATTTCACCTACCTCCTTTAAAATTTCCTTATTTATCTTACTAGCATCTAACCCTTCTTAAAATCTCAACCTTTCCATCAATTTGGACTGCTTCTGTAGCAATGCAATTGTCTTTTCTGACATCGTTATAACTCAAATAAATATAAATCATATTTGATATATAAATAAATATAAACAAATATAAATCTTATTGTATCTTATCTGTTGCTGCTGCTGCTATTGCTGGTGTTGTTGCTGTTGCTGCTGCTGATGCCGTCGTCCTTCCTTCTTGGTAGGTGATTATGAGCGATGTTAAGGGGCTTCGTCTTTGTGCCCACGTCTCTCGGAATTTTCACTGCCACTGTCAAGAGTATACTCATATATGTACGTATATATATAGATATATTTTTTGTCCTGATATACCAGACAATATTTGGGCTTGTGCCACTCTTATCTTGTTAAGATGACATTTAGCGGCTATACCATATATCCAGACACCGTAATCCCACACTGGGGGCAAAATAAAGTTCTACATCTTAACCTTATTATGTAGGGATAACTTTTTTTGCCTTAGCAACCAATAAGCTCTACGAGCCTTCCCCATAATCGCTTATTTAACCATAGTTGTATGCCTGTTGAACGTTAGCCGACGATCAAGAATAAGACCAAGATACTTATGGTGGGTCTAATGTGAGTCCATAGTGAATCCCTGAAGGCATACGCCTGGGCAGTTTCCTCTTCGGTTGGCAAATGTGACGTTCACGCTTTAGAAGTTTGTAATGCCGACATTTTACTTGTTATTTATTCAAATAGCTCTGAAAACATTTGCAATGTAAGGTCTTTAAACCATAATCGCTGTGTCATCTGCATACGTGTCCAACAGGACGGTATTGCGTGTATCTGTGCTAAGCAGTGATATGGAAGGTAAATCCGCTGTATTGGGCCAAGTATGGTGCCTTGTGGTAAACCTGACACTTTTGGACTGCGATGAATGGCGATCTACCACAACTTGAAACGCGCGATTGATCAAGAAGCTTTAACTAACAGGACAATTGTGGACAGAGGAGTTTTTTGACTTTGTATAATAAGCCATTGTGGCAAACTCTATCAAAGGCTTGCTTGATATCTATCTGGCACTTGATTGCGTCCTAAATCCAAATTGATGTGAGGGTATGGTGTCCTTCACAGCAGCCGTGTCTTAAATGCAGTGGAGAATAGCCCGTTCAAATATTTTGGCCATAGAAGTTGACTTCTGAAGGTGATTTCTTGTAACTTAATCTCAAGGAGCAGCTGAAGATATGCGTAAAGACAATAGAGCTTTGGCAAGAAGTACCTTCAACATTTTATTGACAACGCCATCTTCGACGGGAGATTTTTTCTTATTATTTAGCTTGCCCACAAGCTGTTGCACCTTTTATATAGTGACTTGCTTACAAGTTTTATTGTAATATATCAAAAACTATGTAAAACGATCATCTACCTTTCGACCAGTCATGAGTAAGTTGTTTCGAATATATGTATGTTCATATGTATATTCATCTGCAGTATCTTCTGTTTGGGTAAAAATCTACTTTGTGAGACATATGTACATATGTATGTACATATGTGCATATGTATGTATATGTATGCATATGTATGTAAACATAAAGTCTTATGCAGGCTTGAATAATCGGTGGTCAAGTAAATATTTGGTAAAATATTGTGTATAAATAATACTTGTTGTTTCGGCTGACTTATCTATTTCTACTTTTAGTTAAAATTTAAGCAATATCTTTAAACCTTAGCCACCAAAGTTTTGTGATAAAATTTTTATGCATATTTTTATAAAATCCTTAATGAATGTATTCATCTATTCTACAATTTAACGCAACCTTCAATTTCGATAGTCATACATATCTCTGAATGTATGCATCTACAGTGGTGGCCACGAGTAAGACTCGCTGCTGCTTTTCATGCGCACCAAACAACTGTATCAAATTTGATCTATTCTTATTCAAATTAAATGTATGAAAAGTATTTTATTTTACGGGGATAATTTTGAATATTTATCAAATAATGAATAATCATTGCGTTATGTGGTATTTTGAGGCTATCACTGTACATGTAAGTCCTGATAACAATGCCATTTAGTTGTTTATCTTTCTTAATTACTTTGAAATAAGCCCCTATAACAAAAATTGAACTATGATTATGTGTATACACTATAGAGTGTTAGTGAACTATGTATTAGTGATTTGGAGCTCCCAAGTACGAGTTCTCCCGCATTTCCCTACAAGAACAGAGCCATAGGGCCCGCAATCAAAAGTAAATGAAGCAAGCAAGTCGTCCCTGCCGACATTGAGTATACCCTGTACCAACTAGTTATATTAAATGAAATAGAATATCCTCGAAATCGCCATAAATTTCATGCAAAATTCTCTATAACATGCAGCAACAGCGAACGCATACTGTCTCGCTCACTCTTGGCAGCCAATGTCGCCTTGGCAATTCAGTGCAAAAGTCATATAGGTATATCTCCGATATTTATTGTCCGATTTTGACTAAATTTGGTCAGCTGGTCCAGTTTTGATATATAATTAGGTGTGCCAAGTAAGAATACGATATCTTTAATACAGCTTTAGTAATACGTTTTCGCGATTTGCGGGGGCGGAAGTGGGCGTGGCAAAAATTTGAAATAAACTTGATCTGTGTACACACTAGACGCATGTTCACACCAAATTTGGATGCTCTATCTTTTATAGTCTCTGAGATCTAGGTGTTCATACGGACGGACGGACGGACGGACAGACGGACAGACGGACAGACGGACGGACGGACAGACGGACAGACGGACATGTCTCAATCGACTCGGCTGTCGATGCTGATCAAGAATATATATACTTTATAGGGTCGGAAATGCTTAATTCTGCCTGTTACATACATTTTGGCGACTTTAATATACCCTTTTACCCTATGGGTACAGGGTATAAAAAGTAATCAAAGGGGCGTAATGAATTCCTTTCTTAACAAGCAATCATATAACTATTTACATACATAAGTATACACCAGCGGCGTAGATAGCTTTTTGCTATAGAAGGGGGTGCGATTGAGGACTTTTAGAATAATGATATTCTGTTTATATATTTAAACAACGATAATGCCAGCAAGTTGTTGAGTATATCCTGTAACTGGCAGATAAACTTAAGAGGTTTGGGGTAGTCAGAAACGTAAAAATTTGACCATATTCAAAAAATTCTTTTTTGTAGTAAAAATTCTTTTTTCAAAAAAGTAATAATGCAACATTAATATTTGATGTTTAAACTTAATTTCACATATTTTTCAAAAAAAGAAATATTCAAAATTTTCAAAGTTATGGCTGTTTTTGACCCTTTCTCAAAAAAAGGACTTTGCGGTGACCACGATAGATCCTTAAGGATTCATCAAAATTCCATCGGACAAAAAGAATTAGTTTTAGAATTGAATAATCACTGGCCGGAACGAAGCTTTTAATTTTTTTTTCAAAAATAACAAAATGGCAGCGTTTTGAATTTTTTTTTTCATTTTTGAGAAAAAAACTATCTTGAATTGTTCATAAAATATCAAAGAAGCTAACTTCGACTCTGCCGAAGTTTGTATACCCTTGCAGCAAAATAATTGGTATAAATGTTTAACAAAAGCAAAAAAAAAAAACAAAAAAGAAGAAAAAACACATCTAAAATGCTCACTTCTTCACCGACCAGACCATTGAACCACCTAACACCGAGCCCATCATACCACCGATCTCTACATACTACGCCACCGTCATAACTTTGCTAACGTAAGCTAATTCGACATATGTATATAGCAAACTTATTGTATCTCGCTCTTTCAATTTCGTTCTGTATAAGAACACAACTAAAATATTTCTGTCTCTCTCACACACCGCGTGGTGAAGAATTTTTGCATATGTAGTGTGCGCGTGGGCATTAAAATAAATTTAATTTCTATCAAATTTGCTTATTAATTTGTAACCTTAATAATTATCCGATTTAGTTCAAACTTGGTGTATAGTGTATGGATACAAATTAAATTTAAATGCAACAACAAAAAAACAATAATTTTATATATTTCTTATTTGGTGCCGCGCGGATCCGATTACGGGTCTTTTTGTTGGTATGGCAGGACAAAAAATATATCATCAATCGAAGTTATAATTGCACTAATCGCGGATCGCTACTTGCTGTAGCTGGAAGATCATTCTAATACAAGTGCACAAAATCTACAGCAAATCCCACAAAATTTAAGACAAGGCATCTGGAGAAGAGGTCCTGTTAGAATGAGCACATTTAAGTTTTAATCCCTTAACTATAAATAAAAAATAAAAGGGACAGAAAAAGAATATAATAGACAGTTCCAGTCAAGAATTCCAGTGACAGGGACAGTGTCAAATTGCCCAGTGAAAGAGCCCAGTGACCGTATACGTACATATATGAGTATACTCTTGACAGTGGCAGTGAAAATTCCGAGAGACGTGGGCACAAAGACGAAGCCCCTTAACATCGCTCATAATCACCTACCAAGAAGGAAGGACGACGGCATCAGCAGCAGCAACAGCAACAACACCAGCAATAGCAGCAGCAGCAACAGATAAGATACAATAAGATTTATATTTGTTTATATTTATTTATATATCAAATATGATTTATATTTATTTGAGTTATAACGATGTCAGAAAAGACAATTGCATTGCTACAGAAGCAGTCCAAATTGATGGAAAGGTTGAGATTTTAAGAAGGGTTAGATGCTAGTAAGATAAATAAGGAAATTTTAAAGGAGGTAGGTGAAATCCAAACCCAATGGTTAGGAAATCATAGCATGCTTTTGAAGATTGGACTAGTCGATCACGATTACTTTAATAATAAGAGAGTTGATGATGGGTATATATTAATAAAAAGGATAAAAAATGAAGCAAGCAAGTCGTCCCTGCCGACGTTGAGTATACCCTGTACCAACATAAATGAAGCAAGCAAGTCGTCCCTGCCGACGTTGAGTATACCCTGTACCAACCTTGCAGAGGGTATTATAAAATTGGTCAGATGTTTGTAACGCATGGAAATATACGTTTGCGACCCCATAAAGTATATATATTCTTGATCAGCATCAACAGCCGAGTCGATTGAGACATGTCCGTCTGTCCGTCTGTCTGTTTGTTCATGCGTTTTCGAACTTAAATTTTAAGCTACATGATTGAAACATGAAAAGTTAAGTTCCTTAATCGATGATGTAGGTTAAGTTTAAAAATTAGTCGGATCGGATAATTATAACCAAAGCTATTAACTAAAACGTGGAGGTACCTCGAGTAAAATAAGCAATTTTCCTTGGCAGCAGACAAACAAAAAAAAATTCCAAGAAATCTGCCGTACAAACACAAAAGACGCGAGTTCGAATCCGCGCGGGGTTAAATAAGAATTATATAAAATTATTGTTTTTTGTTGTTGCATTTAAACTCAATTTTTACCCATTCACCCTACACCAAGTTTGAACAAGATCGGATAATTATTAAGGTTACAAATCAATAATCAAATATAAAAGAAATTAAATTTATTTTAATGCTCACGCACACACATACATACGTATGCAAAAATTCTTCACCACGCTGTGTGTGAGAGAGAAAGAAATATTTGAGTTGTGTTCTTGCACAGAACGAAATTGAAAGAGCGAGATGCCATGCGTTTGCTATATATGTCGAACTGGCTTAATTAAGTTAAGTAAGCACGGTGGCGTAGTATGTAGAGTTCTTCTGCGCGATTTCTCGATATTTGGTGCTGGTTCAATTCTCGGTGAAGACGGTGAGATGAAGATATGTGTATTTTCTTCTTTTTTGTTTTTTTTTTTGTTAAACATTTATGCCAATTATTTTAAAATTTTTGTTTTTTAATTAAATAATAAAACAGTGAAGCTGCAAGGGTATACAAACTTCGGCAAGGCCGAAGTTAGCTTCTTTGATATTTCAATACCAATATTTTTTTGTTCAGAACATTAGCGATTAGGATGAATATTGCATAGGAGTTCACATCTCTAACTTGAACTTGAACAAAATATTTGGGACAAGTTAGTTAATAGAACCGGTCGTAGTTCAATACATTTGTGATATTTTATTGTAGATCCTAGTGCTACAAAATATTTCTTTAACTCAAAGACTCCGTAAATCGAGTTTTTTAGCGGGATTCTGAAGTTAGGGAGGTTCGCCTGTAGGTTTTTTCATTTATACTTTTTAAGGCCAACGCTTTAGTTTCTGACAAGAGTTTGAAATATAGAATTTCATAAACAATGTAGTCTATCTACATATGTATGTACATTTACATGTTCAAATTTTGATCCATGGAGAAAAAAAGAAAAATAATACCAGAAAAAGAAAAATACTTTGCGTAACGCATTAACAGTGTCGACAGGATTCAATATTCCTAAACTGTTTGCGCGTAGCGCTTCATCTCTATCTTTTTTAAGATTTTCAGTTTCCTTAAGTTGGAACTGAGTAGTGTCAAGGCAACTGGCAAAAGGCACTGATCCCCTTGGTCCATGCCCTATCTACACCACTGCTATATAAACATACATATGTACATATGTATATGTACATACATACCTACAAATGTACATATGTATGTATATTGAATCCCATGTTGATTGTGTGTGCGATAATGCTTATGTATATGTACATATGTATGTATGTACATATATACATACATGTTTCATTATTGTGCGTAGGTAATTCATTTTTATACCCTTACAGAGGGTATTATAAAATTGGTCAGATGTTTGTAACGCATAGAAATATACGTTTCCGACCCCATAAAGTATATATTCTTGATCAGCATCAATAGCCGTGTCGATTGAGACATGTCCGTCTGTCCGTCTGTCTGTTTGAATCGCGATGACAGATGTGAAAATTAGTCGGATCAGATAATTAACTAAAACGTGGAGGTACCTCGAGTAAAATAAGCAATTTTCTTTGGCAGCAAAGAAACAAAAACAAATTCCAAGAAATCTGCCGTCCAAACACAAAAGACCCTTGTTCGAATCCGCGCGGCACCAAATAAGAAATTTATAAAATTATTGTTTTTTTGTAGTTGTATTTAAATTTAGTTTTTACCCATACACCCTACGCCAAGTTTGAACAAGATCGGATAATTATTAAGGTTACAAATCAATAAACAAATTTAAATGAAATTAAATTTATTTTAATGCTTACGCACACACATACATATGCAAAAATTCAACCACCACGCGGTGTGTGAAAGAGACAGAAATATTTTAGTTGTGTTCTTACACAGAACGAAATTGAAAGAGCGAGATGCAATGAGTTTGCATATATGTATGTATGTATGTCGAATTAGCTTACGTCAGCTAAGTAATGACGGTGGCGTAGTATGTTGGTGGTTCAATGCTCGGTGAAGAATTGAAAATTTTTAGATGTGTTTTTTTTTCTTTTTTGTTTTTTTTTTTTGATTTTGTTAAACATTTAAACCAATTATTTTGCTGCAAGGGTATACAAACTTCGGCAGAGTCGAAGTTAGCTTCTTTGATATTTTAGGGTCAAGTCGGACCGTCCATCGTTAAACGAATTGTAGATAAGAGAAGGGAAGAGGGATACAAAGTAAGAACTTAGGGTCCGTTCTTTTGATCCTGATATTGACGTTGCCCTTTTTTCTCTCTCGATGAAAGAAAAAACAAATCAGAATTTGACCCTTCTGTGTTCGAATGACCTAAACCATACAATGAATACAATCGACGAAGGGAGGGGAAGGGACGGCGGAGACAGAGTGATAAACATAAAAATGGTAAGTCGACTTAAGATAACCGCCGACTGTTTAATGCATTTAATATTATAATAATATACACAGCCATACATTCATACATACACACATACACACATGTACACATGTGTGTATACCCACCTATGATCGTGTGT
Source organism: Drosophila austrosaltans (assembly GCA_035045865.1). NCBI lineage: Eukaryota > Metazoa > Arthropoda > Insecta > Diptera > Drosophilidae > Drosophila > Drosophila austrosaltans. The sequence continues at coordinate 1,647,210 of JAWNOQ010000089.1, forward strand.
ATGCTTGTTTGCCCAGAACCTACACAAACACATTTATGTATGTATGCACATATTGGTATTCTTTATCGCGACTATTTCTTCGTCGTCGTCATGGTTGCCCCTTTTTATACCCTTTCGAAAAGTGTGCATTGACTTTTATGTCTCTCATCGTCTCAAAATAAAGTTTTATATCAATAGATTGGTTTGTTCAGGCGAACTTGCAATTTTAGTACATATATGGATATGAATACCCGCATCTAGTTTCATCAGAATCTGTTGAATATATAACACAGCTGCCTTAGGAACAATTTATCTGAAACATAGTTTTGCTAAGAAAAAAACTCACTCTCCTGTAAAAAAAATGTACTGATAAAACGAAAATTTTAAAGAGTATACGAACTTTGGCATGGTTAAAGTGAGCATGACCACCTAGTTTTTGTATAAAATCTTCAGTAAATTCGAGGGCCCAGTCAGTTCTAATCTTTCCGTAGCACTGTCAAGGACATTGAATAATTTTATTATAAATATTTGATTTGTTGTCCATATGGGCTGTTAGCTTTAAGTCGACGCTGAGAGCGTCCCCCCTCCTTCGATTGGTACAGAAGCTTTAAAGACGTTTGACCGTGCTCTTATGTGACCATCATAAGTCATCGGTATGGGTGTCAAACAAGCAGGATCCGGGCGCAAGGAAAAGTGCAATTACAAACTTTGAGGAACACTACTTTCAGACAACTTTTTTCTGCGTTTCCCAAGGATGCTAAACCACATTATAAGTACAGTTCGCATACATGCTTAGTATGTAGTTCATTGGTTCACAAAACATTCTGCTGTGATAGTTTAGTCTTAAGAATTTGTTGTCAATCCTTTCTGTTTTTTGTTATTTAGTTTGTAACTTGTTGATAAGCTCCATTTAATAACAGCAAAATTGTTTATGTCTTCCAAGATGTTTGTCAAATTGAAATAAAAATAAATTCTCCTTATGGAGAAACTACTTAAATCACAATTTTTGTCTAGGGAAATGGAGAAACCAATATCAGGATAAAATCCTTAATTCATCTAAACTTAACGATAAATTGATGAAATTTAAATACGTTTGAACAGAAGTGAATTACTTAGACGACTTCAATCAAGTCGATCGATGGATTTATTTAAAGTCTTTTATTTTACCGCTCAAACTTCAGAGCTGGCGATTTATGTAAAGTAGAAACTCTATTAATTTTTCATTTTACATAATCTTTTTTAAGATCATAATAGTATCCCCTTGTGTAACAATTTCCCCGTATTTCTTAGATATAGGAAGAAGGATGCTATTGTTCCTAGCAATCGAGTAAATGAGATTATTACTTTTTACTACTTTGGGAAGCGGTTGCTACTAGAGCAGACATAGCTACCAGTTTAGATCAGCATTAAATGAATATTGTGTTTTGATTTGGTACACCTAAAAATACAGTCGCAGTGCATCAGCCGATCAAATATCGGAGATATACAGTCAGCAAAACATTTATTCGTACACCCCTATGTGTCATGTTATTTTATCAATAACTTGAAAAATAATTAGCCTAAACGAAATTTCTTTATGTCATAATGAAGATCTATGTTACTAATACCAGTTTTAAAGATAAAATCAAAAAATTATTCTTTGGCTTAAGAAAAAAACCACAGGACAATCGCCAGATCTGAACCCCATAGAGCACGTTTGGGACTTGCTGAAAAAAAAAACTTAGGAAACATAAAATTACCTGCAAGGATACGCATAAAACAGGTCTGATGACGGAATGAGAGAAAATTAATGCAATGAAACCAAAAATTTTGGTAAAAATTATGCGTCGACGCCTACAGGCTTTTATTAAAGCTAAGGGTGGCCCTACCAAGTATTAAAAGTTTAAAAAAAATTAAGAAAATAAGAGATTCTTGGCACAAACGGAAAAGTGTACGAATAATTGTTGTGCGTAAAAAAGTGACCTTTTTGGATTTGTTTGTGTTTTTCTCTCAAGCCAAATAATATTTTTTTGATTATATCTTTAAAACTGGTATTAGTAACATAGATCTTCATTATGACATAAAGAAATTTCGTTTAGGCTAATTATTTTTCAAGTTATTGATAAAATAACATGACACATAGGGGTGTACGAATAAATGTTGTGCTGACTGTAAGTACATCCGTAGATACGTTTTGTATTATACCCTTGCAGAGGGTATTATAAAATTGGTCAGATGTTTGTAACGCATAGAAATATACATTTCCGACCACATAAAGTATATATATTCTTGATCAGCATCAACAGCCGAGTCGATTGAGACATTTTCGTTTGTCCGTCTGTCTGTTTTTATCAACTTTTAGATAGTAAAATTTTCAGCTACATAGTTGAAACATGAAAAGTTAAGTTCCTCAATCCTTTGTGTAGGTAAAGTTTAAAAATTAGTCGGATCGGATAATTATCACCGTTATTAACTAAAACGTGGAGGTACCTCGAGTAAAATAAGCAGTTTTCTTTGGCAGCAAAGAAACAAAAACAAATTCCAAGAAATCTGCCGTCCAAACACAAAAGACCCGTGTTCGAATCCGCGCGGCACCAAATAAGAAATATATAAAATTATTGTTTTTTTGTAGTTGTATTTAAATTTAGAAGAAGTGAAAATTTTTAGATGTGTTTTTTTTTCTTTTTTGTTTTTTTTTTTTTTTTTGATTTTGTTAAACATTTAAACCAATTATTTTGCTGCAAGGGTATACAAACTTCGGCAGAGCCGAAGTTAGCTTCTTTGATATTTTTTTTTTTATTTTGTTTAACATTTATACCAATTATTTTGCTGCAAGGGCATACAACTTCGGCAGAGCCGAAGTTAGCTTCTTTCATATTTTTTAATATTAATTTTATGCCACTTTAACGATCTGATAGTTGAGTTAAATTAGTTTTGGTGTTTTCTAAAATAATAAGTCAATATATTTAATATATTTAAGTTTTTTCTTTCAATTTATTGTAAAGATTTCATTTATTAACTTTTTTTAGCCAATGTGGAAAAAAAGAAAAAAATTCACATCTGCCCTCTGAACTAGCTTCTTGCAAATTGTAAAACAATCGTTTAGAATTTAAGAAGCTAACTAGTTCTGGTTCCCAATTGATGAACTCAAAGTCGAAGTGCCAAACATTGAAAAGCTCATCCCGATTGATAAACGCCAGCTGAATAGGATGAAAAGCCCAAAAGAGCTGTGCCCAAGCCCCAAGTTTAAATTTTTCTGTTCAAGCCTGAGCCCAGCGATCCAGGAAATTCCATTCGATTGCATACGGCTCCATGGTCTTGGACTGCGGTGAAGTCCAGAAGAAAGTGCCAGCATTGGTGCGAGCGAAGTGCACAGGGACGTAGTAGTCATCTGGATCCATAGTGTGGAGTTCACCTAAACCATGTTCATTGTACACAATAATGGTATCTTCTCTGGCACACTGACGCATCTCGTGGATAAGGCGGCTCTCCAAATGCTCATTAGCCAGGTTATCCATGTCATTATTTAGCCAGTCAAAATCCGTTTCCTTTTCCTCTGGCGCGATGTAGGAGCTGCCTTTTCCTTCCTTTGACCTTTTCAGTTTGAATACGTGTCCTAGCAGAGGTTTTAATATGTTCTTAAGTCTTCGCGACGGCGACACTTTTGATTTGTACATGGTGAAGTTCTTTTGCTTGTTGATGGTAGACATTTTTGGTAAATTAGTAGATGTTCTCTGCTGCAGGGTCGACAGTTGAATGATGTTCCCTCTGATTCAAGCAGCACTATTTATAGAAAAGGAGAGAGACAGAGAATACTGATGCTGTGGCATCTTGGCCAATCACAGGGCACTGTTTTGAGGCAGGTGCAAGGAGTTTCAATTTCACACGTTAAAGAACAAGCTGGTAAGGTCCTATAGAAAAACCTTGCTATGTGGAAGCGTGGGAAACTCATGCCCAAGAAAATTATCCTTACAGGTTCCCTAGTCGTGGGAATGCAGCATTTCTATGAATTACACTAGCATCCAATGAATTCTGATCCCTAAAGATTTTTTGCATACTTTTATCGCCATTTTTCTTCAGAAACATGAGTTGCAAGAATCTTCAATTTAAATTAAGTCTTAATTGTGCAATATCACATTCCTATGCTGTATATCATTGAAAAATTATTGATTGGTTTGGTGTATGCATTAAGACAGAACGATCTTAACTGACAATATCTGGCATTAGCATCTAAGCAAAATTCTTTATGGTTTCATCAGCAATTTACGAACATTTAGTTCGTGTGCCTTCCTACTACTAAGTTTGTACTAACTCACGGAAATATGAATAAATTTACATTATCTATAATGTAGAATATATATTAATATCTTGAATAACCTTTTTTATTCTATGTATGTGTAAAGCAACAAATCATATCCACAAACAATCCATATTTGGATCTTCAACTAGGGTCATTAGCATTAACTATTCTATAATTGACACCAAAATTTTTTCGGTGAACATTTTTTTACAATTTAGCCTTATTTTAAAAACTAATATATTTGAATGTTTGGATTACGAAGAGTAAATATACATACATCTGGTTATTGTATGGATAGTGTATGTAAAGGTAACTTTCCGGATCCCAGGCCCTTTCTTACATTTTTATGGTATTTTGTTTTCGTGTGTGTATTCCTACCTGTTGCAATGGGAGATTTATTTTGTCAGAGCTCGGAAAGCTCACGAAGGAGCTAAGAAAACAAAAACCAAAAAGACCACTAAGTTAACAGGTTTTAATTTTTTCAAAACACATAACTGGTTTTTTCTTTTGGAATCCTAAGGGAACAACAGGTACAGGTAAAAGAATAAGAAAGGTTTAATCCGAATTGATTTACTTTGTGTGTTCTTGAATAGAGTTTTCTAGGTAGCAAACCTGCTACAAGAAAACGCTGGAAACTGGAAAACGTAGGACATTAATATTACTCGTATGAATTAGTGTATTATTTATGTTTGTATTTATTGGAAGACGTTGATTTAAAAGCTAGCTTAGAATGTATAATGCTTGTGAGGTTAAAGCTGTTATTGGCTTGTTTAGAGACCACTTCCATTGCAGTCTTAAAGCTTAGGCGTTCATTTTATGGAAGATGGGCTTCAGTTATCACATTGGTAATGTTACTGTCCAGACTGCTCCAGTTGCTCATTTTGCCAATTCTGATAATTTTCGGTGCTGGAGATGGATCGGTTCAGTTCCGATGCCAATGTCTGGTGAGTTGAGACTTTGCACATTTTGCTGGTGACTTTGAAGGCTTTTTTGATCATCTTGGATGTCGTGAAGTTCTTCTTCTTCTGCACAGGACCGAATGCAATTTTGTGAATCCGAGTTTCAAAGACCATGATGATTGATGATGCTGGATGTTGTATGATCAATGTTTGTCTTTAGAATGATATCATTAGAGGAGTTTCGCATCGCTTTTATACCCTTGCAGACGGTACAAACAACCCCCTAAACCAGTGTCCTAAATCAACCAATCACAGCGAGTCCACAGGCAGGTGTTTTCGTATTTCAGCTCACATATTCCATGATTCACACTACTGGCAAGGAGCAGGTAGTGCTAGCGTAAGAGATCTTCCTCGTCTCTTTGTGGGAGAGTTTGTTAAATATTTCTGGATTTTCCTTATTCCTTGTTGAAGTGGGTTTGAAAATATGTGACTTGATTAGTATATTCGCTCTTTATTGATAATTTACGCTGACAAGGAGAGGATTGGTTTCGGACCCACGTTAAACACATGTTACCAATAGAAGTTCTATTTACACGTCAAGGTTTTCGATCATCACAGGTAGTTTTTGTGTTTTTTCTTATTTTGTTTTATGAGGTACCTTCGATAGCAAAAAATTTGATATTTACATATAAAGCCTTTAAAAGAAATGCACCCTATGCCATTGAGAAAATCCATTTTCTTGAAATTGTTATTTCTTGTATTTGTATTCAATAGTATTAATATTACTTAATATCAAGTGTGACATTCTTAAAACAGTTAAATTTATTTGCAATTTAAAAATTCTTATATATGTATATACTTATATATATTATGAAGAGTGTATGTATGTATGTATGTATACTGGCGACTAAGGAAAGTTACATATCCATTGATCAGTGCTATGGGATCATCAATAGGTCATTTGAATGTTGACCCTCAGTTTCAAATTAAGTCATTTTTTGTTTTTAGCATCTAATGACAAATTTAATCGGTTGGTTTTATCAAATAAATTGTAAAGAAATTAATTATCATCAGATGTCAGCAAGACGAACTGAGTTTATATAGCCATGTGCGCCTGTCTGTCCGTCCGTCCGTGTATCTGAATGAACGCGATCTTCTTCGTCAGACTGAAAGCTACAGAGCTACATATACTTTTTGCCGGCATTATACATTTAGACCCATCCCGACTGTATGACTATATCATATTGCTCCCATGTTAACGGCAATAAACATTTATATTTTTTTATTAGGTAGAAGGTATTATAAAATTGGTCAAAAGTTTGTAGCGCATAGAAATATACGTTTCCGACCCCATAAAGTATATACATATATTCTTGATCAGCATCGACAGCCGGAGTCGATTGAGACATGTCCGTCTGTCTGTTTGTTCATGCGTTTTCGAGCTTAAATTTTAAGCTACATGGTTGAAACCTGAAAAGTTAAGTTCTTTAATGCAGTATCCAGACCAAGTTTAAAAATTAGTCGGATCGGATAATTATCACCGGAGTTATTAACTAAACCGTGGAGGTACCTCGAGTAAAATAAGCAATTTTCTTTGACAGCAAAGAAACAAAAACAAATTCCTAAAAATCTGCCGTACAAACACAAAAGACCTTCGATCGAATCCGCGCGGGGCCAAATAAGAATTATGTAAAATTATTGTTTTTTTTGTCATTGCATTTATTTTTAATTTGTACCCAAACGCCCTATAAAAAATTTGAACAAAATCTGATAAATATAAAGGTGCAAATTAATTAAATGTAATTCCTTATATAATAAAACATGTGCAAAGACATTCACTACGCGGTGTGGTGAAATATTTGCGTTGTGTTCTTTCACAGAACGAAACTGAAAGAGCAAGATGCCCTGCGTTTACTATGTACATATGTATATGTATACATACGTTGAACTAGCTTACGTAAGATAAGTGAGGATGGTGGCGTAGTACGTAGAGATCGGTCGCTCTATGTATCGATGGTGTTGGTTCGATTCTCGGTGAAGACGTGTAAACATTTTTGAAGGTTGTTTTTATACCCTGTACCCATAGGGTAAAAGGGTATATTAAAGTCGCTAAAATGTATGTAACAGGCAGAAGGAAGCTTTTCCGACCCCATAAAGTATATATATTCTTGATCAGCATCAACAGCCGAGTCGATTGAGACATGTCCGTCTGTCCGTCTGTCCGTCCGTCCGTCTGTCCGTCTGTCCGTTCGTCTGTCCGTATGAACACCTAGATCTCGGAGACTATAAGAGCTAGAGCTACCAAATTTGGTGTGAACATCCGTCTTGTGCCTAGGCAGGTCAAGTTTGTTTCAAATTTTAGCCACGCCCACTTCCGCCCCCGTAAATGAAAAAAGAAAATTTTAAAATCAATTTACAAGAGCTGTATTAAAGATATCCAATTCTTATTTGGTAGACATAATTATATGGTCAAACTGCACAAATTTATTCAAATCGGACAATAAACATCGGAGATATAGCCATTTGCATTTTGTACTGAACTGCCAAGGCGACATTGGCTGATATGTAAGAGCGAGATAGCATGCGTTCGCTGCTGCTGCATGTAAAGGGGAATTTTGTTTTGAATTGATTGCGATTTCGAGGGTTTTCGAACTTCGAACTCTACGCAAATTAAGATAGTTGAAACTTTTTGCTACGCCCACTTTCGCCCCCGCAATTTGGAAAAAACGATTTACTAGAGAAGTTTTAAAGCAATCACATTCTTATTTGGCACACCTAATAATGTGGCCAAAATGCATCATCTGACGAAATCATTTAGTCGAAATCGGACAATAAATATCGAAGATATACGTAAATGCGTTTTGTACTGAAGCCCTTAGGACGACACTGGCTGGCAAGAGTGAGCGAGATAGCATGCGGTAGCTGTTGCTGCATGATAAAAGGAATTTTGAATTAAGTTGATGCCGATCTTGATTTAATATAATTAGTTGGTACAGGGTATACTCAATGTCGGCAGGGACGACTTGCTTACTTCATTATTTCTCAATTTTTTTTTTTATTTTAAAAAAAATTATTTTAAAATTTTTGTTTTAAAATTAAATAATAGAACAGTCAAGCTGCAAGAGTATACAAACTTCGGCAAAGCCGAAGTTAGCTTCTTTAATATTTTTTATGTACTTCTTAATAATTTTCTTACATACTAATGATTCTATCAAATTATGTTTGTATATTCAATTGCTTGCAAGGGTATACGAACTTCGGCATCTTTCTGGTTTTTAATTTTAGTGGTCCCATTTGATCACACGGGTAGCTAAAAATCTAACAAGATTAATTGGTTTATTGGAACTGATTGTTGAAATTGCCAGAGTATACCAACTTCATGATGGCTAAAGTACAGAAGTTTGGCTTTATACATAGTTTTCTCTTTGCAATTGGAATGTATGTACATATATTGGATTGCAGAGACTCTTTCTAAGTGGAGAGATGATGCGGATACCAGCATATGAACCATTAAAAATAGATCTGTCTTCCGATAAGAGTATGTGTGTAGTTATGTGGGAATACAGATCGACTCCGGGTTTTGAGCTACTATTAAACATCTGGACAAGTAATGTATGTAATCGAAAATGTTGAATTGTAATTGAATAAAGTTAATAAATCAAATACTTTTCATATAGTTTGTGATGTCATATTTATTGTTTTCGTATCACTAAATATTTTACATGGAAGACAATTGTTCTTATATCTACGCCTCAACTAAACCTAACAAACAAACATGGAAGACATTGGTTTTCTCTATTACTAAAAAAATAAACTAGAGGAAGACATAAAAACTAGATATACATATGTGTGTATAAGTGTGTTAATTGAATTTCAATTAAGTGTTCGCATTTTGTAGAATATACAAAATAATTCAAAAAAAAAGGTGAACAAAAATAAAAAAAAATTTGTATCCTAATATCACCTTGAGATTGCGTTGATGCAAGTTGTTGACCCTTCCTTATGAATGGATAATTGCAATTAAAGCTGGTAGCACAAAAAACTTGGATGAGTTCTAAGCCTGAACCCAACGATCGTACTGCTGACATAGTTGCTGTTCCTGCTGGTGGGCCGAGGTCCAAAAGAAGGTGCCGCTGCTGGTGCGTGCAAAATGAACTGGAATGAAGGTCTGTTTGGGATGAATGGGCACAACATGCTGCTGCTGCCCTTGCTGAACGATCATTGCCATATTGCTGGAACACTGGCGAAGTTCACTGTACAAGCGCTGCTCCAATTGCTCATTTGCCATGTTATCACAACTGGCGGCGGGATCTTTGCGCATATCCTCCAGCGATGCATTGATATCATTTTGCGCCTGCACGTCCGCCAGAGTCTTCCGCAATAGCTGCTTCTTTTTGACCAGCCTAAGCAGTGGTTTGACCAGTTTCTTCAGACTCCGCATGGCCATTGTGTGTTGATCGGCTTTTGGCTGCATGATTTGGCTGCACTTAAACTTGTATTCTCGTGTTATAAAAGACATGCTGGAACTTTAGCTGTGTATATTTTATTTCTTTTTTTCTAGCTCTTGCCACGCTGGTGTTCGGTAGTGATCTGATTTCCAAAGAGCCCTTGTCCCGTCTTTTATACGCTTTGCTCTCAGTTTCAGCCGGAGAGAGAGTCTTTGTGTCTGGCCAATGGGAACACAGAATGCGGGCAGGTGGTTGCACGACCAACCGAAAAGAGCGCCAGAGAAACGTGTTGCACACTAACAAGAGAGATTTGTGCATACACAAGTACAGGGTATGTAAGGGTAGTTTGGTCGGTATTAATGATGTATACCTACAAAGTTAGATTTTGTATAAATCTATGTAAGTTTTACACAAATTGTAAATTTATACAAGATCCAAGCATACAACATTTGCCTTAAAAACGTTTATACTCATTTTATTTTGGAAGATGTAGAGAGATCCCTAAGTTCATGTAAAAAACAAAATATATTGTTTACTAGGTATTATCTCAGGCGAAATAGCTAATCCAAGTTTCGAGTTCTCAATTTTTACTGAGAAGTTTTCGTTTGACCATGAATTTGCCTTTCTCTCTTTGTCTCTCTCTGCACGAATTGCTACCTGCTTTTCCCAACTATTGAGTAAAATCCCTAAATCCGAGTTCAAAAATTCCCAAAAAAAAAAACACTGACCTAAACAAGTCCTTCCAGAACTTAGCACAACAACAAAAAAAGATACAACACAATAGATTTTATGCTATGTATATATCTCGCAGACAATCTCGCTGTTGGAAATACCCAACAAGTAGAGACTTGTCCGTTATTTTCTTTAAAGGAGAACCCAAAAGGGACTACGTCCTTTGTCCCAAATCTGTGCAGGTAGATACATACATAGATCGAGAGTAACGTATTTTCTGGGTTCGGGCGATTTTCCTCAAGGTTAGTCAATGTGCATTAATGTTGGCAGGTCCTTTTTCGGGACTTACACTTTATTTGTTTGTCATTGTTAAATCTCAACTCTGTTGATGCGTGAAAAATGTATAAGAAGTGATACGCATCTTACTGTACTTAGTTTGTGGGGGTCGGCTTATGGAATTTTCGGAAATTTTGTCGGCACTTTATTTGAAAGATTTCTTAATTGTTATTAGCCCTTTTTGCCCTCTTCTCAAATATTTACATGTAAAGGATTCTCTCATATTTTTGTAACGTTTGTAACGGTCAGACCGTTTTGGTGGTGCGAGATATGAAGAAGTGGACATCTTTGATTAAATTCTCTAAAACTTGATTTCTTCATGCTTTGCATATATGTATGCACTTACTGATACATGCTGGCTAAAGGAAAACAAGTTTTTTTTGCTTGCCACAAAACCGCAGATTGCATTATGATATCATTGATTTGGTTTAAGCCAAGAAGGGTAACGTTTTCAGTTGCATATATGTACATGTATGTATGTAATCACTTTATGGCAAAAGTGTCTCTCTCATTGTTGACGAACTTTAAACCATTTGGGTTCATTAATTTGAGAGCAATTCATGTACATATATGTATCAGATATCGCTTTTATATATGTACATATGTTGTTATATTCATTACAAAAAATTAATGAAAATTAAGCTAAAGTATTTTTTAATTTTTTGTAAATATAATGAATACAGTTTTAATACAAGTCCCGTCCGAATCTGTTTCTAAACAATTGGTCCATTCAGTTAAGGTTATTAAGTATCTTAAATAGGTATGACATTTAGTTACTTACTAGTAAATACATTCGAAATTTATTTATTTGATCACAATCGGTGCTTTATATTAAGTAGCATTATAACGATCGGTCCAAAAAATTTAGTTTTATAAAATTCTTTTATGTTTGATTGAAATCAATTTACTATATCATGTTAAACCAATAGATATGGACAATAACGGCTGTCACGATATTTGGTATTTATAAGTTTCATATACATATGTACATACATATATGCACATATGTATGTACATTCGTATATACATATGTACATATGTATGTTCATACATACATGCATATATAGAAATATTTCCATTTCAAGGGAATCGGTCGAATATATTGAAAATATGAAAAACTTTTTTCTCAAGTCACAAACAATAAACTGGACTATTTTTATATCCTTATTATACCCTTGCAAGGGTATTATTTTGGTCAAAAGTTAGCAACGCATAGAAGGAAGCATTTCCGACTGTATAAAGTATATATATTCTTGATCAGCACGACGAGCTGAGTTGATATAGCTATGTCCGTCTGTCTGGATCAACAGCTTCTCCTCCGAGACTCTGAAAGCTACAGATCTAAAATATTGCACATAAGCTTCTTTTTGCTGCAGGCATTGTATATCTCGGAATCATCCAGATCGGATGACTATATCATATAGCTCCCAACGATCGATCAAAACCATAGTTTTAGAGCAATAACTTGGGTGTTTTGACAGCGATTGTCACGAAACTTGGTGGATGCTTGAGATTCAGTTTCTAATCGGTCATCTATATGCTATAGCTCCCATAGGAACAATCGGTCCAAAAATTTTTTTTTTTGTCGAATTACTTTTTTCTCAAGCTACGAACATTTAATGTAGGTTTGACTTATTTTATATGCTTCCTAATGGTTTTGTCACGCTATAAATGTGTAATTGTTAAATAACAATTTGGAAAGGTATACGAACTTCGGCACGCCGAAGTTAGCACATTATTCTAGTTTATATATTGATTCTTTCAACTTACGAACTTTGGTACGGCCAAAGTCATCCTGGCGTGGCCACTTCACAGTTTTTCCATTATATTAATGTAGCTTAAATGTTTGTAACAGAAGGAAGTATTTACGACCTAATAATAAAATATTTTTCATCAGTTCATCATATATGTACAACATACAGTGAATGTCACTGAAAATCGTACAGCAACTTATTTCTTGTATTTTGTTAGCTCATTGCTAAACTAAAAATTGGATGCATGCAAATTATAGTTTTACATAATAATAGTAATAATAGTTACTTTTATAAAATGTAAAAAAAAGTGCGAAAAATGGGTTACTTTTTCCGAAAATTTGAAAATACTCTTTGTTGTACGAAAAATGATGCGTCACCGAAAATCGTACAGCTGATCATTTCTTAAAATATCCATTGATGAATGAAAAATTTGTTATTGAACTTTTCCAAAATTATACTAGAAGTTGTTTTTTATGGTTTTCCGGTAGTTTTATTCAGTTTTAGGGTTAATATTTGAAGAAAATGAAGCAAGTATCTCCTAAGGAACGTATAAGTAATTTTCCATTATGACAAGGGAAAATCTTGTAACGAAATAACAGGAATGCTTAACAGACATCAAAGCACTATCCATTACATCATTAAAAGACACAAATATGAAAATACTGTCTTTAACAAAGTCAGAATTCCGTCAAATACAAAGCTTAAAGTCACTGGTGGTTGTGGATAATATGCCAAATTAAACTAAATCTATTTAAATCAGCCCCAAAAATAAGCAAGGATCCAAAGATTTATTAGAAAAAGAATGTTGGTGAATCCACAATTAAAAGGTTGCTTCGTGCTAATGATTATCGCTTGCAACAAGCCATACCAATATGATCGTAACGGCAGAGACTACTGCAGTTTGCTCGGGAGTTCCAATCTAAGCTGAAGGAGTTCTGGAAATACGATGTTTTCTAGAATGAATCGAAGTTCAACATTTTTGCATCTGTTAACAAGCAGATTCTATAAAAAAAACCGAATACACAAGTAGATATGGCCAAATTACGTGCAACTGTCAAACGCGGTGGTAGGTCGGTTATGGCCTAGGGATGTATGTCAGCTATAAAAATCAGTAATTTAATTTTTATTGACGAAATATTGATCCAGATTGGATATATAAACATCCTTAAGTCAAATTTAATACCAAGTTCCGAGAAATTATGAATTCGAAGCACTTTTAAGCAGTATTTAGATAATGGTCCCACACACGCCGCCTTAAACTCCAATACATGGGAGCTATGCAACCGTCCAAAAGTAATGGAAACTTCCGCCTAGTCTTCCGATATGAATGTCATCAAACATCTTTGGCTTATTCTTGAACAAAAAATTGGAAACTTTAAGGTTCCAAGAAAGGATGACTTGAAGAAAGCTCCTTCTAAGGAGTGCGACAAAATCAGTGTCAAAAGGAGTGAAAAGTTAATATACTCAATGCCAAAAAGGATTGAGGCTTTTACAAATGCAAAGGGCAGTCCAACAAAACACAAAAATATATGATTCTAGCATTAGTTTTAATATTATTTTAAAAAAATGCTGCTGTACGATTTTGAGTGACCGATACATTTTTGGACTTTGTACATCAAATTTTTTTTTTCCTAATTTTTTCAATGAAGTTTGGCTCGTTTTTTATTTTATTATTAAGATAATATGTTAACGAAACAATACTGATTTTCTTAAATTTTTCTGATTTTTGGAACATGCTTTTTTTTGCTTTGTGATGAAAATTGTTCATGTGTACGATTTTCAGTGACATTCACTGTACATATGTATGTATATTTTCATATGTACATACATATGTATGTAAATACGAAACTGGAAAAATCTTTGAAATTCAACGAACCAATCAAAATGCATCCAATACTTTCCATCATTTTCCACTTTGCATTGTTGAAATATTGAAAAAAAGACAGAAGCACAGTTCTGTGTTTATACACGTGCAATGGTGCTCGAACGTTGAGACAAGTTTCATCCTGTCAGACGAACGTTTTGGATCAAGAAACATTTATCTACAATCAACTCAAACGATGATGTGTAACCCTCCCCTTTTGATCTTTGTTCTTTCTTCTTTCGTATTATTTATGTGTGTATTTGGGGTTTCTACCTGCCTCTACCTCTGATGCTGTTTGACCCTTGCACGTGCAACAATATACAATTCGAATTGGTGAAACGCTACTAAAATGACAGGTAATTGTGACCCTCCGGAAAAACGGATTAAAATCCCATTGTCCAGAAAGAAAGCAAGTGCGACGCTGGGTTGGGCTGAAGTTGTAGTCGACTAATGTTAAATTTTAGATGCAAATGCACAACTGTACTTATATTCGTGTACCTACATACAGACGTTTACTTATTCATTGCGACAAGTGTGAAAAATCGCGCTGTCCCAAATGGAACAAAAAGGATCGATCTGCTAATTCTAGGAATGTCAAAAGAAAAACTATATCCAGACGGCGTACTCATTTTCCTGGCGCCGGCGTCCTGTGGTTTATTAGCCTTTCCAACGACAAGTCGGTAGCTAAACTCACAAACTTATACATACCTGATCTATAAAACAAGCAACATTGCCTTTTGACTGTCAATGTCTACCATTGACTTCGCAACAAAAATATATCATATTTTTTTAAAATATTTTTATATTTTTTAAAATATTTTATTTTTTATATTTTTTTGATTTCATGAATACTGTGTAAAATTTTCTTGTCAAAAAAATTTTTTTTTTCTGATAAGCACATTATTTTGCAATTGCTAGTTTTCTATCCATCATTATATACAGTTATTTTTGTATATTTTAAAAACTAAAAAAACTGCGAATTTCAATCTAACCTAAAAGGCACTTATTCATAAAAAAAATAAAAAATTTCTATTAGATGGGATATTTTTACCTTTTTATAGGTTCTGCCAATCGTTTTGACATTGACATGGCCAACTTTCCAGTGATTCTTGTAGAAATTCGAAGCCAATCCTCAATGATTGCTTTTTTTAACATATCCTTCGATCTTATAGTTCGTTGGCGAATCCTGCGGTCCAAAAAAACTCAAATATGTTCAATAATATTAAAATCTGACTGAGTGGTGAATCCACTTGTTTTTTTGTGTTGCACAGTAAACACAGCTCAACATTATGTGCCGTATGCTATGGGTTATTGTCCTGCTAGAGCCAAAAATCATCACCAAAGCCTAATTTTCTTGCACTTTTGTGCAATTCGGCTTTTAATATATCCATATAAGCCTTAAGATCCATTGTTGATTCAAAAAAGTCAAGGTTGCCTACTCCACCTGCTGATATATACCCCTATACCATCTTAACGCCACCACCGTACATTACTGTTGGACCAAGATTTGGTATATCAAGGACTGTACCAGGTTTTCACCATACAAATTCTGTCCTTTGATGCTAAAAACGATAAAATAAAATTTCTTTTGTCACTATTTCAGAAGTCTGAAGACACTTGTTCATACTTTTTTTTCGAATTCCATTCGATTCAGACGGACAGACGGATAGACGGGTCGGGAAAGTATAATTCCATGCGTTACAAATATCTAAAAAATCATTAATACTCTGCAATGGTATTAAATAGCTAAAACTAATTTTTTGTTGTAATTGATTTTGAATGGATCTTCAAGAATTTATGATGCCCATCCTAAGGAAATTCTGTTGGAACTGGATCAATACAAACAGCCATAACTTTTAAAATAATAATTTCTTTTTCATTTTTTGTGAATTCAAGTCGAAACATAATGTTATACTGTAGTTTTTACATAAATAATTTACTATCAAAAAAAAATAAAAATTTGATTCTTTTTTTTAAATCTCTGACTGCACCTAACCCATTAACGATCTAAAAGCATTGTCATGTTGACAATCCCTCAATCTCCATTCACTCATTAGAGCTCGTTAGGAATCGTTCATTTAAATACCAAACCTTTCTAGATGTGTCGCATTCGTTGCACCCAAGAAAAGATAATACAATTTATCCCTGAAAGAAATGAAACGCATTTGTATGGCTAGTGTGGTTTTGTTCGAGTGTATCTGTCAAAGAAATATTATGTTACCAATACATAAAATTAATCTCTGCCTTTTTATATTGTTGATTGTAAAATTATTGGTGGGATTGCTACACACTTGCGCATCCATTTGTGGGGCACTTGAAACGTCTCGGTTGGTACAATCGATAGTCAAATTATGCCCAAGATACATACATATGTACGTAAGTATATTGTATATTCGTACATACATACATATATAGGTACATTTTATTTTTCATGCAGAGGCATTAAATTTCAGAAGCCTTGTTTGGGCTGCTATGGACCGTGTTAGAAACTGCACTTGACAATTGAAAATAGGATTTCGATCCTCTGGTAGGTTGTTAAATATAACAGGGACTTGTCCTTTGAGACCCTTGTCGATGAAATTCGATATGTACGAAGGCAAATTAAAGTCTGTCTACAAGTCTACAAAGTTTGTCTGTATGTGTGTTTGGTATACGATTTGCAGGGCATAATTTATGATCCTAGTGGTGATCGGCGATTTGTTAAAATAAAATTCGAACCGAAGACTTTGGTTAAATGAAACCAATAAGCGATCAAACTCGCTTAGAACGAATTCCCTACCAAGTTCTTTACATTAATTTTTCAAACTAAAATGTCGGTTTCTTTTGCCATTGTGAACACGTGTGCAAGGGTCTTTCATTGTTTTATAGTCTTCTCCTTTGACCCTGGTCCCCTGCTGCGTTAGAGTTTTATTGACTTGGGTTTCTCTTTCGTTTTCATCTTCTTTGTATGTTTAATTTGTTTGTATGTGTTTACTCACGTAGGTCAAACAAATCCCATCGGCAATTGAAAAGATTTTTGAATCTTGTATTTTGTTGGGCGTTTGAAAAATACAATTTAACAATATGATATACGATTATATTTGTATACGTATGTATATATTGTTACTAGATCAATCTCTCAACATTTTTGGTGTAAAAGATTAACACCGTTTAATGTTAGTATATGTATGTACATACATATGTATGAATGTATGTAGCCTCGCAGATATTCTAATGAATTTGGGCAGAATAAAGACAAAATAAAGTTTACGTATACATTGATCAGCATTAAAGCCAGATTAAAATATAACCGTCTGTCTAGTTGTGAGTTTATGAGCGTTTTCTGGGTTTTCGTGGATGTAACTTCTAAAAAAAAACTTTCCACTCATGTAGAGAGGGTCAGTTACTTAATCTACCAGATCAAAACACTATATGTATCATATAGTCAGCATAGAAAAACGATCGTTATAATATAAGTTTTTGTTCCGCAAACATTTTTGTTTTTCAAAATTCTGAATATGGTGTAAGTTTATGGATATAATATTTAAATAAAATAAATTTTTCCTACTTAAAATTTTTTTTGCGATTGTTTCTATGACAGCTATTGTATTGTATATGTATAGTTGACTGATTTTGACCGATAAAACTGAAAACGGATATTTGTGTACCCATAAAATATAAATATAAAAATATAATATAATATCAGTGTTATTTTTAAAATTTTCTATAAACCTCATCCCATAACTGTAATTTGTAATAAAAAAAATAATAAAAATCATTTTAAAATGTTATTTTTGAGAAAAAAAAAAAAATCATTTATGATCATTTCAACGGTCAGATTACCTGCTGTATGATTCTTTGTTAGTTCAACGATTCCTAGTGGTTTAATGCAAATTTTGAAATCGGTGTAAAACTGGACGTTTATTCCCAAATCTCCGCGGTAATAGAAACCATTTTTCCAGACAGAATTTTAATTAATTGACATTTGACGACTTCATATTTTTCATTGACAAGATCCATAATATTTTTGCCTGTTATGGGGGTAAATATTTAGTTGGTCAATATTTTGAATGCCTTTGAATCCAAAAAAAGGAAATGGGATTCTTTCCACAGTAACCAATTCGACGCAAGCATTTTCCACTTTGCTTTGGGTAATGTATACTGAAAAGAGCTTGTGATCGGTCAGCAAATGTTGTTTTAAGTTAGATAGGTAATATCCGTGGAATTCTTTTTTACAAATTTTTCACTTTAAGAGGTTACCGTCACTCGAAGAATCAAAGTTAATTCTTGCCACGTTTTCGACCTATA
The DNA here is from genome assembly GCA_035045865.1 of Drosophila austrosaltans. Classification (NCBI taxonomy): domain Eukaryota; kingdom Metazoa; phylum Arthropoda; class Insecta; order Diptera; family Drosophilidae; genus Drosophila; species Drosophila austrosaltans. Next base: position 1,665,728 of record JAWNOQ010000089.1, read on the forward strand.
TTTAATAAAACGGATTTTTTCAATGCCCAATTCAATCAAACAGAATAGAAATTCATTTGACAATCGAACCCATGACTGCTAAGCTCTTAATTCAGTCTAACTGTTACAGGGACGTACTCGGCCCTTATTTTTCTAGGGGTTATCATTGAAAATGTCGACAACCCTTTTGAAGCGCCTCTGACCAGACTATCAACCGTTTCACATGTATCGTAATAATAATTGCTGTTTATCAATAGTCAGAGTTGTGTATTAAAGCATGTTCTTATGGTTCGACAAGTATTTGTGGAGTTATGAACAATAACTCAGAAATGATTTTTATTTTGAGAAAAACCTAAAGAAATGATTTTTATTTTTCCAAAAATTTAAATCATAAATGTTTTATATTTTTCTTCTCAAAGAAAAGTTTAAAATGATTTTTATTTTTTTATTACGAATAACAGTTATGGTCTGAGTGCAAAAATAAAAATCAAATATCAAAGAAGCGAACTTCGGCTCTGCCGAAGTTTGTATACCCTTGCAGCAAAAGATTTGGTATAAATGTTTAACAAAATCAAAAATAAAACAAAAAGAAAAAAAAACATAATTTTCACTCCTTCACCGAGCATTGAACCATCAAACACCGAGCCCATCGTGCCACCGATCTCTACATACTACGCTACCGTCCTTACTAAGCTAACGTAAGCTAATTCAATTATATAGCAAACCCATTGCATCTCGCTCTTTCAATTTCGTTCTGTGTAAGAACACAACTAAAATATTTCTGTCTTTCTCACACACCGCGTGGTGAAGAATTTTTGCATATGTATGTGTGTGCGTAAGCATTAAAATAAAGTAAATTTCATTTAAATTTGATTATTGATTTGTAACCTTAATAATTATCCGATCTTGTTCAAACTTGGTGTAGGGTGTATGGGTAAAAATTAAATTTAAATGCAACAACAAAAAAACAATAATTTTATATATTTCTTATTTGGTGCCGCGCGGATTCGAACACGGGTCTTTTGTGTTTGTACGGCAGATTTCTTGGAATTTGTTTTTGTTTCTTTGCTGCCAAAGAAAATTGCTTATTTTACTCGAGGTACCTCCACGTTTTAGTTAATAGCTCCGGTGATAATTATCCGATCCGACTAATTTTCAAACCCACCATACTTGATAGATCAAGGAACTTAACTTTTTATGTTTCAACCATGTAGCTTGAAATTTGAGGCTGTCATCGTGATTCAAACAGACAGACGGACAGACGGACAGACGGACATGTCTCAATCGACTCGTCTATTGATGCTGATCAAGAATATATATACTTTATGGGGTCGGAAACGTATATTTCTATGCGTTACAAACATCTGACCAATTTTATAATACCCTCTGCAAGGGTATAAAAATGAAGCAAGCAAGTCGTCCCTGCCGACATTGAGTATACCCTGTACCAATTAGTTATATTAAATGAAATAGAATATCCTCGAAATCGCCATTAATTTTATGCAAAATTCTCTTCAACATGCAGCAACAGCAAACGCATGCTATCTCGCTCACTCTTTCCAGCTAGTGTCGCTTTGGCAACTCAGTTCAAAATGCACATTCGTATATCTCCGATATTTATTGTCCGATTTCGACTAAAATTGGTCAGATGATGCATATTAGCCACATTATTAGGTGTGCCAAATAAGAATGTGATTCCTTCAAAACTGCTCTAATAATTAGTTTTTTCTGAATTGCGGGGGCGGAAGTGGGCGTGGCAAAAATTTTAAACTCTCTTGATCTGCGTAGTCACTAGATAAATGATCAAACAACCTCACAAACGCAATCAATTCAAAACAAAATTCCCCTTTGCATGCGAACGCATGCTATTTCGCTCTTTCTTATTTGCCAATGCCGCCTTGGCATTTCAGTACAAAACGCCATATCTCCGATGTTTATTGTCCGATTTCAACAAAATTTGATCAGCTGGTCCAGTTTGGGTATATTATTAGGTGTACCAAGTAAGAATGGGATATCTTGAAAGCAGCGCTAGTTATCGTTTTTTTTTTAAATTGCGGGGGTGGAAGTGGGCGTGGCTAAAATTTGTAATAAACTTGATCTACTTAGACATAAGTCGGATGCTCACACCGAATTTGGTCGCTCTAGCTCTTATAGTCTCTGAGATCGAGTGGCTCATACGGACACACGGACATGTCTCAATCGACTCGGCTGTTGATGCTGATCAAAAATATAAATACTTTATGGGGTCGAAAACGCTTCCTTCTGCCTGTTACATACATTTTAGCGGCTTTAATATACCCTTTTACCCTTTGGGTACAGGGTATCAAAATAAAAGTAATTTGGAAGAAATATTTTAAAAATCAAAAATAACAATTATTTTTGGATTAAGCGAATATGTGAGTTATGTTATATATATAGTTTAATAATAGTTATTTGTTTTTTTGAGTTAATGAAGAATGGTTAATAATACTTTTTGGATTTGGCGTGTATTCAGCCAACTAATCCTTTTCAACCCTCATAATTTTATACCAATACATCTAGATAAGTTTTTCAAGTTTAGTTGCGAAAGAAAATTTTAATAAAAATCAAATTAAATGTGTTAAACTATAAAAAACGAAACTATGTTTACATTTGTTTGATATTAAAAAAATAACTTAATTGTGAAGGGATCATTGAAAAAAGGCCTTATATAAACATCTAATCATCGCAAATCATTCCGACCAAACTAGAAGTAGTACACAAAAAACTAAACAATTATGGCCCTTTGTCATCTACAAATACCTCCGAATAACATAAGCGACAAGATCTTGTTTTTCATTTTGAAAGCATATAGCAATCGGGTGCAGACAGCGACAGCAAAATTTGAGCAATTTAAAAGATTATCACGTTAGGGATCAGACAGAAAAGGACTCTGTTTGACTGGCTTTGTGTAAATATGGCAATTCTCCATTCGGTCGAGTAGACTGATCGTCATTTCTTGTTTATTCTATAAAAATAAATTGTCTGTTGAATAGATAGAGAGAAATGTCGTCCTTTTCATTGCCTTTCTTTTTGATTTTTTGGTCCAGCACCAAATTAGAGCTCGTTAAAAGGCACACACTTTTCTTCTCTTGCTTCGCCTCTGCTCCGGAATTGAGCACAGATCACGTTTCAACAGTTTCTACCGCTGAGGTACTGGCTTTCTATTAATAGGCCTGGTGGTTGGTGGCTGGTGACAACACGTGAATCTCCATGACGTCTCACTATGGCAAACCTTTTACCCATCCCCCTGAGAACACTACAGAATTTCCCGAAAACGTGTTTACAAATATTTTTGAAAAAGTAACCTAAACAATAAGCCCTGCCCGGGGACTATTGTGCAGTTTAGCATGACTTTCTATACAAAAAGATCAAAATGTATATACACATACATATGTACATTTACAAATAAGCATAAATATGTAGATATATACAACAAGAATCTTCTTGTTGTTCTTTTTATACCCTGTACCCATTGGGTAAAAGGGTATATTAAAGTCGCTAAAATATATGTAACAGGCAGAAGGAAGCGTTTCCGACCCCATAAAGTATATATATTCTTGATCAGCATCACTAGCCGAGTCGATTGAGCCATGTCCGTCTGTCCGTCTGTATGAACACCTAGATCTCGGAGACTATAAAAGCTAGAGCTACCAAATTTGGTGTGAACATCCGTCTAATGCATAGACAGTTCAAGTTTGTTTCAAATTTTTGCCACGCCCACTTCCGCCCCCGAAAATAAATTACTAGAGCTGTATTAAAGATATCGTATTCTTACTTGGCACACCTAATAATATACCCAAACTGCTCCACCTGACCAAATTTTGTCCAAATCGGACAATAAATGTCGGAAATATACGTACGTATATGAGTTTTGCACTGAATTGCCAAGGCGACATTGGCTGGCAAGAGTGAGCGAGACAGCATGCGTTCGCTGTTTTTGCATGTTGAAGAGAATTTTGCATGAAATTGATTGCGATCTTGGGGGTGTTCGATTTTATTGAATATAAGGTACAGGGTATACTCAATGTCGGCAGGGACGACTTGCTTGCTTCATTATATAATAAAGATATTTTGAAAATTTGAGCAAAATCGGTTAAGTTTTTGACATATGTATCTTGGCAGCAGTTTTAAGGAACCGAGTCTAGTAAAACGCGTTTGATTGTTGTTGCCCGCAACCATGCTCTATGTACACCTACTCAGGTTTGCGGCTATTACTTCTACAAGCATCCGGGCAGAGAAAAAGGGTCGGGATCGCGAATCCGAGCAGAGGTCATACATATGTGCGAGTTTATGGGCAGCGAACGCACAAGTAAATGCGGGTTGCACTTTTGACTGACGGACACACATTTTTGAGCTCGCTATCGCGACCTTTTTTCTTCTTACCCCTGCCTTTATGACCCTTTCTCAATCATAGAATCTTTGCTTGTGCGTCTCGTATTTACTTTCCCCTTCAGCATCAACAGCCTTTCTTGATCAGCATCAACAGCCGAGACATGCCGTCTGTCCGTCCGTCCGTCTGTCCGTCTGTCTGTTTAGCCAAACGTTTTCGAGCTTAAATTTTAAGCTATATGGTTGAAACATGAAAAGTTAAGTTCGTTAATCGATCATCCAGACCAAGTTTAAAAATTAGTCGGATCGGATAATTATCACCGGAGTTATTAACTAAAACGTGGAGGTACCTCGAGTAAAATAAGCAGTTTTCTTTGGCAGCAAAGAAACAAAAACAAATTCCAACAAATCACGCACACACATGCATATGCAAAATTCATCATCATTTTCGGTTTAGCCCTACCGCGCGATAGGAAACTTCGTTTCAAAAAACGTATTTGTAATTTTACACCATAAAATGTATTCTAATTTATTTTTATACCCTGTACCCATAGGGTAAAAGGGTATATTAAAGTCGCTGAAATGTATGTAACAGGCAGAAGGTAGCGTTTCCGACCCCATAAAGTAAATATATTCTTGATCAGCATCAACAGGCGAGTCGATTGGCACATGTCCGTGTGTCCGTCCGTCCGTATGAACACCTAGATCTCGGAAACTATAAGACCTAGAGCTACCAATTTTGGTGTGATTATCCGTCTTATGCCTAGGTAGATCAAGTTTTAGACAAATTTTAGACACGCCCGCTTCCGCCCCCGCAAATGAAAAAAAATAAAAATTTTTAAATGAATTTACTAGAGCTGTATTGAAGATATCGTATTCTTATTTGGTAATTATATTATATAGTCAAACTGCACCAACTGACTGAATTTCGTTCAAATCGGACAATAAACATCGGAGATATAGCCATTTGCATTTTAGCATTGTGATAGCATTCGTTAGCTATTGCTGCTTGTTAAAGGGAATTTCGTTTTGAATTAATGGCAATTTCAAGGGTGTTCAAACATTTGTCTAGTGCCTACGCAAATTAAGATAGCTTAAAATTTTTGCCACGCCCACTTCCGCCCCTGGAATGGGCAGCGGTAGCTGTTGCTGCATGTTAAAAGGAATTTTGAATTAAGTTAATGCCGATCTTGATTTAATATAACAAGTTGGTACAGGGTATACTTAATGTCGGCAGGGACGACTTGCTTGCTTCATTGTTTGCATTTATTTTCACAATTAACAATTAAATTTTTTAAAACTTTAGAAACTTCCTCTTTCTCGATCATCTTGTATCGTCTGTTAAACACGAATCCATAACGGCCGCGAGCCACGTCGATTGAGACATGTCCGTCTGTCCGTCGCGACGGTATGAAAACCTAAATATCGGAGACTATAAAAGCTAGAGCTACCAAATTTGGTATGAACATACATACATACGTCTAATCATTAGACTCTAATGCATAGGCAGATTAAGTTTGTTTCAAATTTTTGCCACGCAATTAGAAAAAAATTAATAACTAGAGCTGTATTAAAGATATCGTTATCTTACTTGACTAAAATTTGTCCAAATCGAACAATAAATATCGGAGATATACCCATATGCGTTTTGTACTGAGCGAGATAACATGCGTTTGCTGTTGCTGCGTGTAAAAGAAAATTTTGTATAAAATTAATGGCTATTTCGAGGGTGTTTGACTCCGTTTATTATAACTAAATGGTATACTCAATGTTGGCAGGGGCGACCAGCTTGCTTCATTTAAATCTTCGGCCAGATCACCGAGAACAGTTCTGCTTACCTTCTTTCATTTACAGTCATTACTGGCTATTGAGTAATCTTTCCGGTTTAGTTATCGAATAATATATCCATTAGGTGATAGCAGATTATTATGTGTCATCATATAGGTTAGCATTTCTATCATGTGGCTACTATGCAAACATCTAATAATATTGCATTATAAATCGCAGCGCTAAGATTCGAATTGTAATTCACATTGAAATTGATATATACATATACATATGTATATACATATATTAAATAATGCATATAAAAACATTTGATGTCAGTAATATAAACATATAAAACCATAAAAGTTTAAAGGTAAAATCGGATGTCTATGTATAAGTATCTTTTTTCAATAAATATAATACGAAATGGGACAATCTATGTATGTATGTAGACATTAATAACAAGAAGCTGTAACTCCTTCCGAAGATCAAACAATAGAACTCATCGCTGATGCCCAGAAGCCCATAAGTAAGAAAATGAGGTGTATACATGTATGACTGTTCCTTGTTTACCTGCGTGTCGCCTACTGAACGCCCAAGGGCCGGATAAAATTGCTTTCAAACACACCCGCACACATGTACCTAAGCGGACTACCGCATAGAAAGCCGACATAGTGGTTGACCATGAAAGCCACGGTGGAAACCCGAAGACACACGCACACAAGGAGCCCGATTTCTATTGATCCTTTCTCCATTGTCGCTGACATTACAAGTTAGATGTGTGTCTCTATTGTTGTGTATGTTTCAAATGAAACAGGAAACCTAATCCCCAAGAATAACAATTTTTTGGGTATTGAGCTCTCCTTTTAAGTAATCTTTACGTATGAAATTTGTTATCAATAGCACTCAATCTACGTGAATGTTCATGTTGATGCAGACGTAGATGTTTTTTAGGCAAAATTGAAATAACATTGAAATTCTCAATAATATGTATTGATAAATGCTCAAGGGAATAGTAATTGGGTATTAAAAATAACAATAAAATGGTTTTCTCTTGGAAGCGCGTAAATAAAAGATGTAGACCAAAATGAAGCAAGCAAGTCGTCCCTGCCGATGTTGAGTATACCCTGTACCAACATTAAAAAAAACCTTCGAAGTAGCCATCAATTTCATACAAAATTTTCCTTTACATGCAGCTACAGCGAACGCATGCTATCTCGCTCTTTCTTATCTGCCAATGCCGCCTTTGGATTTCAGTACAAAACGGATATAGGCATATCTCCGATGTTTATTGTCCGATTTGAACGCAATTTGGTCAGTTAGTGCAGTTTGGCTATATAATTCTGCCAAAAAGGAATACGATATCTTTTATACATATAGCTCAAGTAATTTGTTGTTCCCTATTTGCGGGGGCGGAAGAGGGCGAGGCAAAAATTTGAAACAAACTTGATCAGTGTACAAACTATCCGTCTAGTGTTCACATCAAATTTGGTGGCTCTAGCTCTTATAGTCTCTGAGATCTAGGTGTTCATACAGACACACGGACAGACGGACGGACAGACAGACATGTCTCAATCGACTCGGCTGTTGATGCTGATCAAGAATATTTATATTTTATGGGGTCAGAAACGCTTCCTTCTGCCTGTTACATACATTTTAGCGACTTTAATATACCCTTTTACCCTATGGGTACAGGGTATAAATACACTTTTGGGTGTTTGTACCTGGAATTTTTGAATAAATCAAAAAGGATTACTTTTAAGAATAGAATCCGCTTTAAAATAATTTAAATCTATAATAATTCAATCATGAAAAATAGTTCAAGCCTTTATTGAAAGAACACGGAAACGACCTCAAAGAGGCAAACATAAAGAAGTCGGCCCGGGGCTGATACACTGACACGATGAATTATTACGATAAATTCAAAACACTGTGACTAGTTTGCGTAAATCTAAACAGACTAGTGGATAGACGGTTTGAGGATGAAACCACTGGGTGGAAGTCAGGTCATTTTGTTGTATATACAATATTTAGAATGATAATGTGAAAAGATTGAGTCGATATTGGTAAGATGGCATGCATTTGCATGGGGAAACAATGTTGATGGAATGTTTTGAAAATTAATGGGGATTTCAAGTGAGTTTGTTTCTATGAAATACCTTTGCTTAGTACAGGGTACGAGTATACATAAAGTTATATTTATTGTTAAAACAATTTGTGGGATGCATTAAGGTGGTTATAACTGGTTAGGTAGACTGTTCAAGTATATACAATTTATTATTTGAATGTGGGTACTAGTCAGAAATTTGAATAAGTTTGTGAAAAAATATCAAAGAAGCTAACTTCTGCTTTGCCGAAGTTTGTATATCCTTGCAGCTTCATTGTTTTATTATTTAATTTAAAAACAAAAATTTTAAAATAATTGGCATTAATGTTTAATAAAATCAAAAAAACAAAAAAGAAGAAATACTCAACTAAAAATTTTCCCGCATTCACAGAGAACCGAGCCCACTAAACACCGAACCATCGTGCGACCGATCTTTACGTACTACGCCACCATCCTCACTTAACTCACTTAAGTTAGTTTGACATACACTCGCCAGAAAAACTATCCGTACACCACTCAATGCAAAACTTTGATCCAGGAAAAATAATACTTCCAATTAAGATATTGTCAAAATTATTTTTTTGTCTGATTAAGACATCATTTTGCAATAATAATTCCAAGTTTTTAATCCATTATTATGTACAGTTATTTTTATATATTTAAAAAACTTAAAAAAAAAACGATTTCCATACAGAAAAAGTATCCGTACACATTAAACAAACCAACATAAAAGGTACTAATTCATAAAAAAAAATAAAAATTTATAAAAGACGGGATATTGTTTCCCTTTTATACCTTCTGTCAATCGTTTTGACATTAAGTTGGACAATTTTTCGGTAAGCTCCGGCCCAATTTGAAGCCACTCCTCCAGGATTGCTCTTTTTAGCACATCCTTTGAAGTTATAGTTCGTTGGCGAATCCAAGATTCCACAAAATCTCAGATATGTTTAATAATATCTAAATCTGACGACTGAATGGTCAATCGAGTTGTTTTTTTCTGTTTTACAGCAACCACAGCTCAACATTGTGTGCCGTATGGAGTGGGTCAGTATCCTGCTGGAGCCAAAAATCACCACCAAATCCTAATTTTCTTGTACTTTTGTGCAAGTTGGCTTTTAATATATCCATATAAGCCATAGGATCCATTTTTGATTCAAAAAAGTCAAGGTTGCCCACTCCACTTGCTGCTATACACTCCTATACCATCTTAGCGCCATCACCGTACATTACTGAAGCGACTGGAATTCGAAAAACAATATGAAGAAGTGTCTCTAGACTTCTAAAATAGCGTAACTTTTAGTGACAAAAGTAAATTTAAGTAAAAAACGCAAACTTGTATGGCGGAAACCTCGTGCAGCCTTTGATATACCAAATCTTGGTCCAACAGTAATGTACGGTGATGGCGCTAAGATGGTATAGGGGTGTGTAGCAGCAAGTGGAGTGGGCAACCTTGACTTTTTTGAATCAAAAATGGATCCTATGGCTTATATGGATATATTAAAAGCCAACTTGCACAAAAGTACAAGAAAATTAGGATTTGGTGGTGATTTTTGGCTCCAGCAGGATACTGACCCACTCCATACGGCACACAATGTTGAGCTGTGGTTGCTGTAAAACAGAAAAAAACAACTCGATTGACCATTCAGTCGTCAGATTTAGATATTATTAAACATATCTGAGATTTTGTGGAATCTTGGATTCGCCAACGAACTATAACTTCAAAGGATGTGCTAAAAAGAGCAATCCTGGAGGAGTGGCTTCAAATTGGGCCGGAGCTTACCGAAAAATTGTCCAACTTAATGTCAAAACGATTGACAGAAGGTATAAAAGGGAAACAATATCCCGTCTTTTATAAATTTTTATTTTTTTTTATGAATTAGTACCTTTTATGTTGGTTTGTTTAATGTGTACGGATACTTTTTCTGTATGGAAATCGTTTTTTTTTTAAGTTTTTTAAATATATAAAAATAACTGTACATAATAATGGATTAAAAACTTGGAATTATTATTGCAAAATGATGTCTTAATCAGACAAAAAAATAAGTTTGACAATATCTTAATTGGAAGTATTATTTTTCATGGATCAAAGTTTTGCATTGAGTGGTGTACGGATAGTTTTTCTGGCGAGTGTACATACATATATAGCACAAATGTTTCTGTCTCTCTCACACACCGCGTGGTGACGAATTTTTGCATATGCATGTGTGTGCGTGATTTGTTGGAATTTGTTTTTGTATATGGAAATGTATATTTTTATGCGTTACAAACATCTGACCAATTTTATAATACCCTCTGCAAGGGTATAAAAATTTAAAGATCAAAAAGGTAACACAGGCATCGCCGAAATTTCTATACCCTTGCAGCGCTAGAATATTTAAACAGACAGATGGACATGGCTAGATCGACATGCATATTGATGCTGATCAATAATATACATACATACATACAGTTGTGTTCAAAAATATAGTAGCGCAGCACCTTACAACATTTACATTCGTTTTTCGACATGTTAAACATTAAAAATTGAACTTTTGTTTCATATATTTCAAAGAATAGGATATAAGGAAGAGAATAGTGATTAGATTCCATTTGTTTTACTTCGGTTTTTATAATTTTTTTATGACTTTTGCGAAATACACCGAAAAGTGCCTGTTCATAATTATAGTAGTGCCCGGTGTAAGTGGTTGCAAATCAATTAAAAAAAAATTTTTTAGTACAACAAAAACTTCAATAGCAAGTGTAATGTTGTAATTAATGTTTTGGTAAACGATTTTCACTAGGTTTGTAACATTTTTTTAATTTTAGTGGGCAAGGGAAAGAATTTCACGGCTGAGAAAAGAGATTTGATAGTTAGCCTAAGAGCAAAAAGGCAAATCGTCCCGGAAAATTGAAAATATTGTTGGCTGCTCACCTACAATGATATATAATACGATCCACTACATAAAAAAAAAAAGAAAATCGGAGTAGAACACGATAAACAACCACTGTCCAAGATAGACGCATTGTGCGCTTTAGTAAGATTAGGCCGTCAGCATCACCTAAAGACATTAAAAACGAATTGAATCTCTCGGTCAGTAATGTCACAGTCTGTCGTCATCTAATTGAGCAAAATCTAAATGCCAGAAGTCCTTGAAAAGTACCCCCTTTGACTAGGAAGCATGTGGAAGGACGTCTCAGATTTGCAAATGATCATCAGGCCTGGCCCGCAAAAAAGTGGCGAAGCATATTATGGTCAGACGGAAGCAAGATTGTTCTATTTGGAAGATCAGGCTCTAGGCAGTACGTACGACGTCTATCAATCACAGAATACAATCCTAGGTACACCAAAAAAGCAGTTAAGCATGGTGATTTGGGCATGCTTGTAATACACGGCATTATGGGTAGACATGTTTATGTAGATATTTTACGAAATACAGTGCTACCATATGATAGTTGGGAAATGCCTATAAAAAGGACATTTCAACAGGATAACAATCCGAAACATAAGAGGAAGCTCGCGAAAGTTGGGTTAGCATCCCAAAAGATCGATGTTATGCTTGGCCACCTCAGTCCCCAGATCCTGATCTGATCGAGGACTTATGGGGAGATGCTAGGCGGGTTGTGGCAACTTCAAATCCATCAAACAAAATTGAGCTTTTGCAAGTAGTTCAGGAAGTATGGTTGAAAATCTTCTTAAAGCGTTGTCAGGACCCCATCGACTCGATGCCCCGACAAGGCGATGCCGTTATTAAAAATAAAGGCTATACAACTAAATATTAGACTTCATTGAGTAAGAAGAACTGAAAAAAACCTTTTTAAATTAAATTAATCTGTTTTTTTTAGCCTTTTATGTAACCACTACTATAATTATGAACAGGCACTTTTCGGTGTATTTCGCAAAAGTCATAAAAAAATTATAAAAACCGAAGTAAAACAAATGAAATCCAATCACTATTCTCTTCCTTGTATCCTATTCTTTGAAATATATGAAACAAAAGTTCAATTTTTAATGTTTAACATGTCGAAAAACGAATGTAAATGTTGTAAGGTGCTGCGCTACTATATTTTTGAACACAGCTGTATATCTTTATGTGGTCGGAAATGTACATTTCTATGCGTTACAAGTATTTGATCAATGTTTTTTTTTTTTAATTTACTGAATCGTGAATAAACCATTGAAAACCCATGGACTGCATTTTGCTTTGAGCCCAGTCATTTATACATACATATGTACATACATTTGTAGGTAGGAATGCACACAAAATGAGTCATTTAGATCGTAAGTGATAACTTTCGATATACATATGTATCTAAACAAGCTATAGTTATTCATTATCCGTATTTGAATTATCAATTTCAAGCAATCTCTGACGTATTAAAGTTCACACATGATGTTGTGATTGCTGGAAATCTGGTTTACCAATTTTGGCTGCAACGATCTACATATCATACGCATACAATTAGCAGCAGTTACTGGTATGATTATGGCCTCAACTATTTTGCAAAAGATACTAATCAGCATCAAAAAAATGCCAATCTCTGATCTTCATATGGACTCGTATGTTTGGTATTACACAGAAAACACTTCGCCTTCCGTTAACACAGACTTTCAAAAGCGGGATTAGGCTCTCCTATCTGTCATGTGCATCTAGGTAATGTGAAATCTCTATTCTGCAGGCTTGAGAAATCCAGACCAGGCTGAACATTGTTTCGTTTTGGTGCGTGGCTAACAATATATTGTTTATTCGAGATGTATTTAGCCTGATAAGGCCAACAGAACGGTTTTCTATTTCATGTGTTCAGAAAATAGAAAGAAGATGAAAATAAATCTTCACGCTACTGCAAATAGCTTACACGAAAAACTAAATAAACATCTACAAAGAAAATTTCATATATTTTTCCTTCGCTAAGAAAATATCTCTTATTGGTCCTTCAAACACTTGTTATCAAACCAGAAATGAGTTTTCGAGTTTACACAGTCCTCTGTCAATATTTGTTGTAGAAAGGAAAGACCTGACTTATCATATACTTGTCTGTACAAAAAAAAAAAAATATTTATATATATATACATATACTAGCTGGCCCGGCAAGCGTTGCTCTGCCCCCTTTTTTACTTGCTGGCGAATTAAATGTTTAGTTCATCCATTAAATGTTCGACGTGGCAATTTTCAAATTTTTTGCTACATACTTAACTTAGTTTAATACTATTGAGTATACAATATTTTTTGTTTTGTTTGCAGGTATGCACCTAAACAAATTATTTGGTGCTCCCACCCTGGAACATGCCACATATAATTGTCCGTGAGAAAAGCACGGCTCTTCTAAATTTACCCCACACACTTGAAGGGTTTGTCCTTGCGCTTTATTTATCGTCATTGCAAATGATAAACGCACTGGGAATTGAAGACGTTTCAATTCGAATGGCATGTCAGTTGATATTAATGGAATCCTTGGTATTAATACAACTTCTCCTCTTTCTTTGCCAGTTAGAATTGTTGCTTCGATTAAATTAGGCATTATTTTTTTTATACAAAGTCTGGTTCCATTGCAAAGTTTTGGTGCATTGATATTTCTTAATAGTATGATTGAGGAACCCACTTTCAATTTTAAAATATGTGGTGGCATACCGGGTAGCTCCAAAGAATTTAGAAATTCCACAGGATAATTTACTGCGTCTTCTTCTGTTGTAGCAGTATCATAAATTTCAATGCTCTGCAATGCACACATTCTTTATTCATTTGTCCAATATTGGAATATATGCTATAATCAATTGTGCTATCATAATTATGAGCCGCCAATTCCATGTTGTTGTCAACCGTGTTCGCATTACGTCTACGAAATTCTCTAACAACTGTGGCGTTTCGTGTTCGTCTACCAGTATTTGACCGTCTTGGAAGTGGCATTTTGAATGTGGTTTTTAAATTCTTATCTCAAAAAATTGACATATAACACTATACGTTAGAGGTTTACATTGTATTGAAATGAATTCTTTTTATTCATTCGTTTTAAAACGCCTTAAGTTAAACAATTTACTTAATCAAAGTCACTTTTAATTAACTTCAATACCAAAATTGTTCTCGAGTTTTAGCGAGACAAACAAACAGCAATAGATTTATATATATATAGATTTACATAAATTAATGTCTAAAATAATTTTCGATTTTGACATATATATCAACGGTAATCTGATGAAAAAATCTGTTGAACTTTAAAGTCTGCATTTACCGTCATTTAGACAAAAATTAGCTTTCTTTTGGAAAAAAAACCCTTCTTTGGGCCACAACGATCATTTACAAAAAAAAATTGGCAAAATTGGTTGATTCCTGAATGACTTTTTAAATTACAAAAATATTAAAGAAGCTAACTTCGGCTCTGCCGAAGTTTGTATACCCTTGCAGCAAAATAATTGGTATAAATGTTTAACAAAATCAGAAAAAAAAAAAACAAAAAAGAAGAAAAAACACACACACCATCCAAAAATTTTCACTTTTTCACCGAGCATTGAACCATTAAACACCTAGCCCATCGTGCCACCGATCTCTCCATACTACGCCACCGTCCTTACTAAGCTAACGTAAGCTAATTCGACATATATGCAAACCCATTGCATCTCGCTCTTTCAATTTCGTTCTGTGTAAGAACACAACTAAAATATTTCTGTCTCTCTCACACACCGCGTGGTGAAGAATTTTTGCATATGTATGTGTGTGCGTAAGCATTAAAATAAAGTTAATTTCATTTAAATTTGATTATTGATTTGTAACCTTAATAATTATCCAATCTTGTTCAAACTTGGTGTAGGGTGTATGGGTAAAAATTAAATTTAAATGTAACAACAAAAAAACAATAATTTTATATATTTCTTATTTGGTGCCGCGCGGATTCGAACTCGGGTTTTTTGTGTTTGTACGGCAGATTTCTTGGAATTTGTTTTTGTTTCTTTGCTGCCAAAGAAAATTGCTTATTTTAGTCGAGGTACCTCCACGTTTTAGTTAATAGCTCCGGTGATAATTATCCGATCCGACTAATTTTTAAACTCTACATACACAAAGGATTGAGGAACTTAACTTTTCATGTTTCAAATATGTGGCTTAAAATTTTACTTTCTAAAACGTGATAGAAACAGACAGACGGACAGACGGACATGTCTCAATCGACTCGGCTATTGATGCTGATCAAGAATATATATACTTTATGGGGTCGGAAACGTATATTTCTATGCGTTACAAACATCTGACCAATTTTATAATACCCTCTGCAAGGGTGTAAAAACGGCTTACAATTTTATATATATATATATATTTTTTTTTTTTTTTTTTTTTTTTTTTTTTTTTAACGCGCGAATCCCATCGGGTGCACTAAGTGCCCACAACCTCCCGCCCAACCGACCGAGGGGCGCAAACCGCATGACGTACGGCACGAGTCGCGGGGAACAGTTGACTAAAAAACAGACAAGTAACGAAAGCTACAGCTATTTACGAGCTAAGTAGGAGATGATAGAAGATTTTAGTACTGATAAAGAGAGCTCTGGGCTGATCACACGATAAAGTCGATTATAATCAGCCGACAGGACTCGAAATGGATTATGCAATGCATAGTTAGTAGTACAGTGTGCAAGGGATAGGGGAATATAGTTTCTAGTAGGTCTAGATGGTACAAAAAGATCTACTTGGTGTAATAACTCAGGCGAGTCAATATCACCAATTAGGAGCTTGTGCATAAATATAACACCAAGCATTATTCTACGGTTAGTAAGAGAAGGAAGGTTAATTAAAAGAAGTCTACTACATATACATATATATATATATACATATATATATATATACATATATATATATATACATATATATATATATATATACATATATATATACATATAGGCTTTATTAACGTATTAAATAATTAACTTATTAATTTATTTAATATCCCGCCAGGAACATCTAAACTTTTTATCAAAGATCCAATCAAGATTATCAGGAATCTGTCTAGAAAATGCCTAGTCCAGCCCAAGGGGGTTTCTAAATGGTTTGTCCAATCAGGGCTCTACTAGATATCTCTATATATGTATGCATGTAGGTGCTAAACCGATTTGTCAATATGCGACTTCTACAGAACTAAAATGGCGTGCTTACTACGGTCAGACTAAATTTCGCATACCCTTTGCAAAACTGTCTTTTGGCAATGTTAGATATGATTTTGCAAATTCATTAGGAAGCATACATATAAATCTATTCAGACTTAAATTTTAACTGTTTATCCTTAAATTTTATTTGGTCCGATTGTTTCCATTGCAGATATAGCATATGGTCGATGGATTGTCGAAATCGAAATCGCCATTAATTTAATAGATAACATGTCGCAACAGCGAACACATGCTATCTCGCTCAGGCAATGTTGGCCTTGGCATTTCAGTACAAAATCTCCAATATTTATTGTCCGATCTGGACTAAATTTGGTAAGCTGGTGTAGCTTGTCTATATAACCACAAGTGCACCCTTGGCTTATTTGGAACTGCTCCGATGTGGTTAAGCTAGATCTTGTTGTCCTCGAAAATTTGTGGGCGATATTGGATAATACTATGTAGTGGACGGATTTTTAATTCACATCCAAATATTGTCCAACTCATATAAATTAACATTAGCAAAAATCTTAGTACTAGCCAAGGCGTGTACTAAAACATGATCAGCTGTTGACAACTTCTAGAGCCAACTAATAATTTTAACTACCGTTACAATGGTCCACATGTGAGTCATGCGATAACGCATCTCTTTCACACACGAAAAGCGAGCAAATCATAAATTGCCACATCGATTGCTTTTGGGAAAAGACCCGTTACAAAGCTCCTCACGTATTTTTCTTTGGCAGACGCCTAAATGGCGGTCAGAAGTGACCGTGGATGCATTCAGTTGTGGTTAATAATTGTCTTGCAAAATTAGTAAATTGATCGGTACAGTTTTGCACGTGGTATTTAAAAAAGTTTATATTGAATGGGTGTGCATAAACAAATATGCCAGCCCAGTCAATAAAATTTTTTTCTGTGTGTGAAAACTATCGTAAAGAAGGTATTTAAAAAAAAATATCAAAGAAGCTAACTTCGGCTCTGCCGAAGTTTATATACCCTTGCAGCTTCATTGTTTTATTATTTAATTTAAAAACAAAATTTTTAAAGTAATTGAAGAGAAAACTCAACTAAAAATTTTCCCGAATTCACCGAGAATCGAATCCACCAAACACCGAACCATCGTGCGACCGATCTTTCCGTACTACGTCACCATCCTCACTTAACTCACTTAAGCTAGTTCGACATACATACATATATAGCACAAAGGTTTCTGTCTCTCTCACACACCGCGTGGTGACGAATTTTTGCATATGCATGTGTGTGTGCGTGATTGCTTGGAATTTGTTTTTGTTTCTTTGCTGCCAAAGAAAATTGCTTATTTTACTCGAGGTACCTCCACGTTTTAGTTAATAACTCCGGTGATAATCATCCGATCCGACTAATTTTTAAACTTAACCTACATCATCGATTGAGGAACTTAACTTTTCATGTTTCAACCATGTAGCTTAAAATTTAAGCTCGAAAACGTCTGGCTAAACAGACAGACGGACGGACGGACAGACGGACGGACGGACGGACGGACGGACGGACGGACAGACGGACAAGTCTCAATCGACTCGGCTGTTGATGCTGATCAAGAACATATATACTTTATGGGGTCGGAAACGTATATTTCTATGCGTTACAAACATCTGACCAATTTTATAATACCCTCTGCAAGGGTATAAAAAAAAAGAGAATTATTCTTGGTTTTCATACCTAATACCTTTAATGTCTTAGTCTGACATTTTTATACCCTTGCAGAGGGTATTATAAAATTGGTCAGATGTTTGTAACGCATAGAAATATACTTTTCCGACCCCATAAAGTATATACATATATTCTTGATCAGCATCAACAGCCGAGTCGATTGAGACATGTCCGTCTGTCCGTCCGTCCGTCCGTCCGTCCGTCTGTCTGTTTAGCCAAGCGTTTTCAAACTTAAATTTTAAGCTATATGGTTGAAACATGAAAAGTTAAGTTCCTCAATCGATCACCCAGACCAAGTTTAAAAATTAGTCGGATCGGATAATTATCACCGGAGTTATTAACTAAAACGTGGAGATACCTCGAGTAAAATAAGCAATTTTACCTATAGGGTAAAAGGTTATATTAAAGTCGCTAAAATGTATGTTACAGGCAGAAATATACATTTCTGACTCCATAAAGTATATATATTCTTGATCAGCATCACCAGCCGAGTCGATTGGGACCTGTCTGTCTGTCCGTCCGTCTGTCCGTCCGTATGAACACATAGATCTCGGAGACTATAAGAGCTAGAGCTACCAAATTTGGTGTAAACATCCCTCCGATGCTCTTAGCCACGCCCAAAATTTTAAATGAATTTACTAGAGCTGTATTAAAGATATCGTATTCTTATTTGGAAGATATATTTGCACTAACCGACCAAATTTCGTTCAAATCGGACAATAAACATCGGAGATGCCAAGGCGACATTGGCAGATAAGAAAGAGCGAGATAGTATGGGTTAGCTATTGCTGCATGTTAAAGGGAATTTCGTTTTGAATTGATGGCGATTTCGAGGGTGTTCAAACATTTGTCTAGTGCGTGCCACTAAGCAAGTTAAGATAGCTTAAAATTTTTGCCACGCCCACTTCCGCCCCGCAATTTAGAAAAAACGATTTACTAGAGAAGTTTGAAAGGAATCACATTCTTATTTGGCATACCCAACAATGTGGCCAAAATGCATCATTTGACCAAATTTAGTCGAAATTGTACCAAGTATATTGAAGATATACGAATGTGCATTTTGAACTGAATTGCCAAGGCGCCATTGGATGGCAAGAGTGAGTGCGATAGCATGCGGTAGCTGTTGCTGCATGCTAAAAGGAATTTTGAATCAAGTTGATGCCGATCTTGATTTAATATAACTAGTTAATACAGGGTATACTCAATGTCGGCAGGGACGACTTGCTTGCTTCGTTTTATATTCCTTTATAGTTCTCACAAATCTCATAACGTCGTTTTGAATATTATATAGATATAAAACAAACTTCTGATTTGTAAGACCTGAGCAGTCTGACAGAAGGTCTTGTAATATTTAATTATAAAATTAAGCAATTGAAAAGAGGTGGAATCGGAATTACAACAAAAAATTAAAGAGAATTTTGTTTAAATCGAAACAGTGATATGGTGTTCACATAACATTCATAATAAGTAAGATTCCAAAATGTTAAAATTGTACTACCGATATATTGAATAAGGGCACGATTTCAGATTTGGAGTGACAATAGGTTTATTATTGTGTCAAAAAGGGGCTTCCGGTTGCCGAGGTTCCGAGGTGTAACAATTGCTTGCAAATTGAATTTGTTACAATCCGTTTCTATTATTATTCTGAAGCAGCACTTAAACATAAGGACAAGAGTTGATCAAGGTTAAACGACATTCCACAAGCATATCCTGTTCCTTTAGACACAGCCATTTATTCTATTTTTGGAAACTATTGAATTGGCATATAGAAAGCGGGTGCGGATTTCAATTAGTATGCCTATGGTCCGGATTGTTATAGGTGTTCATTGTTGACCAAATGCTTAGTATTTTGTTCGAAAATGGATTGGACAAGCTGTGGCCCTGCGGAGCTATGCACGACTGCGTCTCAATGCGAGTGGACACTGGCAATGAACTGCTGAATGTCATTCAGTTTCGACCAACGAGTGTTATCGTATTGTTCTTTGAGTATTCAACACTCCATTCAAGTTTTTCAAAGAGCAACGTTTTCTTTGCACATGCGCAACGAATGTGTCTTCAGAATGAATGGAAATCCATGTTCAATTATACATACATTTGTTGTTCATATTGTAGATCCTCTAGAGGCTACCTAACATACATACAATGTCTCCACATGATTTTAGGAACTTTAGCCTACGTCATCCTTCATTTTGCAACCAACATAAAAAGAAATTTCCACCAAAAAAAAACACGGAATGAAAATTCCTAAGGATTTAGAGGCAATTCATTTACTGTATAGGTGTTTTTTGTCATTAAATAGCACAATAACGAGTCCATTAAAGGCAATTTCGGTCGCTAAGTGGCTAACAATAGTTTAGCAATTATAAAAATTTGAAGTCCTTTGAATTGGACTCACATTTGCTTTCTCCTTTCAAAAGGGCAAATTGTTGATCTATAATACATACATATAAAATAATAGACGATCATAAATTTTCTCAAATCGATTTCATAAGAACCTTTCCAAGTCCCATATAATAACTTAGGGTATTGATGCAAAGAGCTATTTAGGGCTTTCATTCGATGGATTCCGCAGGACTATAAAAGAGCAATTAAAATAGGTAAAAACCTAGATCTTGTAGAGTACAATAGGTACCCTTTTATCACCATTCGTTTACATAGTCGCGAAGCACAATTATAGTTTTCTTTTAGAGGCATTGTTTTTTGTTTCGCCTTTAATTTTCAACATACTGACATTGGCAAGTCCTAGCAAATAAGCCCGCAAATTTTCAACCAAATTTGATCGGACTACTATATAATAGAAATGCCAGATGCAAAATAACAAGGCATAATCTACAAACTACAATAGAAGGACGAGGTATCTTATGTTGTGCCGCAGTTCATATATGCTTTTGTCTACACTAGAAATTACTAGGAAATTATTTATATGGCAAAACAACGTTTGCCAGGTCAACTAGGTCATTAAATAATTTCATTAATTCTATTTATGTATGTTTTGTACTGTGAGCAATGCCAAGAAAACGCAAAGGGTATCTGCGAAATAGCAAATCCGAAAGAACAGAAGAACAAATCCAGCAACAAAATACTGATGCACGTGTCAGAATGGCGCAATTGCATCAAAAAGAGCCAGAAGGTACACGAGCTGAACGCAATGAAGTCAGAAGATTAGAACGACGACAATCACGCCGTTTCACAGTCAATAGACGAAAAACAAATGACCGACAACGACAACAGGTACATCAAGCATTTATATCTGATTCATTCCTGCGTCTAGCATTCCAGTATGAGCCCGATATTGAATATTATGCTCATTCAAAAGTGGTAATTGGGGCTATGGACAAGGAATGTCCGCATTTTCATGCTCTGAAATTCAAAAATGAGCCAGCTGGGATGTGTTGCGCGTCAGGAAAAGTGCAACTACCTGAAATTGAAACACCACCTGAACCATTGAACGGCTTACTTATCGGCACGGATCCAGATTCGAACGTGTTCCTGAAGTCAATTCGAAGATTCAATTCATGCTTTCAAATGACATCGTTCAGAGCAACAGAAATAGTTCGAAATACTAATACAAATGGTCAACAATTTAGTTCTACATTCAAAATCAGAGGCCAAGTTTATCATAAAATGGGCTCACTGCTGCCAATGCCAAACGAACCTCATAAATTCTTACAAATCTACTTTATGGGCGGCGAGGATTCCGGAAGCGCACTTGCCAATCGCGTGTGATTATAATAACCTTGATTCACTTTATGCCAGGCGCGTCGTCAGCGAGCTAGATGCTCTTTTGAACAAGCACACCACATTCTTACATATGTACATACAATATGCACATTCTAACATATGTACATATGTACATACTTACAATAAGTAAGCAATTTTTGTCTAAACTTGAAATTACTATAAAATTATTTATATGGCAAAACAACGTTTGCCGGGTTTCCTTCTTTGCAGTTTTTATACGGGTAAAAGTAAATACAGCAAATGTCGCTTATATGCAAACGCTATAGTGCAGGAAGATATTTGCATAAAGCGATATTTTAATACCCTTGCAAGGGTATATTAATTTTGGTCAGAAGTTTGCAATGCATAGAAGGAAACATTTCCGCCTATATAAAGTATATATATTGATCACACGACGAAGTGAGTTGATATAGCCATGTTCGTCTGTCCTTTTGTCTGTCTGTCCGTTCGTCTGTCTGGATCAACACGATCTCCTCCGAGACATTTAAGGCTACAGGCTTCTTATTGCTGTAGGCATTGTATATCTCGGAATTATCCCGATTAGATGACTTTATCATATCCCATATGAACGATCGGTAAAGATTATAGTTTTTGAGCATTAACTTGGGTGTTTTAAAAACGATTTTGAAGAATTTTGATATTTGGAAGTTTAGTATATACAGAAATGTCTGTGCTAAGTTTCAGCCAAATCAGCCGAAGTTAGCCCATCCTTCTAGTATTATAAGCGATCAGTTGATTAATAAAATTTTTTTGACTAATTAAAGCTACATAAGTAGAAACAAAATAACAAAAAATTAAAGCCATGTAAGCCCATATAAAAGCTTAAAGAAAAACGTAATGTGGGAATGAGACCTGTTTAAGTAAGTTTAAGTAAGTAACAAAAGTTAACTTAAAGTACTTAACTAATATATGTTGTCATATTTGTTCAGCGGAATTCAATAATAATTTTTATTATAGAACCTTAAAAAAGTTCATTATTGTTTTTTGATTACTTAAATTTAAAGCGTAATGCATTCCGTTGATTTAAGAAACTTCACCAAGGACAGCCCTTACTCTAACGCACAAGTCTATTTTTATATTAAAGTTGCCACAATGATTGTAACAGGCAGAAATAAACATTTCCGACCCCATAAAGTATATATGTTCTTCATCAGCAATACTATCCGAGTAGTTTGAGAACGTCTGCCTCTATGAACATTTAAATCTCCGAGACTGTAAGAACTAGAGCTACCAAATTTAATGTGAAGATCCGAGTGTCTTGTGTCTATCTATGCAAATCAAGCTTGTTTCAAATTTTAAAGTCTCCAAACTGTATGTTGGATTCAGAAAAAGCGTTTCCGATCCCATAAAGTACACGAGGGCTACTACTTCTATGTCGGGAATTGGCAATGCTAATGTCAATGCGTAATATCTGGCAATGCCATTATGAATTTTATAATTTTTTAGCATATGTATTTGTACATACATACAACGAACAATCAATTGGCAACACAACAAAAATGTGTCGATGAGCTTAGATCTTTGGAGGGCGAGAAAGCATCATAAAAAACGACAGTTTATCGCTGGTTTGCAGAACTGAATCATGGTCTGTTGATTTTTATCTGTTAATCTGTCGTTTCGTGCACCGATTGTTGGTGTCACTCCTGTGATTAAATCTCGTTATTTTCGCAAGACTAACTTCGTTAAACATTTTGAGAACTGATTGGTCATCCTTATACAGTTGCTCAGACATGGATCTTGCTATCTCGTTGTTTTATGATACTCTTGGTTCGCTTTTTAAGGTTTGTGTTCCACTGAGAACTCCAGTGTCGTCTCACCGGCTTCCCTGGTTTTCTCGTAAGCTATCCAACTTGAAAAATGTCAAATCCAGATATTATAAAAAATACAAGAAGTCGGGACGTTCTTTGGACTTTGCTCTACTCAGATTTTGTGCAGAGGCTCTATGTAAGCCACATCAAAAACTTTTTTTCTTGTCCGTCAAATCTTGTCATTTCCCATCTATATGAAAGAATCTTATCTTCCTCTTCATGAAAGCGGTAAAAAATCCGAAGGGGTATTTCTAAATTGTCCGCCATCCGTAAAGCTTTTGAAAAGTTAAGGGGGGTTTCTGGTTTGTAGACCTCAAAAACAGGTATTTTTTTCAAAATTTTTTTTGTGGAATCTATATATATAAAAATCAATTGCTGTTTGTTAGTCTCGCTAAAACTCGAGAACAGCTGAACCGATTCGGCTAATTTTGGTTTTGAATTAATTGTGGAAGTCCAGGAAGGTTTAAAAGGTGAGAAAAATTCAAATAATTGCCGTGAAAATCCTCAAAACAGCATTTTTCTATTTCCCATACAAAAGTTTCGAACTAGCTTAAGTAAGTTAAGTAAGCGTGGCGTAGTATGTAGATAGTGACATTCCAAGATATGTGCTCTTTTTTGTAATAGTGACTTTGATTAATTAAAAGTGACTGATTATGTAAATTGTTTACGATGCCGAGGAGAACACGACCTGATTTAGGTCGTCGTAGTCGATCAAATGTGCGAAGAACTACTTCACGTGCTGACCGCTCTGATGACCAGAGACAGACAGATCAAGAAAATAGTCGTATTGCTATGTCAGAATTGCGTTCTTTAGTGAGTGACAGTGTAGGAGATAGGCTTAGAATGCAACAAGTTAGTGCACATTAAACACAACAACAGCAAGCTAGACATAATGAAATTGAGCGAATCCGCAGACGCAGTGCTCCTGTGATTCTTGAACGAGCTGCATTCCACTATGATCCGGCAATTGATTATTGTGCCGACAAATCGGTAACAATTGGAGAAATGAAAACAATTTGTAAATATTGTAAGGCGTTAAAATACACTGGTGAATCTACTGGATTACATTGTGCTGAAGGCAAAGTATTGTCGTGTTTGGGAATGACAGCACCCAATCGTCATATGCACGATGCATTAAACCACGAGTTGCAAAGAGAACATCAGTACGACATTGAAGCATTGGCCGAAACAGTTCGTACAAAGGTTCCACAGTTAAATCAACAACAAAGAATTGCGTACGACACTTTGATAGAAGCTGTGAACAGTGGATCTGGTGGAATTTGTTTCCTTGATGCTCCCGGAGGAACCGGAAAAACGTTTTTAATTTCATTGCTTTTGGCAAGGATAATATCGCGAAAAGATGTTGTTCTAGCGTTGGCTTCATCTGGAATAGCTGCAACTCTGCTAGAAGGCGGCCGAACTGCACATTCTGCCTTGAAATTATCACTAAACATGCAAATCACCGAAACACCAATTTGCAACATTGCCAAAAATAGCGCAATGGCCAAGATCCTACAGGTATGCAAATTGATTGTTTGGGATGAATGCACAATGGCCCATAAGAGGTCACTGGAGGCACTGGACAGAACGTTGAAAGATCTTCGTGACAACCAAATTATTTTCGGTGGGGCCATGATTCTGTTGTCAGGTGATTTTCGTCAGACTCTTCCAGTTAGTCCCCGATCAACTGTTGCTGATGAACTAAATGCATGCCTAAAATCATCAAATTTGTGGCAGTACGTAAAGACACTCCACTTAACAACTAACATCCAATAATTTTTCAACAAGATGAAACTGCAAATGTGTTTGCGAAGCAGTTGTTAGACATTGGAAATAATAAAGTTGCAGTGGACAGCTCGACCGGATTCATCACATTACCTACAGATTTCTGTCGCATCACCGACTCAAAAGTGGAGCGAGCTTGTTCAGCGAGTTTTCCCAGATATAGCGCAAAAGTTCAATAACCATATTTGGCTGGGTGAACGAGCAATATTAGCAGCGAAAAATAAAGATGTCGAGGATCTTAATGCGACCATTCAGAATTTTTTTCCAGGACAGTTGGTTTCCTTCAAATCAGTCGACACCGTAATGAACCAGGATGACGTAATCAACTATCCCACTGAATTGCCTGGATTACCACCTCACAATTTGCAGTTAAAAGTAGGATCAGTTGTCATCATGCTGCGTAACATTAATCAACCTCGACTATGCAATGGAACAAGACTGGCTGTGAAAAGACTGATGAATAACGTCATTGAGGCGACAATCATAAAAGGAAAATACAAAGAAGAGGATGTCTTGATCCCGCGGATACCGATGATTCCAAACGACTTACCATTCGATTTTAAACGCTTACAATTTCCAGTACGTCTGGCCTTTGCGATGACCATAAATAAATCGCAAGGACAGTCGTTAGAAGTTTGTGGAATCAACTTGGAGTTTCCCTGTTTCGCGCATGGACAATTATACGTCGCGTGTTCGCGCGTCAGAAAACCGTCTTCTTTGTTTATTTACGCACCACAAAACAAAACAAAAAATATAGTTTATGAGAAAGCTTTAAATTAATTAACAGACTGTATTTTAACAGTGTGTGTCTGTGAATATCAAATTTAATCCTTATAAATAGCCAGTATTTCAGGAAAACTCTGTTTTCTAGGTAAGCAACATGCTGTATCGAAAATAATAATAAAACTTTATGCTTTATTCAATAAATGCTTTTTTATTAAATACGGATTCGGTTTGTTTGTTTTAAAATCATTTTATACAAAAGAAAATATCAAAGAAGCTAACTTCGGCTCTGCCGAAGTTTGTATACCCTTGCAGCTTCATTGTTTTATTATTTAATTTAAAAGCAAAATTTTTAAAGTAATTGAAGAGAAAACTCAACTAAAAATTTTCCCGAATTCACCGAGAATCGAACCCACCAATCACCGAACCATCGTGCGACCGATCTTTACGTACTACGTCACCATCCTCACTTAACTCACTTAAGCTAGTTCGACATACATATATGTATGTATGTACATATAGCAAACGCATGGCATCTCGCTCTTTAAAATTCGTTCTGTTCTGTCACAACGCAAATGTTTCTGTCTCTCTCACACACCGCGCGGTAACCAATTTTTGCATATGTATGTGTGTGTGTGTGATTGCTTGGAATTTGTTTTTGTTTCTTTGCTGCCAGAGAAAACTGCTATTTTACTCGAGGTACCTCCACGTTTTAGTTAATAGCTCTGGTGATAATTATCCGATCCTACTCATTTTCACACTTTTCATACTTCATAGATTAAGGAACTTAACTTTTCATGTTTCAACTATGTAGCTTAAAAATTTATGGTCTAAAACTTGATAGAAACAGACTGACGGACAGACGGACATGTCTTAATCGACTCGGCTATTGATGCTGATCAAGAATATATATACTTTATGGGGTCGGAAATGTATATTTCTATGCGTTACAAACATCTGACCAATTTTATAATACCCTCTGCAAGGGTATAATTAGGTCTTATTTATCGATGAGGCAGTACGAAGTCTGCCGGGACACTAGTCTATTATAGATATTGAGTTGAAACTTTTTGTATCTTATTAGTAATATTTTATTTTTGATTTATACATTTTTTCAAATCTTAAAACCGAAAAGGGGCGGAGGGGGCGTTCCAAAATGGCGGCTCGTCGGTGATGACTTGCCTTACTGATGGAAGTCCTCTCGTCCTGTAGGATAATTTGAAACAGACAAATGATAAATTTTATTAATCTGTACACTTATGCGCGTGGGATAGACCTCAACTTAAAAAAAAATTGAAAAATGCAAAAGTTATTAACAATTGAACATTAAAATCCGATTTTTGCAATTTTTCGACTTAGTTTTTTTTTTACTGACAACAATTTTTAATATTTTTTCATGATTGAGTTCTATCCCACGCGGACACTATCTGTTAACAAGTATAAAAAATTTCATGGCTCGTTTTTACTCCAGTCATCACTTCCATCAGGTCGAGAAACACTGTTTCGAGAAAAACGCGATTAAAGTGCCAGAAGTTCCTTGCGCGTAGTGGACATGGTGCTTACAAAAGCAGGTGTATCTCGAAAAGGATTTGTTGGATCGACTTAAAATTTTTTAGACAAAATTTTTAAAATAACATACTTTAAGAAAATGCAATAAAAAGTTTTTGGATTTTTTAGATCCAACAAAGCAGAAACCTCCCTTAATTCTCAACTGCAACATTTTTTTAGATCTATTATTTCACCATCTCAGCATGGGTTTGTGAATCGTAGATCTACTACCACAAGGATTTGAAAATGCAAGACAAACTGATGTCATTTATACTGATTTCAGCAAGGCTTTTGATTCTGTTAGTCATACACTTCTTCTTTTAAAATTAAACAAAATTGGCTTCCCAAGCCCTTTAATTTGTTGGATTCGTGAATACCTGACAGACAAAACACAGAAAGTTCTATTCAAGTCTTCAAGTTCAAGGAACATCCAAGTAACTCCGGGGGTGCCTCAGGGTAGTCATCTGGGACCACTGCTATTCACCCTTTTTATTAACGATCTTCCATCCGGTATAATACATTCTCGTGTCCTCATGTATGCAGATGATGTAAAGCTTTGTCTCAGCTACAGACACATTATATCTCCTTCAAGGTTGTAGTCTGACCTCCAAAACTTTCAATATTGGTGTCAACACAACTTATTAAACCTAAACACATCTAAATGCAAGGTCATGACTTTTTTCAGAAATACTCCTCAGTTGATTACCTATTTTCTTAATAACATTACATTAACTAGACTTAACGAGATGATCGACTTGGGAGTACTTATGGACCATTAATTGACTTTTAAGTCCCATATATGCACTACTGTCGGTAAAGCCATGAGTGTTCTTGGGTTTGTTAAAAGATGGTCAAAGGAATTTACAACCAAGATTCTTTACACCTCATTGGTTCGTCCAATTTTAGAATATGCAACCTGCATATGGTCACCCCAATACGATTCACATAAAGCAAGAATAGAATCAGTTCAGAAACAGTTCCTTCTCTTTGCTCTTCGTGGTCTGAACTGGGATCGTAATATCAACTTGCCTTCGTACTCTAGTAGACTCCTTTTACTTGGCTTTCCTTCTCTTACTAATCGTAGATTAATGCTTGACGTCATATTCATGCTCTTAATGGGGATATAGACTCACCTGAGCTATTGAACCAAGAATATTTAACAGTTCCTTGTAAACCTACTAGAAATTATATTCCTCTACCACTTCCAAGATGTACGACTAACTACCTAATGCATGAACCTTTTCGAGTTCTTTGTTCTGATTATAATCGTCTTATCATGTAATCAGTTCAGACCTTCTTTACAAAAACTTCTATCCTTTCCCATTTAGCACGTAACTAGCTATAGTTTCGCTTTTTGTCTGTATTTTGTGGATTGTCCCCGCGACTCCGTGCTTTATGCGGCTTGCGCTTGAGATAGAGGCATCCTTGCAAATTCGTTCCACTTCAATATATACCGTTTTGCATGAGCACTTAGTTGTAAAAAAGATTTGTTTTCGTTGGATGACGTATTTCGACGCTTTTTTCGGAAATGCTTAAAATGTTCGACCTTGGCGCTTTAAATGACGTTTATAAAGTCAACAATGTGGATATTATTTAAGATAAGATAAATCCAACAAATGTTGTTCAAGCACAAAGCTTTTTCAAAGCAAATGGTTGCCTGTTTATTCAAGAGAATGGGTCACATGGCCACTGTTCCTCTAGAGAAAGGTATGACTATCAGTTCTGAGAGGTACAAAACATGACCAAAGTTTTCTGAGAATTTTAAAGCAGTCAATACATGACTTGGCAACCAATGACTTCTTTTTATAACCACACATCAACAAAAAACAAGTTCTCCGAAAAAGCCACTGTAAAGTTCTAAAACCATTGAGGTGTCTCAAGACAGCGACGTGTGTAAGCCCAGTGGACTGTCGGAATTGACCAATCCAGGGCATCTGATGTTATATTTGAGGTATATTGGAGTATAGTACAGTACACGCCATGATAAACAAATTCGACTTTATGTTCGCCAGTCCGTCCGTTCGTAAGAGCACCGAGATCTTGGAGACTCTTGGAGGCTCATCCCGATCAGATGACTATATCATTTAGCTCATACAAATAAGAACGATCTGTCGAGAATAAAGTTAAACAACTTTGTTGTTTTTCAATCGAATATTACGATATTAAGTATAATTTTTAACATATCCACCAAGTTTTATTAAAATCGGTTGACTATATCATATAGCTTCCATAGGAACGGACGGTCAAAATTATAGTTTTAGAGGGATAACTTTTAAAAGCGATTGTCACGATATTTCTATCTATGTATGTACATACATATATCTACATATATACATACATACAGTCCCTGGCCATATTAATGTGACCACTCAATATTTTGGCAGATTCTTGACTTTGATGGCGAATATTGAAATAAATTGAAACACTAACTTGTTTTAAGCGACATTTTATTATAGTGGCAACATTCTGCTATCATTTTGTTTTAAGATGGGAAGGAGCGTTAAACACGTTGTATTTTAGGGTTATAGATATAATAAATTAATATATATTTTTTTCGGCGATCTTTTCCACAAAACCCGAAGTTTTTATATTTTGAGCCAGGGGTAGACCCCAAAGTCCTTTTTATACCCTTGTAGAGGGTATTATAAAATTGGTCAGATGTTTGTAACGCATAGAAATATATGTACGTTTCCGACCCCATAAAGTATATATATTCTTGATCAGCATCAATAGACGAGTCGATTGAGACATGTCCGTCTGTCCGTCTGTCTGTTTGAATCACGATGACAGCCTCAAATTTCAAGCTACATGGTTGAAACATAAAAAGTTAAGTTCCTTGATCTATGAAGTATGGTGGTATTGAAAATTAGTCGGATCGGATAATTATCACCGGAGCTATTAACTAAAACGTGGAGGTACCTCGAGTAAAATAAGCAATTTTCCTTGGCAGCAAAGAAACAAAAACAAATTCCAAGAAATCTGCCGTACAAACACAAAAGATCCGTGTTCTAATCCGCGCGGCACCAAATAAGAAATATATAAAATTATTGTTTTTTTGTTGTTGCATTTAAATTTAATTTTTACCGCTACACCCTACACCAAGTTTGAACAAGATCGGATAATTATTAAGGTTACAAATCAATAATCAAATTTAAATGAAATTTACTTTATTTTAATGCTTACGCACACACATACATATGCAAAAATTCTTCACCACGCGGTGTGTGAGAGAGACAGAAATATTTTAGTTGTGTTCTTACACAGAACGAAATTGAAAGAGCGAGATGCAATGGGTTTGAATATATGTCGAATTAGCTTATGCTTGATAAGAAAGGACGGTGGCGTAGTATGTAGAGATCGGTGGCACGGTGGGCTAGGTGTTTGACGGTTCGATGCTCGGTGAAAAAGTGAAAATTTTTGGATGGTGTGTGTGTTTTTTCTTCTTTTTTGTTTTTATACCCTGTACCCAAAGGGTAAAAGGGTATATTAAAGTCGCTAAAATGTATGTAACAGGCAGAAGGAAGCGTTTCCGACCCCATAAAGTATATATATTCTTGATCAGCATCAACAGCCGAGTCGATTGAGACATGTCCGTCTGTCCGTCTGTCCGTATGAGCCACTCTATAAGAGCTAGAGCTACCAAATTTGGTGTGATCATCCGTCTAATGTCAAAGCAGTTCAAGTTTGTTTCAAATTTTAGCCACGCCCACTTCCGCCCCCACAATTTGAAAAAAACGATAGCTAGGGCTGCCTTCAAGATATCGTATTCTTACTTGGTACATTATATACCCAAACTGGCCCAGCTGAGCAAATTTTGTTAAAATCGGACAATAAACAATATCCGTTTTGTACTGAATTGCCAAGGCGGCATTGGCAGATAAGAAAGAGCGAGATAGCATGCGTTCGCTGCTGCTGCATGTTAAAGGGAATTTCGTTTTGAATTGATTGCGATTTTGAGGTTGTTCGATCATTTGCCTAGTGACTACGCAGATCAAGAGAGTTTAAAATTTTTGCCACGCCCACTTCCGCCCCCGCAATTCAGGAAAAACAAAATATTAGAGCAGTTTTTAAGGAATCACATTCTTATTTGGCACACCTAATAATGTGGCTAATATGCATCATCTGACCAATTTTAGTTGAAATCGGACAATAAATATCGGAGATATAAGAATGTGCATTTTGAACTGAATTGCCAAGGCGACACTAGCTGGAAAGAGTGAGCGAGATAGCATGCGTTTGCTGCTGCTGCATGTTAAAGAGAACTCTGCATGAAATTGATGACGATTTCGAGGATATTTTATTTTATTTAATATAACTAGTTGGTACAGGGTATACTCAATGTCGGCAGGGACGACTTGCTTGCTTTTTTCTAAATTGCGGGGGCGGAAGTGGGCGTGGCAAAAGTTTTAAACTTTCTTGATCTGCGTAGTCACTAGACAAATGATCGAACAACCTCAAAATCGCAATCAATTTAAAACAAAGTTCCCTTTTACATGCAGCAGCAGCGAGCGCATGCTATCTCGCTCTTTCTTATCTGCCAATGCCGCCTTGGCAATTCAGTACAAAACGGATATTGTTTATTGTCCGATTTTAACAAAATTTGCTCAGCTGGGCCAGTTTGGGTATATAATTAGGTGTACCAAGTAGGAATACGATATCTTGAAGGCAGCCCTAGCTATCGTTTTTTTCAAATTGCGGGGGCGGAAGTGGGCGTGGCTAAAATTTGAAACAAACTTGAACTGCTTTGACATTAGACAGACACCAAATTTGGTAGCTCTAGCTCTTATAGAGTGGCTCATACGGACAGACGGACGGACAGACGGACATGTCTCAATCGACTCGGCTGTTGATGCTGATCAAGAATATATATACTTTATGGGGTCGGAAACGCTTCCTTCTGCCTGTTACATACATTTTTGCGACTTTAATATACCCTTTTACCCTTTGGGTACAAGGTATAAAAAAAGGCGAAATTAAAGCTTTGTTGGAACTAAAAAGTTTTTCCCAACATCAAATTGCCAATAGAGTACAAGTTTCCAAGACTTCTGTTGCTAACATTGCTCGTAAACTTGACCAAGGTCCAACATTGACCCCTCAACTTAAGGGGAATTGAGAGAGAAAGCCGATCGTAACGCCACGTGGCACACGAATTTAAACAAAAATTTTGCAGAAAAATAGATCAGCTACAAATGAGGATACCACAGAATTGCTGCGGAACGCTGGAGTAGCAGTGTCTTCGCGTACAGTGCTCCGAAGATTAAATGACGTTGACCTCAAAAGTCGGCGCCCTGTTTAGAAACCTTCCTTAACTGAGATCATACAGAAAACATTAAAGAAGCTAACTTCGGCTTTGCCGAAGTTTGTATACCCTTGCAGCTTTCAATTTCGTTCTGTGCAAAAACACAACGCAAATATTTCCCCACACCGCGTGAAAAAGAATTTTTGTAAGTGTGTATGCGTGAGCATTAAAATGAATAGAAATTATAAAATTTGATTATTGATTTGTAACCTTAAAAATTTTCCGATCTTGTTCAAACTTGGGGTAGGGTGTTTGGGTAAAAATTGAATTTAAATGCAACAACAAAAAATCAATCATTTTATATATTTCTTATTTGGTCCCGCGCGGATTCGAACACGGGTCTTTTGTGTTTGTACGGCAGATTTCTTGGAATTTGTTTTTGATTTGACAAAGAAAATTGGTTATTTTACTCGAAGTACCTCCACGTTTTAGTTAATAACTCCGGTGATAACTATCCGATCCGACTAATTTTTAAACTTTACCTACACAATCGATTGAGGAACATAACTTTTCATGTTTCAACTATGAAGCTTAAAGTTTTGCTGTCTAAAACTTGATAGAAACAGACAGACGGACATGTCTCAATTGAATCGGCTATTGATGCTGATCAAGAATATATATACTTTATGGGGTCGGAAACGTATATTTCTATGCGTTACAAACATCTGACCAATTTTATAATATTTAAAACATAATGTAATATAAGGTTAATCTTCAAGGTTTAGACCTGATTAATAAATCAACCGAATTTATCTGATAATTTAGAAGTTGTGTGTACAATTAGAGTTACTTTGCGATTAAGTAAAGAAGAAACGTTAATTAAGAGGAGTCTACTAGAATACGATGGCAAATAAATATCACAAAACTTTTTGTGGACCAAGAAAGGACGAATCATTGAGTAACCGAAAAGAATCTTAGATAGAGTCTGTATAGGAAGCCAAATGCACTCATGAGTATACTGACCGTGGCAGAAATTTTAGAGGTCAAACAAATCTTAAACCGATCAGCTGTAATTAGTTGATTTCGCAAAAACCCTGAAAATTATTAGTATCAGCTGAAGCTGACTTTTACACACAAAACTAAGACAGTTAACAAAGACAGTTAACAAAAGTCTTACTGAAATCTCTATAAATGAGCTTGGAGTTCCTTAACTCCTAAAAGTTCATAAACTATTTAAACTTGGTGGTAGTACTCCAATATTCAAGAAATCCAATTATATGTTTCTAGAAACTTGTTTCTTTTTCAAGTAAGCTCAATCAATCTCCACGTTAATTAGCAGTACATCTGCATATTTAGAAGTACAATTTCGTTCTTTTTGATTTTTCTATGAGTAAATTTATATTTGCTTCTTAATATCTAAATTTCGACTGTTATTTATACAAAATTCTTCATCGCCGAAGTTAGCTGGTGCATTTCAGCTATATTATAAGATGTGCCAAATAAATATATATATTTATGCCTTTGTTTTCTATATCCAAATGTTAATACGGACGGACATGTCTTAACTCGGCTGTTGATGCTGATCAAGAATACATATATTTTATGAGGTCAAAAATGCGATTCTTTGCTTGTGTCTTAAATTTTAGCGACTTATAGGACAGCGCATGAAAAGTAAGTAACCGTTTTTCTGAGCTGCCACAATTTAGACTTATTGACACAAATGAGGAGACTACTCAACAAGAGATAACTACAATACTTTAATACATCCCTACAATTCTTTCATCAATTATGTGTCTAATGAAGTAGGTTTCCACATAAAAAATATCAAAGAAGCTAACTTCGGCTCTGCCGAAGTTTGTATACCCTTGCAGCAAAATAATTGGTATAAATGTTTAACAAAATCAGAAAAAAAAAAAAAACAAAAAAGAAGAAAAAACACACACACCATCCAAAAATTTTCACTTTTTCACCGAGCATCGAACCGTCAAACACCTAGCCCACCGTGCCACCGATCTCTACATACTACGCCACCGTCCTTTCTTATCAAGCATAAGCTAATTCGACATATATTCAAACCCATTGCATCTCGCTCTTTCAATTTCGTTCTGTGTAAGAACACAACTAAAATATTTCTGTCTCTCTCACACACCGCGTGGTGAAGAATTTTTGCATATGTATGTGTGTGCGTAAGCATTAAAATAAAGTAAATTTCATTTAAATTTGATTATTGATTTGTAACCTTAATAATTATCCGATCTTGTTCAAACTTGGTGTAGGGTGTAGCGGTAAAAATTAAATTTAAATGCAACAACAAAAAAACAATAATTTTATATATTTCTTATTTGGTGCCGCGCGGATTAGAACACGGATCTTTTGTGTTTGTACGGCAGATTTCTTGGAATTTGTTTTTGTTTCTTTGCTGCCAAGGAAAATTGCTTATTTTACTCGAGGTACCTCCACGTTTTAGTTTAATAGCTCCGGTGATAATTATCCGATCCGACTAATTTTCAATACCACCATACTTGATAGATCAAGGAACTTAACTTTTTATGTTTCAACCATGTAGCTTTAAATTTGAGGCTGTCATCGTGATTCAAACAGACAGACGGACATGTCTCAATCGACTCGTCTATTGATGCTGATCAAGAATATATATACTTTATGGGGTCGGAAACGTATATTTCTATGCGTTACAAACATCTGACCAATTTTATAATAACCTCTGCAAGGGTATAAAAATGAATTTCTCTTGTGCGCGAAACATCAAAAGCAGAACCGAGACGAAGACCACCAAGCCAAATGAATTTTCCGCTTTGATCCTGCCGGAACGATAGAACCTCATTGTTGCTGTTAATCACACCAGGTGACGGATGCATGCGCCTGGCAGGGGACGCTATGACCCGAGAGTGACAAGAGAATAGTTTGGAGGTGTCTCTTTTCATACTACCAAGTATTGTGTGGAAAGTAGCAGTTTCCTATCCGAAGTGCACCCTCGCCTCTTATGTTTTGTTTGACTCACCCGTAGGGCTATGTGACTCTTGCCAAAAATGGTCTACAAATAAATTGTTCAACAGACACTTTCAATTTATTTTTAAATTGCCGTCAAATTGAGCTTAGTTACAGGGCCAACAACATTGAATTTTCCGCTCGCACTAGAAATTGTACGTGGACTCTCTTTGGTTTAGTTGTTAGTTTTTGTTTTTAACTAAAGTTAGCATACATTTACATTTCTTTCTAGTAGAGCCCCACACCAATTATCCACGCATCTCACGTTTCTGACCTGAACATGAAATTTTATAACAAATACATATGTACACAGGAATCCCTGTTCTTTGTGTCCTATTTGATACGGTTGATTGGTTTTCTAATAGGGTTTATGTTCTGCGAGCAATGTTCTACCCAAAACAAATTGATTCGGTTCGCTCAGTTGAAATTTAATAACGAGATCATCTCTTAAGTCCTGACGACGAAGATGCTTTGCTTGTTTGGATTTGCCAATGTTTCAGGTGTTTAAACGACTAATTCCGATTTATACGGTGGAATTTTGATCACTTCTATTGATTTTCTATAATTAAATGATAAATATCAAAGAAGCTAACTTCGGCTCTGCCGAAGTTTGTATACCCTTGCAGCAAAATAATTGGTATAAATGTTTAACAAAATAAAAAAAAAAACAAAAAAAACACATCTTAAAATCTTCACTTCATCACCGAGCGAGCATTGAACCATCAAACACCGAGCCCATCGTGGCACCGATCTCTACATACTACGCCACCGTTCTTTTCTAGCTGACGTAAGCTAATTCGACATATATGCAAACCCATTGCATCTCGCTCTTTCAATTTCGTTTTGCTTAAGAACACAACACAAATATTTCTGTCTCTCTCACACACCGCGTGGTGGTTGAATTTTTGCATATGGATGTGTGTGCGTGCATTAAAATACATTTAATTTCTATCAAATTGATTATTGATTTGTAACCTTAATAATTATCCGATCTTGTTCAAACTTGGTGTAGGGTGTATGGGTAAAAATTGAATTTAGATGCAACAACAAAAAAACAATAATTTTATATATTTCTTATTTGGTGCCGCGCGGATTCGAACTCGGGTCTTTTGTGTTTGTACGGCAGATTTCTTGGAATTTGTTTTTGTTTCTTTGCTGCCAAAGAAAATTGCTTATTTTACTCGAGGTACCTCCACGTTTTAGTTAATAGCTCCGGTGATAATTATCCGATCCGACTAATTTTCAATACCACCATACTTCATAGATCAAGGAACTTAACTTTTTATGTTTCAACCATGTAGCTTGAAATTTGAGGCTGTCATCGTGATTCAAACAGACAGACGGACAGACGGACAGACGGACATGTCTCAATCGACTCGTCTATTGATGCTGATCAAGAATATATATACTTTATGGGGTCGGAAACGTATATTTCTATGCGTTACAAACATCTGACCAATTTTATAATACCCTCTGCAAGGGTATAATTAAAAGGGTTTACAACAGAGATGCGTTTCGGGTGCCTACACTAAGCAATTTACCCCACACTTTGATCAATGTCGAACAATAATGTTATGTAACCATAAATAAGGCATATTTTAAATAATTTATCGAATTGATGAATTATGAATGGTTTCCAACCAAGAAAACTTAAATCAATAATTATATTCATTTTTTCCAAGAAACTGAGGGTCGTAAAATAAGAAATTCTTCTTTGGCAAAAGCCAGTTAACCGGAGAATTTGATATCTACAGCTTACACAGTTATGGCAATCGAAACTCACCTTTAGATCAGATACTGCCTAATACAGTCGTAAGATATTTCACAGTGGTAATAGATTATAGTTGTGCAAACTTTGTGTAATCTGTGATTTTAATGGGTGACTGCAATGCTCAAAATACTAAGGAAGTTATTTTGGTTTTTCTTAATAACGGAAACTAATAATGACATTTTATTGTTAACTTCCATAGAAAAGATTCTCTTGGTCAATTCTTAACATTCAGAGGGCGATTCGTATCGTTTCATTGACATATGTAAATGTTCAAATAAGTAAAATTAAGTTTGTTTAATTGGCTTATTTTAATTATTTTACTAATAGAAAAGATGATATAAATACGACGTTGATTAGTTAGCACAGCTCAACTTTCTGTACTAACTAATTCACGACGTTTTAATATTTTATTAATAAAATTTAAACTTAAATTAGAAACAAAAATTTTGTGGGATAAGGTGATAATGAATGGCAGTTCTGTCTGTATCGCGGTTTTTTATGTTTTCCAAAACATAAAACTATTTAATATCCTTGTAAAAAAGAATATTGCATTTTGGTCCAAACGTTTGCAACGCACAAAAGAAATCATCTCCGACTCCATAAAGAGTACATATTCCTTCCATATGTAGCCATCTTCAACTGTCCGATTGGCTTTCAAGTTTGAATTGGTCGGACCACCATTAGGAATTGTCACTATCTCGATAATCAAACACAATAGGTGCGACTTTGGTCAAAGTTAGCTTCTCATGATATTTTGCCTGGAATTGAAACAAAAATGGAAAATTGTTCATGGGGATACAAACTACTCCAAGTTCAAAGTTAACCTGGCCTTCTACTTTTTTAAATAGTACTACCAAATCTCTTTGCCGTAGATTAGTTAGTGTTAAATAATCTAATAATACTAACATAGTTTTTAGTCTACATCAAGTCTCCTTAGCTATTTTGGCATATATGTATGTACATATATACGTAGAGCAATCACAGGCCATATCGCTCTTTCACTGCTCTCCTCATTTTGTAGCTCTCCCAATTTTTATAGTTATATCAATGTATGTAAAAATGGTTGCATTAAGCCTAATTTTAGATGATTCTATTTAAGAATTATTTAACTGATTTATTTAAAAGATAGTTTCTTTTTTTTTTTGTTACTCCTATGGCAGCAATAAATCATCGTTGTTCGATTTGAACAAACATTGGCGGAAAGATTGACATTGAGTTTGTGAAAACTTTATTTTGCCCAATCGTTTCTATGTAAGATATATCTAAAAATGGTCCTGACAAAACGAATAAAAAGTTACCTTACCTACATTTATAAAAAACTATTGTTCCGAGTTTGGCCCACATACATACATAGACAGCTTGAAAACTACTGTCTTAACAAGATATGGAAACAGATGGACAAACTTGGCTAAACTTGGCTAGGCTATTGATGCTGATGAAGAACATATATACTTTATGGGGTCGAAAATGCTTATTTCTCTTCCTAACAAACATCTGACCAATTTATAGCATCTTCTGCAAGGGTACAGATAGAGTCAAGATTTATTGATAAATATTCCG
The DNA here is from genome assembly GCA_035045865.1 of Drosophila austrosaltans. Taxonomy (NCBI): domain Eukaryota; kingdom Metazoa; phylum Arthropoda; class Insecta; order Diptera; family Drosophilidae; genus Drosophila; species Drosophila austrosaltans. Next base: position 1,704,902 of record JAWNOQ010000089.1, read on the forward strand.
AGATATCAAAAATTGAAAACATTGCAGTGTCCTTTTGTATAATAACGCTTCCTATAAAGTTTTATTTGAAAACATGGACAGTTTGTTTCTATTTGGTTTCAATCTAATTAAGTTAAAATTCAATTCAATACAGTTTTTAACTAACATATTTGTATTTGAGGACAAATTTGGATTGGCGGAATAATTCAATTAGAAATGTTACAATTGCCCTGATTCAGCATACTAGTTATCCTTGGTCACTTTCCGCAACAAATTGATTATATCTTCCAAGCGACAAAGTCGCCAAGAAACAATTATTCATCAGGCACGTAACTGCAAAAAGAAGGACAAGAATTGGAAAAGGCAACAGACAACAGGATCCATAGCGCTCAAGCGTTACAAATTACGAATCCTGTGTAGGTCTACTTACAAAAAGGAAAAGTCATGCTGTGCGCAATGGAGCGCTCGCACTTCTGCCATCAAAGCGTATCCTTCGGTGTGGGCGATGCATGTTGGTACCTACACATTCTAGTTGTAGGCACTTTAGGAACTTTGTTTTTTTTTTCAGTCATGCTGTTTAGCATTAGACATTTATTCATTTTTTTTATTTCTTAGAAATAAACCCGAGTCGCATCGCTGTAAATCGATTGGTTCCAAATCGGTGGAATTCAATTCGACAGGAGACATTGTCATCCATCCTGTTTGTACCGAGACGAAATATTTTGTGTTTTACGGTTATTTTCGGTTACAGAACGAAGGCTATGGACTCTTGGTTACGCTTATATCAAGAGAATCGAAATGGTGCTACAGAAAATGATATGGTAAAAATCACAATTTTCCACGTCATAACTAATTATCCTTCTCAACGTTATTGCTTAATTATGTCAGTTGTTGCAAGACCATCGAAAATGAAACTCGTTTCACATCATTGTGAGTACTTAATTTGTATGAAAAAAGGATTGACAAGGAGATTTTAAAAGGTTTTATAACGGTGAAATAAAGCGGAATGGTACATAAGCTCCTTTGCATATTTTTGAAGTCACTTCAAAAACTGCAATATTTCAAAAATTACTGACATTAGCGCAGTATTATATTACGATTGTAAAGAATAAGAAGAGAAAAAAAAACGAAACTACAATTGGCTTAGCCCAAATTAACGGTATTGCTAAAAGGACACTTTTCTTAAATCTTTATGTTGCATATTTATAAAATCGTTGGAAAAATTTGACGTTTGTGATGCTTTTGAATTTAAATTTAGCTCGGTACAGTCCAAATAACTAAAAGAACAATAAATTTGTGAAAAATGTTCATGTTTAGTCACTAAGTGACATCGAAAGGACAAGAACATAGCGCTAAAGGACAGTTGTATGAGTAAAAGGGGAATTGTTGTTTAAATCAATCCGTTGTGCAAAACCTACGAAGAAACCCTGATTCTTATGGCTCTATGAAGTAAACAAGACGAGATTAAAGACAAATTGTGCACAAGGCAAGCAATTTGTCAATGTCCTTAAATTTGAGACAAATGACAAAGCTAATACTACGTCTTAAGACTGCCAGATTGATTTTCGTATGAAATATTTTGAATACAATATGGAATAAGGAATCGCCTAAATAAAAAGATATTCCAAGCTCGAAAATTTTAGGCAGTTCATTCCCACATCGTTTTTTTTAAACTAAAACAAAAGGAATTAGAATGGATCAAATGTTTTTGAAAGCTATTGGAGTGACGTATGAAAATAATCCACTACAATTTTCCAGTATTAATTTTGATATTGTGAGTTATATGGTGCTGATGAGGAACACCTATCAATGTAACTGGTAGTATTTTGAATGAGTACCGGATAGTATATTTTTTTTTAGCAGGATAACGCAATTGTTCACATAATCCGTGAAACTTAGGGTTGGCTTTAGAATGGCCTGCCTGTTCCGCGGATCTGAAGTCAATGCATTTTCAATTCAGAAGAAAACAAGATTTACAAAGAAAACCGCCAGTTTTTAAATCTAAGTGAACTAACGGATTCGCTTTTCAATGAGTGAACGAAGCTTCAATATTGTCAACCTTAGTCAGCCTTGTTAAAAGCATGCAATGACGCATTGAAGAGGTGATCTACTCTTGTAGCGGTGTTATGTGTTGGTCTAAGTTAGTTTTTCTTACGCTACTGTTAAAACAACAATTAAAAAGTATTATTGACTTAAAATTTGAGCAACACGAAGACTTAAGAAAAAGTCCTTTTTAAAACATCGTTATTTTTCCGCTCTTCTTTCTCTTCATAATCGTAATATATTAAATCGCGCTACAGTCAGTCATTTTCGAAATATTGCAATTTTTAAAAAGCTTATAAGGCGTAATATAGTCAAAACATCTGCAAAATAAAATGGTGGGGTCCAGTCTGAATTTTATAGCCTTGGAGAGGAGTGATCGGCTAACTGAGTCATATTGCTCCAATAGATATAGATTATGACAGTTATAGCCATAACTAAAATTTAGTTCCGTCAGGAGGTTGCCTCTAAGCAAGAATAGGCAATTTTTTTGAAATTGTATGCAATTTTCAAATCGGCACAACCAAAGCTGAACCATTCTTCTTAATCCTATCTCATTCTTAAATAATTAAGTTAAGGGGGTCGTGGGTTTATTAACCTTATAGTAAGAACGTGTAGAATGGAATTTCGTCGAAATTGAAAATCGTTTTAAAGTTATAATGTTTCTTTTATACATCTTGGAGACTATACGAGTTATAGCCACCAAATTTATTTTTCTTAGTATGCCTGTACTTTAAAATAAAGACTATCCCATGCAATGTGAAAGATTTCGTATTCCTCTTTGGCACAACGAATTGTATTCAAATTTCATCAGTTCATAACATTTCATTAAAATTGGATACAAAACAGCGAGTTAGTTAAGCTTAAGTATATCCTTAGGAATCTAGCAAAACAATTACCTCTCACTGCGTAGCCTTAAGACGTGTGTTTTGCACTCAGAGCAAATATACAAGTTCTTTAATGTAAAAAACAATTCAGGAAAGATATTTGATCTAAAAGATGTGCTGTACGTTCGAATTTCAAATAAATTTTGAACAAACTCAGAACTCAACCTACTTACCACACTAGATAAGTTTTCTTAAATAGAAAGGGATTTTTAATGCGAGAGAAGGAAGGGCATGTCCGACCCGGCGTCAATTGCCCTGTGTTGATCTACTAAAGTTCACGTATAGAAAAATCTACATAATTACTTAAAGCCAAGAAAAGAAAAACATGGGTAAATTAGCAAACGTTAACTAGTTCTGGAATTGGTCACTTCAGATCTCAATGCTTTAAGTATAATACATAATATTACAGTATGTTTGTTATAAGTTCTCATTGAAATCTATTATTGTCATTAAGTGATTTACTAGTTTGCAGCCAAAATTAAAATGTTTTTTGTTTTCAGAGCTGCATCCAAGATGATACATTTTCGGTACTTTTGTATGTTGTTTCAAAAGCGTTATTAACAGTTTGTTCTTATTAAGCGTGAACAATTTTTGTTCGATCCTTTATATATAAATATATAAATATGTACTGTACTCATTTATAATCACTTTAATGACCTCTTAATTTTTTTTTTTTTGACAGGATAATCGGTTTACCTGCCTGTGTACACACAATTCCCATACTGACAGAAAATGGTATAAAAAGGAGAGTTCCCAACTGTTAGCATCATTCGAACTGCAGTTGTTATCGTGTAAAGATCATCAAAACAGAAAATATTTGCTAAAATGTTCGCCCCACCATCGCACCACAGCCAGGAAAATCCTGTTTTCACTGTTCCTAAGAAAAACTCTCTAACGGGTGCATCGACGAACCTGAAAAAACTCTTGAAGTCAGTTACCCGCATATTTCGTCAGCAAAAATCGTCCAAGGAGTCCTGCGGTACTGAAGAGGAACATCAAAACTGGCTCAACGAACAATTGACTTCCAAAATAGCTACTCTATGAGTGAAGTTTGAGAGAAGCAACTGTGATGTGACTCATTTGCCTTTGTCGCTAAATAGGCATCATTTGGCTTTAAATCAACTTGTTCAAAACAGCGATGAAAAGAGCATAAGACTGACTATTAATGCCACATATGCATTTGTGTAAACATATGTGTATTAAGAAAACACTCGTTAAAGCTTTAATTCTGCTTAAGCTAGTTTTATTATAATTATAATCAATGTCTTCCACTTAGTATTAAGCTAAATTCTTCCATGTTTGTTTGTTAGGATAATAAATAATAAATTACTTTTCGAAAAAAAACAATGTATTCCTTTTATTCTTTTTCTTGAAGAAACATTAAAGTAGATCATCAAAATAATTTTAATTTTACTTTTTTTATAAATTAGCTATTAGGATACCTACTATTGATGTCGAAACCGAAGCCGATGTTAACTATATATTCTCTAATTATACCCTTGCAGAGGGTATTATAAAATTGGTCAGATGTTTGTAACGCATAGAAATATACGGTTCCGACCCCATAAAGTATATATGTTCTTGATCAGCATCAACAGCCGAGTCGATTGAGACATGTCCGTCTGTCTGTTTGTTCGTCGCTTTTCGAACTTAAATTTTAAGCTACGAAGTTGAAACTTGGTAGTTAGCTTTCTTAAAGGTGTAGGTAGACAAAGTATGAAAATCGGTCAGATCGGATTACTAAATGATATATCCAATATCGGAATAATAGGGTTAAAATTAAAAATTTTTAATTTTTCTTTTGGAATATAAATCTAATTTGTACCAAAATAGTGTACCCACCAAGTTTGACTCAAATCGGATAATTATTACGGCTACAAATCAATAAAACAAATCATCCATATAAGCTATTTACTCCAGCAACAAAAAATTTCAAAGAAATCTGCCGTACCAACACAAGAGACCCGAGTTCGAATCCGCGCGGCACCAAATAAGAAATATATAAAATTATTGTTTTTTTGTTGTTGCATTTAAATTTAATTTGTATCCATACACTATACACCAAGTTACAAATCAATAATCATATGTGATAGAAATTAAATGTACAGTGGGCCCTCGGCTAACGAACAGAATTGGTTCCAGCATCTTGTTCGTTATGCGAAGCGTTCGTTAAGCGAAACAACTTTTCCCATATATTTTAATGTAAAATAAAATAATGCGTTTCAGGTTGAAAAAAATACTAATTTATTTCAATTTAAACTTTTGTTAGAAGAAAATAGCATAAAATGCTTCTAAACTGTTAAAGAACTTTAAAAAATTTACCAAATAGGTTTCCAGTTCAGCTATTATTGAAAGAAACTAACATTTTTAAAGAAACGAAATGTGTATTAGAGGAGATTGTGAACGCAGACGCAGGTTGATGAACACTTGTGATCCAATGCAGCACCAGTGTAACCATGTCTTAAAAAAAGAGCAGATAAATTGCATGAAAAATAATGCTAACAAGGTCACACTGGACAGCACTATAATGAGTATTCGGGGTTTTTCCTGTTTCGACGCTAAACATAGACAGAAATTTAACGTACAATTAAAATTTTCACCTTTACGTTGGTCGTTATGCGAAACTTTGTTCGTTAACCGAAACTTTTTTCCCCAAAAAAATGTGTTCGTTATCCGAAATGTTTGTTATCCGAGGTGTTCGTTAACCGAGGGTCCACTGTATTTCAATGCTCACGCTCACACATACAGAGAGACAGAAATATTTTAGTTGTGTTCTTACTCAGAACGAAATTGAAAGAGCAAGATGCAATGGGTTTGCTTTATATGTCGAATAAGCTTACGCTAGCAAAGTAATGACGGTGGCGTAGTGTGTAGAGATCGGTGGCACGATGGGCTTCGGCGTTTGATGGTTCAATGCTCGGTGAAGAAGTGAAAATTTTTAGGTGTGTTTTTCCTTGCTTTTTGTTTTTTTTGATTTTGTTAAACATTTATACCAATTATTTTGTTGCAAGGGTATACAAACTTCGGCAGAGCCGAAGTTAGCTTCTTTGATATTTTTGTTAAGATATTGGTTATTAAAATTATATAAGATAAGATGTTTGCATAAATAACTTTGACATTCATTAGATATATACGAATAATAGGTAAAAATATCGAATCGGAATGTAGCTGTCAATCAGCCGAAGTTATTCGTTTACTTATGTACAGCCTTAGTTAAATACGTACATTTAGAAAACTAACGGCAAATACACAAAAAACTTTGACTTTTCTATCTTTCATTATTTTCAAACCAGAAGCTAATATAACCTTGTGGATTTCCTATTTGTAACGGGAATTTTTGTGTAAAAATTTGTTTTACAACGCTACAGTTTAGAAGGTACCCACCAGACTGGCAAATACAAAGTTTTGGCAGTATTGACGAAAATAAAACTTTATTGATGTGATATTTCCTATAGTAGCTATACAGCGTACAGAGCAAAAAGGGTTGTGGACAAAAAATATGTATGAATATATGGAGATCTTTCCTCATATCCGTTATAAAATTCTGAACAAAATTAACAAACCACTATAACAAGGATATAGGACAAACACATTTTATATATAAATTCATGTAGACTTTTGATGTAAATAATTAAAAAAGATGCAACATATTTACTTTGCCGCCAACTTTATCGATTTGTGTTACGTTATGGTTATGTAGTCTATTGTTACGTTTCCAAATACGTAAAGACCAGGTAGAGGGCGCTGTTTGCCATGAAATCGATAGGCGATTGTCCATTTGATTTAAAAAAAAGCGCAATTTTCAAATTCTTTAATTAATTTTTTGTTCAAACTTTTTATTTATTTCAACGCTAAAAAAAAATTCTGTTAAGATATAACAATACACATTCAATATATTTTATATATGTATGTAGGTATATAGTTTGTTGGAAGTGCACTTTTCATTAATCATATATATGTGTGTATGAATGTGTGTGTCTTATTTGTTGCTGCATTTGTTTTGTTGTTTGGAAGGTGAAGTAGTATGTTAATGTCATGCTTAGCTGATATTTTGTTTCAGTTTTAGAGTTATAGTACCACCAGTGGCATTAAGAGTTGGTAAACAATTGGAAATAAATATAAAACAAATGCAGATGGCAACACGAACGGAAGATTTTGAGTTGTGGAAGCCAAGATAGGTGCTAGCTAGTATATTTTGTTGTATATTTTTTTCAAAAATTCTTAAAAGTTGTTCCATTTTCTTTGTTTTAACGTGCATTTATCTCTAATATTATATAATTTGACCTTTTTTTTTATAAAACCAAATGGGAATGCTGACCAATTTGTTGTTGTTGCTGCAAGCGTAAAAACTGGGCAGTACTAGGGAGTACGGATCTACTGATAATCCACAGAGTCACTGTCCAAAATGGTGGACGAAACTCGAGAAGTGCGGCGATGCCAGTAATCCGTGTATGATGATTCATACTGTCCAGTAGGGCGCCACGGTGGCCATTTAAGCTATTCCTCAACAATGTCCCAGACCATTAAGGAAGCATCTGTGCCGCCCACAGTGATGAGGGTGTGATCGCCGCATAGGAAACGAGCACAAGCCAGCATGCCGGAGTAAACCTTGGACTCGTGGAATTCGGCACGAGGCGAGATGCAGGGATATCTGTAAAAGTAGTGGGTGGTTAGAAAAGGAAATCTTTTTCGGACAGCAGCCAAACCAAACTGCAACCAACCAAATTTGTTAGATTTTCATTCTTCTTCTTCTAAATTCACCTGAATAAACGCAAATAGCCTTCAGCATCCCCCGAAGCTAACATGTCATGGGCTGCCGAGCGACTGCACGTGGCTATAATTGTGTTTGTGCTGCTATAATAACGGTTGCTCCACTGTCCAGCCACTAAAAATCCTACAGTACAATTGTTTGTAAGCCACTTGACGTCCTTCATGGCAATGGGGCTACGCTCGGGGGATAATGACTTGGCGTCCCAAAACAGCAAATCAAAATCGATTGTCACTGACTGCACGAAATTCCCGTCCATACTCCAATCCAGATGCGTAAGAGGCTGCGAACCACGTATTTTGTTAACCTTTTTATATGAAAAACCATCGCGCGAAACGCGGAAGAGGTAAATGCTGCCATTTTGGGAACCCATGGCGATCATGTCACCAACTATAAATGATAATGTTGTATTTATGAAATATGTCCGACATAAAATACTTAACACTTACCTTGATTGTAGGCAACACAATTGAGGGGTGATCCGCACACACGTAGCGTCAACATTACCGCTCCGTTGTCACAATTGATAACCAACAGATGGCCCTCAGTGCTGCCCGCAGCGAGAGTACCAAATGGATGAAACGCCAATGCAACACACTCATAACCAGTTTGAATGGTCCAAATTAGTTTATTCTTGCGCCACAGGGCCACATGCTTATCGTGCCCAGCTGTGGCATATAGCTCATCATCAGGATGGGCGGCCAACCCCCAAAGTTGGCGACCATGACCAAAGACAACCTGGGTGAAGCGACGCTGCAATGAGCCTTCCAGGATATTATTGCGGGTGGTGCCCACATAGATGTTGCCATCATTGCGGCCAGGACGCTGCGGATAAATGGTTCTTACTCCACCTGCGGCTTCGGGAAGCTGAAAGGATGCAGCAATGTGTAAAAATAGCGTGACTCTCCGTCTTGCATCGTACCTTTGTATCGGCTATCTTTTTGTAGTTCTGCAGGGAATCCCAAGCGGCAATTTTGCGATCCTTTTCACCGCCTGAAAGCAGTGTGCCCTCACCAAGCATAATAAGACAGCCTATGCCTTTATTGTGGGCCTCAAATTCTGTACGCACAAAGTAGGCACCATCAGAATCCACCGAGTATATGGTAATGAAGCCATCCGAATCCGCTGTTATAACATCGCCATCTGGCTCAAATTGCACGCTGGTAACATGCGACCGTGATGGTTGCTTCACAATATCTGTGCGTTCAAAGAATCCATCTTTGCGACGATGCCAGAATGCCAAATGACAACGGCCGTGTGTGATAATAAGGTTATCATCGAGGGGATGGAAAGCAGCGCCCGATAAGCCTTCTTGCAGGGTCTACGAGAAAATAGCAATTGTTAAAAATTGGAAGAAAGCTCACAAAAGTTTTTGCTAAACCGTACAGCCACTTTGCCCAGCAGGTGACCCCATTGCCATTGCCAAACTGACAAAATACTCTCCCGTCCGCTATCGACAGCCAGAATATAACTGCCACCGTTCTGCGAATGGGAAAATGTGTTTAGTTGTTCCGTGTATATATATCCCTTAGCATCTATTAACTCACCAACTGGGAAAAGGCCACGGCAGTAACACCACTGTCCAGCTCTCCCATTCCAAAGACATAAAGTGTTTGCAGCGATTCTGTGCTCCAAATGCGTACGTGCGCTTGTGATTTTCGATCGCGTCCTGCCTTTTGGCCGGAAGCTACCAGCTCCCGTGAGGGATGTACATCCATACTACAGAATTGATAAAGTAATTTTGACGCTAGAATTTGGATTGAGAATTTCTGTCAATGTGTCTTACCACATAATATCTTCGGTGTGGCCTATATAATGACGCTGGGCATCTTCGTCTCGATCGAATAGAACAGCCACAGCGGCCACGTAGTAGAGAAGCTCTCCGGAAGGCAATACCCATAGATTTCGACGTGCATCAATTCCACGATAACCATGGCTAAATTAAGAATAAATCAGATCGAAATCAGGAATTATTTCGAATTGAAATGCAAATTCAAAATAACATTGTTAACATTGCGATGGATACTTGACTATTCGCCCCGACTTGTGTATACTTACACCCATTGCAATTGCAACTTTTTGTCCGGCGGAGAATTATCAGCCGGTGCATGGTGTAAAGGCGGATAAAAGGTGCGTCGCAATCCACGTATGGTCACCTTAGTTGGTTCTTCTTTCATTATGTCCAACATAGAGTACTCCCCGTTCGGCCGTAAAATCTCGTTCTCCGGAGCATACAATATCCGCGGACGACTCTTGCTTCGCGGACGTGCACCTCGCAACGGTACCTTGGGCAATTCATCCGTGGGCAGTATGGGGGCGGCCGCAACTACCGAAGGGCGTGACCGAGACCTACGTATAGGTGAACCAGCAATCATAGCTGTCCCTGTGGCCAAGTAGAATGTGTCCACATCGGCGAATTCGTTGCGGAGTTGGGAAAAACTGCGTACCTGTGAGGTAAATGGGTAAAAAATAATTTGTCAAATCATTTTCACAACTTTTTATATTAAGGTGTTAAGCGGAGACAAGGTTATAACGTTACCTCCTGGCCCGTGCCTGTGTAGATTTTCTTTGCTCCGTTAATTTTCAACACTTGACCCAAATCCTCAAGCACTTCCTCAAATGGTTGGGAGGTACGTAGGTTTAATAAAACGCGACACTGAAAGTAGAGAAACATTCGAAGAAATAATTCACGGTTTAACATATGTACATACATATATGAATACAAGTGTCTCGTTATATACTTTTATATTGTGACATGTACTAAATAAGAATGATGGGGTAACTAGTTTCTGATTCAATATTATATTATTATTGGTTTTTTTTTTGAATGAGTTAGTCTTTCGAACAAAGATTATTATATTGCATCCACGTAGAAATTATAATACATAGAGGAAGGCGTTTTCGACTTCATATAGTACATATGTATATTCTTGATCAATATCAACAGCCGAGGCGATTGAGACATGTCTGTCTGTCCGTCCGTCCGTATGAACACCTAGATCTCGGAGACTGTAAAAGCTAGAGCTACCAAATCAGATCAAGTTTATTTTAAATTTTTGCCACGCCCACTTCCGCCCCCGCAATTGGGAAAAAAGAAATAACTAGAGCTGTATTAAAGATATCGTATTCTTATTTGTTCCACCTAATTATTGTGAAATGACCAAATTTTGTGAAAATCGGACAATAAATATCGGAGATGTATCCATATGTGTTTTGAAATGCCATGGGGGACATTGGCTGTCAAGAGTGAACGAGATAGCATGCGTTTGTACTAAATTTATGGCGACTTAGAGGGTTTTTGACTTCATTTAACATAAATTTATGGTACAGGGTATACTCAATGTTGGCAGGGACAACTTGCTTGCTTTATTATATACGTACATATGTAGATAAATACGACTGACTCTTATTGCAGATCCTCCATGATTCCTTCATGAATGTTTGAAATATGTATTCGAATTAAGTATTATGATGTCATATGATCCACAAACGAGAAGAGTTTAAAAACTGCAAAACTAAGTAAAAGTCTACCTAGATTCTAGATAACATAGTTCCAATCATTCCTCCTTCGTTTAGTTTTCTTTATACCAAATCCAAACAATTTTTGATTACCGTTTCGGTTGATGACGACATTATATTGAGAAAAAGTCAGGGAATCATTCCTCGGGGAATTCTGTTCCTGAGGAGTATTTACATATATTTATAGTACATATAAATATGCACATACATACATATATGGGCATAAAGCTTCGGGCTCTGAGCACTTTCTTGACCTGGCACGCAACTTCCGTTGGTTTAGCGTACCCCCCCCCCCCCCCCTTTTTTTTTTTTTTTTTTGGCCGCCATTATTACTTATAATTATACGTCGCCTACATGGTCCTTCGTCCTTCGTTTTCTGTGCCGTGAAAAACTCTGACCCAGTTCGCGGTTTTTCCCATCTTTTTTGTTTATAATACTTAATACATATTATTTATTGTTACCAGGGGCCCAGCATTGTTTGCTAGCCACTCAAGCTGCTCGTATTCGTTAGTTGTTGTTATTGCAGCAGCACTTGAGCTTTTGCTTTCATAATTGGGAGTACCCAGACCCAGATGTCATCAGTATATGGGGGACTGAAATGGGGGAGGGCACGCTTTGTTGCATTCTGGCTTTGGCTTTACAGCTATTTCTCCAACTTATTCTCAAGTTGGTTCATACTTGAGATTTTAATGACCTTCAGTGCTTGATAAGACCGTTATTCACGCGTGTCTATGTTGGTGACTTTTCCTTTTTGTGCATAAAATTAAAGCATCTGCCCAGGATAAAGTTTATTTGGTGGTACAAACTTTCACATAAAACTTAATTTAATTTATGTATTTAGTTTCTGCCTTGGAAATGGGTTTAAGTACGTGTTGAGAGGTTTGGACCTACTCAATTTTGCTCCAGACTGATTGCCAAAGTGTTTTTTTGTTATGAAAGTTTGCGTTCTCTCTGTATTTGGGGGAAAACTTTTAGAATTTATGAATCAATTATAGTTATTGAAATTAAAGTTCTTCCCTCTGAGGTCAAGATATGGGCCAACTGAAAAAAGGAATATCAAAAAAGATTACTACAGCTGTGCGGAAGTTTGTATACCCTTATAGTCCTTGCACTTTCTTCGTGCAACTTAAGTCTAAAAAAACTGGAAACTAGAAGGATGGGCTAACTTCGGTCGTGCCGAAGTTCGTATACCCTTGCAAACTGTTATATAAAAATAACATATTTAAAATGTGACAAAACCATTAGAAAGTATATAAAACAAGTTAAACTAATATGAAAAGTTAGTTGCTTGAGGAAAAAAAAAATAATTCGACAAAAAAAATGTTAGGTCTGATTGTTCCTATGGGAGCTATAGCATATAGTCAACCGATCTGAAACTTAGCACAGACATTTTTATATATACTAAACTTTCAAATACCAAATTTCGTGACACTCGCTTTAAAAACACCCAAGTTATTGCGCTAAAACGATATTCTTGTCCGATCGTTCCTATGGGAGCTATATGATATAGTCAACTGATTCTGATGAAACTTGATGCATATGTTAGACAGTATACTAAACTCATTAACCACAAATTCGTAGCAAACTTCTGACCAAAATTAATTTACCTTTGCAAGGGTATAAAAATGCAAACAAAATAATAGAAGTTATATAATCTCAGTTTAGTTTGCAGGACTGATTTATACCTATTTCGTTATTTTAAATTTCGTTGAATGCAATACAGAGGGTTTTAAAAAGTGTTTAAAAAAGCAGTTGAACAATAACAAAGCCAAAACGATTAGGCTCTTATGCAAAATTTTAGAATGATTCATTATTCTAGAAGAGAGAATTGTGTGCATGGCCGTATAGTGAAAATCCTGATCCGGTACCAAATTCATATTCCCTTTTTTTTAAAAAAAAAATTTCTTTACAAAATGTAAAATATTTTCAGATCTAAGGTGATTGTAGAGGTCAAAACTGTTTTTACTTTCTTCGTAGCATATGGGAAGCAATTTTGTTGAATATCAAAGTCAAGGGATTCAATCGAAGTTAAGCACCACACAAAGAGGCAAATAAAACGTATAAAAACTAAATGTATGGTCAGGAGCTTGAAAAACCAAAAGTTTTTGTCACAAAAAATTATTACAATGAACACAGATAATTATTTGAAATTATAACTGCCTATGAAACTTTGTAGCTTAGAACTGTTAGAAACTGTTTTTATCAAACGCCCTTTTAATGGCAATTCTACATTTCATTTGCTTTTAAATTTAGTTTGGATACCTAAAATTGTGCTTTATAGGTTAAGGAGTCCCCAAAATAATGTTGCCCGTTAGTTGTAAAATATTATGCATTAAATTTTGTCTGGCTGTCCGCCCTTGTTTACGTAGTCCAGTTGAATGTTGTCGTGGCAAAATCTTAGCGGTATTGTATGATTTTAGGTCGTTCGATCTTGTTCGATATAGCCCTTTTTGTCTTTCTGTCTGTAACTTAGCTTTTGAGCTATATTCATGAAACTTCATGTACAAGCAATTTATATATGTATTAGGCTAAGTCCTTAAACTGGTTTAATAGAACCTAACAGTTTTCGTTTCCAAGCTTAGTTTCATTTCTAGGTTTTTGCCATCAGTTTTCGATGTTATTACGCAACAGAATCTTCACACTGAAAAACTGAGCAGTTATGTAGCTCCCTTAAGAATAATGTGTATGAGGACAACTTTCGGAATTTATATTTTGTACAAAAAGAAAATCACAGCTCACTGAAAACAAAATATTTTTAAATTTTTTTTTTTTTTTGTAGAAAAGAACTTTGTTACGCATCATGAATTGGAAGAGGAATACGATTTAGGCGCCATTAAATAGAGTTTATGACCAACTCGTTTAAGTTTCTATATCAAATAGTTTTTAATCAATTCCACCTTATAATATGATGGACAATCAATTTGCTTCTTATTTTTGTTTGGGAGTTAAATTTAAGTTTGCAGTTAATTTCCTGGGAAATTAAATTAACCTGTTGAATATGAAAATAAATCCAATGATTTATAATTTCATGTGAACGTATGTATGTATTTCGGTCAGCTGACTAAGCACCTGTCTGTGTCCAATCATCGATAAATTATGCACGAATGTCACTTATTGGAAGTGCCTGACGAACATAAGCATTCAATTTACAACAACTAACACACACGTACACTCTTTACATCTGCACTCACAGTTCAGATATACATACATACATATTTGAGGGAGGTGAAAGAACGCAGCACTATGGGGTATTTGACCGTTTTTTGCGCACTTTATTCAAAAGTTGGTTTCCCTGCATCGCTTTCAATATGTTTTTGTTGACTAACGTAATAAATACAATTTGGTTAAATTTTTGGAAAAAATGGGCGTGGCAATAACCGCCCCCGGCTATAAAACCTGTTTTTCCCCAAAAAGTATGCTATATAATCGTTTTGCCATATGATTGAAGAAGTTTTTGGAGTCCGACCTATGTTCCTTTTTCTGATAATTCGATCCCAGAGGCTTACATTGTATCTTTTTTCAACTACGTCTTTAAAGTTTGAAAAAAAAACAACGTTTTTCATTTTGAGTGTGTTTTTTTATAGCACAATATTGAATTTTTCATAATTAGTGGTCTAGTAGGCGAACTACGGGAAATTTTAGTCCTTTAAGGATTTCTTGCAAGTATGTGTATTTCAAATTGTTGCAGGATCAGTTATCATTATGCCAAGATGCCATTTTCAAATCTGCTAACACAGTTTTTGCTATTTGACCTGACTTTTTTCATCTCCCCCCTTTTTCTGAGTCCAAAAATGTTAGTGTTGGTCCTTCAACCAGACTAATACAATTGTTAAAGCTTTTTCTGATCGTCCGAGACATTTTTTCATCATACTAGACACCTCAGTATCTTTTGAGCATGTTTAAATTGGACCTATGTTCTCGCCATTTCTGACACAATTTACTGTAAGGCTTTCGACATTTCTGCCTTAATTCCTTATTTAATACATTTTTAACACCATCATCTACTTGCCCTTGCAGCAATTTTAATATAACTTCGATAGTCTTAGTTTTTTTCGTCTATTTGTGTCATATGGAAAAATTTTTCCTCTGGGGGAAAAGTGAGGTTAGGCACTAAAAAACGAAATTGCACAATTTATGTCTATTTGTGGCTATTGTGACTAACTTTACTTGAACAAGAATTGCACATACTACCAAATTCTGGAAGTTTTAGACTGGACACTGGTGGACATTTTTTTTTTATAACTCTCCTCAAAGTTGACATTTCCTGACAAAATTTTTCTTAAAGTGACCCCAATTTTTTTCAAATATTTCAACACTCACTGTCAATTTTTACAAAGGCGATTTACTTATACATAGTAGAAAGACTACTTATTTAATTCCATCATTAATTTTTTCAACAACATTTTTAATTTTTCCAATATCCACCCTGAAAGTTGAGCATAAAATTTTCACTGTATCAAGCAAACTCGTTTTCTGCAAAACACGTGTTTTCAGCAGCTGTTTGCTCAACAGTGTTGAACAACGACAAAAAACAAGTATGCAACATTGACCTATGATCTTTTATCTATCATTAGGCATCAAAATTTTTTGAATGCATAAACTTTCAAAAAATGAATAAAGTGCGCAATAAGCGGTCAAATTCCCCATAGTGCGCTGGTGTGGAGCAGACGGAATGTAGTCTATTCTTAAAATAGATGACTTGGACGTCTTGGTCATAGGCGGTTTTGGTGAATGCAGTGAGTGTAAACGAATAACATTATGCACGCAAATAATTACATTAGCTACATACGTACGGCATGAAAAAGGAGCCAGATCCAATCACGTGACTTCGCAGAACTTTAGCAAAGCAAATTTAATTTGTTAAGCCAATTACGATTGTAGGTGGTGATAGAAATGGGAAGTAAGTATACTCTGTGCATTTGTTTGATTTAAATGTTGTTCCCCAGTTTTCCCATTAGGCCAAGCTCCTCCATCTTCGTCAATAGGTTCTGTTCGACCGTTCGTTGCTGATGGCAAGAAATAATGCAAATTTTGCAAATATTTTTGGGGTTTTTTAAAGGAATTCCAATAAAATACAAACGTGTATAAAACAAAAGACGTTTAAGTGGGCAACCAGAAAACGCCCCACAAAAGGAAAACGAAAAATAGATTTAAAGGAAAATAAAGGCACAAATACATGTATGGTGGATACGAAGGATAAAGGTGACGCAATGCTGGTCGAAAAAGACTGATGGATGTGTAAAAATTGTTTTTGGAAATTGAAAATTAATAACATTCCTTTTGTTATCCGCTCCCAAAGGGAAAAAGTTTTCATTAAAGTATGAAATTTATGCAACGGTATATTATGTATATTCTTGAACAGCGTCAACAGCAGAGTCGATAATGATTTAGCTTGTTCAACTAAATCACCACAATCTCCATAAAAAGTTACTAAAAACTAAAAAAAAAAATGGGTTGCTTTTTACTACAGACATTGTATAATTCAGAATGATCCCTATAGCACGACTTTATCTTATAATTTCCGTTGTACGAAAGTTGAGATCTCAATAATTTTAATTACAAGCGATAACAGTAAAATAGTAAGTACTTACTGTAGCTGCCTCCATATATCTTGGTCAACTGCCTAGACGATATAATCATATTCATCTGTTTATACTTTATAGTTGCTAGTCATTCAATTGACCTATGTGACGCAATCTACCTATCTTTCCGTCTGTCTGTATGAAGGAGTATTTCTCGGAGACCATAAGAGCTTGAGCCTCGAAATTTGGGTTGTAGAACCGTTTAGTCTTCAATTGTCAAGAAATACAAGAGTTTACAAATTTATGCACGGCTGAAGTTAGCTTTTGAGATACTTTTGTTTTGTGTTTGCCTTTATTTAATATTGTTGACTCTTTGAACCGGCTTTTCCGGTATTGGAAAACGTGAACCGAAACTCCAACTTCAAAAACAATGGGTGATAGTGACTTTGGGTATAAGCATAAAACGAACTGAAACCAAAAGTTACTCATGCATTGCATGCTCAAAAATGTTCATAGCTACAGCGTCAAAAACATTGCGACACGTTGCACTTTGCCAAATATTCTCCAGTTCTACTTGAGTGGTGATGAAGAGTGAAGAAGCGCGCCAATATTGAGTAGCACACGCCATTATGCACAGCCATTTATTGTGGCTTCAATTGCATTACCAGGCGGCAGAAGGAGACAGAGGTAATCAGACACAAATAAATGCAAATGCAAACACAGACGCCAGGCAGACCGCAAGTGGGTTGTAAGGACCTGTACAGTGGTAAGTGATGTGAGTCTTGAGACAAGCTAACATAAACTAGCCTTAGACATAATATTAATATTTTATTAACAGAATTTCAAAACATTCCGAATCTTTATGATCCAAAAGAAAAAATTTTTTTATTAATGCTTTGCGACTGTTTGCTTTGACCGTTTGTTTTGACAAATTATTCGTTAAACTTATACCACTGTTCGTCAATGGAGACTCCGAGCACTTCGAATATTTACAAGCAGCCAACAAAACGAAATTCAACGACGACAGCAAAGGCATCTGCGGCGCCTGCCTTCACATATTACTGCAAAAACAAAAACAATCTACTTTCAGTTCAAACTTTTAGCGTTTTGTTGCACAAAATATTTCGTCGTGTATTTCGTGTTTTTGGCTAGGACGCGTATTGTTTGTCCTTGGCCTTGGTCACTGAGCGCGAGCAGCTGGCCGGTTCAATAGAATCAGCAACAGCAACAAGACCAACCGACGACTACTACAATTTCTTTCTTGTTGAGATTGTTGTCGGTTGAACTTTGGTCAAATTTGCATTGCAAACTCCTTAAACGTGTCTAGGTGGAGAGAGACATTGAGAGTCTTGGAGATGGTCGATTGTTGTTTGACTTTGCGTTTTGGTTGCCATTCTGCGTGTTGCTGTACTGTCTAAGTTCATTGTGTTTACTCCGGTTAAATAATCATATTAATGAACCATGATACTCGATTTGAGTTAACTGGATTATTAGAAATTGTTAGTTAAGACGGTCAGTTACAAGTTTCAGTAATTAAACAAAAAGTCTCGAATTGCCGAGTTGAGAAGTTTGTAATATAAAAACTCATCGAAAGCAATTGATTTTAACGGTAATAGGAAATTTTTCTTCAACTTTCCATATGTCGAATACATTTTTATATTACACACACCCAATTTACATCGCAAAACACAAATTCGAGGTCACAATAGTCCCTACAACGTCCACGCTATTATGCCAAACGTAGTTTTTGATTCATAAAAGCAGCACGTGTCGTGCAAAAGGGGGCAGCCCCTTAGCTGAAATTCGACTTGCACTTAGCGAAATTACCATAAAACTTTACTAGGACAACGGGGATATATTAGGGCCGACTCCTTGGTTGGCCAATTCATATTTTTTAAAGGTAGTGTTGAAATATACAGTAGTTGAAAAGAGAAAGAGTTGCGGTGCCAACACCTACCACTCCTCTGTCCTTTTTCCCGATGGCCCACCGTTCATTTTCTGCCTGTTTTTTTTTTCGTATGTCGGCGGAAATTACCAAATTGACCGTGGCTTCAATTTTTGCTTTTGAAAGGTAAAGGAAAAGAGGTAGTGTTGGGTGTTTCGGATGGTTTTTTCTTTTGGGTGGAGGGAGGATTGAGGTAGACGGCTGCATACAATAAAACACAAATTACAGACAATTGATTTTCCATATGATTGCTGCATACTTTTTGGCTCCGTGGCTTCGCCAGAGCAGAAATGTAGGCAAAGGTTAATTGCTCCTTTATAGTAGATGTTGGATTTTCGGTCAATTTTGTTTTTCCCCGTGTTGTACTTTTTTGAATTTATTATTTTTCACGCCTTATTTGAATGTCAAAGTGAAGTACCGTATTTGAATTCAATTATTTGCACCTAAAAGTGCGCCATGAAAATATTATAAATGCACTTCTGATGAGTATAGTTTTATTCCTGTTTTTTTTTTATACCCTTCGGGAGGATATAATTTAGTTCATAAGCTGATCGGAAAGGACTACTTATCATATACCCATGTTAGAAGCAATCGGTTTAAGATTAATTTTTTGTTTTAAAAACTTTTCGGATTTTCAAGTTATCACAAGTAAACTCGACGGTAGCAACTGTTTTTCTTTTGCTGAAATTCAGATCGGAATACTATATGTATATAAAATATATATAGAATCGATCATATTAAATTTTTTTGAAAACGAATATTTTTCTTCTTTTATATTATTCGTAGTTATACATGATTAGTGTGATATTATTTTTCTATTTTTATTTCCATTTTATCTTTGAAGTAATTTGATAGATAAAGTAGTTCAAACACAGTTTTGTGATTGAACAGTCAAGAACTGCAAGGGTATATATGCTTCGGCATGGCAGCAGTTAGTTTGACAATTTTTTTTTCAATAAAAAAATTATTTTAATTGCGCAGTCATGAAAATAAAATTCATCATGGCGTAAAAGCCGAAAGCCCCCACAAAAAACTCATGGCAGAGGGCTTGAAAAATGCGTTTGAAAAATAGCAAACCGCAACTAATAATGGTCATGGATATATGTAGCTATCCCCAGTGGACATAACTCGTCGTTGACATCGGTGCAGCAAGGGTTAACCATTGAATTATAGAATCATAGACGAAATGTCTTTGCTGGTTTAAAGTAAATATCGAATTCAGGTAATTCTCCATCTATATATGGCTTTATCTATCGAAGACGATTAAGAATATATACATATACAGACTTTCTGGTACCAAAAACGCTTTCTTTTCTGTGGAATAAACATCTGACCAGTCGTATCACATCATCTGCAAGTCTACAAAAAGACGCGTCTAAACAGTGTGATCCTGCGATCTCTTCAGCTATCGTTGGTCTTTTAAATTTATTAATTATAAGCAATATTCTCCAGTCAAACTATCTAAAAATCTAAATAAAAAGTCCGACGTTGTAGGAACCAGATGAATCGATTTCAAGAAGATTATAAATCTTAAGAAAACTCACTATAATGCCACTAGCTTTAGAAACAAAATGAGAAAACATTTTTTAGCCGATTACTGTAGCTATATTATCCCCTTTACCGATTCTGATTAAATGTTAAAAATTACACAAATATTACAAATTCCGATTTATGTGATAATGATGCTTAACGCTACGCTTTGGAAGTCTTGGGGGAGATCGCATTACAGGTCTATATTAACACAAGGTTACTTCCCTTGTCGCAACAAAAACCGTCTGTTATCTTAGTCGGTGAACCGTAAAGTATATGTCACATTCTTTATCAGCATCAATGGTCTGTCTGTTTGCCAGTGCAATTAAATTAATAGATATTGGAGAATATAAAAGCTCCAGCTGGCAAATTTGATATGAGGATCTGTCTAGTATCTACGCAGATTAAGTTTGTTTCAATTTCTGGCTTTATTAAAAGAATTGCGTTATTATTGGACACACTCAATAATAAAGCTAAAATGTATAATGTGGAAATGTTTAGCAAGTGAGATAAAAGTTGTTGACAATTTCGAAAGAGTTTGATTTTATTTACTACCTATTTTGGTAAGGGTACACTATTTTGTATATCTTCAAAATTGTTTTTACTAGTTTCGGATGGAATTTGGTCAACTAATAGATTCTGGCTAAATTAGTAGATCAAACCAAAATTTAAAATCTAACTGAAATACGTATCCTTTTTGAACGAGTTCATTAGTCTTAAAATTACGTATGCGTGGTATATGGAAGAACTTAATTTGCTTAGAAACTAGAGGAATCTACACAAATCTGGTATCTGTAACGGTCTCGGCGTTCATACCAACGAACATGCTTTAATCGAGTATTCTTTTAACGTAAATAAGAAATACAAGTCAAAATGTTCTATCTACGTATTTTTATTTATCAGATTTGGCTGATATCCTTGGAAGCAAATGTTGTTTGCATAATAAAGTTCTATGGGGGACTCCCACAGAATTCAAAACAACCGAACACTGAAGACTTTTAAATTCAAAAGGAAAATTAGATTCGAGAGATGAAAACATCGCCCCTTGTCGATTTTCCGAATAAAAATTGTTGCGTCAATTATTTTTTTTTTTATTTTTTTACAATAGTTCGACTGCGTTGCTTCAATATTGTACAGACATACACTCTTATTTAAATAGATATTATTTGAATATTAATTGTAGCCCTATGGAACTGTATGATATAGTTGTCAGATCTAAATAAAATTCGGGATGAAGGCACAGAGTTGTACAATGCTGGTAATTGAAAACACTTTTATCTCTATTTCACAAAGAATTCACCAATTTCAATCTACCATATGTTAGGGTACAAGTAAGCATCTGCTAATCATGAAATATTTATTGCAAATATTTTTTCACAAAATGAAATATTTACAAATGTGTAGGCAAGATTGACAATTTAACTTGTTAAATATGTATTTTAAAATAAACACTAAAATCGTCGAACACAAAACGAAAGCCAAAAAGTAAATTGCAGACCAGGTTAGCATCTTTTATCCTTTTTTTTCCACAAAACCACATCAAATATGCAATAACGATAAAATGTGCTCACTGTGCACCGAAGCTAGTATACCCTTACAGTGCTTCACTAATCAATCAGGAAATGGTGTTTAAATTACTTTCTCTATCTATAACTTTTGTTCTAATATGAGCTTAAGGGGTTAGAGGTTGTAAGAATTTTGATCAAATCAAGAACTTTTTTGTATTTTTTTAAAGTATGATATTTTAAAAATATTGTCTAAAAATTTGAAGTCAATCCTATACATCTTTTTTGAGATATACCTGCTAATTCAAGGCCACCTCCACTATGCACAAGGTACTTCTGGAACTTTAAATGCGTTCTTCTCAAAACTATGTTTTCCAAGCCGGTGACCACTCTAGGTCGAAAAAAATTTGCACAGCTTTTGAAGAACATTTAAATCTCATGCTTAATCGAAGGATTTTAATTTTCAACTGAATTTCGATTTTTTATAAAGAATTAACGGTAGTTTTTTTCAAGAGAAATATTCAAAACGCCGCCATTTGTTATTTTCGAAAAGAAATCAAAAAGGTTTGATTAAGCACGAGATTATTTAATTATAAAACTAATTCTTTTTGTCCGATGGATTTTAAATGAATGCTTAAGAAGCTATGGTGGTCAAAGTACTTTTTTGGAAAAATGGTCAATACAAGCAGCCATAACTTTTAAAATTGATATTTTTCTTAAATATGACAAATTGAGTTAAAACATCAAATATTAATGCTGTATTGTTACTTTTTTGAAAAAAGAATTCTTACTACAAACAATTTTTTTTTGAAAATCGTCAATTTTCTAACT
This sequence comes from Drosophila austrosaltans, assembly GCA_035045865.1. Lineage (NCBI taxonomy): Eukaryota > Metazoa > Arthropoda > Insecta > Diptera > Drosophilidae > Drosophila > Drosophila austrosaltans. The sequence goes on from JAWNOQ010000089.1 coordinate 1,727,428, forward strand.
CCTTAAAGCATTTAAATCTTTTTCGAAAAACGGGTCCTAAGAGGTATTTTGCAAAGTTTTTGATCATATTTTAAATTTGCGATCAATTCGGTTCTGAAGTACTATCGTGATTTGGCATATATGATAAATTCATAGGAATCGGTTAACTATATTATATATATAAATTAAAAGTTTGGCAGTGTGACTTGTTCCATAAAACTTAATTATCAGATAGAACATTTGCAAGGGTTCAAAGGTTACGAGTTACCCCAGCCTTCTGTTTTTTTTTTTGGAAATGCTTCGACAGCTACTCCAAGCCCTCATTCACTTTGCACAAAATTCACATGCTTCTAATGTAAAATCAAACAGAACTTATTAGTCAAACAAATTTGCATAAATATTTTGCTGGGCCGCAGTGCCGCGTACTTTAATCGCAGCAATTAAAACATTTGCACAACGCATGCAAATACCAGAGGAAGAGCACAGGAATAGCGTAACGATACACAGAATTCGCCGCATGCGTTCGTTTTTCTCATTTGTTTGTCTGACCATTTTTGCATTGTTGATGACGGGACGCGGCCAGGCGGTGAAACAATAAATATCAAATGCGTGAATGAATATCTTTTGGGTGGAATTCATTTGAGTCCGTTGCACTCACCTGCACCGAATGATCCAAATTATTGATGATGCGTATCACACGACCAGCACTGCGTTTTATCGAGCCCGATGTGGTCGATAATGTGCCCAAATCCGCTTCCATTATTGAGGGCTTGCGACTGGCCGGTTTGGATCCCCAGCCCTGATTTCCGGGCGATGCGTACCACATGCCGTTCTTTTTACCGTAACTAGCGGGCTGAAGGAAAAACCGATAAAGAGAAGAGAAATAAATAGTCAAAGTACATACGTGTGAATTCTGGACTTTTGCAAGTCACTGTCTACATAAATACAGACATACATAAGTATTATATTTTTTGTATATCTAGATACGTAGTGTGTGGTGTGTGTTTCATTGCTAGCGCCTTTCGTGAAAAATTTCGCGCAAATCTGGAATTAATAAAATTGTTTTGCAGCACGCACCAAACATGACCATGAACGTGGACACGCAGTCACGTCAGAAACAAACAAACATATGTGTATGTATATGTATACATATGTATATATAAACACAGAGGCACTCCGCCCTCACAACACGGATACACATGAATATGTATGTATACATGTGCATACTCATATGTGGACCCCTGGCGAATTTCATTTTATGTTTGTCCAAAAGCTTTCTTCCCTTTTCCTTTATGCAAGTCCATTCATTGGCTCCCATTGAGATGAGCGCGTGACAGAGAAACAAAAAAATCAAAAGCAGATCAACTTTAAATGGCGAGATAAACGCGTCCCCAAACCTAAGCCCTTCACTTAATGGCTTATAATTAATAAAATATCAGCTTTAGGTTATTTAATTATTTTTTTTTAAATATAAAATTTTAAAAACAACAAAATGTAAATGTTTTATAAAATAAAAAGAAAAAAGAGCTAACAAATATTCAAAAAAATTTTCACGCCACCACCGTGTCGTAAAGAACTAGCACTTTCACCGACTTGGCGACTGATCTTTACCGACTACATCACAGGGTGCAGAGCATCCCGCTCTTTCAATTTCTTTTCTGTCGCGGACACCGCGTGTCGAAAATGTTTACATGCGTGTAAGCATTACAATAAATTGATTTTATGAAAAATTTTATTATTGATTCGTAACCTTAATATTTATTCGATCTGGTTTAAACTTGATGTACGGTGTATGTGTAGAATTTAAATTTAAATGCAACAAAGAACAAACAATAAAAGAATTCCTTATTTTACATGAGGTACCTTAACGTTTTATTGATTCGCGCCAGTAATAATTATCCGATGCGACAAATTTTCAGACATGAACAGCGTTATCCTTAAAGAAACTTAACATTCCATGTTTCAACAACGTAGCTTAAAATTTGCGCCTAAAAGCAACAATGAAACAGACAGACGGTCATGGACAGATCGACTCCGCTATTGATGCTGATCAAGAATGTGTACATATATGAACATATATACATTATGGGATCGGAAACGTCTGTTTCTATGCGTTACAAACATCTAACCAATTTTATTATACCCTCTGCAATGGTATAAGAACTAAAGCATTGCCGATAGAAGCTGTCACATCAGAATGAGATGTGGCACACGCACATAACAAAAAAAACAAAAGCTTTTCCTTAAAATAACTGATCTGATCAACCGAAAAAAGCAATTACAAACAGTTGGCAGGAGTTGATAGGTTTTATGCACAGCATGATTTAAACGCAATGGACCTATGTATAAGCTACAGGTAGGCTTACAATCTGTATGTGCGCTCTTTTGAAGTATGTACAGTAGGAAGTAGAAATAGCTTTTCCCACCATCGTAGAAATTTGGGAAAATATATTGTGGGCTCAAATAGATACTTTATGTAATAGATGACATAAAGTGCGTATCTTTATCGAAAGTTGGAAAGAGAACCTATTAGAGTATCAAGTGAAAAGTATGGAAAAAAGAGTTTCGAAACGGGCAACTATAGGTTAACCAAACAAATAGAAACAAAACACAAATGTTTTCTCTAATTTGAGACCATTCGAATCTAGAACGACTAAGTTGACAAATTTGTATGTCGTGGAAGTAACTCACAGTTTCACCTCTAGTCATTCATTAAGCGGCATTGAAAAAAGTGCTAGAGTCGTCCTGTATAGGCATTTGCTTTTATCTCATTGAATGATTAGACTCATTGAGTGAAACGTGATTAGCTTTTGCCTCAACTTGAATAAATTATCACCTGCCTTGTATTAAGACTAAAGATGAAGTCTATTAACTTTTTTCCCGGATTAGTTTTTTTTTTTGGTTTTTCTGTGTTCAGGTTGTATAAAAGATTTAATTTCGACATTCAGTTGCCCCCAAATCAATAACCTTAAGTAATTAAAAAATTTTTAAATTTTCGTCTTTGTATGAAGAACTTAAATTTTTGTGGTAATTTTTGCTATTTCTGGTGGACCAAAGGAATCAGTGGGCCCATCGGAATCAGAGTGGAATCAGTTTGACAAATGCATTCTGTTTTACAAATGTCTACATACGAGTGTGTATGTGTATATATGTAGATATATAAATGTATATATGTATGTATATGTACATATAGGTTTTGGTTTTCTAATTTTAATTGTTCTCCTCTGGCTGCAGTTAGCTCCGTGGGTGAAAATTCAATTTTAAATCCTTTTCAATTTTATTCCCTTTTCCGCAATTTTGGCACCCCCCCCGGTCACCCGTTTGTAATACGAATCTGTACATACAATTATTGTAAAGCGGAAGGGCAGGTCGGAAGGAAACAAAAATTGAGAAACTGAAATTAACGCAAATTCGTTTTTAACACAATTCCTCAATCGACATTGGTTTGTGACCCAGTTTAGGGACCACTGGCCAAGGACAGTCTGCAGAAAACGGGGACCGGGCACCAAAAACAGAAAACTTCTAACACAGAAGCCCAGCATGTGCACAAGGTTACAATCAAAATCAAGGTTTTTAATTGAAATTCAACAAAAATGTAAAACAAAAAACATTTCCTTGTGTGTGTGTGCTCGTTTCGTTCGAATAGGATGTGGTTCAATATTTCGGATTCGATTTTTCAGATTTTGTTTTTGCAAAGTTGTAAAACCTTCTCCCGCTAATTGTGTCAATTGACTGTTATAACCTTTTGGGCTGTGAAAATTAATTAAAATCATTGTGAAAACAATATAAGCATAACAGAATAAAAATAAAATGAAACAAGCAAGTCGTCCTTGCCAACGTTGATTATACTCTGAATGCCCTTGGCGTTTTAGTACAAAACGCATATTCGTATATGTATCTCCAATGCCACCAGGCGTATTTTGGATGATATTTTTATACCCTGTACCCATAGGGTAAAAGGGTATATTAAAGTCGCTAAAATGTATGTAACAGGCAGAAGGAAGCTTTTCCGACCCCATAAAGTATATATATTCTTGATCAGCATCAACAGCCGAGTCGATTGAGACATGTCCGTCTGTCCGTCTGTCCGTCCATCCGTCTGTCCGTCTGTCCGTCCGTCTGTCCGTATGAACACCTAGATCTCGGAGACTATAAGAGCTAGAGCTACCAAATTTGGTGTGAACATCCGTCTTATGCCTAGGCAGGTTAAGTTTGTTTCAAATTTTTGCCTGCACACTTCCGCCCCCGCAAATCGCGAAAACGTATTACTAGAGCTGTATTAAAAATATCGTATTCTTACTTGGCACACCTAATTATATACCCAAACTGGACCAGCTCACCAAATTTTGTCGAAATCGGACAGTAAATATCGCAGATATACCTATATGAGTTTTGCACTGAATTGCCAAGGGGACATTGGCTGGCAAAAGTGAGCGAGACAGCATGCGTTTGCTGCTGCTGCATGTTAAAGAGAACTCTGCATGAAATTGATGACGATTTCGAGGATATTTTATTTTATTTAATATAACTAGTTGGTACAGGGTATACTCAATGTCGGCAGGGACGACTTGCTTGCTTCATTTTATTAGATGTGCCAAGTAAGAATTCGTTTTTTCTTAATAAAGGCGGAAAAAGTGGGCGTGGCAGAACTTTGAAATGAACTTGATCTGCCTACACACTAGACGCATCTACAGACCCAATTTGGCACCTCTAGCTTTTGTAGTCTCCAAGATCTCGATGTTCATCCGGACAGACAGACGGACGGGCGGACAGACAGACGGCTATGTCTTAAACGACTCGGCTAGTGATGCTGATCAAGAATATATATACTTTATGCGGTCGGAAATGTATATTTCTTCCTGTTACATATATTTTGATGACTTTAATATACCCTCTTACCCAATGGGTGCATAGTATAAAATGAAGCAAGCAAGTCGTCCCTGCCGACATTGAGTATACCCTGTACCAACTAGTTATATTAAATGAAATAGAATATCCTCGAAATCGTCATCAATTTCATGCAGAGTTCTCTTTAACATGCAGCAGCAGCAAACGCATGCTGTCTCGCTCACTTTTGCCAGCCAATGTCCCCTTGGCAATTCAGTGCAAAACTCTTGTAGGTATATCTCCGATATTTATTGTCCGATTTCGACAAAATTTGGTCAGCTGGTCCAGTTTGGATATATGATTAGGTGTGCTAAGAATACGATATCTTTAATACAGCTCTAGTAATACGTTTTCCCGATTTGCGGGAGCGGAAGTGGGCGTGGCAAAAATTTGAAACAAACTTGATCTGTGTATGCATTAGACGCATGTTCACACCAAATTTGGTGGCTCTAGCTCTTATAGTCTCCGAGATCTAGGTGTTCATACGGACGGACAGACGGACAGACGGACAGACGGACGGACGGACAGACGGACATGTCTCAATCGACTCGGCTAGTGATGCTGATCAAGAATATATATACTTTATGGGGTCAGAAATGTATATTTCTGCCTGTTACATACATTTTAGCGACTTTAATATACCCTTTTACCCATGGGTACAGGGTATAAAAAATGAAGCAAGCAAGTCGTCCCTGCCGACATTGTGTATACCCTGTACCAACTAGTTATTATATTAAATGAAGTCAAACACCCTCGAAATAGCGATTAATTTCATAAATAATTTTCTTTAACATGCCGCAACAGTGAACGCATGCTATCTCGCTCACTCTTGCCAGCCAATGTCGATCTAAGCGCTTCAGTACAAAAGGCATTAACGTATATCTCCGATATTTTTTGTCCGATTTCGACTAAATTTAGTCAGATGATGCACTTTGGCCATAATATTAGGTGTGCCAAATAGGAATGTGATTCCTTAAAACTGCTCTAATAAATAGTTTTTTCTAAATTGCGGGGCGGAAGTGGGCGTGGCAAAAGTTTTAAACTTTCTTGATCTGCGTAGTCACTAGACAAATGATCGAACAACCTCAAAATCGCAATCAATTTAAAACAAAGTTCCCTTTTACATGCAGCAGCAGCGAGCGCATGCTATCTCGCTCTTTCTTATCTGCCAATGCCGCCTTGGCATTTCAGTACAAAACGGATATAGGCATATCTTCGATGTTTATTGTCCGATTTCGACAAAATTTGGTCAGTTGGTCCAGTTTGGGTATATAATTAGGTGTACCAAGTAAGAATATCTTGAAAGCAGCTCTAGTTATCGTTTTTTTTAAATTGCGGGGCGGAAGTGGGCGTGGCTAAAATTTGAAACAAACTTGATCAGCTTTGATATTAGACGGATGCTCACACCAAATTTGGTAGCTCTACCTCTTATAGTCTCTGAGATCGCGTGGCTCATACGGACAGACGGACAGACGGACATGTCTCAATCGACTCGGCTGTTGATGCTGATCAAGAATATATATACTTTATGGGGTCGGAAACGCTTCCTTCTGCCTGTTACATACATTTTAGCGACTTTAATATACCCTTTTACCCTTTGGGCACAGGGTATAATAAGAATATTTGAAATATTGAATGTTTCGTACTCATTGGAATAACAGTTAGAATTATAATGTAATTTTCAACAAAATTTATAAGATCGGTTTATAAAAAGTGAAATGTTGAGTCTGGTATAAATCTTGAACTATTGGAGAATCGATAAAAAAGTCACTAATTAAAAAATAAAATATCCCTAACTGTAACATGAAAGAGTTTGGTAAACAGCAGATTCAGTTGAGTAGAGTAAAGTGTAGACTAGATTTCCCAATATCCTCTCAAAGGTTATCATTTAGCCCAAGGATTAAAATTTCATTTGTTTAATTCTAAAAATAAAAAGTTGCTCCGACAGGTTTAAACTGCCACACAGGCAGATAGATGTCTCCCCGATCAAGAATTCATACGTACATACATATTTACACAGGGGCGGATCCAGAGGCAAATTTTTTTTTTTTTGGGGGGGTTGTAACTCAATTTTCAAAAGTCTCAATGTGTTAAATTGCTTCATTATTTACATACATACTTACAAATGTATGTATATACTTTTGTACTCGAAGACTCTTCCATTCCTTGCTCTGGGTAAGTCCTCAATAATGATCAACATCGATAGAATCTATCTGTCTGATATTATATTCAAACTATAATTTTCTACAAGCTCCTAGAAAAATCATATTTAAAAGCCATCTAAAAATATTATATCGGCATTAGTATTATATTTATAATTCGATTGCCCGAATGTTCGTCATTTTTCGTTTGATGGCTCCCCTTATTGTCTGCCAATGAAAAACTTAATTTAGAATATTACATCTTTGGTAACTCCTTGCTTTTTTCAACTTTTATGGTGTTCGGTAAATATTTGAATATTAGTGAATGAGTACTGGTCAATTTGATTGGAGCGAACGCTATTTATAGTTTTTAATAAAACTTGGTAAGTACAGAAGCATTATAATGGTTGGTTGCAAATTTGAAATGAATTTTAAAATGGATTCTTTTATATGAAACCAAATCAATATAAACAGTTTTGACTTTCAGTTCATTTGGCGATTTGCATTGACCTGTAATTTTAATTAAAATTGCTTTACAAAAAGCAAAGCCAGCGAGTTGGCTAAAAAATGTATTTTATTTATTTGAGCGGAAGGGATTTATTTTGTTTTATTTATGGTGGCCGAAATCTCGTTAAAAACTTTAAATAACGTTCAAATATATACATACATATATATTTATATGCATATTTATATACAAACAAACACACACAAGCAGGCATACTGAGAGGAAATCTCCTCTGCTACTTAGCAACTAGCTGCTTTGCAAAAAGCTTAAATTACGCGCTCAATTAAACTTTAAGCAAGTTGGCAGAGCCCAACCAATACGAGGGCGAACGCATAAACTTCAAAGCCCTTTCAACGCTGTTTGACGCACACTCTCGCAGAAAATTCAGTGACACAGCAAAGGGGAAGTTCCCGTCGTAGTACTCATAGTCACTCTCGTTCCCATTCCCTATTTTATCCCCAGCCCGACACCAAGCGGCTTAAGATGCGGCATTTTACGCATACTTAACCTAGACCCGCCGTGGTATATGGCCTTTGTTTTTGACCAAAACAAATAAATAGTTAAGCAAAATATATGGTAAACAAGTAAGTATACAAAGTGCCATACCCAAAAGTCCAAATTTAATAGAATTTAAATCGCAGCAACAACAACAACCTTCACAAAGAAAACGGCAACACTGTTGGCTAGCAAAAGTTTGCATTTAATTGGATTACTCTTTTGTTGGTTATTTTTGTTGAGCTGTTTGAAAAATGCGAGAAATAAACTAACTTTTTATTGTTACCATAGTTAAAAGAGTTTACATATACATATGTATATCTATACATATGTACATATGCAAGTATACATGTATGTATGTATGTACACATTTAAATATAAAATTATTTTAATTATTTTAAACAAACTTATATTATTGCAAAGTTTTGATTATTTATCTGGACATGAAGAAACATAAAACCAAAATGTTCTGAAGACTTAATTACATATATAGTAAACCGATCAGAATACAGTGTGTAGACCAATATGAAACTTATCCAATGAATTCGGTTGTGATAGCTATAAAACTTATAATGATAAAAAGCTTTTCTGTCGAACTTTATCAATATGGCTTAAAATTGGACTGAAAGGATTAGGTCAACAATCAACAGCAGACGCATGCTCTCTATCTCCCTCAATTTTATGAGTATATCATTTCCAAAATGTTTTCTGTCGCCGTCGTTCAAATCAATCTAAGCCGAATGCCTATTTTAAGTTTGTTACACTTTATTTTTACACCCTGTACTCATAGGGTAAAAGGGTATATTAAAGTCTCTAAAATGTATGTAACAAGTACATATATTCTTGATCAGCATCAACAGCCGAGTCGATTGAGATACATATGTCCGTTTGTCCGTATGAACACCTAGATCTCGGAGACTATAAGAGCAAGAGCTACCAAATTTGCTGTGAACATCCGTCTTATGTCCAGGCAGATCAAGTTTGTTTCAAATTTTAGTCACGCCCACTTCCGCCCCCGCAAAAGGAAAAAAAAAACAATTTTAAAAATGAATTTTCTAGAGCTGTATTAAAGGTATCGTATTCTTATTTGGTAGATATATTTGGTAGTTATAATCAAACTGCACTAACTGACCAAATTTCGATCAAATCGGACCATAAAAATCGGAGATATAGCCATTTGCATTTTGAACTGAATTGCTAAGGCGACATTGGCTGGCGAGAGTGAGCGAGATAGCAAGCGGTAGCTGTTGCTGCATGTTAAAAGGAATTTTGAACTAAGTTGATGCCGATCTTGATTTAATATAATTAGTTGGTACAGGATATACTCAATGTCGGCAGGAACGATTTGCTCGCTTCATTCAGATTCTAATCGATTTATTAAAATTTGCTTTCACCTAATTACTGTTAAAACGAATGGTCTTTTAAATATTGACAAAACGATTCACCGTAAAATCAAACCGTCTATAAATGCTGCATATGTGTAACTGGTACTTTAAAGTATTTTTCATGTTTTTTTTGCGTTGTCTTTGAACTAATTATCATTTTCCATGTCGTCTGTGACAATCTAGTATTATCCATCATACAAAAGATAAATGATATTGAATTAATGCTATTGAAAATGTAAAAAGAATAAACATTGCCGTCAGCGTACTTAATACAAGTACATTAATACGTTCAAATCTATCTGAATGAACTAGTTTTAACAGCAAAATCAGCTGACCATATCGCATGGAAAGATCTATCGAGAAGTTTTTGATATAAAGGGCAAGCAAATGGCTTTAAAGTTGATATAATTTCTTTTTGGATTTTGTGATAATATGCCAATCATACAGAAATTTGAGTGCAATAAGAGACACAACCCTCAGGTCCGAATTTTATGGAAGGAGCTTTATTTAAGCTAGACGGGTATTCTAAGTTCCTGAGATCTGCCATATTCATATCAACAGGCAGCCAGACATACCTGATTTGATTCACGATTATACGTATATGGGATAAAAAAATGCTTTCTTTTGCATGCTACAGCCATTTTGATTTTAGTATACCCTTAAACCCTTTTTGGTTCAATCTCCATATTCGATACATATATTTGAACTTGAATTGTAAGAAGGATTTTATTATTATCATTTCAGATAAAATTAACATAAAACTTTATTTTTTTTTATTTTCAAAAACAAAAATGCATCTTTGTATTTGAAATTCTTATTTTTTGTTAGAGAAAATTATTTTATTATCTCTTATAAATGAATATACATATTAAGATTAAGGAATAATCTATTTAAAAGTACTAGGGATAGGAATTCATGTAGTATCGTTATCAATTCGGCAAAGCAACACAGTGTTAAGATATCAATGATACCTGAAAATATCTATCTTTTAAGTGGTAGATCCCTTCTTTATACATATGTATACGAAACATATGCACATGTACTAGTACCTAAAATTTAGTTATTACTCACGACCATAACAAATTTCCAACAATTTGATGTCGAATTTGAAGTTTACATAATTTTCTTCAAATATGTTTTAGTGCTGGGATGTGAAAAATTTATGCTGACCAGACAAGTTTTCTATATGAAAATTTGAGTATCTGAACAAAAATCAACTGAAGGAGTACTTCAGCATCAGCTTTAATTTTAGCTTCAGTTTCAAACAGCCGTGGTCAACACACGTAGACCATTAAAAAACACTTAGAAAAACAACAAAAGTCATTTAAACTTTTTGCAAACTTCTTGTTTTTTGTTCTTTTTTTCTGCTCTTCTGCGGGAAAAAAAGAAAAGTGAAATTAAGAGGTGTGTGTTCGTCTAGAGTGTGCAGGATGGGGATTTTGTGCTTGTGGGAGAAAACTGGTGGTGTGTAGTAATGAGGGTGGTCTATAAATTGGCTCTATGATGTTTGGAGGGAAATGGCCTCATTGTTTACTCTGGAAACTCAACTGACCCAAGACTTGGTTGGCGATGTGAGCATCACAAAGGGCGAACTCTCCTCGCTATCCTCGTCGATGTACATGTGCAAAAGTTTGTTTTTCCACTTTCTTCCTTTATATTTTATTTTTCGCTTTTAATTCAGTTTCGCCGCGTTAAGTTAATAAAATATATAAAACGGAAGTGAGTTAATTGAAACCAATTCGATTTAATTACACTCTCTACATACATATATGTATGTATCTGTACATCTATGTTATTCGTACATATATATTTGTGTTCTAAATATTCTATTGTATTGTATGTATGCATAGATCAGCAAGTGCTGAACCGGTTCGTTTGACGTTCGCGTCTCGACTGCCTAAAAATCAAGTTCCTGTATATCACACCATATGTATTTATTACGTTACGCTACGATACGCTATCCAACGACAACTGACCCCTGATATGGCGTGTATACAAAGCATATTCAAATTACCAACTCAACACTCAACACCCAACACACTTTTCACTCCTAAACTTCAACTTCAACATCAACATCGACTTCCAGTTTAACTCCCGGCTACAACATCGCATACACTACGCTCGTAGCTCTCTCTCTATTCTGTACCTCTTCGTTTTATTTATTTATTGTTCAGTTTCGAAATCAGCGACGGCAATCTCAATAACGTTGGGCCATTAGCTGCCATTTTGTTTGAATGTGTTAAACGTATGTACGTATATTTGTTTGTATGTATGTAAACAGGGTAGACTGCGATTACCACCACACATACATACCTACTAAACATGCTATACATTTATATATGTATGTATGCAGGTTTTATAGGGGTCTAGGTACAGGTTGATTACCATTACCAAGTTGTTTCACTCATCATAGTTCGGTCAACTGGCGCTGTGGGGCGCTTTAAATCAACAAGGCTTTGCTTTCGCACCATAACGCGCCATTGAGAGGAAGACGCCCGACGGCGCCCAATTCACCCAAAATTTGCAACAAGTACCACAATTGTTTTGCACATGTTCCACCAACTTTATAATTGCTATGACAGTTAATCTTCACTTATTTCAGTAGCATGAGAAAAAATGGAGCAAAAATTTTAATCTGGCAGAATCTCTATGATAGGTCTAGTTGATTCTCTTCGTTTTAAGTGCTAAAAATGACATTAAAATCGAACTAAACTCAAAGTTTCAGTAAGCAATTCTAATTATTTAATTTTTTTTATTTTGTAGGATAAAATTGGGAAATTCCTGTGTTTTTGAATCTTACGCTTTAGTGTTTCTTTCTTAAATCAAAACTGTTACATATGTACATATGTAAGTAAGTATATGTAGTGTACATGCATATGTTAATGCAAATGTAAGAATTGAAGTCTGCGTGCCAAAAACTAGCCCCAACTCTTTTTTCTCTCTCTTTCTATCTCTTCCTCTTTCCCTACACAACTTTCACTTTGGCTTTGGACTACAACGTAGTACTTTCTTCACAGTAGTTCGTGGCAATTCCAACACTTTATGACGCTAGCTCAACCAGCAGTGGCAAAGAGAAGTGGTACGCTCTCGGTTTTTCCCCAACTATACGAATACAACCTATATTCATTTATGTATATATGTATGCATGTACATATATATGTATATGTATGTATGTATATATATATATATATATATATATATACATACATACATACATACATATAAATGATATAGCTATGTATACGTGTGTATATCTGTATTGCTAGTACTTTCGCTCTTTTACCGTTGCCTTTTCCTGCAGTATTGGTATTGGTAAAGTGGTATTCATGCCGAGCAACTTTGACTCTGATTCTGACTCCGTCGCTGCCTTTGACTTTGTTTGCCGTTGGTGGGTTGAGGTAGCAGTAGTTTAGCTTATTGCTTTTCACTTTGAAGTGGCTTATATGTGGATATTTATTACCATGTCGGTTGTATTTGCAAGTAGTTCTCCTCTCCTCGTCTCTTCTTGGTTTGCTTGCCTTCGCCGCTTCGGCTTTGAAATTCTTTGCCTATGGCATAATAATTCAACCTTTTTCAATTTTTGCTTTGTGTTGTGATTGAAACAGTTTGGTTTATTTTTTTTTTTAGCATTTGGAAACATTCTTTTATTTTGGTTTGGAAATTATAAAAATAATTAGCATACACTGAGAAAAATACCAAAAAAAAACCAAACAAAATGTATTTTGCTTGTGGTTATATGTCTTTGGTTTTTACTTTGCCTGTCATATTTGTGTTTATGGCGTCGACAGCTGTATGAAAATAACACAAAATCAAATGCGTCTGACCTCGGTTTGTGGGCTGGTTTGCCATGTGTGTATGTGTGTTTGTACATACATGTGTATGTATATAGCATGCTTGATCTCTCTCGGTTGCTTATTAAATATTTTATGCCATTTCGTTTCTCTGTCAGTGCTATTGTCAATCGTGGGTTGTCTGGGTGGGTTTTAGATATGTGGTTCACATTTAATGCGTCTGTCCCAGTCCCAGTTATTTGGGTTAGGGCAAACTCCGAATGTGCATCTATCTGTAGCATACTTTTGTACGCAAGCAAAATGCATACACATACACATTCCGTTGCTATAAACCTATATAGATGGTACAGGAAACTGTGAAATCGAGATATTGTGCTAAGCTAAACAGATATTTGTCGATCTACAAAAAAATAGCCCTTATCTCCAAGAAAAAAAAAAAAATATAGTACATATGTTACGTTTCAACGACAAAGAGCGGACTACCCACCACTATGGGTATTTTGTCTACATAGTATAACGCACCAATCCACTATGGGGTGAATTCCAAATTATCGGGTATAACTTAATAACTTGAAAACTAAGCCAGATATTTTGATTCGGTTTTTTATACCCTGTACCCATAGGGTAAAAGGGTATATTAATGTCGCTAAAATGTATGTAACAGGCAGAAGGAAGCGTTTCCGACCCCATAAAGTATATATATTCTTGATCAGCATCAACAGCCGAGTCGATTGAGACATGTCCGTCAGTCCGTCTGTCCGTATGAGCCACGCGATCTCAGAGACTATAAGAGGTAGAGCTACCAAATTTGGTGTGAGCATCCGTCTAATATCAAAGCTGATCAAGTTTGTTTCAAATTTTAGCCACGCCCACTTCCGCCCCGCAATTTAAAAAAAACGATAACTAGAGCTGCTTTCAAGATATTCTTACTTGGTACACCTAATTATATACCCAAACTGGACCAACTGACCAAATTTTGTCGAAATCGGACAATAAACATCGAAGATATGCCTATATCCGTTTTGTACTGAAATGCCAAGGCGGCATTGGCAGATAAGAAAGAGCGAGATAGCATGCGCTCGCTGCTGCTGCATGTAAAAGGGAACTTTGTTTTAAATTGATTGCGATTTTGAGGTTGTTCGATCATTTGTCTAGTGACTACGCAGATCAAGAAAGTTTAAAATTTTGCCACGCCCACTTCCGCCCCCGCAATTCAGAAAAAACTAATTATTAGAGCAGTTTTAAGGAATCACATTCTTATTTGGCACACCTAATATTATGGCCGAAATTTCATAATCTGACTAAATTTAGTCGAAATCGGACAATAAACATTGGAGATATACATACGTTAATGCGTTTTGTACTGAAGCGCTTAGGGCGACATTGGCTGGCAAGAGTGAGCGAGATAGCATGCGTTCACTGTTGCGGCATGTTAAAGAAAATAAAGCAAGCAAGTCGTCCCTGCCGACATTGAGTATACCCTGTACCAACTAGTTATATTAAATAAAATAAAATATCCTCGAAATCGTCATCAATTTCATGCAAAATTCTCTTTAACATGCAGCAGCAGCAAACGCATGCTGTCTCGCTCACTCTTGCCAGCCAATGTCCCCTTGGCAATTCAGTGCAAAACTCTTGTAGGTATATCTCCGAAATTTATTGTCCGATTTCGACAAAATTTGGTCAGCTGGTCCAGTTTGGATATATGATTAGGTGTGCCAAGTAAGAATACGATATTTTTAATACAGCTCTAGTAATACGTTTTCGCGATTTGCGGGGGCGGAAGTGTGCATGGCAAAAATTTGAAACAAACTTGATCTGTGTATGCATAAGACGCATGTTCACACCAAATTTGGTGGCTCTAGCTCTTATAGTCTCCGAGATCTAGGTGTTCATACGGACGGACAGACGGACAGACGGACAGACGGACGGACAGACGGACGGACGGACAGACGGACATGTCTCAATCGACTCGGCTGTTGATGCTGATCAAGAATATATATACTTTATGGCGTCAGAAATGTATATTTCTCCCTGTTACATACATTTTAGCGACTTTAATATACCCTTTTACCCTATGGGTACAGGGTATAATTATTTATGAAATTAATCGATATTTCGGGGGTGTTTGACGTCATTTAATATAATAACTAGTTGGTACAGGGTATACACAATGTCGGCAGGGACGACTTGCTTGCTTCATTTATTATTGTTATGTACTCCCCCAGAAATATTTTTGGAAAAGAAGGCGACACGCCCCCCACCATAAAATTTTTTTTAATTTTTTTAAAATTTTTATTAATTTTATTAATAAATTAATTTTAATTTTTATTAATAATTTTCTTAATTATTATTTTAAAATAATATTTTTGATTGAAATTAAGAGCATACACATAATTTAAGTTAATATTTTTAATTTTCAAGCAAAAAACTTCTTCGAGTTTTGCAACGGTTTCAATTAAGTCTTTAATTTCACACAAAAGAAGGCTTACTACTTTTTTCGGAATGAGAAGATGTTTATACTCTCAATTTTGTTTGTCAATAAAAGTTTTATCTAGTTTCCCCTTAAGAACATCAAGAATTTTCTTTTCTTGGTTAAAGTTGCCTTTCTCCTTGAGCCAAACATCATGCAGCTCAGCACTCGCAGGCACCTGCAAAAAATTGATTTGTGCCGATTGTGCGGAAAGGTGCACATTGAGATAAGCTGTCCCAAAATTATAATTAATGGACCTACGACATACAGTTGGACGTACACTTATGGGCCCTTATGGCTGTTTTATATGCCTACGCAAAGTTGGCATTTCTTTTCAAGATTTAACTTTTGAGAGCGCTTGCTAATATTTCAAAATTTTAATAATAACACGCAAAAAACAAAATGTTAGTACAATGAACTCAAAGTACAAATCCTTATATTTAATATCCTTTTTAAATTTTTAAAAAACTATGTTTGAGCTTTAAATACTGACATTTTGAAAAATTGCTATTAAAAATTGCAATCCGAAGGCACGTGATTTTTGAGAACATCAGCTAACTTTAACAGCTGTTATGCTTAACGGTGGTCTGTTATTTAACATTATTGGTATAGAAAGTTATATTTTGAAGTTTTATTAAGATGTTAACACAAAAAAAAACAAATTTTTATACCTTGAAAAAAAGACTAAATACCCGAAAAATGGGAATATACCCCATAGTGCACTGTGGGGAATTTAACCGATTTTTGTGCACTTATTTCAAAAGTTGGTTTCTATGCATCGCTTTCAATATGTATTTGTTGACTAACATAATAAATACAATTGGTTAGTTTTTTGGAAAAAATGGGCGTGGCAAGAACCGCCCCAGGCCATAAAACCTAATTTTACCCCAAAAAGTATGCTATGTTATGGAGTTGCGACATGCTTGAAGAGGATTTTGGAGTCCGACCTTTGTTCCATTTTTTGATAATTCGATCCCGGAGATATACATAGTTTCTTTTTTTAACTACGTTTTTAAAGTTCGAAAAAAACATTATTTTGCATTTTGACCATGTTCTTTTATAGCACAATATTGCATTTTTCATAATTAGTGGTCTAGTATGAAAACCACAGAAAATTTTAATTTTTTTAGGACTTCTTGCAAGTACATATGTGAATTTCAAATTGTTGCAGGGTCAGTTATCATTATGCTAAGGTATCATTTTCAAATCTGCTAACACAGTTTTTGCTAGTTATCAGACTTTTTATACCCTGTACCCATAGGGTAAAAGAGTATATTAAAGTAGCCAAAATGTATGTAACAGGCAGAAGGAAGCTTTTCCGACCCCATAAAGTACGTATATTCTTGATCAGCATCAACAGCCGAGTCGATTGAGACATGTCCGTCTGTCCGTCCGTCTGTCCGTATGAACACCTAGATCTCAGAGACTATAAGAGCTAGAGCTACCAAATTTGGTGTGAACACCCGTCTTATGCCTAGGCAGGTCAAGTTTGTTTCAAATTTTAGCCACGCCCACTTCCGCCCCCGCAAATGAAAAAAGAAAATTTTAAAATCAATTTACAAGAGCTGTATTAAAGCTATGAAATTTTTATTTGGTAGACATAATTATATAGTCAAACTGCACAAACTGACCCAATTTTATTCAAATCGGATAATAAACATCGGAGATATAGCCATTTGCATTTTGTACTGAACTGCCAAGGCGACATTGGCTGATATGAAAGAGCGTGATAGCATGCGTTCGCTGCTGCTGCATGTAAAGGGGAATTTTGTTTTGAATTGATTGCGATTTCGAGGGTTTTCGAACTTTTGTTTAGTGTCTACGCAAATTAAGATAGTTGAAAATTTTTGCCACGCCCATTTCCGCCCCCGCAATTTGGAAAAAACGATTTACTAGAGAAGTTTTAAAGCAATCACATTCTTATTTGGCATATAATAATGTGGCCAAAACGCATCTTCTGACTAAATTTAGTTGAAATCGGACAATAAATATCGAAGATATACGTAAATGCGTTTTGTACTGAAGCGCTTACGGCGACATTGGCTGGCAAGAGTGAGCGAGATAGCATGCGGTAGCTGTTGCTGCATGATAAAAGGAATTTTGAATTAAGTTGATGCCGATCTTGATTTAATATAACTAGTTGGTACAGGGTATACTCAATGTCGGCAGGGACGACTTGCTTACTTCATTTCATGTGTTAACGTGGGTCTTCCAACCCGTCTACTACAATTCTTCTCTTCTTCTTCCTTCTCTGATCGTCCCAGCCATTTTTCCATCACTCTAGCCACCTCAGTATCTCTTGAGCATGTTTAAATTGGACCTACATTTTTGATGTGAAACATCTATAGGCTCACTAGTAAACCAAATTGTTGGCGTGGCGACGCTTGCCGTGGCGACGCGTCGCTACGCTATACTGAGGTATACATACATATATATATTTTATTTGTAGTAGAGAGATTTGAAACCAACTACGCGATCTCCTTCTCACTCAGTTCGACATTGTTGTTTACTACGGTACACATAACTTGCGTTTTATTTAATTTTTATTTTAATTTTTATACCCTTGCAGAGGGTATTATAAAATTGGTCAGATGTTTGTAACGCATAGAAATATACGTTTCCGACCCCATAAAGTATATATATTCTTGATCAGCATCAACAGCCGAGTCGATTGAGACATGTCCGTCTGTCCGTCTGTATGAACACCTAGATCTCGGAGACTATAAAAGCTAGAGCTACCAAATTTGGTGTGAACATGCGTCTAATGCATAGACAGATCAAGTTTGTTTCAAATTTTTGCCACGCCCACTTCCGCCCCCGAAAATCGCGAAAATAAATTTCTAGAGCTGTATGAAAAATATCGTAGTTTTATTTGGCACACCTAGTTATATACCCAAACTTCTCCACCTGACCAAATTTTATCCAAATCGGACAAAAAATGTCGGAAATATACCTATATGAGTTTTGCACTGAATTGTCAAGGCGACATTGGCTGGCACGAGTGAGCGAGACAGCATGCGTTCGCTGATGCTGCATGTTGAAGAGAATTTTGCACGAAATTGATTGCGATCTTGGGGGTGTTCGATTTTATTGAATATACGGTACAGGGTATACTCAATGTCGGCAGGGACGACTTGCTTGCTTCATTTTATTTACAAATTATTGCATATTTGTCTATTGCCATTCACTCAAGTTTCTAAAAGAGTTTTTGAAACTTTACACTCTTTAAAGCCATTACAAGGTCACCAATGCACTATGGGGTATTTTCCCATTTTTCGGTTATTTAGTCTTTTTTTCAAGGTATAAAAAATTTGTTTTTTTTGTGTTAACATCTTAATAAAACTTCAAAATATAACTTTCTATACCAATAATGTTAAATAACAGACCACCGTTAAGCATAACAGCTGTTAAAGTTAGCTGATGTTCTCAAAAATCACGTGCCTTCGGATTGCAATTTTTAATAGCAATTTTTCAAAATGTCAGTATTTAAAGCTCAAACATAGTTTTTGAGAAATTTAAAAAGGATATTAAATATAAGGATTTGTACTTTGAGTTCATTGTACTAACATTTTGTTTTTTGCGTGTTATTATTAAAATTTTGAAATATTAGCAAGCGCTCTCAAAAGTTAAATCTTGAAAAGAAATGCCAACTTTGCGTAGGCATATAAAACAGCCATAAGGGCCCATAAGTGTACGTCCAACTGTATGTCGTAGGTCCATTAATTATAATTTTGGGACAGCTTATCTCAATGTGCACTTTTTCGCACAATCGGCACAAATCAATTTTTTGCAGGTGCCTGTGAGTGCTGAGCTGCATGATGTTTGGCTCAAGGAGAAAGGCAACTTTAAGCAAGAAAAGAAAATTCTTGATGTTTTTAAGGGGAAACTAGATAAAACTTTTATTGACAAGCAAAATTGAGAGTATAAACATCTTTTCATTCCGAAAAAAGTAGTAAGCCTTCTTTTGCGTGAAATTAAAGACTTAATTGAAACCGTTGCACAACTCGAAGAAGATTTTTGCTTGAAAATTAAAAATATTAACTTAAATTATGTGTATGCTCTTAATTTCGATCAAAAATATTATTTTAAAATAATAATTAATAAAATTATTAATAAATATTAAAATTAATTTATTAATAAAATTAATAAAAATTTAAAATAATTTAAAAAAATTTTTATTATTATATATATTATATATTTTATATTATATTATATTTTATATTATATTATATTTTATTATTATATTATTCCAAAAATATTTCTGGGGGAGTACATAGCAATAATGAAATACCGCATCAAAATATCTAGCTTAGTTTTCAAGTTATTAAGTTATACCCGATAATTTGGAATTCACCCCATAGTGCAATGTGTGGGCCCGTCATGCACATGCATACACATATACATATGTATGCTATACTATGCACAGCACACAAACCCATACACACATACCTCCATGCATTGAAATTTATTTGCTTGCCCTTTGACTGTTTTTTTTTTTTTTGCTCTGCTGTGGAGCGTGTCAAAATAAATCGTCTTAGTTTTTCTTAGAGTGCGTCGACTTTAATTGAATTAAATTGATTTTGGTTTGCTCCAGTTAACCTGACAGTCATCAATTTTTGTGTGCCAGGTGAAAAAGGGCAAATACTGTGATGTTTATAAATAGAATTTTCTAATCTAGATGCTCGTCTGAGCCCAGCTTCATTGCTTTGTCTTTCTCTCTTTTTAGCTTCGCATTGTCCTCCACCACGTCTGCGCCCCCTACACATCCTTGGTTACACACACACTCATTCTCTCAATTTCAATCCACTTGCCCGTAAATTTGACATAACAATCAACTTAATTTGGACACGTATTAGATACACGCATACGAATCCTCCCTGAACAAGGCACAATGTTAATGTTTTTCCAATCAATTGTGTCACAAACATGGACTATGAAAATAAATACATACACTATGCACGCACACATAGGAAGGTTTATGTTGCCGCTGTGCTTCAATAAACTAACAAACCCAAATACAAATATAATACTGTCAATGGCTAGTTTGTTATTGAAAACAATAGCATCTATACAGTAACGTCATTCCCATGGGTTCGTCGGGAAAGTGGAAACTACAATGAGTTCATAGAACTAAATTACAAGGTGGACATAAATGAAAATCTGTAAGCCTTTTTTGTTGGAATGCATGTCTAAAAGTTCACTATCTTCTGGACAACTAAATTATTCTCTTCAGCGAATAATTTCTTTGCGATCGTCATTGTGCCTTCTTTGAAACCCTTGCCTCTCTCTCTATCTTTTGGACCGACACCTCTTTTAACTGGACGCGGGCACCATTTTTATGAATATTGTATTTATGTACAGTGTGTAAATCAAATATCGACACGAATTTGAAAAAAATTAAAGGATGGGCTTCTTTTCGCCGTGCCAAAGTTTGCATGCTCCTTCAAACTGTCTTTAGACAACTAAATATATACAAATTAACAGAATTATTACGAAACGTATAAAACTAGTCAAACCTAAATTAAATGGCCTAAGTTTAAGAAAAAAGAAACTTAGCACAGATATTTCTACATCTATTACTTTTAAAATAACTAAGTTATTGCTCTAAAATAATGTGATCGATCAATCGTTCCAATGCGAGCTATATGATTTAGTCATCTGATCGGGATGTTTCCAATATACACAATGCCTGCAGCAAAAAAAAGCCATGCGCAAAATTTCTGTAGAAAGTGGAAGCGAAAGTGGGCGTGGCAAAATTTAAATCACACTTGATCTGCGTAGACAGTAGACGGATGTTTACACCAAATTTGGTTACTCTAGCTCTTATAGTCTAGGTGCTCATGCGGACAGAAGGATGGACGGACATGATTCCTTCTACGGGTAACTATTACACTATACTATCATTCCATGTGCGGCAAAAATAGGCAGTCCGCCCACGCGAGTGATTGATACCAGTTTACGATGGTTTGCGGTTTTGTAGCTCTGAATCTTAATTAGTGACAATCATTTAATATTATAAAAATTCGTTAAAAAAACTTTAAATTAATTAATTTCTTGCTTTAACAGCGATAATTGGCATTTAACGCATTACTGTTGTTATCTCTAACAAGTACCAGAATCAGTTATGTTATAACTGAAATGGGAAGAAGCTTTAAGTTTTTTAAGGCAGTGCTTTCCTATTTACTTGAATCAACAATTTTAAGTGCAATTGTTTGGAAAACTATATTTTGATAAATTGCTAATTTATATCCGGTTGTGAGTATGATGAACACATCTCAGTGACCACTGTTCCGGAACACCACATCACTTTCCACCACAGTGGGTAGTGGACATTGTTCCTTCTTAAAGGTGCAACAATTTAGTATAACTATGCATATGGGTCGTAGGCCGCGACATCGCTGTTGCCGGCTAGTCTTTTTATTCAACATAGTTTTCGGTATTCGAAATATTTTTATAAAAGCTTGACAATCGACCGAAATAGTTCCCATTGTCCAGTTGGAGGGATGAGACGTTTTCTGATGTCTACGAATAGTTTTGAAAACAATTTCTACTATTTTCTATTGTTGCTTTACACTCGTTAATGAAAACATTACCGATTTTGGTCGATTTTAACAGCGTACAGTTTAAAGCTTTTAGCGCACATATAAATCAAGCAAAATTCCGACAGAGAACACCACAAAAAACAAAGACCCTATAAAGTTAGCCAAAATTCTTGCCGTCACCTTTTAAGTGCGTGTAAAGTTGTTTAGTGAAAAACTTGAACTGGACACAGCACAGGGAAAAAAAGTTAAACCGAACTGACGAAAAATGGTAGCGACCAAACCAATGTAGAAGAGGAGGGGAAAAGGGAAAATTAATAAAAGTCGTAATAATACTCGCAACTTCCTTTTGCCCTGTTTTTTTCATATTTTTTTTTCGCATACTATTACGTCCCGGTTGGTTGAAGAAAATTCCTAAAGTTCTTCGGCTCTGATGCTGTTCGGTATTTCTTTTGATTTAAATAGTTTTGGCTGCGATGGCTTTATTATAATTTTTTGCGTTGTGTTTTATTGTTCTTTCGGGCATTATGGGTAAACATCATTATGGTAGCACAAGGTTAGGTCAGTGGACCTTTCCCCTTGCTCCTTTGTTTCCTTAGCCCTAAATTCGCTCTGTCCGTTTTTTATGCCTTTTTCGTGCGGAAGTGGGTATGCTGGTGACTTATCGTTGCCATTTTCGTCAAAAAGAACAAAATAATATACATATATAACAATTTCAGCATTTATTATTTTGTTTTAGGTGTAAATATATCAAGCTCACAAGTCTCCCATCCAAAATAGAGAAAAAAACCGGGTCGAGGTTTATGGCTTAATTATTCCCATGCATGAAACCCCTTTTTGGTGAGGTCCTTGTGATGTAAGGCTCTTTTGTCGATTCCTTTCCTCCGTTGTTGTTCGCACGCATATAATACATAATTTTTTTATGATTTATAAAAAGAAGTGAAAAACAGGCTTCTTTTCTGTGTGTTTTAATTATTTCCTACATGTGCGTGGTTATTATTAATGGTCCCGTCAGGATGGAGGTCAACATAGTTGTATGAATAGAAAAATTGCATACTGATTTTTGGTCTTTGACAAGTTGCTCTCTTTGTATTAATCGCACGCGCCAAGGTTTACTGAACCCAATGAGCCCAAGAAGGAGCATCCGCCCAATACATATTTATAAGTAGTGTAAGTCATAATTTTAAGCTTAATTTTAAAGTGAAAACTTAACGGTGACGAAGTTTGTATAACCATGTAGCAGAGGGTAAGCGACTATTCTTGGAAAGAAATCTGTTTCAGACCGCTCAGCTCTGATATGGAGCAGTATATTAAACAAAACTATTAACTTCAGTGCTAGTATCTTCATCAAAAACAAATTTTAAAACCAATTGTTTCTATATAGCCAATCGATACTATTCAAACGTCCAAGTGTCATTAAAATATAAACCAGACCAGGAAAACCTAAAAGTTGAGCTTATACTGTGAAAACCAACAAAGTTAATGCTATGTATGAGTATTACATTGAGATGTTAAATTTAAAAAGAAACAAAGAAAAACTGAATAGATAAAAAGCAACAAAAATATATTCAAGTATAGGGGAATAATAGCTAGAGTTAATACCCTCATCAATTTGTTTTCGGCATATATGGCAAACGCAGTCTATTTCGCTCTTTCTCTTATATTTATTTTAAATTAGCATTAACAGCCGAGTACAACCTTATGCTTATACCCTGTAGCCATAGGGTAAAAGGGTATATTAAAGTAGCCAAAATGTATGTAACAGGCAGAAATAAACATTTGCAAACCTATAAAGCATATATATTCTTGATCAGCATCACTAGCCGAGACGGTTGAGACATGTCCGTCTCTATTTCCGTCTGTCCGGATGAACATCGAAATCTTGGAGACTATAAAAGCTAGAGCTACCAAATTCGGTTTGTAGATCCATGTATGCTTGGGGGGTGTTCTTTCTTTCCTGCCTAACGCCTGACATACACAAGAAAAATAATTATAAGTGCACTGGGAAAAGAGGAACTTATGGTAACTATTGGGATCCTGCTCGTCTTAGTTGTCATGAACTAGATGGTTGTCCATGTCTCCTGATTCAATAAACACCCGACCTATGGACAATCCTGAGGAGGAATTTGCGGATGTCCCCTATACAAATCAATTTACCATTTAACTTAGCTTCAGGCATTTCAACAATTACTTATTCAAAACTATTCCATTATTCCAATTTTGCAATTTCAAAATAGACAAACATTATAAGGTATTTTACTTTAACTAATTCTCAAATCGAAATGAAAGGGTCGCATGGCCAAGAAATAAAAATAGTCGATATTCAAGAAAATACATGAGCTTAGATATATATATACATACTTAATCAATAAACATGCAGCTCATTAAATCTTACTCAGTCATACTCAGCATACAAATTCCGTGGGCCCAGGGAGGTTCGCTGCTTTGTTGATGAGAGTTATACCTGGTGCTCGGGGAAAATATTTATTAGTTAAATATTGACATTGTGAAATCTTGCCAATGCATAAATAATTAAAGTTTTGTAGAATATAAAAAATTAATATAAGAGTAAAATGAAGCAAGCAAGTCGTCCCTGTCGACATTGAGTATACCCTGTACCAACTAATTATATTAAATAAAATAGAATATTCTCGAAATCGCCATCAATTTCATGCAAAATTCTCTTTACATGCAGCAACAGCGAACGCATGTTGTCTCGCTCACTCTTGCCAGCCAATGTCGCCTTAGCAATTCAGTGCAAAACTCAATTAGATATATTTCCAAAATTTATTATCCGATTTGGACAAAATTTGGTCAGGTGGAGCAGTTTGGGTATATAATTAAGTGTGTCAGGTAAGAATACACCCATCATTTATTGTTCACCAAACTTGGTTGTGAGGATTATGTTGTCACAGTTTTAGTTTTAGTAAGCTTTTAGAATTCGTCATGATTTGCCTCTGGCTTAAAATTCCAATATCCCAAGGCCATTCATGTGTCGCAGTTTTTGATTCCGAGGCTGGTTAATTTTTGAATATTACCAAAATGAATAAGAAGTCAGTGAGAGTTGCTGGACTGTTACTTCTATTGTATCCTAGCGTTTGGGCCGGATTCCTTGTACGGACTGTACCGAAATAAATGTATATTCTCTCCCAGACCTTGGGTGCCAAATAATATTGGAGGAACGTCTCCGATAAAGCAATTTCTGGCCTTTGCCTTGGCTGCCAGAGCACTAGGCATTTGCGCTGAATTAACAACAAAGTAATTAGGTCACTTGCACGGATATAAATAGATATTAATATCACTTGAATTCTTCCAACAACTTCACAAAACAGCTTTTTTTAGGTATGATCACAATAAATGTCGAATCGGTAATTCCTTTAAACTTTCCGGCGCGCACAAATAATTTGGTATATGCAGGTACACATATATATACTTAATCCAGGATCACAAGGTCTTTGCCTCCACATCTGCTCCAACCAACTTTCGCACTTGCAATTGCAAGTGCACTTGCGCAGCCGACTTATTAAAGCGTAAGCTTTCTCTCTTACACTATCTGTAGCTTGAGCTTAAGTGAACTGCTTGCTTGCACTGCTTGAACGTAAGCGAGGTTTACGTCGCTAACTAAAACAAAAGTAACGTGCATTTGAATTTATAACAGCTAGACAATTTGAGCCGCCCATTACAACGCAGGTAACGAGACTGTCTATTGAAAGTGGTCATTATCTGAAAAGAAGGTTATTTCCTAGGCTGTAAGTCTTTCAAATGGTATACTGCCTTCTAAATTAGATATTTCATAATACCCTTAAATTTAATCTCACACTTGCGTTGACTTGTGGAGAATAAATTGCTGTACAAAGAATGATTCAAAATAGCCAGATCCAAACTGTGACCTGTTATCTGTTAATATCGATTCGGGCACTCCGAAAGTATAAAAAATATGCTGTTCAAGGTACTTGCAAATATTTGGTGATGTAAATCTTTTTAAGGGAGATAGGAAGTGAAGCTTAGTATGGTGATCAACAATGATCAAAAGACCAATGTGTCCTGCTTTTGCTCTAGGATATGGACCTAATAAATCCATATACAATTTCTGAAATGGTCTTTCATACAGCATAGGTTTCCCTAATGGTGGATTTAAACGATTTTGGGACTTTTAGTTTGTTTACAAATATCACATTTATGTAGAAACGTATTTCCTGACTTGAGATACCATACGTGGCCAGTACAAATATCTTTTCAATTTCTAAGTGATTTTGCACGAGCACGAGTTAATACATCTGAGATGAGACCAGAGGGTACCCAGAGTTTAAAAGAATCTGCTGAGTTCTCTTTAGTTGATGGTTCGGTTCTATTGTAGACGTAACCGTCTACGACTTTGAGATCGGCTAATCTTTCTTTATTTTCTTTGATACGATTTATAAGATCTAAATATTCTAAGCTAGTAAACTGTTCTGAGCTTAAGTCAATTATTGGACTGTTTTCCTCGAATTCCTTAACCGTTGGCTCATGTTGTTGGGACAACGTATCTGCTACGATGCACAGTGGGGCCATCGCTCATTTCGCATGTCAAAAATCATATCTTCTAAAGTAGTGAAGCGATTTTCAAAATTTAAAAAGTATTTGATAGCTAATTCCTTAAGCTTAAAATGACTGGTTGTTGAAGGTGCCACGTGCTCGGGTTGCTTTGATATTGAAGGTCAAAGTTGAAAAATATTTCTTAGCATATTTTAACCATAAAATTCACTTAAAAAACGCTTTTTTGATCACAAGAGAACTTTATTTATTTAATTTTAATGACTAAATCAGATTTAAAAGTAATTTGTTTTAATTTTTTATTGACATCGCAAAAAAAAAAAAATACACCCTCGCAAGGGTACATTAATTTTGGTCTCCTCCGAGACCCTTAATGCTACTGAGCTGAAATTTTGCACATAGGCTTCTTTTTGCTGAAGGCTTTGTATGTCTCGAAATCATCCTGATCGGATAACTATTTCATAAAGCTCCCACGGGAACGATAGGTCGAGAATAATGTTAAGCTTCCACAACTTTGTTGTTTTTCAATCGAATATTACGAAATTTGTATTTTATTAGTTTAATTTACTTTCTAAAATATTTACGAAGTTTCATCAGAATCGGTTGACTATATCATATTGCTCCCATAGGAACGATCGGTCAGAAATATAGTTTTAGAGCAATAACATGAGTGTTTATAAGCGATTGTCCCGAAATTTTATATTTGAAAGTTTAGTACATATGAAAATGTCTGTACTAAGTTTCAGCCAAATCGGTTGACTATATGCTATAGCTCCCATAGGAACAATCGGATCAAACATTTTTTTTTGGTCAAATTACATTTTTTTTAAGCCATTAACATTTAATGTAGGTTTGACTTGTATTATATGCTCTCCAATGATTTTGGTTCATTATAAATATGTAAATATGAAATAATACTTTGCCAAATTTGCATGCGCTCTTCTTCTTCCTTGTGACTGGAACGCGTTTTTAACGCGAAGTTGCGTTAGTTTTTTGGTTTTTTGACAACTTTCCGCAGAAAAGCGCAAAACTGCACTATATACGTCTAATAGGTGAATGTTTCCTCTATCACATGTGTATGGTTTCATCGTGTATCTAGGTGTATCTCTGTTGATTCTACTCCACCAAAGTTTAAAAAAAGCGATAATTTAGTGTATTTTTGAAACGTCTCCAATTTACTGAGAGTTTCAAATTTCATTTAATTTTTTACAACAAATAACCTTTCAAATAAAGTTAAAATTTAAGTTTTTTTTTTCATACATGAACAATGTCTCCATTTTTTTTTTTCAGGTGATGTAGCACCCACAATTCTTATCGGATTTTAGAAATATTTCGGAGCCAAAATGAATGGCTCACTGAACTGAGCCACTGAGCTTGTTCATTCAATATGGCTCAGTTTGGCTCACTAACTCAATTTGGCTCACTAGCTCAGTTTGGAACACTAGTTCAGTTTGGCACACTGCTCAGTTTGGCTCACTAGTTCAGTTTGGCTCACGAGCTCATTTTGGCTCACTAGCTCAGTTTGGCTCACTAGCTCAGTTCGGCTCACTAGTTCAGCTTGGCTCACTAGCTCAGTTTGGCTCACTAGTTCAGTTTGGCACACTAGCTCAGTTTGGCACACTAGCTCATTTTGGCACACTAGTTCTTATGGTTCGCTCAACTGGCGATCGCAAAGTGAACTTATAAGCTATCAACAAGGGAGCCAGTGAGCCATATGAGTGAGTTGGCTCACTTCAAAGAAAAGAACGAATGAGCCAGTTCACCTCAATGAGCTGCTTTTACCCAAGTATATTCTAAAGTATTATCTGTCGATTTCAATTTTCACTTTTGCCCAACGCCATGGTGAAAAAAATGATTTTTGGTCAGCTATCCAGACCAGCGTGCTAATCGACCTGTGAAATCTTTTTGTCTCATCAATCATTGCAGAGCTGCATGGTCAGTAATCACTACGAAGTCTTGACCATCTATGTATGGACGGAATTTCTTGATACCTTTTAGCACTGCTAGGCATTCCGATTCGGAAACTAAATAGTTTCGTTGAGCTTTTGTAAGTTTAACATACATAAAGACAATGGGTAAATCAACTCCTTCTTCGTTTTTCTGCGCTAATACGCAACCAAGACCATGTAGACTAGCATCACAAAGCAAAAAAAAGAAAGAGAGGTGTCATGGGACACCCAAATGAAACAAACTTTCTTTCGATTAGGGGGTGAGAGCTGCTTTTTTCATGCAATTTTAAAAAAAATATAAATTTTAATTATACTTAAACAATTTTTTTTGAAACGAAATTTTTTATCGCGCGGTAGGGGCTAAACCGAAAAAATTAAGACTAAAAAGTGTAACGACACTTTTACCGTTACCAACTGTTTTGTCTTTTTCTTTCGCATTGAACAGTGTACGAGTATGTTGACAGAGAGGGACGCACAAGCAGCGATCGCGAGCTCGAGTTTGTGGGCAGAGGGACGCACAAGCAAATGCTGGAGGGGAAAGAGGAGGAGAGCTCGAATTTGTGGGTAGAGGGACGCACAAGCAAACGCTGGAGGGAAAAGAGGTAGCGAGCTCAAATTTTTGGTCAGAGGGACGCACAAGCAAATGCTGAAGGGGAAAGTAAATACGAGACGCACAAGCAAAGATTCTGAGATTGAGAAGCGTTTTACTAGACTCGGTTCCTTAAAACTGCTGGCAAGATGAAAATAATTAGCTTACGTGAGCTAAGTAAGGAGGGTGGCGTAGTATGTGGAGATCGTTGGCACGATGGGCTTGGTGTTTGGTGGTTCAATGCTCGGTGAAAAAGTGAAAATTTTTGAATGTGTTTTTTCTTGTTTTTTGTTTTTTTTTCTGATTTTGTTAAACATTTATACCAATTATTTTGTTGCAAGGGTATACAAACTTCGGCAGAGCCGAAGTTAGCTTCTTTGATATTTTTTTCTTACCCCTGCCTTTATGACCCTTTCTCAATCTCAGAATCTTTGCTTGTGCGTCTCGTATTTAGTTTCCCCTTCAGCATTTGCTTGTGCGTCCCTCTGCTCACAAATTTGATCTCGCTACCTCTTTTCCCTCCTGCGTTTGCTTGTGCAGTTTCTTCTCGATTGATTATAATCCTAGAGTTATTTGCGTTGCGGCTGTGATCTGATATTTACACGTTTGGTTCTATTCTGGGTGAACTATGAGTATTAATTCCTACACGCGTAAATTTGGTCGAGAAAATTCAATTAAATAATGGAAAGTGATCTTCAATGTATGCACTATCTAATGTATTTTATTAATTTGTGTATAGTCCTTAAGGATTTAGTGTTGTGTAATGTCCAATTTATGTGTATTTTTTTAGAAACCTAACATGCGTTCTCCGTGTTTCGTGGAGTATAACAAATAAGCTGTTCCATGCTGAAACCAGCGAGTTTAGTCACAGCGACCTTCTAGATGTATGGCGGAGCAACAATAGAAAAATTCAATCTGTATCGGATCCAAGATAAAGAAGGAAATAGACAAAAAAAATGAGTATTTTTAATAGTTACATTCATAGATATCTACCATGTAATGTAACTAAGTAAATGCTTGAACGGTTCGTGTCTAAGCATACTGTATTTCTGGCGTCTAAAATGTCAATTACTATCGACGAAACCTGCAAGACACCACAGAAAATGGGACGTCCAACTTTATCTTACACGAATGCAGGTACAAGATTAAAACGGAAATTGGCAACTGAGCTTGCAAATGAAAATAATTGTGACACAATACTCCTTGCACATGCTGCAGTAGTCTCTGCAAAGAAAGAATGCAGGAAGGACGCGGCTTTTGTTCTTAAAAAAACAATAACGACACCCGAATTCCCAACTGAATCTGAATTTGAAAGCTGTTTGATATACAAAAACCCATTCCACTAACACCCGATGAAGCTTTGGCTTACCTCCTGGAAAATTCACTAACAAAACAGCAATACGTGAACAATAGACTTATGAATAAAAGTCGCCACAGTAACATTTATCCAACCTATAGTAAAGTAATGCAATCTAAATTACAATGCCGTCCTGTGGATATAAAAGTAACGGAAACGGCAGCCGAAGTATCATTACAAAACCTTTTGGATCACACTGCGCACAGAATAATTAAAATGCAAGCTGATGTTTTAAATCAGTTTCTAAACAGTTCTGAAATCAAACTAATATGCAGCTATGGATTTGATGGTTCAACTGGTCATTCTATACAAGCAAAAGTTCGCTACTGAAACACCTGGCGAACAGCTTTTAGATCACTCCATTTTTGTAACTTCTGTTATACCGATAAGAATTATAGACACTTTTAGACACTTTTAATTACAACATATGGAACAATAGAACACCGCAGTCCATACGATTTTGCAGGCCTCTGAAAATAGAAGTAGTAAAAGAAACTACGGCCCACATAATAATGAAAAAAAACAGTTTAGATTCTCAAATTAATAATCTTAAGCCTTTTGTTTACAAATTGAACGAAAGTCGTGATATAACAGTTACCTATGAAATGCACATGACACTTATTGATGGCAAAGTGCTAAACGTTTTAACTGTAACTAAATCCACGCAATGCTGTCCAATCTGTGTTGTCACTCCAACAAAAATATTAGAAATAAAAGATTTTAGTTCGGAATTTTTTATACCAAAGCCTGGAGCGTTGCAGTTTGGAGGAAGTCTAATGCATGCCTGGATCCGGTTTTTCGAATTTGTCTTGAATATATCATATAAAATAGAAATAAAAAATGGCATATAAGAGGTGATGATAAGACTGAAATAAGCAAACGGAAAAAAGTAATGTCTTGCAATAAATGTTGCTGCTGTGCTTGCACAGTCGATTGAATCAAATTAGTGATTTCACTTCTGTTTAAGCTCTGGTTGTTGTTGCTTGTGTTTTGTTTGCTGTAGTTAGTAGGTTTGCGACTTTGTACCTGTTCTTGCAGAGCTCGCTGCTTAGATCTAGTGGCGACGCCTGCTTTTGGCAAAGTCTGTTGTTTTCTAATACTACCAGTTGCTGGTCTAGAAAAATTTGATTCTGTATCTAAAGGGTTATCAATCTGTGATTGAGAATGCGAAGTGCCAGCTGCTTCTAGCATTTCGACTTCTAAATTATTATTGACATATATTTTTTTTTTTTTTTGCGCGCGAATCCCAACGGGAGCACTAATTGCCCACACCTCCCGCCCAACCGACCGAGGGGCGCAAGCCGCATAACGCACGGCTCGAGTCGCGGGGACAATTCACAAAACACAGACAAAAAGCGAAACTATACATAGCTAATTACGTGCTAGATAGGAAAGGATAGAAGTTTTTGGTGAAGGAATAGAGAGCTCTGAACTGATTACATGATAAAGACGATTATAATCAGAACAAAGAACTCGAAAAGGTTCATACATAAGGTAGTTAGTAGTACATCGTGGAAGAGTTAGAGGAATATAGTTTCTAGTCTACAAGGAACTGTTAGTTTTACTCGGTTCAATAGCTCGGGAGAGTCTATATCCCCATTAAGGAGCTTGTGCATAAATATGACGCCAAGCAT
Source organism: Drosophila austrosaltans (assembly GCA_035045865.1). NCBI lineage: Eukaryota > Metazoa > Arthropoda > Insecta > Diptera > Drosophilidae > Drosophila > Drosophila austrosaltans. Next base: position 1,759,685 of record JAWNOQ010000089.1, read on the forward strand.
TAATCTACGATTAGTAAGGGAAGGAAGGTCAAGTAAAAGAAGTCTACTAGAGTACGAAGGTAAGTTGATATTACGATCCCAGTTCAGACCACGAAGAGCAAAGAGAAGAAACTGTTTTTGAACTGATTCTATTCTTGCTTTATGTGAATCGTATTGGGGTGACCATATGCAGGATGCATATTCCAAAATTGGACGAACCAATGAGGTGTAAAGAACTTTGGTAGTATATGGATCGTCAAATTCCTTTGACCATCTTTTAACAAACCCAAGAACACCCATGGCTTTTCCGACAGTAGTGCTTATATGGGACTTAAAAGTCAATTTATGGTCCATAAGTACTCCCAAGTTAATCATCTCATTAAGTCTGGTTAATGGAACGTTATTAAGAAAGTAGGTAATCAACTGAGGAGTATTTCTGAAAAAAGTCATGACCTTGCATTTAGATGTGTTTAGGTTTAATAAGTTGTCAGCCGTGAGGGGGATATAATGTCTCTGTAGCTGAGACAAAGCTTAACATCATCTGCGTACATGAGGACACGAGAATGAATTCTAACGGATGGAAGATCGTTAATAAAAAGGGTAAATAGCAAAGGTCCCAGATGACTACCCTGAGGCACCCCCGAAGTGACTTGGATAGACCTAGAACTTGAAGACTTGAAAAGAACTTTCTGTGTTCTGTCTGTCAGGTATTCACGAATCCATTTAATTAAACTGCATGGGAAACCAATTTTGTTCAATTTTAAAAGAAATCAGTATAAACGACATCAGTTTGCCTTGCATTCCTAAATCCTTCAATCGTTAATGATGTAAATTCTAAGAGGTTAGTGGTTGTAGATCTACGTTTCACAAAACCATGCTGAGATGGTGAAATAATAGATCTACAAAAATGTTGCAATTGAGAAGTGATTAACTTTTCAAATGCTTTAGGAATAGCGGACAATTTAGAAATACCCCTATAATTGGATGCTTCGGACTTTTTACCATTTTTATGAAGAGGAATTATATAAGATTTCTTCCATATAGACGGGAAATGACAAGATTTAACGGACAACAAAAAAAGTTTTTGAAGTGGCTTACATAGAGCCTGAGCACAAAATCTGAGTACACAACCAGGTATTCCATCAGGACCAGGTGTGTACACAGGTTTTACTAAATTAAGCACGCTAAGAAGCGAACTTTCATCGATCGAAGGACTACAAATACAATTAGACCTTTTTATCTGATAGAGATACGACAGATTTGCTTGGTATTCCGTTGAGGAATATGTTGTTGTGAAGAAATCAGCGAACAAATCAGCAATCGCTTGATCAGAGTCCGCTATATTATTTTCAAACGATAACATTGATGGGTGGACAACCATCTTACGTTTACAATTCACAAAGCTATAAAACTGTTTAGGATCACGGGAAAACTCAAGCTTACAACGCTTGAGGTAATTATTATAGCAGTGCTTGTTAAGCAACATAAAATTGGAGCGAGCAACTGCGTAAAGAGCAAAGTCTGAAGAACGTCCCGATTTCTTGTATTTTTTATAATATCTGGATTTGACATTTTTTAAGTTGGATAGCTCACGAGAAAACCAGGGAGGTCGGTGAGACGACACTGGAGTCCTCAGTGGGACACAAACCTTAAAAAGCGAACCAAGAGTATCATAAAACAACGAGATAGCAAGATCCATGTCTGAGCAACTGTATAAGGATGACCAGTCAGTTCTCAGAATGAGCTCATTCAGTTTAACAAAGTTAGTCTTGCGAAAATTACGAGATTTAATCACAGGACTGACACCAACAATCGGTGCACGAAACGACAGATCTACAGATAAATCCAAAGTAGGATGAAAATTGTCTTCAGGCAAGACTAGAGGGTCGGTTCTAGTAACTGCACAGTTGGTGGAATCCAACACAAATATCAGATCTAAGGATCTGCCTATGTTATTTCGCACAGGGTTTATTTGAGCTAATGATAGCTCAAAAAGGCCATCAACGAAGCAGTGAGATTTAGAAGGAAGCAACAAAGTAGATTCATCAGATTGAGACCATGCTATTTCTGGTAAATTAAAGTCACCAAAGACGATTAAGATATCTCTATCAGAAAGCAATGAAGAAATATATCCAATAGAATCTAAATGTTTTGCGTATGTCGGATTGTGGCGGGATGTAAGAACAAGTAATGTAGACAGAGAAAGACTTGAATCTGACCTTAACACTAACAAACTCAATCTCCAGAATGTCCGGTGAATGAATTTGGTCAGAAGTTAAGGCCGAGTCAACTGCAATCAGAACTCCTCCGCCTACACGAGAAGTCCGATCACATCTAAAAATTGAAAATTTTGCGGAAAGAACAGATGCATCGTTAATATCGGGTTTTAACCATGTCTCAGTAAACACTAAAATTTTAAATTCAAATGCTAGACTATCTAAATAGAGTCTAGGAAGCTTAGATTTAAGTCCTCTCACGTTCTGATAGGCCAGATGAAGGGACGAGATTAGTTTTTTGGAACACCAGCCGATGCTGATATTCCGGAAGATGAAGAATTAGATGGGATAGAAAGCCTAACCGGATCTCGAGTTTTCTTTTTGGCCGTGTATTCTTTTACTAAAATGTGATCCAGCCAAAAACTGCTATGACATATACTGTCAAACAGTTCAACTGGGACACTTATTTTAAAGGAGGATATCTCCCTCGCATATTTAAATTTAAATTTTTCCACCGCTATTTTAGCTTTATAGTAATGAGCTTGAATTTTTGTCTTAATAAAAGCTAAGACATCATCCGACGAATGTTCGGGATCAAGCCTTGAAACAAATATATGTTTCTTAGGTGGAACTCCAGTTAAAAGCTTATAGGAACCAGGCCGCAAATCAACCGCAGCGTCAGCGACCGCGATTGAATCCGCCTGCGTGTCCGGTATTGCACCTCCAACTGGACTACTTTCGGCAATATCAACAGTTATTGATAATTGCCCGGACTTTTCGGAAACTACAGCTTTATTCGTCTGCAAAGAGAGACCATTTCCTGGAGAAACGGAGATAGCCTCGTCCTTGCGACCACCTTGAGAAATGGGGGTGGTAAACGAAATAAGCTGCGGAGGATTTGTCACAGTGAGCAGTGAAGGAGATTGTGAAACTACGGCCGAGACGGGATTGGGCACAGGCAAATGCAAGGACAGATTGCGCATACTAGTTTTCTTACGCTTTGGAGACTCATTTAACAGCTTATAGCTGCTAAATTCGCTCTCCACAGCATTGAACTCATCGCAGAGTTTACGAAAACCAGATGACAATTTCTTCAATCTATCCCTGGTTTGCCTCATAAACACTCTCATTTCGATCTCAACCTCTCGGCATGAGTCACAACCCAATTTGAGCCCCCCTTTTTGCTCCAAACAATCTCTTACTCTGGCCGTGTAGCCAGCACATTTAACGTGCATGACATTGTCACACAGCCAACAGGAAAGAAACGCGTTATGGGGTGAAAGAGGGTTCAAACACTTTTTGCTTGAGCAGACAGACATTTTTATACCAAAGGGTATTATAAAATTGGTCAGATGTTTGTAACGCATAGAAATATACGTTTCCGACCCCATAAAGTATATATATTCTTGATCAGCATCAATAGCCGAGTCGATTGAGACATGTCCGTCTGTCTGTTTCTATCAAGTTTTAGAAGGTAAAATTTTAAGCTACATAGTTTTTTTTTTTTTTTATTAATTAATATTTTATTTGCAATCTGCCTTAGACTAGGCAATAAACAAATTGACTAAATATGAGTAATAATAGCCGGATGGTTTAAGCTCCAAAGAACTCAATCCATATATCTATGTATATATTTACATATTAATAACTACCTATTTGTTTCTCTATATGGCAGGTCCAAGACATGAGTTCTTTTTAGACGTCTTGTGGTGGTAGAGTTATCTAATAGACTTAATGCTAAAACGTTTTCATGGTCATGTAGCCTATTGATATATCTACTTGTATAAGATTTAATCTCGTCTATGACGGTGGGTATTTGGAGATCTTTATGGATATCTACGTTGGTCATATATCGACAAGCGCCTGTTATTGATCAAATTTCAAGCTACATAGTTGAAACATAAAAAGTTAAGTTCCTTGATCTAGCAAGTATGGTGAGTTTGAAAATTAGTCGGATCGGATAATTATCACCGGAGCTATTAACTAAAACGTGGAGGTACCTCGAGTAAAATAAGCAATTTTCTTTGGCAGCAAAGAAACAAAAACAAATTCCAAGAAATCTACCGTACAAACACAAAAGACCCGAGTTCGAATCCGCTCGGCACCAAATAAGAAATAATTAAAATTATTGTTTTTTTGTAGTTGTATTTAAATTTAGTTTTTACCCATACACCCTACACCAAGTTTGAACAAGATCGGATAATTATTAAGGTTACAAATCAATAATCAAATTTAAATGAAATTAACTTTATTTTAATGCTTACGCACACGCATACATATGCAAAAATTCAACCACCACGCGGTGTGTGAGAGAGACAGAAATATTTTAGTTGTGTTCTTACACAAAACAAAATTGAAAGAGCGAGATGCAATGGGTTTGCATATGGGCATTTCCATAAAAAGGTCAACCTCAACCCAAAAAATTAAAAGTTCACTTATATATATTTTTTTAATTAATAATGAAAAAGGAATATTCAAATTTTAATAAATCAAAAAGTTTAAAGCTTTGCGAAGTCGCGATGGCAAGATATCGAGCTTTAAAGTTTAAGTTCAAGTCTATTGCCTATTTTGATTATTTTTAAGAGCATCTTATAAATAATTTTTTTCTGCATTAAGAGTAATTGTGCAATATTACTCTCGTTGCAAAACTTTCCTTACCGTTGCAATTTGTTGGAAAAAAATGCAGAAAAGCAAAGATGTAACAACTTACGGTAAAATTTTAATTTGCTTTTGGCAATGTTCTATTGTAACGTCACGCCAGAAAAAAAAACACTTTTGTTTGTTACTTCAAAGCAGACGGCAGAAATTAAGGGAAACTTGAACTTTAAAGCAAGTTTCACTTACCTAGTTAAATAAAAAAAAAAAATCCGAGATCGAACAAGCCGTTCGATTTTTTTTCCATTCCAAACATCCGTAACGTCACGCCAGATTGTGAGTACTTTTTTTTTTTTTAAACAAAAATATTAACCATTGGGTACCATCTATACAGATGAATTCTTCAATTGAAACCAAAAATTATTCAAAGCGGTACAGGGAAAGAATAAAACTGGACTCAGAAAGGCTGAAGACAAACCGAGAAAAGGCAAAAGAAAGGGCGTCTCGGTACAGAAAAAGGTTGTCAGCTCTATCCAATGACCCAAGGAAAGAAATTGCTAAAACAAAAAACTTCAAAAGGCAGCAACAATATCGCATCAAAAAAAAAAGCGAAAGTGAGCAAAATGATTTTTTTACTGAAAATCGTTCATATAAAAGCAAACAATCTTTTGGGAAAGCTTTAAAGAAGATAGAAAATGCATTACCGGTTGACTTGCAAAGAAAATCTCAAATAATTGAGACCCTCTACAAAAAATATTGTAGTGGCCCAGTTACGCAGAAAGGATCCGACTTAAAGACTGAAGAAAAACAAAAGTGCGTAAGAGAATTCTATTCGCGAGATTATATTAGTATTCAAGCTGCAGGGCGGAAGGATACCCTTATAGTTGATGGTAAAATAATAGCCAAGCGCTTCATGTTGCTAACCGTTTCGGAGTCCTATGCAATCTACAAAAAGGAAAACCCTAATGACTACGTTGGTATGTCCTTATTTTATAGTTTGAGACCGAAGAATGTGCAGCTATCGACCAAACTACCACATAACATGTGTGTGTGTAAGTACCATGCTAATTTTGCATTTATTTTGGAAAGCACAGCAGAGATTATAAAATCATTTTCCTCCGACATTGAGACTTTTCTAAAGACTGTCTGCTGCAATATCGAAAATGAAAAGTGTATGATTGGAGTTTGCCTTAATTGTGTTCAAGATGTCAAAAATGATATCGTGCCATTATATTATTTTTCATTAATGGATACAAATATAAAATGGAAACACTGGCGCAAAGTGGAAGACCGGATAATTTTAACACATACTGAGGGTTCTTTATCAGACGGCTTGTATGAACTAAATGGTCAATTGTCGTTTTTTAAACGCCACTTTTTTGTAAAACGTTGTCAGCAAAGGTATTTTGATTTAAAAAAGAAAAATATTGGGGCGAATGAATTAGTCCTGCAAATTGATTTCGCAGAGAACTACCGATTAATTTGTCAAAATGAGATACAGAGCGCCCACTTCAATTATCGACAGGCAACAATTTTCACTGCCGTTGCTTGGCTTGCTACAGGAGTAAAGTCTTTTGCTATTATTAGTGACAAACTCACTCACAATAAGTTTGACGTTTATTTTTTTTTGACAACACTTGTTGAGAGAATTAAATCAGATCACGGACAATTTAGCAACATTTATATTTTTTCGGATGGATGCACCTCTCAATTCAAAAACAAATTCATAGTTCGGAGCTTACCCGACTTGATTTCTGCATTTAATTGCAATATATTAGAATGGAATTATTTTGCCACATCTCATGGCAAAGGTGCAGTCGATGGCGTTGGAGCAACCATAAAACGAAAAGTTTGGCAACTTACTAAAGCAAGAAACATTATTTTAGACAATGCTTTATCGTTTTACGAATGTGCTATGAATAACGTGTTCAAAATCAAACTTTTATATGTTTCTACCGAACAAGTAAATGAAATTTCACCATTTCTGCTGGAAAAATGGAAGGATTTGCGAAAAATACCCAACATCCATCGGATGCATTTTCTCTTATGTGGAGAAGATAAACAGCTGAAAGCAGCTGAAACTGCGTTTTCTAGAAAAGTAAATAATATATAAAATTTTTTTATATAGAGTCATTCCACATACAGGTTTCAATCAAATTATTGATTCAAAATATATTTCTTTAAGGACTTTTTTTTTGTTTTTCGTTTAAAATAATGTTATAGTAATGTTTAAATATGTTTTCAGATCAAATAAAAAAAAAAAATCCCTTTGGAATTTTCGTAACGTCACGCCATGTAACGTCACGCCAGATTTATAATTTGAATAAAAAATAAACTATAAACTTGTTTTTGATTTGCTAAACTGAAAAATAATCTTGTGATATTTAAGAACATTATAAAAAAACATTTTCTCAAAAAATCTTTGCCAATTCGCAGAGTTTTGAACTTTTGTCAGTGAAAGTCAGAAACCCCACTTTGTGCGCGTAACGTCACGCCAGATCATATTTTGGCTATAAAATCGAATCCTTACATTCGATTTTTATCAAATTTTTCCTGAATATAGTTCTACATAAGTACTATCAATATATGAAAAAACTTTTTTTCAAATCCGTCTTTTTCATCTTTTTTTTTTAATTTAGTCGTGCGAACGTAACGTCACGCCAGTTATGGAAATGCCCATATATGTCGAATTAGCTTACTTTAACTTAGTAAGGACGGTGGCGTAGTGTGTAGAGATCAATGGTACGATAGGCTCTGAGTATTTGATGGTTCAATGCTCGGTGGAGAAGTGAAAATTTTTAGATGTGTTTTTTTCTTTTATGTTTTTTTTTTTTTTGTTAAACATTTATACCAATTAATTTGCTCAAGGGTATACAAACTTCGGCAGAGCCGAAGTTAGCTTCTTTGATATTTTAAATTTAATTACAACTCAAAAATTAATAAAAAAATGAAGCAATCAAGTCGTCCCTGTCGACATTGAGTATACCCTGTACCTTATATTCAATAATATCGGACATCCCCAAGATCGCAATCAATTTCATGCAAAATTCTCTTTAACATGCAGCAACAGCGAACGCATGCTGTCTCGCTCACTCTTGTCAGCCAATGTCGCTTTGGCAATTCAGTGCAAAACTCATATAGGTATATCTCCGATATTTATTGTCCGATTTCGACAAAATTTGGTCAGCTGGTCCAGTTTGGGTATATATCTTTAATACAGCTCTAGTAATACGTTTTCGAGATTTACGGGGGCGGAAGTGGGCGTGGCAAAAATTTGAAACAAACTTGATCTGTCTATGCATTAGACGCATGTTCACACCAAATTTGGTAGCTCTAGCTTTTATAGTCTCCGAGATCTAGGTGTTCATACAGACGGACGGACGGACAGACGGACAGACGGACGGACAGACGGACATGGCTCAATCGACTCGGTTAGTGATGCTGATCAAGAATATATATACTTTATGGGGTCAGAAATGTATATTTCTGCCTGTTACATACATTTTAGCGACTTTAATATACCCTTTTACCCTATGGGTACAGGGTATAATTAAATATCGAAAAGGCCAAAGAAAAAACTCACTCAGATTTATTAAGCAAATTCGACACTGGGGTCAAACTCGCAGAGAAAATTAGTGCAAGAACTAAGAGAACTGAGCACTACACAAATACATGTATCACTTGTACGCGAGACAGATAGATGCGAGCGCGAATAAAGGAAATTAGAAAAAAGAGAGCGGGAGAGCCAACAGCACTGCACATGCAACAACAATGCGTTGGCGAGAGCGCGAGAGCGGTATTAAAGCGGTAAAAGTTACAAACGCAAGAGCAAAGAATAACAATAACAACAACACTGCTGTAAAAAGTTTTGTTATTTTTTCAAATATTAAGTTCAATGCTTTGATTTTGATTTTGCTTTTGTATAGTTAATATAAACAAAAAGCGCAATGACAAAAATTTAAATGACAGAATAATGCCAATATTTATTGCTAAATTATTAGCTGAATTTTTAGGCAGGCGCGGTGAGTTTAAAACCGAAATAAAAGAAATTATGCAGGAGCACAGAAAAACACGTCTATCCACGATGAAGAAAGAAGTATGAAGTATGAAGTATGTATCTTAATTGCCTTGGGGTACAACTGAAGTTGCATCTCGGACAAGATGTAGCATTCAGAAGCCACTTTAAAATACACCTATTGTGAAACTGGTGGTTACAGGGTGCTAACGTGATAAGATCATTGTTATTTAATATTTCATGACATATGCCACACGATTGTTCTTGTGAGGGTATAGCCTCGATTAAATTTTCATTGCTTCGTCTCACCGGCATCGTGGTCATTTCTTAATGCTTCCGATGTAATGTTATATGTTAATTGCGACAAATATTGATTAACTATAATTGTTGTTTTGCTCCGAAGAAAAGTAAAATGATAATACGAGACAGTTTGATCCCCTATTAATATTCTAAAGGCTATTGTAGCTTATATTTAGTAAGTTCGCTGAAGATTGGTCAAGACCCTAAAGTAACTAAAAAGGCTTGCAAAATCCTATCCTTATACGGACTCTTTATATAATAGCTTTTGAGTTAGATGTAGATTCATCCAGGTCAATTGATCTCTTTCGATGGTAAAATCAACTGCTTAATCCATGGGAAACTTCATCCTCACTCTTGAAAAAAAATTAACAATGATAATAATGATAACTATTCAATCTGGATACCTCTAGCGTAGACTTCTGAGATTCTTTTCCAGTGGTCGACCAAACCCTTATATTTTAAAGTTGCAATCGCAGTTGCAAGTTTAAAAGGACTCGAGAATGAAACACTAGAAAATCAAATAGCTTGAAAACTAATTTGAAAGGATTATATTAAGAGCAATTGTTAAACTATAAATTATTTAGCTGGTGTTATTTGTTAGTTATGTTGCTTAGTTTGAATTATATTTTGGGGCTAATTTCGCATTGCAGGACCAGGTTCCTAAGTGGATGACATTTTTATCTGTAATTGCCATTTGATCGCGACCTTTTTTCCTTTTTCCCCTCCCGCATTTACTTGTGCGTCCCTCTGTCCACAAACTCGAGCTCGCGATCGTTGCTTGTGCGTCCCTCTGTTGAGTGTGCGTCCCTCATTTACTTGTGCGTCCCGCATTTACTTGTGCGTCCCTCTGAAAAGTGAAATCGACAGATAATACTTCAGAAGTTATGGATCCAAAATATTATTCAAATCCGATAAGAATTGTGGGTGCTATATCATCTCAAAGTGGAAACAGTTTTCAGGTATGAAAAAAATGTAAAATTTTTACAAAAACTTGCAACTTTGAAACTGAATATTGGCCGAATTAAACAACTGATCTTAAATATTTTTACTTTATTCAAAAAGTAGATCAATTGTTAGTTATTTGTTGTAAAAAGTACAATAAAATTTAAAATACCTAATAAATTGGAGACGTTTCAAAAACACACTGAATTTTCGCATTTTTTGAACTTTGGTGGAGTAGAATCAACAGAGATTCACGGAGATTCACGATATATTCATATACACGTGATAGAGGGAATATTCACCTATCAGACCTATATAGTGCAGTCTTGCGCTTTTTTGCGCAAATTTGTCAAAAATCCAAAATACTAATGCAACCTCGTGATAAAAACGCGTTCCAGGTACAAGGAAGAAGAAGAGCGCATGCAAATTTGGCAAACTGTTATTTGATATTTACATATTTGTAATGGAACAAAATCATTAGAAAGCATATAAAACAAGTCAAACCTACCTTAGATGTTAATGGCTTAAGAAAATAATGTAATTTGAGAAAAAAAAAATTTTTTATCCGATTGTTCCTATGGGAGCTATAGCATATAGTTGACCGATTTGGCTGAAACTTAGCACAGACATTTTGATATGAATTAAACGTCCAAATCGAAAATTTCGGGACAATCGCTTTTTAATCACTCAAGTTATTGCTCTAAAACTATATTTTTGACCGATCGTTCCTATGGGAGCTATATGATATAGTCAACCAATTCTGACGAAACTTGGTAGATATTTTAGAAAGTATATTAAACTAATAGAATACAAATTTCATAGTATTCGATTGAAAAACAACAAAGTTGTGGAAGCTTTACTTTATTCTCGACTTATCACTCCTATGGGAGCTATAAGATATAGTCAACCGATTCTGATGAAACTTGATAAATATGTTAGAAAGTGTATTTAACTAATTGAATTCAAATTTCGTAATATTTGATTGAAAAACAACAAAGTTATGAAACCTTAATTTTATTCTCGACCTATCGTTCCTATGGTAGCTATATGATATACTTATCCGATAAGGATGATTTCGAGATATACAATGCCTACAGCAAAAAGAAGTCTATGTGTAAAATTTCAGCTCTGTAGCATTAAGGGTTTTGGAGGAGACCAAAATTAATGTACCCTTGCAATGGTATATTTTTTTTTGCAATTTAAATGAAAAATTGAAACAAAACATTAAAAAAATCTTATTTATCTTATCAAATTCGAATAATAAAGTTCATTTGTCATCAAAAAAGCGTTTTTTAAGTGAATTTTATGGGTCAAATATGCCTAGAAATATTTTTCAACTTTGACCTTGAATATCAAAGCAACCCGAGCACGTGGCACCTCGGTAATAACTCCATTTGAAGCTTTAACAATTAGCTATCAAATGCTTTTTAAATTTAATTTAAAATCGCTTCACTACTTTAGAAGATATGATTTTTGATAAGCGAAATGAGAAAAGGCCCCACTGTGCGTCGAGACCTTTTTCTTTGCCCGGATTGTTGTTTGTTGTAAAAGTTGTTGTCGGGCTCCAATGTGAAATTTGGCTGCCCACCACTGCACTAGACGGATGTTCCTACGAAATTTGGTTACTGTAGCTCTTATAGTCTCTAGATCTAGATGTTTATACGGACGGACGGACAGGCTGGTGATGCTGATCAAGAATATATATACTATATACTGGCGACTTTAATATACCCTTTTACCCTATGGCTACAGGGTATAAAAATGCTAGGTGTTTATGCCTATCACTGTAGGACCTAAACGGTACACCACTGCGATAGGATCCTGGATTTAGGAAGGAAAGGTTTCGTGCACTATGCTTGCCGTTACTGCTCGCCGGATGAGGGGGGTGTTCTTTCTTTCCTGCCTAACGCCTGACATACACAAGAAAAATAATTATAAGTGCACTGGGAAAAGAGGAACTTATGGTAACTATTGGGATCCTGCTCGTCTTAGTTGTCATGAACTAGATGGTTGTCCATGTCTCCTGATTCAATAAACACCCGACCTATGGACAATCCTGAGGAGGAATTTGCGGATGTCCCCTATACAAATCAATTTACCATTTAACTTAGCTTCAGGCATTTCAACAATTACTTATTCAAAACTATTCCATTATTCCAATTTTGCAATTTCAAAATAGACAAACATTATAAGGTATTTTACTTTAACTAATTCTCAAATCGAAATGAAAGGGTCGCATGGCCAAGAAATAAAAATAGTCGATATTCAAGAAAATACATGAGCTTAGATATATATATACATACTTAATCAATAAACATGCAGCTCATTAAATCTTACTCAGTCATACTCAGCATACAAATTCCGTGGGCCCAGGGAGGTTCGCTGCTTTGTTGATGAGAGTTATACCTGGTGCTCGGGGAAAATATTTATTAGTTAAATATTGACATTGTGAAATCTTGCCAATGCATAAATAATTAAAGTTTTGTAGAATATAAAAAATTAATATAAGAGTAAAATGAAGCAAGCAAGTCGTCCCTGTCGACATTGAGTATACCCTGTACCAACTAATTATTTTAAATAAAATAGAATATCCTCGAAATCGCCATCAATTTCATGCAAAATTCTCTTTACATGCAGCAACAGCGAACGCATGTTGTCTCGCTCACTCTTGCCAGCCAATGTCGCCTTAGCAATTCAGTGCAAAACTCAATTAGATATATTTCCAAAATTTATTATCCGATTTGGACAAAATTTGGTCAGGTGGAGCAGTTTGGGTATATAATTAAGTGTGTCAAGTAAGAATACACCCATCATTTATTGTTCACCAAACTTGGTTGTGAGGATTATGTTGTCACAGTTTTAGTTTTAGTAAGCTTTTAGAATTCGTCATGATTTGCCTCTGGCTTAAAATTCCAATATCCCAAGGCCATTCATGTGTCGCAGTTTTTGATTCCGAGGCTGGTTAATTTTTGAATATTACCAAAATGAATAAGAAGTCAGTGAGAGTTGCTGGACTGTTACTTCTATTGTATCCTAGCGTTTGGGCCGGATTCCTTGTACGGACTGTACCGAAATAAATGTATATTCTCTCCCAGACCTTGGGTGCCAAATAATATTGGAGGAACGTCTCCGATAAAGCAATTTCTGGCCTTTGCCTTGGCTGCCAGAGCACTAGGCATTTGCGCTGAATTAACAACAAAGTAATTAGGTCACTTGCACGGATATAAATAGATATTAATATCACCTGAATTCTTCCAACAACTTCACAAAACAGCTTTTTTTTAGGTATGATCACAATAAATGTCGAATCGGTAATTCCTTTAAACTTTCCGGCGCGCACAAATAATTTGGTATATGCAGGTACACATATATATACTTAATCCAGGATCACAAGGTCTTTGCCTCCACATCTGCTCCAACCAACTTTCGCACTTGCAATTGCAAGTGCACTTGCGCAGCCGACTTATTAAAGCATAAGCTTTCTCTCTTACACTATCTGTAGCTTGAGCTTAAGTGAACTGCTTGCTTGCACTGCTTGAACGTAAGCGAGGTTTACGTCGATAACTAATAATATAGCCAAAATGAAGAAATTTAGTCCAAATCGGACAATAAACATCGGACCCATATTCGTTATGTACTGAAACGCCAAGGGCGACATTGGCAGGCAGGAGTGAGCGAGACATGTTAGGCGAATAACAACTTAGCTTCCCCCTTTAAAGCAACGGTCCGAATATGAGGCAACTCTTATTTCAGTGGTAACTTGCCATAAAAAATTATTATTATTCTTTTAACCCCATATTATATTGTTTTTCGCTCCTTTTCCCAAATTATCTAATGTTTTCTTTCTTTTTAAGTTGTATTAAAATGAATATAAGTTTCACAAAATTGATTTAGGTAAATCTTTAGAAGAATCCTTTTGAAAGCAGATATGTTTACATTTCATTATAATTTAATAATTATGAGTTACGCCCCTACTTGGTACTAGTTCAAAGTATTTAGTACACAGATATTAAAATAATAATATCTGAATATAGATAATATTTTTTTATTTCCCAAGCAAAATGAAATAGTTTTATAGACCCTCCCGGCTTACGTATACAATGCATAAAAATGCCTGTATAACCATTTTTTTTATACAAGTCATATAGTGTCCCAGAAACTGATAGATAATTGGCCATTATTTCATAATTCAAAATGTACATTGCTATCAAAAAATTATAAAAAAAATTATTATTGAATTTTAATAGATAACGAAATATCGTATGACTGTTGCCGGATCATGGCAGGTTGCATATTTAAATCATTTTTGTTGGATTAAATATCTTGTTACAAGTATCCCTTTTTTACGTTCAATGTCCTATCAATTTTCCAGTTACGTTTCAGGCATAATTTATCAACTTAATATTCAATTTCTCACATTTCTATGTATATGTATGCATGTGTATATGTATATATGTATATATACATACATATGTATGAGTTTCCTCTTAAGTAGTCACGTAAAATCAATAAATTTTCCGTACACGATAAATGTCAATTTTCGACTTTAGGCGATAAATTTTTAAATTATATGATCTGCAGTTTTCCGATTTCGGCCTTCACCTCCCAAAGGGGGCGTGTCCCAGCTGAAACACGAATACTAATTTTGTATGAATACTGTTACTGATTTAAGCTTAATTAAGGCCAAATGTTAAACGCTAAGTAAATTCTGCGGCAAATTGTTGATGAATGTGGTGAATATTTTATTTCTTCATTTTTGTAACGTGTCGGTAATAAGAGTAAAACAAAAGAAAACCAAATAAATGTTCATGAGGCTAACTTCGGTCATCCCGACGCTTGTACACACTTGCAGTGTTGTTGTTGTTAAATCAGAAGATATACCAAAAAGAGATATTTAAACAATCAAATTCTCTTAAAGTCGCCATTATCAATAAATGGATGGGTTATGTTAAATTAGTTATTCGTTTCTTCTTAATTGAGGAGTCAGAAGTGGGCTTGTCAAATATTTAAAATAATAAACTTGATTTACATAGACACTAAAAGAATCTACAAACCATATTTGGCAGCCCTTTTTGACAGTCTAAATTAAAATTCTAAAGGTCACGGTGTTCATTCGGACGTGCGAACAGGGGGTTCTTTGGAGTATCTTAAAAAACAATTGAGAGATGTTCGTTTCCGATATCATTTAACATCTGATCAATTTTATTATACTCTTCGAAAGGGTATAAAAAAACGTAAACAGGAAAATTGAAAAGTGAACGAAGAGTGGGAAACGCGTAGGAATGTCGACTTTACTAAATCATGCAAAGTTGACGTGTCCAGGCATTCTGATGGGGGGATGGAAGGAGTTCTAACACGTCACACATGCATGTACATATGTATGTATCGTTGTGTGTTTGTGTATCCTTAGCCATACCCATGTGACATTTTCTGCTCCATTATTTTCATCATGTCTGACAGATGACGTTTCAACATGCAACTAGAATGGGAAGCCCACCCCCACTCATCCATCCATACGTAACCGCCTGCCCTTAACAAGTATGTAACTGTAACTCTAACTGTTTTCGCAATGCGGCTGGCAAAGTGGTACTAACTTGGGTTTGGTGGTGCTCATGTCTGCTTTAGACGCCAATATATTATGCCTCTACCATTGTCTTGGTTATGGTGTTGGTGTTTTTGCTGGTGTTGTTGCCGAACATGCGTATTAGTGCTGCTGTCCCCCTGTTGCACATGTTGGCAGGATGTATACACATATATACTTAACATATATACACATACATATGTCACACACATACACCCACACATGCAGTCATATACTTATTTTCTTCAACGTCCTTCCAACATCTCTTTACGTCTTCTCCATCTGTATGTGTGAGTGTAGATGTGTGTGCGTATATCAGCATTTTGCATTGCAAATATTTTTACCATACTTAGATGGAAAGTTTTATGACTCTGACCCATGGAGTTTGTCCCTTTTGTGGCTGTGCCTGTGGCAGAATTAAGGGGATTTAAGGCTAAGTATGTGGATAGACAGTGGATGCTCCCTATCTAGAAACTTACGAAATGTTTAGGCCAATTCAAGCCTTATTTTCCAAGATATTCGTTTAATCAAGTTTTGTATACTGGCTTCTAAACTTTATGATGATTCCAATGGCTAATTTTTTTACTTCTGCTATCCTAAATGTTTCTTTAATATATTTCCTTCCAACAATTGTTAAAATTAAGACAATGGTCGACATACTTAATTTAAATGCATTCATTTAGGTACCTTAGATTTGAGAATATTAAAACAATTAAGCTTTATTTGGAGTGTTCCGATTAAATATAAAGATTTTATATACCAATTCATGTGTACTTAGAGAGGTGCACGACTCCACTCACTAAGTACAAATTGAATGGATTCCAATGAAATTGAATTGAGTGAGTGCGATCTTACAATTGAATGAATGCGTATGAGTATAAATGCATTCAAAGAAATGAGTAAGAATGAATGAAGCGTAAAACGAAACGAAAAATTTGGAAGAGCCGAAGACACCCGAACGAACTCGAGTTATAGCATAGACATAATTTCGTTCGCAGCGCTGAAAGCATGTCTTCCTATCCTACAGAAAACAAAAACAGAGGAAACAGTTTTGTCACTCGAATGAATTCGAATTATTTTCAGGCATTCTTCTTCATTCGTTCTTTTGCGTTTGACATTGTGAGTTCGAGTTCGATGCTAGAGCACTCACTCATTCTAATTCATTCGGCTTTGCACATCAACTCATTCACTTATTTTGATCATACATTTGTATCCCGAGATTTGTCGTGTTAACGTTTTAACAAGTGAAAATATCCATTTATTTCTTTTCATTATTTTATATAATTCTTAAATATTTGGAAAACAATGTTCTTCGCATTATTTTGTATCAAAAAAGTTTCCCAAGTACAGAAACAGGAAACGTTGGTTATCAAAAGCATTAGTACATTTGCACTACCATTAGACTATACATATTTATGTGTCCTTCAATATTAGCTTACACGGATTTCACAATTAACTTTATGTACTCTGCAGTCTATTTAGAAAATAACAATAAATACACATGCATACATACATATGGCATGTATGTATGTATGTATATCAATTTGTACTTTGCCGTCCTTAATATTTTCTATGCAAATTTGACACTTTTTGCCTCATTATTTTGACGCCATAATAATTTTCAGCCAGATTGCGAGAGAAAGAGAAAGAGAGATTGTAAATTGTAAATGTGTGAGTTAACAAGGAAATATCCTTTTACACATGTGACCCTAATAATTTCCAACGAGTTCTTAGAGTCTGAGTGAGAACGACGCGCTTGCATTACTAATAATAATGCCATTGTTTCACTGTGTAAGTGGGAGTGAGTGTGACTGTGTGTATTGGGGGTATTTTGTGCTGTGTTGTGATTTATTGCATTCGTGTGCCAGATTTTACAAATGTAATGCCCCCGCTCTTTACATCCCTTTCTCTCTTTCTCTCTCTATCACATATGCATATGCAAAGTTTCGAATATTTTCCCTTTGCCATATGAATGTGTCATTGTGTGGGAGCAACATGTATGATTGTGTGCGTGTCAGTGTGTATGCATATGTATGTGGCGTGTGTTTCTGTTCCGGGGCTCACATAAATATTCCATATGGAGTCATATTTCTTTCTTGTGTTTTGAATGCGTTACACTCTTAAAAGTGGCGTTGACATACATACGCATGTACATACGCGTGTACATACTTCCGCTTTTTCGCCTCCCCACAAACTTATGATTTTCAAGTAGAAAATGAACATTCAATTTTTGTTAGCTGTAAAATTTCCAAGTGCACCTGACTTGATACAATTGCGAATAATTTGGTGTTTTTATACCCCGTACCCATATCCGTTTTGTACTGAAACGCCAAGGGCAAAACTGACCAAATTTTGTTCAAATCGGACAATAAACATCGGAGATATACGCATATGCGTTTTGTACTGAAACGGTAAGGGTGACGTTAGCAGGCAAGAGTGAGCGAGACAGCATGCGCTTACTCCTGCCTTTTGACATTCATATGTATGTACAGTATGTCAAATAATTGTTTGCAAAAGGGAAAATGTCATAGAAATATATTTTTCAGCATATATTTTTGCAACAACAGCAAACGCACACTTTCTCGCTCACGCCTGCCAGCCAACGTCACCCTTACCGTTTCAGTACAAAACGCATATGCGTATATCTCCGATATTTATTGTCCGATTTGAACAAAATTTGGTCAGTTTGGCTATCTACTTAGGTGTGCTTAATAAGAATACGATATCTTTCACATCTGTCTAGTAATTCATTTTTCCCGATTTGCGGTGTTCGGACGGATGGACGGACAGACGGACATAGCTCAATCCACTCGGCTAGAGATGCTGATCAAGAATATATGTACTCACATAAGTATTCGTCGCTGTATGTTCATTCAGGAAAACAGACTTTTTTACAATATGTTTATTTGAAATCATGTTATATTTTAATATTTACTCATAGGTATAGATCTTATTTTGCGAACAAAAGAAAAATCAGAAAGAAAAACAATTCCATTGCGAAGATAGAGTCAAAAATGTATACAAAACTACATTTTGCATGTCACAAAAGTATTCGTCGCTCTATAAAAAATATCGATTTTTTTTAAGCTGTTTATACTTAATAGTAGAGTCAGACAGAAGTCATTTCGGGGAAAAACATTATTGTTTATTGTCGCTGTTCTTGCGTATCTAAATAAAAATGCCAAATTGATTACTGGAAACCAATCATTTTCAGCAATGAAAGTAAATTTAATATATTTTGTTGCGAGGGCGAAGGAAAAGTCTGGCCGTAAGACCTGTAAAGAATTTCATTTAAAAAATGTCAGACCTACGGTTAAGCATGGCGAAGGATCGGTGCTAGTTTGGGGCTGCATGTCGGCTCAAGGAGTCGGAAATTTGATATTTATCGATGGGACAATGAATGCTGAGATGTATTTTAAAATATTGAAGGAAAATTTGTGCTCCAGAGCTGCTAAAATGGGTCTTGAAAGAAGTGACTTCATATTTTTTAGCAAGATAATGACCCGAAACACATTGCTTGGAATGTTAAAATATGGTTATTGCACAACACCAAGCAGATCCATAGACATCCTCAAAGTTCTGACGTATATGATATGTATATATTTGAGTGAAATAAGGAAAATATTTAATTTGTTACTTTATCCCTAACAAAATCGTCCATATATTAATGGGATACCACGAGACGAATACTTTTGTGACGGACTGTATATACTTTACATGGTCGGAAATGCTGCCTTCTGCCTGTTACATACATTTTAGCAACTTTGATATACCCTTTTACACAATGGGTACAGGGTATAAAAAATAAAAATCGGCGAAATTTATGCTGTCAATTAATTCTTTGCAAAATGCAAAGACAAAGCAAAATAGAGTCGTAGCTTTGAAACGGAACTTAAAATTCCGAGAAAGATGATTATGTGCTACATTGCCATGCAAACACCGAATTATTTCTTCTTGATTTGGGATCTCAACAGTCAATATCTTACCTAATTTTATTGATTTAGCAATGCCTGGAAAACTAGCTTATGATAGTTTAATTCAGTTGGTTTATTTTCACCGTGCAAAGAAAAAATCGGCAAGAGCACTGGCGAAAATGTTTTCAATTAAGCAGAGAACAATTTATAATATTATAACCCGAGCTGAGAAAAATGAAGCAAGTAAGTCGTCCCTGCCGACATTGAGTATACCCCGTACCAACTAGTTATATTAAATCAAGATCGATTAAATAAATCAAGAAGATGCAGCAACAGTTACCGCTTGCTATCTCGCTCACTCTTGCCAGCCAATGTCGCCTTGGCAATTCAGTTCAAAATGCACAGTCGTATATCTTCGATATTCATTGTCCGATTTCGACTAAATTTGGTCAGATGATGCATTTTGGCCATATTGTTGGGTGTGCCACATAAGAATGTGATTCCTTTAAAACTTCTCTAGTAAATCGTTTTGGCTAAATTGCGGGGGCGGAAGTGGGCGTGGCAAAAATTTTAAACTCTTGATTCGCGTAGGCACTAGACAAATGTTTGAACACTCTCGAAATCGCAATCAATTCATAACGAAATTCCATTGAACAAGCAGCACCAGCGAACGCATGCTATCTCACTCCTTCTTATCTGCCAATATCGCCTTGGCAATTCAGTACAAAATGCAAATGGCTATATCTTTGATGCTTATTGTCCGATTTGAACGAAATTTGGTCGGTTAGTGCAGTTTGACTATATAATTAGGTCTACCATAAGAATACGATATCTTTAATACAGTTCTAGTAAATTCATTTTAAAATTTTCTTTTTTCATTTGCGGGGGAGGAAGTGGGCGTGACTAAAATTTAAAACAAACTTGATCTGTCTGGGCATAAGTCGGATGTTCACACCAAATTTGGTAGCTATATATATAGTCTCCGAGATCTAGGTGTTCATACGCACGGACGGACATGTCTTAATCGACTCGGCTGTTGATGCTGATCAAGATGTATGGGTACAGGGTATAAAAAAGTTGTTTTGTCATATCTGATCTCCACCGACTACACTATCAAACCAACATCGTCGCTATTTCAACATATGTATGCACATATTTAGCAAGTGCAAGGCTTCTCGCATTTTTAATTTCGTTCACTATGCATTATGTGGAATTTGACCGGTTTTTGTGCACTTAATTCATTTTTTGAAAGTTTATGAAATCGAAAATTTTGATGCCGAATGATGATCAAAGGTCAATGTTGCATACTTGTACTTTTGTCGTTATTTAACACTGTTGAGAAAACAGCTGCTGAATACAAGTGTTTTGCAGAAAACGAGTTTGCTTGATACAGTAAAAATTTTATGCTCAACTTTCAAGGTGGATATTGGAAAAATGGAAAATGTTGTTGGAAAAATTAATAATGGAATTAAATAAGTTTTCTTTCTACTATGTATAAGTAAATCTCTATTGTGGAAATTGGCAGTGAGTGTTAAAATATTTGAAAAAAATTGGGGATCACTTTAAGAAAAATTTTGTCAGGGAATCTCAACTTTGAGGAGAGTCATAAAAAAATGTGCATCAGTGACCAGTCTAAAACTTCCAGAATTTGGGAGTATGTGCAATTCTTGTTCAAGTAAAGTTAGTCGCAATAGCCACAAATAGTCACAAATTGTGCAATTTCGTTTTAAGTGCCTAACCTCACTTTTCCCCATAGGAAAATTTTTTCCATATGACACAAGTAGACAAAAAAAACTAAAAAACTAAAAAAAAAACTATCGAAGTTAGGTTAAAATTGCTGCATGGGCAAGGTGATGATGGTGTTAAAAATCTATTGAATAAGGAATTGAGGCAGAAATGTCGAAAGCGTTGCAGTAAATTGTGTCAGAAAAAGCAAAAATGTAGGTCCAATTTAAACATGCTCAAGAGATACTGAGGTGGCTAGTGTGATGGAAAAATGGCTTGGAGGATCAGAGAAGGAAGAAGAAGAGAAGAATTGTATTAGACGGGTTGGAAGACCCACGTTAACACATGAAAAAAGTCAGATAACTAGCAAAAACTGTGTTAGCAGATTTGAAAATGATAATTTAGCATAATAATAACTGATCCTGCAACAATTTGAAATTCACATACTTGCAAGAAGTCCTTTTTAAAATTTTCTGTGGTTTTCATACTAGACCACTAATTATGAAAAATGCAATATTGTGCTATAAAAGAACATGGTCAAAATGCAAAATAATGTTTTTTTCGAACTTTAAAAACGTAGTTAAAATGAAGCAAGCAAGTCGTCCCTGCCGACATTGAGTATACCCTGTACCAACTAGTTATATTAAATGAAATAGAATATCCTCGAAATCGCCATTAATTTTATGCAAAATTCTCTTTAACATGCAGCAACAGCAAACGCATGCTGTCTCGCTCACTCTTGCCAGCCAATGTCGCCTTGGCAATGCAGTGCAAAACTCATATAGGTATATCTCCGATATTTATTGTCCGATTTCAACAAAATTTGGTCAGCTGGTCCAGTTTGGGTATATAATTAGGTGTACCAAGTTAGAATGCGATATCTTTAATACAGCTCTAGTAATACGTTTTCCCGATTTGCGGGGGCGGAAGTGGGCGTGGCAAAAATTTGAAACAAACTTGACCTATTTTTTTCGAAAAACCTAGACAAATTGTATTTATTATGCTAGTCAACAAATACATATTGAAAGCGATGCATAGAAACCAACTTTTGAATTAAGTGCACAAAAACCGGTCAAATTCCCCATAGTGCAATGTGATTGAGGAGGTTTTTGGAGTCCTAGCATGCGTTCTCTGCTGCTGCATGTTGAAAAGAATTTAGTTTTAAATTGATGGCGATTTCGAGGATATCCTACTTTTTATACCCTGTAACCATAGGTAAGCGATTGGTCACACGATATGTCGTTAATGCTGGTTCGCTTCTCGATGAAGACGTGAAAATTTTTAGAGGTGTTTTTTTCTTCTTTTTTTAAATTTTTTTAAACATTTATACTAATTATTATTTTAAAATTTTTGTTTCTAAATAAGAATATTAAAGAAGCTAACTTTAAAAAAAAAATTAAGCAAACAAGTCGTCCCTGCCGACATTGAGTATACCCTGTACCAACTAGTTACATTAAATGAAATAGAATATCCTTGAAATCGCCATCAATTTCATGCAGAGTTCTCTTTAACATGCAGCAACAGCGAACGCATGCTGTCTCGCTCACTCTTGCCAGCCAATGTCGCCTTGGCAATTCAGTGCAAAACTCATATAGGTATATCTCCGATATTTATTGTCCGATTTCGACAAAAGTTGGTCAGCTGGTCCAGTTTGGATATATAATTAGGTGTGCTAAGTAAGAATACGATATCTTTAATACAGCTCTAGTAATACGTTTTTCCGATTTGCGGGGGCGGAAGTGGGCGTGGCAAAAATTTGAAACAAACTTGATCTGTGTATGCATTAGACGCATGTTCACACCAAATTTGGTGGCTCTAGCTCTTATAGTCTCCGAGATCTAGGTGTTCATACGGACGGACAGACGGACAGACGGACGGACGGACGGACGGACGGACGGACAGACGGACATGGCTCAATCGACTCGGCTAGTGATGCTGATCAAGAATATATGTACTTTATGGGGTCAGAAACGGTTCCTTCTGCCTCTTACATACATTTTGGCGACTTTAATATACCCTTTTACCCTATGGGTACAGGGTATAAAAATTTGTTTTAAAATCGGATAACTAAAAAAGGTGCAAATTGATTAAATGTAATTCCTAATATAATAAAACACGTGCAAAACTATTCACCACGCGGTGTGGTGAAATATTTGCGTTGTGTTCTTGCACAGAACGAAACTGAAAGAGCGAGATGCCCTGCGCTTGCTATATACATACATATTATGTATGTCGATCCAGCTTATACATATAAGCTACATAAGTGAAGACGATGGCGTAGTACGTAGAAATCGGTCGCGCTATGTGTCGATGAAGACGTATGAAAATTTTTGAAGGTTTTTTTTTGTAATTAAATAATAAAACAGTCAAGCTCTAATATCTCTGGGTTAAATGGTGTAAGCGAGTTATCTGAATTTGATATCGATCAATAAATATCCATTCATCATTATTTTATAGCTCCGTCCCTTTGAACGAAAATGTTTGCTTCTGCCAGTCTCATAAATATAACATAAATAAAAAAAAGAAGAGAGGTGTCATGGGACACCCAGATGCAACGAAGTTTCTTTCGATTAAGGGGCACTTTTTCGACCCATTTTGGGAGACTATTTAGCTAAAAAAAACAACAAAGCGACACAATTATATTAGTTCAGATAGGTTTATAAAAAAATGAGTTTATTTTAATAAAAATAATTTGAAAATTTGAGCAAAATCGGTTAGGGAGTTTTTGACATACATATCTTGCCAGCAGTTTTAAGGAACCGAGTCTAGTAAAACATATTTGAATGTTGTTGCCCGCAACCAGGCTCTATATACACCTACTCAGGTTTACGGCTATTACTTCTAAACGTCTTTAGATTTTGGAAAAATCTTTTGCTCAGGTATTTTAGACATTCTAAGGGTAAGATGCAATTATAATTTAATGCAAGGTGGGCTGCCAATTTCGCCCGACGACAATATTTGCAACAAACAAGCATCCGGGAAGAGAAAAAGGGATCGGGATCGCGAATCCGAGCATATACCGCGAATACATATATACATATATGCATGTGTGAGTTTGTGGGCAGCGAGACGCGATCGCAACCTTTTTTCTTCTTGCCTCTGCCTTACACATTTATGACGCTTTCTCAATCTCAGAATCTTTGCTTGTGCGTCCCGTATTTACTTGTTCGTCCCGCATTTATTTGTGCGTCCCTCTGCCCACAAACTCGAGCTCGCTACCTCTTTTCCCTTCCGAATTTGCTTGTGCATCCCTCTGCCTAAAAACTCGAGTCCGCTACCTCTTTTCCCTTCCGAATTTGCTTGTGCGTCCCTCTGCCTAAAAACTCGAGTCCGCTACCTCTTTCCTCTTCCGCATTTGCTTGTGCGTCCCTCTGCCCACAAACTCGAGCTCGCGATCGCTGCTTGTGCGTCCCTCTCTGTCTACATACTCATACACTGTTCAATGCGAAAGAAAAAGACAAAACATTTGGTAACGGTAAAAGTGTCGTTACACTTTTTAGTCTTAATTTTTTCGGTTTACCCCCTACCGCGCGATAAGAAACTTCGTTTCAAAAAAGAAGGGTTGAACGTTTGACTTTGCTTACTTTTCTTTCCAAAAATTATTTGTGATGCCAAATAGTTTCACTCTCATCCATATACAGTCTGTCAAGAAACACTTTACACAATAGAAAAAAGTTCAATTTTTTGACTTTATATACAAAAATAAAGGGTTTTTATTTCATTTCGCCAAAACTTTTCAATGCTCAACGGTTAAATAGGTAATATTAAGTCAAATTATAAAAAACAGAAACAAAAACAACGAGTGTCAAACTAAAAAAATAACAAAAACTTAGATTACTCATGTTTGACACTGTCAAGAAACTCTTTACACATTTCGTATATATTATTCTAAAATTAAAGTTTAAAACTAATTATAGCTAATTTTTAAAAACTTAGTATTTAGTATGGCCACCTTTGGCATTATGTACATGTTGGAGTCTTCTTTTCATAGAATTGACCAAGTTTTGAATGTAGTCTAAGGGTATCTTCTGCCACTTTTCCATTACGAAAGCTTTTAGCTGTCCGCGGTTCGTTGGACTCCTTTTTCCGACTTTTTTTTTTAAATAGGACCACGCATGTTCGATTGGGTTAAGATCTGGACTCTGGGGTGGTGTATCTAACACCTTTCCACAATTGTAAAGGAGCCAATTGCGTACATTGAACTCCTTATGTTTCGGATCATTGTCCTGATAAAATTTAAACGTTGGCCTATTCTCGGTAATAAAGCCAAATTTGGCCGCACTCGGGTGTAAATTCGACTTCAAAATTTGAAGGTATTGCTCCGCATTCATGGTGTCTTCGATGAATACCAGTTCACCAACTCCTTGGCTGGATATGCACCCCCAAACCATAACCGACAATTTTCCAAATTTGACTGTTGGAATGATGTTCGCTTTTTCGTAAGCTTTAGAGACTTTACGCCATACTTTGGGTGGACCTTCGTTGTAATACAACATTATTTTTGTCTCGTCGCAAAATATGACGTCTTTCCAATACTCCTCTGGTTGCCTGACCATGGTTAGAGCAAACGCGAAGCGCTTTTCCACATTGATCAACGACAGTAAGGGTTTCTTACGTGCCACCCTCGAAGAATACCCATGCCGTAGAATGGCCTGGCGCACAGTTTCGTGGGACACATCCACATCACACTCTTCTTTGAGCTCCTTGGCAAGAGTTCTGACCGAGATTTGCGGATTTGATTTGATCTTTCGCATAATAATGCGGTTTGCCCGATCGGATATCTTTTTTTTCCGGCCACCTCCACTCTTTGCCTCAAGTCTTCTTTCATTTTCCGCGCGACTGAGAACGTTATATATCGTTTTTCTTGAAACGGAAAACATTTCCACCAATTCAGGAACGGATTTCCCCAGCTGTCGATTGTACCAAATCAATTGGACAACATCGAAGCTTAATCTTTTTCCGGGCATTTTCGAAAAGAATTTTAATCGCTTTATTGATGTGTACTCAGCCAAATTTCGCAAAAAGTGAAAGAAACACAAAAATAGAGATGCATAAAGAGATTCTAAAAGCATAGTTAACGGTAAAGCCCCGTTATTTCTTAGAATAAGAGCCAAACAGATGAACGGAACGAAATGTGTAAAGAGTTTCTTGACAGTGTCAAACATGAGTAATCTAAGTTTTTGTTATTTTTTTAGTTTGACACTCGTTGTTTTTGTTTCTGTTTTTTATAATTTGACTTAATATTACCTATTTAACCGTTGAGCATTGAAAAGTTTTGGCGAAATGAAATAAAAACCCTTTATTCTTGTATATAAAGTCAAAAAATTGAACTTTTTTCTATTGTGTAAAGTGTTTCTTGACAGACTGTATGCATATGCCATGGAGTTTCATATCGCCTATTCAAATTTATAAATCTGAATTTCTAATATACACATTTGAAAAATTAATTACAATGTCAAGTCATGTTAGACAATTGAAATGCACTCTGACAGAAAATTTTCAACATGTTCAGTCAAAATATGCATTACACACAATCCAACATAGAACAGTGCATAAAAATATCTCAAGCAAAGCGCATAACTATGCATAATTGTTGTAACATGTTTCAAACTTGAAAATCTGATAAATTATAACTGAAAATGTTACTTTTCCTTTTTTACTCGTTTTTGTTTTTTGTTTTGTTTTTCGGTCTTTGGTTTTTGGGTTTCTTGTTCCGTGTGTGTGCATCAGCAAAATTTTAAAGCAGTCTGCATTGTAAAAAAGTTGCAACATATTCAATTTATGACTGTCGACGGTGAAATCCCCCCAGCATTTAAATCACTTATGCACTTAATCAGTCGACTTAAAATGTAAGACAAGTTATTGCATTCAGAGCAGAACAGTAACGGGCGGTCGGAACTGGGAGGATGCAAGTCAAAAATCACATCTTAAGTTTAGGTGCATTACACTGCCAAAAAATGTGTAAGCTAGTCTAGGGTGGCTTCTTTGAAATCAATGAGCTCACATTTATGACCTTTCCCCGGACTCGCGTACCAAATTTCGATAATTTAAGGAAAAACGGGCTGAATGGGAAGTGTCTGAATGTTTATGCTGATTTGGATAGTTTCGGTTAAAAATACATAGTTAAATTTGCCTGCCCATATGAGTATCGGCTAAAATAACTTTTTGTTCTATATGTATGTATGTACAGAGCTTACTCAATAACTTTTTTATCTTTGGTTATTTTTCTTTACATACTATACTTTTTAGTTATATAGACGCCAGATTTTACATATTTTTATAGAAGACGGACTGTGTATGATTATTTCTGGAAAGAATACGATTGCTTCAATCTGAAATTGTGTCTCACATTTAACAAGCTACTATAAAAATTCATGTGGTTTTTGTAATATTTACTTGAGATGTATGCAAAAAGGCATTCACTGCCGATTCCTTAGCCCAGAAATCACGCAATGTGGCCTTCTCAG
Source organism: Drosophila austrosaltans (assembly GCA_035045865.1). Lineage (NCBI taxonomy): Eukaryota > Metazoa > Arthropoda > Insecta > Diptera > Drosophilidae > Drosophila > Drosophila austrosaltans. Next base: position 1,787,419 of record JAWNOQ010000089.1, read on the forward strand.
GGGGCTCACGTTCGCGAGCCGAGGGGTAAGCCGTCATCTCTGTTGTGGTCGATTCGGCGTACATTACTTTCCTTATTTTATTTAGGTTATTTAGCCTAGTTTCGCCTTTGGATATTTTTGGCACAATAGTGTTATGTGCCGCCTTGACTCTGATTAAAATAAATGAATTTAGAACACGTGACAATTTGAGCTTTGATTTATGCACCAAGGTTTTTCTTGGGCAATTTGAATAAATTTTCGTACATATAGCGTATATGTATATAAGTATATAAAAAACATTTATCACAAGTTGATCTAATTAATGTCACATGCACTTGATCAAAATAAATTATGACTGCTAGCAAATATTTTCCGAAATTATTTTTTGAAAGACGCGTGAACCGCATGAACCGCTGTTAAATACCAAACTGAAAACTTCGAGGTTCCTTAAACCGCAGCCCTACAAGCACAATATGGGGGAAAAATATTGCAGCGCATACATAAACCAAAGTAAAATGGGAGGTCGAAAAAAAAGAAGGGGTCGTTTTGGGGGTGTATTCGGCCTCCCCCATGTGTGTACGGCAGTGTATGTAATTGTGACATGGTGTCTAATGGCATTTTCGAAAAGCTTAGCGCAAAACTAAATACAAAAGATTTTATACAAAACACACAACCATCAACCACCATGCCGACAACGGCAACAACAATTGCTACGTTTCAATTGCATTTCCGTTTGTACCAGTTTTCATTTCAAAACTCATAAGTTTCAGACGACAACGACGACATCAACAACAACGACGTGACCAGCCTGGCTTCAGATAGTAGCCTGGACTTGGACGAGCGAGCGCCCGTCTCACGTTATACTGCGGTTGACAACGCGACACAAATGTTTGCAAATTCTAAAACTTTTCAATATGTTGGCAACGTGTGTAATTCACAATGGTAGATAAATGCAAAGTTTCCACTCAAATATATCAATAGAACTAGAAGGATGGGCTAACTTCGGCCGTGCCGAAGTTCGTATACCCTTGCAAACTGTTATTTAACAATTACACATTTATAATGTGACAAAATCATTAGAAAGCATATGAAAGTCAAACATACATTAAATGTTCGTAGCGTGAGAAACAAAGGAATTCGACAAAAAAAAATTTTTTTTGGCCCGATGTTCCTATGGGAGCTATAGCATATAGATGACCGATTTTGCTGAAACTTAGCATAGACATTTCTATATATACTAAACTTCCAAAAACCAAGTTTCGTGACAATCACTTTCAAAACACCCAAGTTATTGCTCTGAGACTATATTCTCGACCGATCGTTCCTATGGGAGCTATATGATATATTCAACCGATTCTAATTAAACTTGGTGGATATGTTAGAAAGTATACCAAACTCTTAAACAACAAATTTTGTAATATTTGATTGAAAACCAACAGAGTTATGAAGGCTTAACTCTATTCTCGACCGATCGTTCCTATGGGAGCTATATGATATAGTCATCCGATCGGGATGATTCTGAGATATACAATGCCTGCAGCAAAAAGAAGACTGGGTGCAAAATTTCAGCTCTGTAGCTTTAAGGGTTTCGGAGGAGAAGCTGTTGATCCAGACAGACAGACGGACAGACAGACGGACAGACAGACGGACAGACGGACAGACGGACATGGCTATATCAACTCAGCTCGTCGTGCTGATCAAGAATATATATACTTTATATAGTCGGAGATGCTTCCTTCTATGCGTTGCAAACTTCTGACCAAAATTAATATACCCTTTTTGCAAGGGTATAAAAATACCAAAAGATTAGTACTGCCTCTGTAAAATTCTCAGAACGTTTACCAAGTAAATGTATTCAAGATAAAAAATCAGTTTCGATTTCAAAATTCATCAAATTTAAGAGTTCAAAAGTTATTTTTACTAAAACTTAAGTTTTAAAACTCAAATGGAACTAGCAAATGATAACCATTCAAGAAATTAGGGAGTTGAGATTGATTTTTAGGACTATATTTTATCACTGTTTAATTACTGTTTGAATTCAAACAGTTTCAAAACGATAATTGCTTTTAAATAAACTCGAAATAAGGAACTATGAATGAAAATGTATTTGAATCTAAAATTTTTTGCCCATGGTGCAACCGTCCGAGTGAAAGTTGCCTAAAAAAAAACAACGGAAGTTTACCCCCAATCCCAAGCCCCGCAGCCCCCATCCTCCAGAGTTCTTCGTCAAAACGCTTTCGCCTTTCACCACTTCAGCCGCTTGACAACTTTTACCATTAGCGCACAACGGAACAAACACAAGTCGAATTTGTAGTCAGCGCCATCAATTCAACTTGAAGACGTTCTTCCCTACACAAACACCAAACCCGAAACCCCATTACAAAAGTTAACCCCTCCTCCCTAGGCCAGCCTACTTTGTATACCAACCCCTACACACTACATTATACGCCGTCCCAACCAGCCCATGCCAACTGCTGCCATGTCTGTGTTTTATTGCTGTGCGCTTAAGGAACGACAAGAATGTTTGCCTACTTTACAACGTCGTCGCCCGGTGAATTGAGTTGTGTTTTGCATAGTTTTAAAACGAATCTCCCTTCAGATCCTTAGAATTATGAAAATATGATGTGCATTCCAAAGAAATGGGGGCGTGCCTGTAAATAATTTATTTATTTTGGAAATTTCGCTACCTGGCTTTTGGTTCTTGAGTAGAACATTTTGTTGTCATTTATTACAGTTTGTTCCCAAAGCTAGTACTTTTTGACAGACTTAACTGCTGGCCAAAAAAGAACTCTACAAATTCTAATTACTGTCATTTGGCTCTGGCTTAAGGCTTTCAACGTTGTCGATGTAATTTTTGGCAAACTTACACTCTTTCTGCTATTTCGCGCTTAGATTGGCTACTCTGCGGCCAACTTTTTGTCTTTTCATCTCATTCCGTCATGAAAAGTTTTTTTATTTGATGGAATTATTTAAATTTTTGTATAGATTTATAATTGTGGGAATTATTTTGAAGTTACCCAAAATTTTCTTAATAAAAAATTAAATTATTTCTGCTCAGGGTTTTCCTAAATAAACGAATATCATTAAGTACGATTTACTCTAGAAAGATGATCACAGAAGAAACTTAACAATATAAAGGTCTTTATAAGCGTAGAGTCGACTCTAATTAATTCTAAGTTTCATTTCATTTTCATTCAGTTTATCTATAGCTATAAAGATGGCCTTGAAGGGAAATCTTTATTCACAACAATCAGTAAGGCATGCAACAATTCCCAAATGTCTAATTTTAAACAGTGTTCATCTTTGAAATGAATACCCACCCAAAAATATCGAAAGCGCACATTGTCCCAGCTAAGCACTTGCCTAATTATTTATTATTATTATTTTTTTTATGTCCTATAAAAACATCACATCAAATAAAAAGGAAAACACCAGATAATAGAAAAAATCTAACACATGATTTTTTCATCGGATTGACACCAAAAATCGTTACTAACATCGGAAAATTGTGACATATTGATGCACTAAAGCGAAGAAATTTCAAATGGATAAAACACTTTCAGTCAGTATATACATAGGTATAGGTACATATATTCAAAATAAAAATCGACAGTAAAAATTAATGAATTCCAGTTAATTTCCACAAAATATTCTGTGTAATCAACTATGAATAAGGATACACAGTAACTTTTGCAATAACTTGATTAGCCTTACGAAAACCATAAAATCTTTGCCTCGGATGATTTAAATTGACAAAAAGCTAATGCCAATTTGAAACAGGATTCTCGCAAATGGTTCAACCCTTTTTATGTAGCGCCAAAAAGGAAAGAGCTCAGTCAATAAACTTTTAAAGTTGGGATGCAGCAGTTTAAAATTGTCCGTTGTCTGCTATTTATTTAATGCCACTCCTTGTTGTTGCTACAACTGTTGTTGTTGTTGTTGATATTGTTGCAGTTGTTGTTGCTGTTGTTGATTTTGTTCTCATTGGTGTTGTTGTTGCAATTAAAAGCGCTGATATATGTTCTTTTTACAATTCAATAAATTTACGCAATGCTTTACTGTTGCCAGTCAACTCACTTGGCCATCCCCAGGACAATACTCACTCTACTTTGGTTTTTAATGCAATATTTTTGTTCGTTCATCCTCCTGGCCGATCCTCCTCTCGCTCACTCTCGATCCTGCTCCCACTTTTGCTCCTACTCCTGCCTTTCTTTTGCCACATTGTATGCAATTTATTTTGACTGTGCTCTGCACGCGGACGATTCGGTATCTTACAAACCAATGACAGTTTAATTAATTGCCGCACTGTAATGCGTTTTAAATTGTCATGTTTATATGGTGTGTGGAAGGAGAGAGTGGTTGGGGGGGGGGGGGGGGGGGGGGGGGGGGGGGGGGGGGGGTTGGAATAATGTCAGTAAGGCTAAAGCTATGAGAGCTTAACTCATGTTTTCTTTTTGTGCGTGGCTGTGTGTGTGTGTATATATACGTATGTAAATAGGCGGTTTAATAATTATTGGACAATGGAAGAAAACTCAGTGAAATAAAGAAAATTGCATGTAAATTTCTATTTTTAACTTTACTTTCTATTCGAATGTACTTATGTTCCAATTTATTTTTATTCACTGTAAAATCAATTTCACGCTGATCAGAATAGAAAACTTTTAACGGATAAAAAAAATCCAAAATCAATTGGCTTTTTGAAACATCGGTCATATATGTGAGAATATAATTAAATTGTCAGGATCTATAACCGTAATTAAGGAAATCATATATATTTGTCTTTTGCTATGTTTCCTCTGAATGTTTTTAATATTCATGTCTACTTATAACTTTTAACTGGTAAAGTCTTGGATTTACTCATGGTTATTGTTATCATCTACTAAAAGATTATATATAAATTAAGAACCGTTTGAAGTATAAAATGATTTTTATACCCTTGCAAAAAGGGTATATAAAGTCGGACTATAAAAAGTATATATATTCTTGATCAGCACGACGCGCTGAGTTGATATAGCCATGTCCGTCTGTCTGTCTGGATCAACAGCTTCTCCTCCGAAACCCTTAAAGCTACAGAGCTGGAATTTTGCACCTAGGCTTCTTTTTGCTGCAGGCATTGTATATCTCGGAATCATCCCGATCGGATGACTATATTATTTAGCTCCCATAGGAACGATCGGTCGAGAATAAAGTTAAACCTCCATAACTTTTTTGGTTTTCAATCAAATATTACAAAATTTGTTGTTTATGAGTTTGGTTTACTTTTTAACATATCCACCAAGTTTAATTAGAATCGGTTGACTATATCATATAGCTCCCATCGAAACGATCGGTCAAGAATATTGTTTTAGAGCAATAACTTGGGTGTTTTTAAAACGATTGTCACCAAATTTGGTATTTAGAAGTTTAGTATATATGGAAATGTCTGCCAAGTTTCAGCCAAATCGGTCATCTATATGCTATAGCTCCCATAGGAACAATCGGACCGAAAATTTTTTTTTTGTCGAATTACATTATTTTCTTAAGCTACAAATATATAATAGAGGTTTAACTTGTTTTAAACGCTTTCCAATGATTTTGTAACATTGCAAATTAGTAATTGTTAAATAACAGTTTGCAAGGGTATACGAACTTCGGCACGGCCAAAGTTAACCCATTCTTCTAGCTTACAATTAATTCTGTCCTATTTCCACGTCTAGGCCTTTCTGCCAAAAAAAAGTACATTAAATAATTGAATATTTGTTTACAATTTTGACATTTTTAATGCTTTACAAATTTCAGTCATAAGAACAAAAAAATTAACTAAAGGTTATTCTGCTCCATTGTTGTTAAATTGTTGTGCTTATTAGTATGAGGAGATGTGTGTATCAGATTGTTGCTGTTGGTAATATTATTTTTCATTTGAGTTTCATTGTTTTTAATAATTGCTATTATTGTTATGTCCTCTCATGTGTTTTTGTGTTAACACCTACAACAAGTACCCTACATATTCATGCATCGAGTACGAATGTGAATGACAACGCTTTTGCATCGACATTCTCATCGCATTCCAAATAAAATAATTCTAAATTGAGCATATATATGAAGAATTAGGGCGTTTATCGACTAACTCGCGTATATATATGCAAGTATAATTTAGCCACACATGTTTTGCTATGATAAGACGGCTTTCCTTAATTGCCCACTGGTCCCGACTAATTTATTAAAGTGCCTTATTAATACCCTCTACAGAACCCCATTAAAGATTAGGAGCTTGAGCTCAAAGATGCAGTTATGTACGTGCAGGGGAAAAGTGGTCGTTATCCTTGCATGGATCAGATTTTCTATGCGAATGTTCCTGCAATATAGCGTATGTGTAATATTAATTGGCATTTTGCTTGCATCCAGAGCGAACGTAAGCAAAATCTTTGGTTAATATTTGTTATTGTTGGTGTTGCCATTGCCATAATTCCAGAACGCCTTAGGTCTTTGGGTTACACTACGCATGTACATATATGTATGTTCGTATGCTCTATGTATGTATGTACATGCACATACATACATACATATATGCACATACTTACATATTTATGCATAGATACTATGACCGACTTTATGCATACATGGGTGGATTGATACTTTATTAAACTTTCAACAGGAAAAGTCTTCATTAGTTAGCCGCATATTATTCATAGTCAATTAAATAAATTTTATATCAATTGTGTTGCTTTGTTTTTGTTGCTCTAATAACTGTACGATTCACACTCGTTGTCATATTGAGGTGACATTTACTTCACGCAACATTTCAGTTTCTTATTTTGAGCATCTGTTGGAAATACTTACTCGATTTCTTCAATAATTTATGCAGTTTTCACACTTGTCTTGACTTTAATTATTATTTGTCATTATGAAATTATTGTTTTGTATATTAAACGTTTGTTAGTGAAGGCTCTGACGACATGTTACTGACAAGTTGATCGTCAACCGTCAACGCGTTCGGACGTATTTTTATCACGCTTCGCAAGTTCTTCGGTGTCAACCTCCAAATAATTAAAATAAATCAAATGACAGGGCTCTCAGTCGCCACAGAGACGCCCAATCATAGCAATACTTAGTAAATAACTAAATATACTAGTAATGCCAACGTGTAAAGAGATTAACGCAGGCCCTTCTTCACTAGACTCTCGCTAGCAGAAGCTACAAGAACAAATTCTTCAGCAACAAAACGAGCGTCGGCTCTCTGTGCAACGCAACAATGCATATTTCTCAGTAGTGTCTCCGACTACCACAACAACAACAAGCGCTGAATCCAAAAGTGCTAGTACGAGCAAATTACTTACGCCAACCTGCAACAATTTGTCTTGGAGCGCCCAATGCGCTTCATCCTCAAATTCGCTTACACCTGAAGTGTTAATTGAGTCATTGGGTTCGCCGATCGCCGCACAGTGGGGCCTCTGCCCGGATAGCTGACCGAAAATCATTTTTTTCACCATCGCGTCAGGCAAAAGTGAATAATGAAATCGACAGATAATACTCTAGAACTTATGGATCCAAAATATTTTTGAAGAATTGTGGTGCTACATCATCTTAAAGTGAAGACATTTTTCATGTATGAAAAAAAATGTACGATTTTTACAAAAACTTGCAACTTTGAAACTGAATATTGGCCGAATTAAGCATCTGATGTTGAACATTTTTACTTTATTCGAAAAGTAGATTAATTTTTAGTTATTTATTGTAAAAATTTAATGAAATTTGAAATACTCAGTAAATTGGAAACGTTTCAAAAATACACTAAATTTTAGCATTTTTTCAACTTTAGTGGTACACCTAGATACACCTAAAAATACTACCTGACCATCTTCTGCAATAATTGTTTTCTATTTACATGCTTAGAAGGTCTTAGAAAACAGGTAAATAATATTTTAGGTCATATAAAATTGGGCTTACCTACATTGTTTGTAAATTTTTTGGATTTCCCCGAGTACCTGTTTCAAATGGAAATCAATTTTTCTCTTACCTAATTAATCAAAAAAGGATATTACAAGTTTGTTTACCTATTGATTTAAGGAAAAATGGTATAAATTACAAAATATTGCACTTGTTCGCAACAGTTTATTCTTGACTTCATAAGAGGAAACACAATTTTGTGGTTGAATAGTATTTTTAAATATAATTCACTTATAATTTCAAAGTGTGAAAATAGACTTGAAGAATTCTACGATATTTGAAGTTTTTCGTGCCGCTAAAAATCAAAATGAATTTGTAACGGAATTGCTTAAAGTGATGGGCGTTGAACCTGAAAACGTTAGTAAGGAGCTTGTGATGAAAATTAAATACATCCACAATATCATGAAGCGAAAATGGAGTTTTTGTCAAAGAAAAATCTCGAATTTTACTGGGATCAGGTGAATCTACTTCCTAAAAATTTGACTCTACTGAGTAAATGGGGGTGCGATGGATCATCAGGACAAAGCGCCTACAAACAAATCATAAAAACATATGACGAAACAATTTCTGATGAAAATATGTTTATGGCTTCTGTAGTTCCTTTACGACTAAGAAGTGAAACTTCTGAACATTGGAAAAATCTTCGGCCATCATCGGTTCCCTATTCATCACAGTACATATTATTTTGGCTCATGGAAAGGACTTAATAGAATATCAGTGCTTACCAATTGGAGAGCTGTCTGAAGAAGCACAGGAATGTAAGAACAAGGACTACAAAAAATTTAGAAACACTAATACATTCAATATATCTCGGATAAAACAAAATGAAGACCTTTTCGACATGCTGGCAGCCTCATCGGATCCACTTATTGCCTCAATAAGATATGTGCAAATAAGAATGTGCCTCAATAAGAAGAAAGCAATTATAGTTCCGAAATGTTAATTTTATTAGATATAAAAGACAATGTTGAAGATTATTTTGTTGAAAATGAGCCATAAATAAAAAATATTCAAAAATAACATAAAAAAAAACCTCAAAATTTTTTTTTTTTTCCCAATTTCAATAAAAAATTAAAGCAAAACATTAAAAATCTGATTTAGTCATTAAAATTAAAATAATAAAGTTCATTTGTGATCAAAAAGGCGTTTTTTAAGTGAATTTTATGGTAAAATGTGCCTAGAAATATTTTTCAACCTTGAATATCAAAGCAACCCGAGCACGTGGCACCTCGAAAATCAGTCAATTTGAAGCTTAAGGAATTAGCTATCAAATGCTTTTTAAATTTTAAATCGCTTCACTACTTTAGAAGATATGATTTTTGATAAGCGAAATGAGCGATGGCCCCACTGTGCGCCGTCAGCGCGCTCAAACTTACAACAATTGCATCTAGTGCTGCAACGACAACTGTAATAGCCGCAAAACCTCAACAAAAACTGCCCAACCAGTGACGGTGAATCCAAAGTCACCTGTTCAGACTGGCATGGACAGATATATTAATATAAAAAAGCGAAAGCTTAGCCCTCAGACAAAAAGAGGCAACACACCAGAAATGTCCAAAAACAATGTTGTGGAACGAAAAGCTTTGGAAGGCAATAGATTCCAAATATTGGCAAATCAGCCGGAATCTCAAGAAGGAGTTTCCCAAATTAAACCCTCCGTAGCCAAGCCACCACCATTCTATAACCGTGGTGCAAACTGCACTTCATTAGTGCCAAAATTGGTACCCCTAGTTAGTCAAAACAACTTTTATGTGACTCCACTCAACAGGGGGAACATAAAAGAGACCAAAGTACAAGCTAAAAGTGAAGAATTCTATAGTACTATCACTAACTATACAATACATAGATGGGACAAACGTAAGATTTTTTGATTGCAAACACGAGCCTAGCGAACACTCTATCAGCACAGCCACCGAGACTCTTTCCAATTGAGAACAAAGATTGATAGATATCCTTTCCACAGGGCTATATTCACTTGGTATTGTCGCTGTTTTGTTGAAAATTAAAAATTTGTGTCGAGCGAGCTATTGAAATGCGGTGTGGTAAAACTTCACGTCACACACACACTACGATGCCTGCCGATGTACCGACGAGTGCACACATACATTGACAGAACTTGCTCTCACTTGCTCTCATTGAGCGTACGAACGTTCGGCTTTTTGCCGAAGGTCTCTGGGGTTCCATGATTAGGCTAGTGTTTGCAATCAAAAAATCTTACGTTTGTCCCATCTATGTATTGTATAGTTAGTGGTACTATTGAAACGTACTTTAGAACGGAAAGTGTGACTTTCTACACATTCAACTAAAGAGTGCCAAAGGCCTTCAAGCGGTGATCAAAGGCATTGAATCAATAGTTCCGACTCAGGAAATAGTTGAAGCATTGGAAGAAAAGGGCTTTGAGGTAAAATCCGTCTAAAGAGCTGTAAGGTCATCAGCGACTCCATTAACAACTACTCTTGGAGTAACTTTTGCAAGGGTGCTACGCAATGGAAATGCACAGCCCACTCAAACGGCAGATCCCGCTACCATTCAATCAAACGCGGCTCCAAGTCTATCCGTACTTGGCGAGAACCCCAACGGGATCGGAACGTTGTTAATCTCGCTCAACCAAAACATGAAAAATTTCAAGACGTTCATGCAAAATTGCATGCAGGAACTGATGCGGAACCAGAACTTGCTTATTCAAAAGTTGATGGACAATAACAAATAATGTCAGCACTACATATAGGCCTCTGGAATGCAAACGGCATTTCCAAGCACAAACAAGAATTGTCACTGTTTCTGGACTCAAATGATATTGATATTATGCTGGTATCAGAAACACACCTCACAAACAAAAACAACTTTTAAATACCTAAATATGCATTCTACGCAACAAATCACCCAGACGGCAAGGCTCACGGAGGACCTGGTATCCTAATCAAAAATAAACACTGCTTACACAATGGATTTGCCAAACAATACCTACAAGCAACTTCAATAAGTATCCAAACCACCTTCGGTAGTACAACCGTGCCTGCACTTACTGTCCACCACGATTCTCAATCTAATCTAATCCACTAATGCTCCACTGTGCGCCGTCAGCGCGCTCACAACAGCAACAATTGCTTCTACTGATCCAACAACAACTGTAACAGCAGCAACGTCTGCAATACCTTCGATCACTGCCCAGCAGACTACCTCAACAAAATCTGCTCAACCAGCTACGTTGAATTCAAACTCATCTGATCAGACTGGAATGGACAGATATATTAACATAAACAAGCGAAAGCTTAGTCCACAAACCAAAAAAGGCGATAACATACTGAAAATGAACAAAACTAATATTGTTCAACGAAAAGCATTGGAAAGCAATAGATTCCAAATACTGGCAAATCAGCCAGAATCCCAAGAAGGAGTATCCCAAAAGAAACCCACTGAAGTCAAACCGCCACCATTCTACATCCGTGGTGCAAACTGCACTTCACTAGTGCCAGGGTGGTAGCTCTAGTTGGTCAGAATAACTTTTATGTGAATCCACTTAACAGGGGGAACATAAGAGAGACCAAAGAGCAAACTAAAAACGAACAATTCTATCGTACTATCGAGAAGTACTTCCGGTCCGAAAATGTGAACTATTACACATTCCAACTTAAAAGCGCGAAAGGACTTCAAGCCGTGATCAAAGGCATTGAACCTACAGTCCCGACGCAGGAAATAGTTGAAGCATTGGAAGAGAAGGACTTTGAGTTAAAGTCTGTCTCAAACATATTGAACAGAAGTAAAGTACCACAACCCCTGTCCAAAGTGGAGTTACAGCCCACGTGTGATAAAACATTAAAAACCAACGCAGTGCACCCGATATATAATCTACAACTACACCGCAGAATCACTGTCGAAGTGCCACACAAGAGGAATCAACCTCTACAATGCACCAATTGCCAGGAGTTTGGGCATACAAAATCATTCTGTAGCATTCGCCCAGTTTGCGTTGGCTGCAGGCAAATTCAACAACACTGTGTCTGCTCCGACAACAAATCAAACACCAATACTAGGAAGTGCAGCAACTGCGGCGGAAATCACACCGCAAATTACAGAGGATGTCCTGTCTATAAGGAACTGAATTCCCGGTCTTAACGGAAAGATATCTACGCCTCGTATCCAAGGCTCGACACTTATTCCCTCGCAAACCACACCGGGAATATTCTTCTTAAGAGCTGTAAGGTCATCAGCAGCTCCAACGACAACCACTCCTGGAGTAACATTTGCAAGCGTGCTGCGCAACGGAAGTTCACAGCCCTCTACATCTGTAAATCCCGCTAACAATCTCAAACAATGCGGCCCCAAGTCTACCCGCGCTCGGCCATCAACCCAACGGGATCGAAACGTTGTTGATCTCGCTAAATCAAAACATGACAAACTTCATGACGTTAATGCAAAATTGCATGCAGGAACTTATGCGGAACCAAAACTTGCTCATTCAAAAGCTTTTGGACAACAATAAATTATGTCATCACTACATATAGGACTATGGAATGCAAACGGCATTTCCAAGCACAAACAAGAATTGTCACTGTTTCTGGACTCAAATGATATTGATATCATGCTGTTATCGGAAACTCACCTTACCAACAAAAACAACTTCCAAATACCTAAATATGCATTCTACGCAACAAATCACCCTGACGGCAAGGCTCACGGAGGTACTGGTATTCTAATCAAAAACCGGATCAAACACTCACTCCGAAATGGATTTGCCAAACAATACCTACAAGCAACCTCTTTAAGCGTCCAAACCACTTTTGGTAGTACAACCGTCGCTGCACTTTATTGCCCACCACGCTTCTCGATCTCTGAAAAAGAATTTACTGACTTCTTTAACACACTTGGAGTACGATTTATTGCTGCAGGAGACTACAACGCCAAGCACCCTCATTGGGGATCCCGCCTGGTAAACTACAAAGGCAAACAGCTGTATAATACAATCATCAACCCAACTAACAAAATGGGCTATGCGTCACCGGATAAACACAGCCGTCATCTTACAGACCCATCAGTTTATTGCCAAGTCTCTCAAAACTATTTGAAAAGGTCCTACAACTCCGTATAAACACAATCCTGGTAAACCGAAATATAATCCCACATCATCAGTATGGTTTCCGTGAAAAGCATGGCACAATTGAGCAAATCAACCGTATCACCTCAGAGATCCGAGCATTCGAGCAAAAAGAATATTGCACAACAATTTTTCTCGACGTCGCACAGTGGGGCCATCGCTCATTTCGCTTATCAAAAATCATATCTTCTAAAGTAGTGAAGCGATTTTCAAAATTTAAAAAGCATTTGATAGCTAATTGTTAAAGCTTCAAATGGAGTTATTACCGAGGTGCCACGTGCTCGGGTTGCTTTGATATTCAAGGTCAAAGTTGAAATATATTTCTAGGCATATTTTACCCATAAAATTCTCTTAAAAAACGCTTTTTTGATGACAAACGAACTTTATTATTCGAATTTGATAAGATAAATAAGATTTTTTAATGTTTTGTTTCAATTTTTCATTTAAATTGCAAAAAAAAATATACCATTGCAAGGGTACAATAATTTTGGTCTTCTCCAAAACCCTTTATGCTACAGAGCTGAAATTTTACACATAGACTTTTTTGCTGCAAGCATTGTATATCTCGAAATCATCCTTATCGGATAAGTATATCGTATAGCTCCCATAGAAACGATAGGTCGAGAATAAAATTAAGCTTTCTTAACTTTGTTGTTTTTCAATCGAATATTACGAAATTTGTATTATATTAGTCTAAGATACTTTTTAACATATTCAATAAGTTTTATCAGAATCGGTTGACTATATCATATAGCTCCCATAGGAACGAACGGTCAGAAATATAGTTTTAGAGCAATAACTTATGTGTTTATAAAGCGATTGTCCCGAAATTTTATATTTGAAAGTTTAGTACATATGGAAATGTCTGTACTAAGTTTCAGCCAAATCGGTTGACTATATGCTATAGCTCCCATAGGAACAATCGGATCAAACATTTTTTTTTGGTCAAATTACATTTTTTTTAAGCCATTAACATTTAATGTAGTTTTGACTTGTATTATACGCTCTCCAATGATTTTGGTTCATTATAAATATGTAAATATGAAATAATACTTTGCCAAATTTGCATGCGCTCTTCTTCTTCCTTGTACCTGGAACGCGTTTTTAACGCGAGGTTGCATTAGTTTTTTGAGTTTTTGACAAATTTGCGCAAAATAGCGCAAGACTACACCCATCATTGATGCTCAACAACGTGCCAGTGCCTCAATCTGACGATGTTGTATATCTTGGAGTTCACGTCGACGGAAGATTAACTTGCCGTAAGCATATCGAAGCCAAGAAAAAGCAACTAAAGCTTAAAGCAATCGGACTACAATGGCTTATCAACGCACGATCTCCCCTATGCTTGGAATTCAAAGTTCTCCTCTGCAACTCGGTGTTAAAACCCATCTGGACGTACGGCTCTGCTCTGTGGGGAAACGCAAGCAAGAGCAACATCGAAACCATACAAAGGGCTCAATCCAAGGTTCACAGAACTAACACGGAAGCACCTTGGTGTATCAGAAACGAAAACGTACAGAAGACCTACATATTCCTAGTGTACTAACCGAAATAAAGGTACAACAGCTTAAGTACACCGCTAAACTACAGGCACATATGAATACTCTGGCCAAATCATTAACCCGAGTACGTGAAAGAACTAGTCTTCAACGAAACGACCTCCCAACCCTCTAGCAATTAATCTCGGGCCATAGATCAATGTAGCATCTTTCAGATGTTAGAATATGTGTTAGATTAAGATAAACCTAGAAAATTGTTGTTAGTCTTATAAGCCTATATAAGAGATCCAACAAACAAATAAAAAAAAAAAAATTACTGACAAATTCATGGGACTTGATTGCCGAACCCATTAAATATAAAAGAAGAAAAAAAACGCAATTAACAAGCAGCCCAAACAAATTAAGAACGCCATCAAAAGGCCCCAATTAAAAGTCAAATAATCAGTGGCCATATGCTGCATATCCTGCACTTGTTCTTGTTGCACCAACTACGTGTGCTCATTGCCAATTCAATCATTGAAATGGGCAGAGCAGGTAGGGGTGAAGGACGGGGAGCATGATGAGAATGAGAATATGTATGTAAATCAAGCAATGCTCTGTGCGATGGCATAGTCAGAAAATCATTAAAATTCTCCCAACACAATGCTTCTCTTCAGCCTCTGTTTATATTTGTGTCGAGCAATTAAAAAATCATTGCAACAACGAAAAAACAGCATCAACGACAGTTGTAGTGGGTGAAAAAGTGGCCTGCTCCTGTTAAAGCATTGGGAGACTCGATACATTACTCATATGTTGCATATATCGAACACTGATTTCAAGGTCGAAACATTTGGTCTGAAAGCTATGCTTGTTTGGGGAGTAAAAAGGAATATCAAAAAAGATCTCATTTTCAGAAAGGTTCAGCTGACATTAAAGAAAACAATTTTAATTTGCAAAATCGACAAATAAATTAGTCCAATATAAGGAATGAATGATTACAAATAATTCCATTTGTTCTACAATTCATTAAAATCAAAGTCAAGTAAGAATACTTCATTTTTCTTATCTAACACAAAATCCAGTTGATGTTTATGCAAAGAACAAACAATTTTATTAAACTGTGCCCATTCAATTTCTATACAAGTAGATAAAGTATTTTCCTGGGCATTTGTCCCACTGTGTGGTTGGTCTGAGCACCTTTGTTGACGGCACACGTCGAGTTGGCTGAGATTTTGTCGTTGTGTTGTAAGTGAAAAGGATCAGGACCACGCAAATGCGCAATTTATGTCGTCGCCGACCTCAGCTACATCTGGAGCAACAGCAATCCACAGCAGCAGAGTCAACGAACCTATCCGTATCCCCGAAGCGTGCAACACGTAAATGGCAGTGAAATTTATCAAACGTTTTATAGCCAGACCTAGGTTTGTGTGGTGGGATACATGTTGGCTTAATCTTGTTCACATGTCACTGTAGCTGCCTTTTTCTTTCCTCTATTTGTGTTTCCTTGCGGTGTAAGAGGAGAAAGCAACTATGTATATATATATATATAATTGACGTCAAATCTCGTCACCCGCTGTCGCTTCCTTACTCCCTTTATATGCAGTTAATTACAACGCGTCCCGACCTTGCTTGTCCTATGAGAAGGTGGTTTACTTTTCGGTATGCCCTGCATGTTTGAGCCAAAAATCTTTCCATCCCTCCTTTCGGATGAAGGGTGAAAACTAAAAGCTCTGCATGTTCATTTTCTTGGCCACACCGTCTTTTTTTTATCTTTAGGTGCAGTTCTATGTGCTGACTCGGTCATCATTCTTAATTTGCGTGCTGCACCTTTAAGGCGTGTTTTTGACATAGCGGCGTTACCATCGGTGAGGTCAATTCCAAGCTTTGGGCAGGTAATTGCATTTGATATATAAGACTATTTGCCAGCAAACAGTAAAAGGAATATTAGGAAAATTCACGAGCAGTTACTCAAATTGCTCTTTTAATATGAAATAGATTTATCATTATTTATAATTAGAACTAATTTAGAGTTCTTAAGATTTGAGACGCCAATTTAACTTTACTGTTCTAAAAAAAGTCAAACTAAAAAGTATATTGAAAAGTTTAATGAATGCTTGGTAGTATTGAAATTATTTTATTTTTAATGTACTTTACTAGTTCTCAATCCATTGTTAAATCATTAATAATAGAGGCAGTTTATATTGAAAATAACCATTCTAAGGTATGAAAATTTCCTGAAATTTTGACACAATCCTTAATATATTAGTCCTTACAATATTAACTTTTATTTATTTAAAGGGTTTTTCGAGAGACATCCAGACAGTAGCAGAGTGTAGTCGAAGACGTCAAACTAACTTAGCCCATTTGTGTAACAAACTTTGACAAGCTATGAAGAAGTTCCACACATGCTCATTTACATTCCTACACCGATTTGCGGTAAAAGAATCAGTGAACTTTTTCGTCAAATGGGAACCGCAGAAATTATGATTGGCTATTTGAATTCATAATTTTAATAAATTTTATGACCTTCGTTTTAGTGTATTTAAAAAAAAACTTTTCCACTACTTCCCACTCAACCTTATCTATGTATTGTTGCCATGTCGCTGCCAATTATTCAAATATTTTATCAAGGTTAATGTAATTTGCTGTATCCAAAAATTCAGGAAATGCAACAAAAAAAATCCAACTTCAATTTCATTAGGCACGCATATGGTCAGCGTGATGAATAAATTATCATAAATGATTTGGTAACTACGGTTCTTTACCCAGTGTTGTATGAGGTAGACCCAAGTTTGCATATATCTTAGCTGAGTTTATATAGCACGGTCTGTATGTCCGTCCGTTTGGTTTGAGGGGATTTGGCTATATGAATTAAGCTCTTGGAGATGACTTTAACATAAAGCTATGCGTTGCAAACTTCAGATCAAAATTAGAATATTTTTTGCAGGGTCGTAAAACTATTTGAAATTGGGTTTGATTAGAATTATGTGCTTCTTAATGATTCTGGCTTAATGCATAATTGTAAATAAATCAGTGCGCAAGGCTATACGAACTTCAACATGGCTGTGGTTATTCAATCTTTCTAGTCATTTTGTTTGTTTTTCTTCTTTGACGTCTTTTGCATTTTTTTTTTTAAATTTACCTAGGTCGGTGACAATAGTTATATAAATTAATAGAAACTGTTTACGCCTTTTCAGAGTGAAGAAAGGTTTTTTTCTACTTTTTTCGCCACACATTTTCAATTTTCCTAAGTGAAACCAGTCACAAGTTTTAAATTGGTCTTTTTTATTCGCGTGCAATTTTCAATGCATTTTCAACCCCATTCGTGCCGCTCTATTGTTCTTTGTTGCCTTTTGTTAAAGTTGCACAACCCATTCGTTACATACAGAAAGCTCGCCTCTGCCTGAGAGCCTGGAGCTTCGGAGCCTCGTCTTCTTCATCATAAGTTTTGATTTCATATGAGAAGAGCACCGAGTGAAACGGTACTCCATGCTGTGCTTTTGTTTGCCAAGCCACGGGCAAAACGCGCAATTGCCTCGGCCCCAGCTCCGAAGTTGGCGCTGGAGTAGAGGTTAGTGGTATTTCTTTTCCCCATTTTCTCTTTCTTTTTCCTTTTTTTATACCCTTGCAGAAGGTATTATAAAATTGGTCAGATGTTTGTAACGCATAGAAATATACGTTTCCGACCCCATAAAGTATATATATTCTTGATCAGCATCAACAGCCGAGTCGATTGAGACATGTCCGTCTGTCCGTCTGTCTGTTTGTTCGCAGCATTTCGAATTTAAATTTTAAGCTACATAGTTGAAACTTGGTAGTTAGCTTTCTTAAAGGTGTAGGTAGACAAAGTATGAAAATCGGTCAGATCGGATTACTATATGATATATCCAATATCGGAATTATAGGGTTCCAATTAAAATTTTTTTCTTTTTCTTTTGGAATATAAATCTAATTTGTACCAAAACACTACCCACCAAGTTTGACTCAAATCGGATAATTATTACGGCTACAAATCAACAAAACAAATCATTCATATAAGCTATTTACTCCAGCAACAAAAAAAAAATTATTGTTGTTTTGTTGTTGCATTTAAATTTAATTTGTATCCGTACACTATACACCAAGTTTGAACTAAATCGGATAATTATTAAGGTTACAAATCAATAATCATATTTGATAGAAATTAAATGTATTTTAATGCTCACGCACACACATACATATGCAAAAATTCAACCACCACGCGGTGTGTGAGAGAGACAGAAATATTTTAGTTGTGTTCTTACACAGAACGAAATTGAAAGAGCGAGATACAATAAGTTTGATATATATGTCGAATTAGCTTACGTTAGCAAAGTTATGACGGTGGCGTAGTATGTAGAGATCGGTGCACCGCGGTGGAACGATGTGCTCGGTGTTTGATGGTTCAATTCTCGGTGAAGAAGTGAAAATTCTTAGGTGTGTTTTTTCTTCCTTTTTGTTTCTTTTTTAATTTTGTTAAACATTTATACAAATTATTTTGCTGCAAGGGTATACAAACTTCGGCAGAGCCGAAGTTAGCTTCTTTGATATTTTGTCTTGACTTTGAAGTGCATTAGACGCACAGCCAGGAATAGAGCTAGCTTTTGGCTTTTGTCGTTATCGATTATGCTTAGCTTGAGTTCCTGTCAAAAGAGGATGGTGGCTAAACTTTCTCAATAGTTGTTAGGGGACACATGTAGGAAGTGCACACTGTTGAATGACGTTTGCTAGAGCCAGCATGCTGCTAGTGATTTGCGCACAGATTTCCCAGGTCTAAAACCGTTATTAAAGTGTCATTCGACATTCTTTTATAATTTAGTTTATTGAGTATCTTAGTTTTCGCATGAGCAAATGTTTGTAATTTCGTTTCAATATTTCATACTTTAATTGCTTTCCAATTTAACCATTGTCACACACAAGCATCTAAGATATAATCCGAATTGAGAGTTTGATACTTAAATAGACTAGGAGGACCGGCCTACGAATATGCAATTCAAAGTGGCATAATTAACAAATTTTTTGGCGTCATCGTAGTATCAACACAATAACCATCATGGTCTTATGCACATCAACTTCCCTGAAGATTACCGCAAGAGGTCATATTAATTTTTATGACAATCAGTTGAACAGGGCAGAAGTTGCTACTCTGCAGCACCACCTGGTGGCGAGTGTCGTCAATAAACATATTATTTCCTGGAAAAATACATATATATACCAATTTTCATAATAATCGGTCCAGTAGTTTTTGATTTCATTGATGACATACAGAAAAACAATCATTTTTATATATCTAATATATGTGTCACAGTGTTTGTCCGCAATGGACTCCTAAACTACTGAACCGATTTCAATAAAATTTCACATGTACCCGTAATATGGTGTAACTTAAAACATAGGATTAAACATAGGATAGTTTTTATCTTATTTAATTACTTTAATAATCAGTAAATTGAACAAAATTTAATAAAATAATTGCATCCCTCTCTAACACATTACATAGAGTTTTTAGCAATGGATAGGATTTCGATAGTCGTCTATTTTACGCCGCCAACTTTCTAGGGTTGGCTAGGGACCGCCATATTTTTAATGTATTTTAATACGCGTGACAACTTGGCGCCAAAATAATTTCATTGAACAAGACGAGGAAAGAACAATTGTACTATCGCTGGAAATTTTTTAAGAAGAACAGAATCAACTAATTTGATTGAATTAGAAAGTTTCGCCACAATTGCAAAATGACAACTATCAAATCGTCATAAAAGCTGACAAAGTACCACTAGGTGTACATGCTGGCAGAATCAATGCTACAACTATTGATGAGGTTGCTGTTATTATGGTTGGTGATCCAATTCACAAAAGAGCTATAAAAATTAGCCACTGCAACGCGTGGCCGGCACTGCTAGTGTACATACATATGTATGTATATACATTGAGTATACCCTGTACCAACTAGTTATATTAAATCAAGATCGGCATCAACTTAATTCAAAATTCCTTTTAACATGCAGCAACAGCTACCGCATGCTATCTCGCTCACTCTTTCCAGCTAGTGTCGCCTTGGCAATTCAGTTCAAAATGCCGTATATCTTCGATATTTATTGTCAGATTTCGACTAAATTTAGTCAGATGATGCATTTTGGCCACATTATTAGGTGTGATTAATGTGATTTCCTTAAAACTTCTCCAGTAAATCGTTTTTTCTAAATTGCGGGCGCGGAAGTGGGCGTGGCAAAAATTTTAAACTATCTTAATTTGCGTAGGCACTAAACAAAAGTTCGAACACCCTCGAAATCGCAATCAATTCAAAACAAAATTTCCTTTTATATGCAGCAGCAGCGAACGCATGCTATCTCGCTCTTTCTTAGCTGCCAATGTCGCCTTGGTAATTCTGTACAAAATGCAAATGGCTATATCTCCGATGTTTATTGCCCGATTTGAACGAAATTTGGTCAGTTAGTACAGTTTGACTATATAATTATGAAAATTTTCAAATTTTTGTTGCGAAATTTGGCTGCCCACCCTTGGTCTATACGGAAACTAAAGGAAATTTATTGCAGATTCCAAAACTGTTTTCCGATTTTCAATACGACCATTTGTTGTCGAGATATCTTTGATTAAAGATAAAAGGGACCTTTTATGTTCAATTCAGGATATCTCCATGACACATGCACGAAGAAAGAATTTAAAAAACCAAAAGTGTCGGCAATTAATCAGGCTTTTTGGTCCATATGATCGATTCACCAGAAAAATATTTTCCAACCCCGTGGAGCCCAAGAAAGAAGGAAAAAAATCGGGTAATTTGTTTTCCGTCATACTTTTCCAGGATGCGTCGAAACCGTGTCCTGGAAATTTTGCTCCACAGATTCGGAAAGTAGAGTCCTAGAGCTTTTTTTAAATCTTCGCCACAATGATTTTTCACAAAGATACAGTCCGTCAAAAAAACTGAAAATATTTGGATTTTTTTCTTGCTCCCTTAATTCTTTTGAGGAGTTTATATTAATTCATGTGAAACTGTGAAAAGCACAGAAAAATACACACAGGCCTGAGCTCGGTCGCGACTTGTTTTAATAAGTAAATCGACTCTTATTCCAAATGGTTTTAGAAAAGGTGTTCTAACTTATCGATGTTAAAATTAAATCGTTTCCATCGTCCTATTTGCCTATCTTAAAATGAAGCAAGCAAGTCGTCCCTGCCGACATTGAGTATACCCTGTACCTACTAGTTATTATATTGAATAAAGTCAAACACCCTCGAAATAGCGATTAATTTCATAAAAAGATTTCTTTAGCATGCCGCAACAGCGAACGCATGCTATCTCGCTCACTCTTTCCAGCTAGTGTCGCCTTGGCAATTCAGTTCAAATTGCACATTCGTATATCTCCGATATTTATTGTCCGATTTCAACTAAAATTGGTCAGATGATGCATATTAGCCACATTATTAGGTGTGCCAAATAAGAATGTGATTCCTTAAAAACTGCTCTAATAATTTGTTTTTTCTGAATTGCGGGGGTGGAAGTGGGCGTGGCAAAAATTTTAAACTCTCTTGAGCTGCGTAGTCACTAGACAAATGATCGAACAACCTCAAAATCGCAATCAATTCAAAACAAAGTTCCCTTTTACATGCAGCAGCAGCGAGCACATGCTATCTCGCTCTTTCTTATCTGCCAATGCCGCCTTGGCATTTCAGTACAAAACGGATATAGCCATATCTTCGATGTTTATTGTCCGATTTCAACAAAATTTGGTCAGTTGGTCCAGTTTGGGTATATAATTAGGTTTACCAAGTAAGAATACGATATCTTGAAAGCAGCCCTAGTTATCGTTTTTTTTTAAATTACGGGGGCGGAAGTGGGCGTGGCTAAAATTTGAAACAAACTTGACCTGCTTTGACATTAGACGGATGCTCACACCAAATTTGGTAGCTCTAGCTCTTATAGTCTCTGAGATCGCGTGGCTCATACGGACAGACGGACAGACGGACAGACGGACAGACGGACAGACGGACATGTCTCAATCGACTCGGCTGTTGATGCTGATCAAGAATATATATACTTTATGGGGTCGGAAACGCTTCCTTCTGCCTGTTACATACATTTTAGCGACTTTAATATACCCTTTTACCCTATGGGTACAGGGTATAATGATCCTCTAATATCTCCTTTATATATTTCATTACGCGCTATAAGCATTTGATCAATTTAATATACATTTTAAACTCAATTTAATATACATTTTGAAATTAATTTTAGTTTTGATTTGCATCTGTTCTGATTAAGATTTCGATTAAGTTTTGATTAGTGTTATTGTAAGGTATTCCATTTGGACATACCTTAAATCTTTGTATTCTTTTAGTTATAACACACACATATGTGTGTACGTAGTGTAGTGTGAACTCTTAGGCGGCAATTTGGTGTTTCCCATCGGTTCTCGCTCTTAAGAAAACTAAAAGAAACTTTCTTCGCTCTTTTATAACTTATTTGTTCTCTTTGGGTATTCAGGCATAAATATGCAAATTAGCGATAGGACCTAAGTAGACTCGCTCTTGGATACGAGTTTTCTTAATAGGCCAAACTCGCAAAAGTCAAGCTAATTGTGCAAAGAAAACAACACGAGAGATGGGGGGGGGGGGGGGGGGGGGTTGGTTGTGTGGCCAGCGTGCACCTCTAACTCGCAAAAAACGAAGAAAAATCAACAGAAACGAGCACAAGGAGAGAAAATGAAAGTGGCTCGCATGCAAAAATGGGAACAGAACAAAAACAATAAACAAGTCGAGAGCTTTCATTTTTAGGGCAAGTGAACAAGTTGGTGGGGGACGATGACCGCAAAAAACACATGGCTTATATTGTTTTATACGAAAATATTCAAATTTCTATTGATTTTACGTGGAAACTGAAGTGAAAGCTTATAGTAAAATTGTATAAATAAATGAAAATTTGGCTCACCTTAAAGGCCTTAAATGACGAGACCACATAAAAGGCACCATCTTCCAATTCGTCTAAATGATACTTACGATCGCCATCCATTGAGAAAACGTAACGGGCACCTCGTGGTAGATCCATTTTGGGCGAGATTTTATCAAGTAAATTGTCCAACGAAGTGACATCCCGGCCGGGACGATAGCGTAACTCGACGCCTGGAAAGAAGGGATCCCCATTGCGATAGAAGACTACTCGCCGAGCCTTCCAATATGACAAATTGGAATAACGTGAAGCGGCAGCACTAGAGATTTCCGGTCGTGATTTTGAACGCACAAGGGGTACAACAGGCGGTTGCTCCGAGTTCTCACTCATGTTATCCAAATAGCCAGGGCTGATGGCACGACTCTGATGGCCGCTGGTTCCGGATGCTCCGTTACGTTGTTGCCAGTAGTCGGGTACCCTAACTTTGCCCACAGTTGCTCCAGCTGCTCCAATCCCAGCAGCCGATGCCGCCTTATCTTCTGTTAGGTCCTCCTCGTCATCGTAGTTAATTTGAAAAGTAGATGAGATATTGCGCGTGGGACTCTTGGTGGGGCTACTACGATTGCTGTCGTTATTATTGTTCTGATGATGCGTCTTGTTGTTATTGTTATTATTTATTTGATTATCATCGAACTGGGTCGTCGTCGGCGTAACGTTTCCCTCGAGCTGTGCGTTCGAACTAATTTGTGGCATTGTTTGTCCGCCAAGTATGGCCTCGTGACTAGTAGCAGCTGCTGCGACGCTGCCGCCGTCGTCGTCCAAATCAACTCCTGCCCCATTATCGTCATCAGCGGCACCAGGTCCACATATATACTCGTTCTCTTCGTTGGACATTGTCCTTGTAGGCCGTCACGCTCTCTCTTAAGGAACTCTTTTCTTAGAAACAGTTGCCTTGCGTGTCAGATATGTTTTGGTCAACGGTATTGCTGCGTCGTCGCAATGGTGAAAGTTTTCGCAGGTAGTTTAGGACTAAGACAAAAAGAGTTCGGTCTATAGTTGACTATAGTCGAAGTTACCTTCTTGCGCTGTCTTGATGTCCAAAGGTCCAAGCTATTGAAATGAAATATAAAGCAATAAAAATTTTTTTTTTCTATAAGTACTGTAAATTTTTTTATCATATAACCCCATTTGGGGATGCTTAGGGATACACAGTATTCAAATAAGGGAATACAGCTTTATCAACTGTTATCCGTTTTGTATAGTTATGATGACTTGATCTGGTTTCCGTTTAATGATTTTATTTTTTGTTTTGTTTAATTTAATAATTGACAATTCTAAGTTCTTCAATGAAAATCAGAATATCACTGCACGTTATTTTACCTGTACTCATGTGTATGGCTCACATCTGATTATTTACAACCATTTATCAGGAGGGTTCTTAGATATTTCAACTACAAACAAAATCGTAAAGCACCCCTCCAACTCCACTCTCTTAATCAATACGGTATGAACTCTCCAATGCAATGTGTCCGTGTCTAGGTTTGGCCTCAAGAGGGGCGGCCCACTTGAGGGCCGGTACTCCAGTAGCTCAGTTCAATGACTGTCCGACCACTTTACAGTTCCTTTGTACAGTAAACAGAATGAAGAGTTCCCACTCAACCAGCAAGTACACTACAGAGTCCGGCACTTAAGCCAAAAAATATCGCGTATTATACGACTTACACCAAAAAAAAAGATGGGAAAAAAGAAAATGAAAAAATGCATTCGGGGTTTTGCCTCTAGTGGTGACCCCGACGACCACTTTGCACTGTTTGGTCTCGGTTGTGTCTTTGCCCCAAACACTTTACACTCGAACAACCATTCATACAACGATACATCGACTTTTTACTGCATTGGAATTTTGTATATTTTGCGGCTGTAGCCAGAAATGTTGGCGTATAAATTATTTTTTTTTTACCATGGGTTGGAGTTTTACCTGCTTTATGTTTATTTTTCTTTTTTGTGCTTTTATTGCAACACGTTGCACTTTGTTTCTCTTTTTGTAGCCAATTAGGTTAATGACACTTCGGATGCCGGTGTTATTTATGCATTTCCGCTTTTGCTACTTTTTATTTTGCAGCTTCCACTTCCACTAATTGCCTATCAATCAGTCTATACAACTGTCTCAGACAAAGAGAAACGGAATAAACACAAACAGAAAGTGCACACACGCTTATTTTACGTTGAGTCAAATTTAATGAACTCGAAATCGAGAAGCAGAGGCAGTTTATTAAAAAGTTGGCGCAACTTTCTTTTTGTCCCTCCAAAAGGAGAAGAAATTCCGTCTGGCAACTTTGCCGGTCAAAATGATTTTGAATTGTGTTTCTTGTGCCTCTGTGCCATGTGCCTCGCTGACTTGTCCACTCTAAACTCGACGCCACTTTTCTTAGAGAGCGCCGCGACTCGTTCTCATTGTAGTCGTCTTCGTGGTTGAATTACACTCTGTTGTTGCTTTTGCTGTAGTTGCGGTTGTTGTTGTAACGTTAGGTCGGTGTGCATGTGACTGACTTATGGGGCTAACACTGCCGTGTAACTCCAACTCCAACCTAGACTCCTAATTGTGTCCTGCTTATAAAACCACAAGCAGGATTTCTTCCTACACAACCAAAAAGCACAGAGCCCTACGCCTACCATTGTGTCGTCCGTTAGAAGACCATTAGTTAGGCTCTCTTAATCATTTGATTTTTGTGCTTTCTCATTGCACTACTAGTTGCGGTTGGCGAAGTAAGCAAGGTTGCTACCTGCACACGGTCGAAAACACCGCCGAGGTGGCCAACAGTTCCAAGTGGTTTTATGAGACACTGTGATTTGATATGTATAAATTGCGGCGCTTTCAAAATTTAGAAACAAAATTTTAATCGACAACAATGGTAGTATTTATTATAATAAATATATAATTATAATCATTGTTATTGACAGTACTTTTCGAAAAATATGATTTAGTTAGAATCCTTTTTTTATGATAAAACATATTCAATTCACACAAAAACAAATTTGATACTGAACAATGCAATAAATTCAGACAGTTATATTATTGATATTATTTGTAAATGTTTTTGATGTCTATGAATGTAGAAATTCAATTTAAATAATTTTAAAAAACAAACAACGCAGTAATCGTGCTCTTTTACCACTGTTATACATTTGTAGTATAAGCTTATTCTTTCTCCCCCTTGAAGCTCTCGTCGGACACTCAAACCCCAAAAAACTGTGTGAAGAGAGAGAGAGAGGGGGAGCCCCAAAGGAAAGTCGCAGCTTTTTGCTTATCGTGTTTTATATTGTCGTTTCGTTGTGTATTTTGTCGTCGACATCGTCAGCAACTTGAACGTCACCACCGACCATTCTTGCAGCACCTGCGAGAGCTCGGAGAAATGGGGCTCTGTCTTATGCTTTACTCACATGCAAATTCTTCTTCTTCCATTTTTCCTTTTTATACCCTTGCAATAAGTTATTTCATTTTTGTCAGAAGCTTGCAACGCATTGAAGCAATATATAAAGTAATTATTAAAGTATAAATTTTCTGTCAGCCGACGATCTGAATTGATATTAGTCACAATGGTCCGTTTGTCTGACTGTCTGGATCACCGCAAGCTCTTTCGAGAACTGAAATTTTGCACATGGGTTTCTCTTTATTTATCCCCGAATTATCCCGATTGGATGACTTTATCGTATATTGTAACTTCGATAGTAACGATCGATCGATCGATCGTATTTGATATCGATAACAAAATTTGGTAGCTTTGTCTACCAAATTTCGGAATCGGTACACTATATCATTCAGCTGGCATCAGTAAAAAAATATTTTGAGTATACAAATTTTTTGTTCCTGAAGCTAATAATACTAAACTTATTATTTGCTTCTATTTAGTTGTAAACTCTTCTCAGTAGATCTAAAGGTTTTCAACACTAGATTGTCAATAAGAAAACTTACAAGGATAATCATACTTCGGCACGGGCGTTTTTTCTTTGTTTTGGCCATGCCAATTTGTATGTTAGTACGTGCCAAGGAATGGTGACAGGGGTCCCTGTGGAGGCGATAGCGGCGTGTGTTTTGCACTGTAACTATTTTCTGTGTCACGCCGCCGTATGCAAAGTAAACGCAACAGTCCAATTTTTTTCGGTGGGTGTTGTCGTCGCACAATTAGACCAAACATTTGTGGAAATTTGTTTTTATTACGTAGGTCCTCACGAATTTCTTCTTTACGAATTGGTGCCCTTTACCCTTTAGTTAAAAGGATATGTTCAAGTCGCCGAATTTAATGTGACAAGCGAAAGAAAAACCTGAAAAACTTACATATGCTTGATCTGTGAAAATATTTCTTTTAAAAATGTATGAAATTTGTGTTCTATTTGACAAAGAATATTCCATTTTTATACCCTATAACAAAATAACATATCCGATGTTGGTGATCTGTATCATCGATTTAGACAGGTCCGTTTGACCTACTAAACACAGAGATTTCGGAGAAAATTAAATGTCAAACAACCAAATTTGGTATGTAAAGTTCAAATAAAGAAAAAATTTAGACATTCCATAAAATATATAAAAGCTGCAACTTTGTCCAATTGTGGCTAGGCCTGCCTCTACCTAGTACAGGGTATAACCAACTTGCCGAGGCGACTGGAATGCTTTATTTAACTGGGGTACAGATTAAAATTTCAGTTATGTGTATTTGTTCTGTTGTGGGTTCGCCGTTCGCGTGGGTGATACCACGCGTTTGTTGAAGTTAATGTATTATTTTAATGCCATATCCGGCCAATTGCGTGATTTGCAAGTTTACCGTTCACAAAAATGTGCCCTCATAATTTTGATGTTAATATTCTTTTTGGAAAATACTAGTAGAGTTATGTGATGGTCCAGGTGTTTCTTCTGTGGGGAGTAACCATTCGTTTGCAAACAATTAGAAATAATTAACAATGAGTTCAACCAATTGACACCAAAATACAACAGTGTACATGTACATACATACATATAATGAGGATTGTGCTAGCATCGACTTCCACTCCTTGTGAACCAGCAGGATTATCTTCTGCATGTTTTATTAAAAACCGCAATTGGCTTTGAGTTGACTTGTGATGGAAGACTTAATAGCCATTTTGGCCTTCGATCAGCATCATCTTCAGCCGGTTTCATTTTCAATTAACTAATTTTTGCCCAAACACACACACAGACAAATAAGTAAACAATCTCATTCCGCAGCCACGCCACCCCCAACAGTTAACAACTCAAACAAGCTGCTTTCGCGAACCCTATTCTCTATCCATCCAATCTGCTCCAAGTGTATTTCGCGCAAAGAGTTTCATGTATATATGTATGTATGTAAAAAGCCCTATGAATGTACTTTGGGAAATATAACTTTGGAAGATCTGAATGGCATTATGCTTACATCGGCGAAGAGAACTCCACTCCGTCCATTGAGAATAATGGCAAAAGCTGGCTTTCGTTTGCGTAGAAATGCCCACGTGCTCACATTGGCAGCTAATGTGCCCACGTGCTGCATTATAACCGAGTGCCAAAATGTAAACAGTAGTGCATCGAAAAGCTACTGAAAAAATAAAACAAGCAAGTCGTCTTTGCCGACATTGAGTATACCCTGTACCAAATACAGATATTTAGTAAAGTCAAAAACCCTCGAAATCAATTCGTCATCAACTTGATATAAAAGTTGCTTAACTTGCCGCAACTGCAACAGGACAGCATGCTGTCTCACTCACTCTTACCAGCCGGACTTGGCATTTCAGTACAAAACGTACATTAGATTGTTGTCTGATTTTGGCTATATAAATTTGCGTGATAAACAAGAATCCGATACCTTAAATATAACACTAGTAATTCGTTTTTTTCCAAATTGCCGTAGCCGAAGGGGGCGTGGCAAAATTATAAATTAAATTTGATATGCGTAAACCCTAGGCGGATGTTTAAACCAAATTTGGTAGATCTATCTCTTATATTCTCTAAGACCTATGTACATACCTATGTATGTAGGTGTTCATGCGGACGGACTGATGGATGGATGGACGGACGCATAGATGGACACTTCTGTGCCCTATGGGAACAGGTTACCATAAAAAACATATTTTTCTTGCCCCGTCTTCGCCTTCTTCTCTTCATGAATGTGAAGGAAAATAGAAAAAAATATCAAAGAAGCTAACTTCGGCTTTGCCGAAGTTTGTATACCCTTGCAGCTTCATTGTTTTATTATTTAATTTAAAAACAAAAATTTTAAAATAATTGGCATTAATGTTTAATAAAATCAAAAAAACAATAAAGAAGAAATACTCAACTAAAAATTTTCCCGCATTCACAGAGAACCGAGCCCACCAAACACCGAACCATCGTGCGACCGATCTTTACGTACTACGCCACCATCCTCACTTAACTCACTTAAGTTAGTTCGACATACATATGTACATATACAACAAACGCAAGGCATCTCGCTCTTTCAATTTCGTTCTGTGCAACAACACAGCACAAATGTTTCTGTCTCTCTCACACACCGCGTGGTGACGAATTTTTGCATATGCATGTGTGTGCGTGATTTGTTGGAATTTGTTTTTGTTTCTTTGCTGCCAAAGAAAATTGCTTATTTTACTCGAGGTACCTCCACGTTTTAGTTAATAGCTCCGGTGATAATAATCCGATCCGACTAATTTTTAAACTTTACCTGCTCAATCGATTGAGGAACTTAACTTTTCATGTTTCAACCATGTAGCTTAGAATTTAAGCTCGAAAACGTCTGGCTAAACAGACAGACGGACATGTCTCAATCGACTCGGCTGTTGATGCTGATCAAGAATATATATACTTTATGGGGTCGGAAATGTATATTTCTATGCGTTACAAACATCTGACCAATTTTATAATACCCTCTGCAAGGGTATAAAAACAGTGCTGCGGAAATGTGAGCGAAAAATATTTTCAAATAGGGTGCGGTCAAAAGTTGACATCGGGAAAAAACTCATTGAGACCCAGACCAACAATGAGGCATTTTTAATGTGACCATTAAACAATGGCAACGAGGACAACGCACACAGACACGTACTCATATACACAAAACACACATTCACAACCCGTATACAAAGCCAAAGACAAAAAGTAGCCTGCAGCCCACTGTGGTAGACTCACTACGCGATGTTGCAACGACTACATAACCCAGCAAACCAATTGTATGACTTGTAAAGTATACTATTCTAAACTAAATTAATATGACACTCTTGCAGCAAATAATTTGTGTTGACTAAGTATATTTACTTGAACTTGATGCAAACTTTGAGAAGAATTTTTTAACACTGCAGTTTTTCGACTATTGAAGTCAAGAGGCTATCCGACAAAAATATCCGATTTGTATTCAGTCGGTACGCGGACTGAAGGGATTGTATTCAACCTTTTCCTATGCGGAGCTATGCATTGGTACGAATAAAGCCGATAATCATAAATTGAAATATTACTTATGTCTTAATACTATTATAGAAGTAATTTAAGAAATTTAACTTTTAGTAAAATGAAGCAAGCAATCGTCCCTGCCGACATTGAGTATACCCTGTACCTACTAGTTATTATATTGAATAAAGTCAAACACCCTCGAAATAGCGATTAATTTCATAAAAAGATTTCTTTAGCATGCCGCAACAGCGAACGCATGCTATCTCGCTCACTCTTTCCAGCTAGTGTCGCCTTGGCAATTCAGTTCAAATTGCACATTCGTATATCTCCGATATTTATTGTCCGATTTCAACTAAAATTGGTCAGATGATGCATATTAGCCACATTATTAGGTGTGCCAAATAAGAATGTGATTCCTTAAAAACTGCTCTAATAATTTGTTTTTTCTGAATTGCGGGGGCGGAAGTGGGCGTGGCAAAAATTTTAAACTCTCTTGATCTGCGTAGTCACTAGACAAATGATCGAACAACCTCAAAATCGCAATCAATTCAAAACAAAGTTCCCTTTTACATGCAGCAGCAGCGAGCGCATGCTATCTCGCTCTTTCTTATCTGCCAATGCCGCCTTGGCATTTCAGTACAAAACGGATATAGGCATATCTTCGATGTTTATTGTCCGATTTCGATTGGTCCAGTTTGGGTATATAATTAGGTTTACCAAGTAAGAATACGATATCTTGAAAGCAGCCCTAGTTATCGTTTTTTTCAAATTTCGGGGGCGGAAGTGGGCGTGGCTAAAATTTGAAACAAACTTGAACTGCTTTGACATTAGACGGATGGTCACACCAAATTTGGTAGCTCTAGCTCTTATAGTCTCTGAGATCGAGTGGCTCATACGGACAGACGGACGGACAGACGGACAGACGGACATGTCTTTAATATACCCTTTTACCCTATGGGTACAGGGTATAAAAATTTATACATACATATGTACATATGTATAAGTATTTTTAACATTGTTCAGTATATTTTCAGTTATGAATCAGCGGAATCAAAATTTGTATATTACAAAATATTTTTAAAGGAAAATGTTAAACACAAGAATAAATTTAAGAAATTATATATGTTTGTGTTATACGTACATATATACATAATCATATGAATACTATACATATACTCGAATACATTTTAAACCAAAATACATTTTAATCCAAAACTCTATTCATAAATTTGAAGAAAAGCCGTTCACAGCACTGGCATGTAGACTTAGTAATCCTTATGAGCCTAATATATAAATACGGATAATGTATGTAGTTCCTCTTTTTTATAATTTTGCGAAACAAAAAATGTTGATTGGGTATTTTCTTTCTAGCGTCAAAATTTCAGCCACTGGGAGTATATAAAAAGAAGCTCGCTCGCCTGGCTTCTCTTGTCTTGTTGGGCGAGAAAAGTTTTCAATACAAAGTATGAAGCCCATGTCGCTACTAAAAGAAGACATTGAAGAATGCGACAGCCACGACATTGGTTCCAAGTCCAACTCTCCATGCAACTGAATGAACCGCAACAAAGGCCTGACTTCCACATCCACTTCGACATCGTCGACATCTACAACTCCAGTTGCCAACTATGCAGAAGCTGTTGCATTTGCTATCGCATCGTAGAAAACCACAAGCATTCCATACACATACACACTCACATATGACACACATACATACACATGGACAATCACCCACATCAGGGGTAGCTGCCATGTCGAAATGAATGGAACGCATGACAAAATGAATGGATGGGAATATATGCTTAAAAGCAAAACGACCACAAGCAGGCCAGCAGCTTGGTCAAAGGCAATACACAGGATATGCGGACACATCTCAAAAAAGAAAAGTCGTCTGTCCTTAAATGTGAATGAGACCGAATTGTCGTCGCCGTTCTCATCCTAGTCATTGTTGTTGGCGGTGGGCAAAAAGTTTTAATTGTCTATGCCCGAGGATGTGTGAATGCGATTGTTTAAGTTTTTCTTATGTCCTGTACAGAACGAGATCAGATCACTGTTGCATGTGCGTGGAATTCATTTTTAGTTGCGTATGGGGTTTCATGACCGTGATGATGATTATAGCCATTAAGACGATGACGATGATTCATGTGTGTAAAACACATTGTGTAAAGCCTGTGATAAATGCAAGAGTTGATTATACTTCCATTTATGGGCAAAATACAAGTAAATAAATAAATAAATACAAATAAATAAATAAATAAATTCGCACTCTTGCAATTTAAGTCGAAAACAATTTATGTTAAATTGGAAATAGATGATTCAATATATTTTTAGAATCTTTACTGCTGATTTGGTAGGAATTTTTTAGAATTCCTCTTTATAAAAAGATAACAAGTCTGATGTCCCAAAATATTTTGACGTTTTTAAGTTTTTCGCGATTCCAAAACCTTCTAAGAAAATAGTTACTTCTAAGTTCCAACATTATCGTAGCTATTTTATTTCAAAAGCCCAGCCCGATTTGAATGTACAACTCTAAAGTTTAAATGCATAAATGTGACTTTAGGGATGAATGAGGGTAGTGATCTGAGTCCTTTGTGAAAGAGATATGGTTTCTTCCAATCCGTTATAAGCTGACTTTTTAGTGATTTAAATACCACTAAGTGCAAAGTTATAACTTTTTATTGAAACTTTTCTCAATTTTCTCAGAATATTTTCCCCCTTTTCACTGTTACCCTTGGTCTGATGTTTGTAACCCATATCAGAATCAACGGCTAAGAAGATCCGTCTCTCGATTAAAAATTCGGCAACGCCAAAGTTAGCTTGCCTAAAATCATTGTTGAAGCGATATTTAGAGATTCTTTAAAGGGTTAAAGTGTATATCGAGTACTATATTCTTTTTTATCGCAGATACATATACATAAATAAATAATATGTACGTATTATACTAAAATGCCAAGAGCAATTTTGATAGCTAAGAGTGAACGAGCCAAGGAATTTTATATTAAATTCATGATAATTTCGATGGGAACTTGACTTCATTAAGTATCTCTACTCAGTGCAGGGTATACTCGATTTCGGCAGGGATGACTTGCTTCATTTTATTCTAATTTTTCATAAAAACTTGAATAGCAAACAGTTTGAAATTTATTCCCGCAATGTTTTCCATTTTCTGCATATTGCCCACTAAACTCCACATCTTGCATTTTTGCAATTAATTTCCATTTCTTCAAAATTGTTAATCACTCTTTCTCATGGCTTTTCCCTCTTTCACTTCGACATCCACGTTTCTTCTTCTTTGGCGTTAATAAAGCAAATAGCCAAAAGTTTTTAGCAAGGAAATTAACATTTGACAGCTAAAAGAAGAGAAAGGACGAGAGAGAGAGAGTAGTGGGGCGGAGAGAGTTAGATACTGCAAATGTTGGGCAAAGTTACGGTTGTTGCCGTTTTCAGTTGATGATTAGCTTGAGTCTCTGGTATGGGCTGCCACACCGCAAAGCACTTTTGGGAACCCCTTTTCGCGCCACATTCGTTTTTAGGACGGGTACATGCGGTGTCGTTTTTCTGCATTTGGCGGCTGCTTTTAATGTGATTGCAATTTCGAGTTTGGGGGCCAGCTGGAGGCACTCAAATGGTTTGTTGGCTGGTCAACTTTTCGACACGCTAGCGGCAAACGTGTGCCCCTTTATTTTTTACCGCCCTTTTCTCCTGTTATTGGTGCGCATTAGTTACGCTTGGCTTGATTCTCATCGTCACTTTTGTTGTCCACGTAGTCGCTCCTTTACTTTGTGGTAATTAATGTGCAAATGTGTGTATATGTGGTTGGCATCAATTATTTTTGGCCAGTTATAAATTGCAGGTCTTTGGGGTAACTTTAGAGGTTTCCTTTGTTGTCGTTGCTGTTAGTTTTCCTTTTTTTAAATTTATTGGCAAATTAATAAAGTGGTTTTTAATATGCCACACATTCTCCGTCCTTTAAGTAAGAAAAGGAAACAAGGTCTATATTTGATGTTTAATTATTTTGGTCTATGGTCCTTCGTTCTTTGCTATGTTCTTCATCAGAAATACTTGATCACGACGAATTTTGGAAGCAACCATACGCCGCAAATGTTCGTCCACGCCATCAGTCGGTGGCGTAAAATTTAATTTGCTTTAAGTGTGTCGGTAATTTGCCATGGTTTTGGTTTTGCAATTTGTTGTTAATTACTTTTTTGTAGCGCAGCCTTTATTGAAAATTAACGCCAGCAGGTTTTTGGGTCCTATTGGTCCCGCACTCATCCCTCTACTAATGCTCCGTCCTGCCGATACTTAAATTGAAATCAACCATAAATAAGCATTAAACTTCGGGTTCATAATGATTTTAATGGCGGTTTTCTATATTATACTGATTACTGTAAATTTTGTGTTTCTATTTGCTGCCATCGATTTTTTCGTCTCGGTTTGGTTTTGTTTTGTTTGCCTGCCATCATCTCTCTATACATTTTATCTAATGACGTGGCCATTATTTGCCTTTTGTGCACATTTAACTGTTAACTGTTATGTGTTTTCTGTTTGTTTGTATGTATGTGTGTCTATGTTTGGAAGTATCTGTGCGGATATAAGTATATTATATATATATGTACATGCCCATGATTTATTGCAAGTTTAAGGATTTAAATTAATGTTATTAATTTGATTAGGCCTGAAATAAGTAAATATAAATGAAAGTGAAATAACTTCAATTAAGTTGGCTAAAAGCAATTCAATTTGATAGAACGATTTTAACAACTTACCGGCAAGTGGAATTTCAGGAGTGTTTTCAAATTATGTATTGAGGGAAAACCCGTTTTTAGTTCACACAAATACAAATATCTTGGATAATGCCCTAATCCAATGAAGCAAAAGCACATGTTTGCGAGTCCTATTCGATCTCACAAACTTGTAAGATTGTAGGCCGAGCGATGACCATATAGAAAAATATGTTAATCTCTTTATTAATAGACACGCACATGTACTGTGAATGATCTCTGTTCCGACTTAAGATCTCTCTGCACGAAAGCCGAGCTTATTTGTGCGTCCGATACCATCCATAACTTTTCATTTTTATTAAATTGTGAAATTGACTAAACTGAGCTACATATTTAATTTAAATGAAGCAAGCAAGTCGTCCCTGCCGACGTTGAGTATACCCTGTACCAACTAGATACTTTAAAAAAAAACCTTCGAAGTAGCCATCAATTTCATACAAAATTTCCTTTACATAATATGGAGCAGCAGCGAACGCATGCTATCTCGCTCACTCCTGTCAGCCAATCTCGCCCTAAGCGTTTCAGTACAAAAAGAATATGGGCATATCTCCGATGTTTATTGTCCGATTTGGACAAATTTTGGTCAGTTGGTGCAGATCGGCTAAACAAGAATATGATATCTTTCATACAGCTCTAGTATTCGTCTTTTCCAAATTTCCGGGGCGGAAGTGGGCGTGACTAAAATTTGAAACAAACTTGACCTGTGTAGACACTAGACGGATATCCCCACCAAATTTGGTAACTCTAACTCTTATAGTCTCCGAGATCCAGGTGTTCATACGGACGGACGGACAGACGGACATGGCTCAATCGACTCGGCTAGTGATGCTGATCAAGAATATACGTACTTTATGGGGTCGGAAACGCTTCCTTCTGCCTGTTACATACATTTTAGCGACTTTAATATACCCTTTTACCCTATGGGTACAAGGTATAAAAACAATAATTTTTCAATTATTTAGTCCCGCGCGGATTCGATCGAGGGTCTTTTGTGTTTGTACGGCAGATTTCCTGGAATTTGTTTTTGTTTCTTTGCTGCCAAAGAAAATTGCTTATTTAAGGGGTTACATGGGTTTCACGGTTTCAAAAAATCGATTTTTTCTTTGTCCTATTAAATTTTAGAATATCTCTAGAATATTGTGTTAAAATTTCAAATTGATCCGAGCAATAGTTTCGGAGATACAGCCTTTAGAATTCGAGTGCTCAAGGCTCAGCGCACCGCGCTGAAAACTTTTAACGCATTTTTCTCAAAACTGTGTTTTCAAAGTCGGTTGGCAAGATTTCTCGAGAACTAATCAACCGATTTTGATGAAGTTTTGCACATCTTTAAAATACGATTCTTAAGGACTTGAACGAAGAATTTTTTTTCATTTACAACTATCTTAAAAAAAAAAAATATAGTGAAATTTTCCTTAAAATTTTCATTTTTTTGTAAAAAGGACTGCCAAAAATCCAATTTTCATTTTTTTTTCTTTGTTCAATTTCTAGTGGTCTTAACTAAATTATGCTTTTTTGGTTTTTCTCTTTGGATGATCCGGTAAGA
Organism: Drosophila austrosaltans; assembly: GCA_035045865.1. Classification (NCBI taxonomy): domain Eukaryota; kingdom Metazoa; phylum Arthropoda; class Insecta; order Diptera; family Drosophilidae; genus Drosophila; species Drosophila austrosaltans. Next base: position 1,824,561 of record JAWNOQ010000089.1, read on the forward strand.
AGTTCTTCTGCCAACGCGGAGGCGTCTTTTTTTCGAGGAGTCACCGAAGGACACGTCTCAATGGCGGAGTTTTGAATATTTTTCCACAAAAATTTCAGGGATTGTTGTTGAAACTTGTATCTTTATAGGAATTCTAAATTGTAATAAAAAATTTCATTATTTATATTAAAAAAAAAATTGTTGAAAAAAGGCCATTTTTTTTCCTCGGGGAAACCCATGTAACCCCTTAACATGAGGTACCCTCCACGTTTTATTCAATAACTTCGTGATAATTGTCCGATCCGACTTATTTACATACTCATCGATTAAGGAACTTAACTTTTCATGTTTCAACCATGAAGCTCAAAATTTGAGGCCGTCATCGTGATTCAGACTCGGCTATTGATGCTGATCAAGAATATATATACTTTATGGGATCGGGGTCGGAAACGTATACTTCTATGCGTTACAAACATCTGACCAATTTTATAATACCCTCTGCAAGGGTATAAAAATATACTTCGATTTACAAAACAACATTCTTATACAGTGGCCCACAGACTATTCAATGAAGAGCTGAGGCGAAATTTGAAAAGCCAAAAATCCAGTAAACTATTAACGATATCAAAATGAAGCATGCAGGTGGTCCATGTAGACATTGAGTATACCCTGTACCAACCAGTAACATTAAATAAAGTCGAATACCCTCGAGATCGGCTTCAATTTCATTCAAAATTCAGTTTAATATGGAGCAACAGCGAACGCCTGCTATCTCGCTCACTCCTGCCTGCCAATGTCGCCTTTGACGTTTTAGTAAAAAACCCATATATGGATGTACATGCAAACGCATGCTATCTCGCTCTTTCTTATCTGAAAATGCCGCCTTGGCATTTCAGTATTAAACGGATATAGGCATATCTCCGATGTTAATTGTCCGATTTCGACAAAATTTGGTCAGCTGGTCCACTTTTGGTATATAATTAGGTGTGCCAAGTAAGATCTGTGTATGCATTAGACACATGTTCACACCGAATTTGGTGGCTCTAGCTCTTATAGTCTCCGAGATCTAGGTGTTCATACCGACGGACAGACGGACATGGCTCAATCGACTCGGCTAGTGATGCTGATCAAGAATATATATACTTTATGGGGTCAGAAATGTATATTTCTGCCTGTTACATACATTTTAGCGACTTCAATATACCCTTTTCCCTATGGTTACAGGGTATAAAAATATTTTATTCCGTTTTTGAAAGCATTCGGTTCAAAAACTTTAATTAATTCTCGAAAAAAGTGAGTCTATTTGGTTGATCGGCAGTGTATATCTCTGCTATTTATTGTCCGAATTCAACTAAATTTGGTCAGCTGGTGCATTTTGGCAATTGATTAGCTGTTTGATATATCGTAAGAAGAAAACTTTATTTTTCCCTTTTACTATATTACTGCTTCAGCCACTGCTCGAACACGTCTTGATCGTTCGTTTGCATATTTATTACTGCCGTTTCAACGGCTCAAAAGAGAACAAAATTAGAAATAGACGTCTGCTGGCGCCGGCGAATTTCACAATATTCAAGGAAATTTCAAATACATGCTTATATAGAATGAAGCAATCAAGTCGTCCCTGCCGACATTGAGTATACCCTGTACCAACTAGTTATATTAAATGAAATAGAATATCCTTGAAATCGCCATCAATTTCATGCAAAATTCTCTTTAACATGCAGCAACAGCGAACGCATGCTGTCTCGCTCACTCTTGCCAGCCAATGTCGCCTTGACAGTTCAGTGCAAAACTCATATAGGTATATCTCCGATATTTATTGCCCGATTTCGACAAAATTAGGTCAGGTGGAGCAGTTTGGGTATATGATTAGGTGTGCCAAGTACAGCTCCAGTAATACGTTTTCTCGATTTGCGGGGGCGGAAGTGGGCGTCGCCAAAATTTGAAACAAACTTGAACTATGCATTAGACGGATATTCCCACCAAATTTGGTAGCTCTAGCTTTTATAGTCTCCGAGATCTAGGTGTTCATACGGAGGGACGGACAGACGGACATGGCTCAATCGACTCGGCTAGTGATGCTGATCAAGAATATATATACTTTATGGGGTCGGAAACGCTTCCTTTTGCCTGTTACATACATTTTAGCGACTTTAATATACCCTTTTACCCTATGGGTACAGGGTATAAAAAAACTAAAATTACAAAAATCGGATTTTAATGTTCAATTGTTAATAACTTTTGCATTTTTCAATTTTTTTGTTAAAGTTGAGGTCTATCCCACGCGCATAAATTTACAGATTAATAAAATGTATCATTTGCCTGTTTCAATTATCCTACAGGACGAGAGGACTTCCATCAGCAAGGCAAGTCATGACCGACGAGCCGCCATTTTGGAACTTACCCCTCCGCCCCTTTTCGGTTTTCAGATTTAAAAAAGTTTATAAATTAAAACTTAAATATTACTAACAAGATATAAAAAGTTTCAACTCAATATCTATATGTAATAGTTTCCACAAAAAAATTTTTGAAAAAAATACCTGTTTTTGAGGTCTACAAAAAAAAAAAAACCCCTTAAGCAAAATGGGGCCCGCGTAATCGAATCCAGTGTGTTCAAATGGAAAAGCTTGTCGAACACGAACAGCTGGCAAATTGGCCATAAATTGATTTGCAGTATGGTGTCTTTGCCCAAAGGAATTCAGGCACTCATGAGTGATTCGTCGCAGTAAATTTCGTGCGCCAAAAATACAGTATTTTTGGCGGATGATTACAAACATTGCCAAATGTCCAGGATGTAGGTTGATGCGATGCTCGTGCTGTAATAGCAACTCAACGAGCCGATGATGCTTCGGTAAAACAACTGGATGTTTGGCATCGGCAGGCAGGTCCGATCTCTTTAGACGTCCTCCCACACGAATAAGACCATCGTCGTCGACAAAAGGATCTAACTTGCGTAACTTTTATCGGGGTTCCACTGGTCGGTTTTGCTGCAGCAACTGTCGATCAACGTTGAATTGCTTCTGCGCCTGGCGCAGACAAAGTTTCCTTATTGATTTCATTATATGTCAGAGGCCCCAAGTGGCTCTGTTTAATTGATTTAAGACGATCAGCATTACGACATACGTATGCGACGATTCGAATTAATTTAAGCCAAGATGATACTCGTTGAAATAACAGCTCAAGTGGAGTAAAACCAATATCCTTGGTGACTGTCATCAGTGCGTTTGTCCTAAACTCCAGTTCTGCTGCTGGATCCTTGGTTGAGCAGCAATGTTGTGATCTCTGTAGTATGGTCGAATATTAATGCTCGTCGTGCAGCCAAGATGGACCATTCCACCATAAATCGAATTTGAGCAGCTCATTCGCGAGCATGCCTCGAGACGCACAATCTCCTTTGTGCTCACATGTCTCCAAGCACTACGAGGAATGGTTTCCAGAATTTTCGCACTGCGGTTGGCAACAAAGGTTTTTAGCTTATGCGGTTGGTTAGAAAGCCATGAAAGCACGATGGTAGAGTCGCACCATGCGTATATTTTAACTTCTTTCCGGCGCAGGCCAGACCTTATTGATTGAACAAGCCGAGATAACAGCAGAGCTCCACATAGCTCGAGACGTGGTAAAAATTTCCGCTTTAAAGGGCAGACTCTCGTTTTTACAGCAATAAGTGACACTCCTACCATCCATATGTGTTACTCGGTTGTACACAACAGCAGAGTAAGCCTTTAGCGAAGCGTCCGAAAATGCGTGAAATTGTTCCTAAAGGGTGCGAAATGTTTGCCAGGACAGAGCTTGCTTCATGGGGAGTTCAGAGTCCCAATCCAGATCTAGCAACCAAAGTTCCTGCAGCAGAATTTTAAAATGAACCACTACTGGGGCCATAATGCCAAGAGGATCAAAAATGCGTGCCGTGTCTGAAAGAACTTGTCGTTTGGTGCAGCTTGCATTCTCTATTAAGGAAATCTTGTACGTCAGTACATCTTCTCCTGGGTGCCAATGTAGCCCAAGAACCTTTGTAGTATACCTTGAGATATCAATTTCGTTGCTTTGTGTGTTATCGATTTGACTGCTATTCGATACCCATTTACTTAGTTACAATTGTGCACGCGCCATAAGTAAAATTAGCTCCTCCCTTATGCTGATAAGTTCTTGCTCATTCATTGCTCCTGTCAAAACATCATCCACGTAGAAATCTTCCAGGAGTATCCTAGCCGCTGTTGGAAACTCGTGCTTGTGATCAATAGCAAGCTGCTCCAGTACTCTGACTACCAGGAACGGTGCGCAGGCAGTCCCATACGTGACTGTACATAATTTAAAATGCTTCAATGGTGCTGCAGGATCTTCCCTCCAGAGGATTCGTTGTGATGTTTAAGAGCCACCGAAATTTGTCTGAACATTTTGACAATATCTGCAGAAAATACAAACTTGTGCATCCTAAATCGTAAGCAGACGTCGAACAGACTGCGCTGTATGCATGGACCAATATGTAGTGCATCGTTTAGACATCGACCGTTCCGATCCTCGAACGAGCCGTCGAATACCACTCGGAGTTTAGCACCTAATACCGGATGATGAGGCAAGTAAAAGATCATCTCCGAGGTATTTGGAATTTCATTATCATCCAATTCTTGCATATGGCCTAACTGTATGTATTCCCTCATAAACTGGATGTACTTCGACTTTAGGTTAGCATCCTTTAGTAGGCGACGTTCTACTGCAAGAAAACGTAATCTTGGTCCTTGAAGTGTGTCTGCGAATCTTGGGTTGTCTTCTTTAAACGGTAACTCGACGATGTATCTTCCATTGTCATGTCGGGTGTGCGTTTCAAGGAAATGTTTTTCGACCTTTTTATCATCAGCGTTGATAGGTGTGAATGCTGCTACTTTTTCGAGTCCCCAGAATCTTTGCAGCAGACCATCAATCAGTAGACAAAAACGATGTTGATGTGGATGGACTTGAGCATTCTACAGAGGTAATAACCCATCCGAATATTGTAGCTACTGCAATTGTACGTCCTTCGTCATCACACAGCTTGTCGCCAGTGAGAACCGACCAATTGTGGTAATTCCCAATCAAAATATCAAGCGATGCATTAGTGTTAAATGCAGGATCTGCCAATTCATAGCCAGCGAATACAGGAAGCGCTGATGCCTTTATATTTTGACGAGCCAGTGATATTTCTAAGTATATGTGCCTTCATATCCAGGTAGTTATTTGACACTCGAGATTTGAGTAGAAGAGAGCAAAAAACTCTAGTTGTTTCCGCCTTTATAGCAGATATACCCGAAAGGATAGTTTTTCTGGCGAGTGTATATAGAAAAGGAGAGTACATTTTAGACTATTCTAGAAAATGAGGCATTTGGTTCCTCAACAATATTTTTTTCCTCAATTCCGGAGGCGGAAGTCGACGTGGCAAAAACTTCAAACAAACTTGATCTGTGTACACACTAGATGGATCTACAAATCAAATTTGGTAATTTTGGCTCTTATAGTCTTAAAGTTCATACGGACAGACAGACAAACATGTCTTAAACGACTCGGCTAGTGAGGCTGATCAAGAATATACATATATGGATCAAAAATGTACATTTCTGCCTGTTACATACATTTTGTCGACTTTAATATACCCTTTTACTCTATGGGTACAGGGTATAAAAACACTGCCCAAAGTCCAAATTGTTCGAGTGAGCACTTCACTTCAGCTGAGGAAAATCAAATCGAATGCGGTAGGAATTCAGATGCTGTAAATAAATTGGAAAAACATTCGTCAAACATACATATATGGACCCGGCAAAGAACATGATTTTCTCAAGTGTTGTCAATGCTATTTTTACACAAGATGTAGAAGCTTGGCCGGATAAAAAAAACACTAATCTTTTCCTGTTTTAATGGTTAGACAAGGCACAAGCAATCTTCAAAATATTGATGCAGATACCGGACGTCCTTTAACCAAAACTTGGTTTTAGAAAATTGGAAATGGTGAACATATCATGTGTTGGATGTGTTTTTCCCCGACAAAAAATGTTTTATTTTGATTTTGTTGCATCCAATTCCACAGAAGAATTGTCAGAGCAGTCAAAATAGAAAAAAACAGCTCACCGTTTGTTTTTCTAAGATTGGAAGAAATTTGAACGAACTCTAAATCAAGGTGGAGGTATCGATGATGATTTACAACGCAAAATTTCTAAAAAGGTAAAATTGATTAAGAGAATTATTGTCACAATTCAAAAGCTCGCACGACAAAATTTGGCTCTAAGAGGACACCGCGAGTCAATTAATGATCAAAATCCTGGGAATTTCATAAAGTCTTTCATTGAACATATTTCGTCACAACCTGCACGCTAGTCATATTTTTCTCCTAAAATTCAAATCGAATTCATCGTTCTTATGGGAAACAAAGTGCATGAGTTTCTCATTTCTCAGTGAAAAAATGCGAAATATTACAGTTTGATGTTCGATTGAACTCCGGATGCAGCACATGAGGAACAGATGTCTCAAATTATCAGATTTGTTGAAGTTAAACCTAATTCAGTCAAAAAATTAAGTCTTCATTGATTTTATACCTTTTACAGTCAAAACAGCAGAAGGAGTTACTTAATCTCTTATGAAAAACTGGACGAAGTTGGATTAATCTTGAAAGATTGTGAGGTCAATCGTATGACAATGCACCAACAATGGCCGGCATCCATAGAGGGGTCCAGCAAAGAATCGTCGACTTGAATCAACAAGCTGTTTTTGCCTTGTGATAACCACTCACTTAATTTGGCTGGAGTTCACGCAGCTTAGTTCAATTTTCGAGCAGTAATATTTTTTGAAACAATACAGCGTCTCTTCACCTTTTTTTCCTCCCACAGATGGGACGTTCCTAAAAAATACGTAACTATAACAGTCAAAAGACATTGCGAAACTAGATGAAGCTCGGAAGCTAAAGCTGTGAAACCAGTGTCAACACAATTGTACGAAATCATCTTAGCACTGCAAGATGCAGCGTTGATTTCGTAGCTCTTTTGTTTTTCTCCCATCATTTGATAAAGTTCAGAAACGTCCGCAAGAATAAGGAATTAGTTTCACTCATGTTTTGGGACAACTGCGAATATTGACTGAAAAATTGAGTGATTGGAGAAACGACTTGTGGAATCGTGCTATTGGAAAAGGTAAAGAAAAATGTAACTAGTGGGGTCTTACCATTGTCAAGAGAATTCGAAAAAAGCGAAATACGCCTGGGGAAACATCTAAAGATGCTAAATTAAATTCGGCTGAAGAAATGCGACGATCATTGGTTAAAATATTGGATAAACTATTAATAGAAATTTCTACACGTTTTACAAATTTAAAGAAATTCGAAGAACGTTTTGATTTTCTTTGTAAATTTGAAGAAATAATTGTCCTTCCCAATGACCTATACAAGGGTAAACTTCTCAAAATAGAACGAAAATGCCAGAAACTTATGAAGTATTATCTAGATGACATGGTCAATGAAGACTTTTCAACGATATTCAAGACGTTCTAGCTTTACTAAACAGAACAAACAAAATGGAAAAGGAAATTGGATTCTCGCCTGAACAACTTTTGTTATATATTTCTTCATTGGGACAGGAAGTATACAAGACATTATCGACAGCTTTCCAAATATTGTTAACTTTTCCAGTATCAGTTGCTTCCTGCGAAAGGTCATTCAGCAAACTAAAACTGATTAATACTTATTTAAGATCAACCATGGGGCAAACAAGATTAACAAATGTTGCAAAATCTTGCAATGCTGGATTAGGCAGATGAAATATCCAGCTTTGCAGCGATGAAAGCAAGAAAAGTTAGTTTATTTTGAATTTTAATTTATGAATTATGTGTGCAAACATTTTCCGCCTTTTTTTAACTCACGGAACAGTAAAGATAATTTTGACGCTTCCTCCCGACTGAGACTGAGGTTCACTTATAAATTATTTATTAAAACTCTTCAAACCCTTAAATAGAGAATACAATACTTTGTTGAAGTTGTTTGTTTAATAAAATCCTGATGTGGCCCCAGAAAGATAAATCAAATACCTAACAAGCTCCCAAAGAGTGAAGGTTGTAAAGGAGGAATGCGACTAACAGCTTATCATTTACCACCAAATCAACCACAAAACATAATTTAAACTTATTAACGTCTGTGTATAGTGAAATCGTTGAAGAATTTGTTGGTGTTTCTTCCTACAATGCCAAAAGCAATGCTCATCTTTCTGTTATAGCTTTAATTGACTACTTTTCCTTTCAGCAGCTTCCACATGACCACCAAAAACAGATGTCTTAATGCGCAACCACACAATGAACGCCACATATGGGGACATCGTTGCCACAGATGACCGCAAATACTGTAACCATGTAAACAGACATACAAAGAGAGAGAGAGAGAGAGGGAGATAGAAGGACACAGCTAACAAAACTAAGATGCATTAGGCAAGAAGATGTCATGCGATCTTCAAGTGTTATACCACAAGTGCGTGTTTATGTGTATGGCAGTGTGCTAGTGTGTGAATGCGTAATGTAACATTAAGCAACTAACATGAGCCTTTTACCCTTTGCCGTGTAATGTCAAAAAACACACAAACACGCAAACATTTGTGTAGTGTGTATCTATTCTATGTTGGAGTAATCACAAGTGCAGGGTGTTAAAACTGAGAGGCAGCTCCAAGCGATGACCAGGAGAGACGGGGCTGTAGGGGATAGGAAGGGGTTTGGGATAAAAACATCCTCTTTGCATACAACATGTACATATGTATATATGGGGGCCCACACAACAACACTTTTGTAAAAACAGTTTACAGTGCGGTTAACAAATATTCATGGCGCACATGGCGTGTGTGTGTTGTCTCGCTAGTACTTTATAAAATGCGCCACGGCGCAACAGCAACAACAAGTCAACAGAGGGATGACACACAGAAGGAGATACGACATAGAGCAGACAAACAAATATATAATAGCAAGTCGAAAACACTTCATTAGACTTTCTAATTTTTATACCTTTCTATATTTTTTAAAAATTGCTGGCCATTTTGGTTAAATTTGACTTTGTTTTATATGTATCTCTAATTGGTACAGGATAAACTCAAAGTCGGTAGGGACGACTTCTTTGCTTCAGGTCAGAAGTTTGCAATGCAAAACTTGATTGTTGATATTCTTGATCAGGAACAAGCTATATCCGTTTGTCTGTCTGTGTGTCTGTCCGTCCGTCTGTCTGCTTGGATCAACAGCTTCTCCTCCGAGCCATTTAAAGCTACAGTGCTGAAATGCACCGAGGCTTCTTTTTGCTGTAGGCATTGTATATCTCGGAATCATCCAGATCGGATGACTATATCATATAGCTCCCATAGAAACGATCTGTTAATATAGTCTTAGAGCAATGTCTTGGATGTTTTGAAAGCGAAAATTGATATTTGTAAGTTAAGTATATATAGAAATGTCTGTGCTAAGTTTTAGCCAAATCGATTAGCTATGAGCTATAGCTCCCATAGAAACAATTTTTTTCAAGCCACGAATTTTTAATGTAATTATAAATATGTTATTGTTTAATAAAAGCTTGCATGCATATATAAACTTTGGCACGTCCGAAGTTAGCCCATCCTTCTAGTTTTTATACCCTTGCAGAGGGTATTATAAAATTGGTCAGATGTTTGTAACGCATAGAAATATACGTTTGCGACCCCATAAAGTATATATATTCTTCATCAGCATCAACAGCCGAGTCGATTGAGACATGTCCGTCTGTCCGTCTGTCTGTTTGTTCGTGCGTTTTCGAACTTAAATTTTAAGCTACATGATTGAAACATGAAGAGTTAAGTTCCTTAATCGATGATGTAGGTTAAGTTTAAAAATTAGTCGGATCGGATAATTATAACCAGAGCTATTAACTAAAACGTGGAGGTACCTCGAGTAAAATAAGCAATTTTCTTTGGCAGCAGACAAACAAAAAAAAATTTTTTAAGAAATCTGCCGTACAAACACAAAAGACGCGAGTTCGAATCCGCGCGGGGTTAAATAAGAATTATATAAAATTATTGTTTTTTTGTTGTTGCATTTAAACTCAATTTTTACCCATTCACCCTACACCAAGTTTGAACAAGATCGGATAATTATTAAGGTTACAAATCAATAATCAAATATGAAAGAAATTAATTTTATTTTAATGCTCACGCACACACATACATATGTACGTATGCAAAAATTCTTCACCACGCGGTGTGTGAGAGAGACAGAAATATTTGAGTTGTGTTCTCGCACAGAACGAAATTGAAAGAGCGAGATGCCATGCTTTTGCTATATATGTCGAACTGGCTTAAGTAAGTTAAATAAGCACGGTGGCGTAGTATGTAGAGTTCTTCTGCGCGATTTCTGGATATTAGGTGTTGGTTCAATTCTCGGTGAAGACGGTGAGATGAAGAAATGTGTATTTTCTTCTTTTTTGTTTTTTTTTTTGTTAAACATTTATGCCAATTATTTTAAAATTTTTGTTTTTTAATTAAATAATAAAACAGTGAAGCTGCAAGGGTATACAAACTTCGGCAAGGCCGAAGTTAGCTTCTTTGATATTTTTGCAATAGAATAGAATTTCTTGCAAAGAATGGAACATGGAAGATCACGAGAACATACAATCGAAGGGACTCTTCATTCAAACTCGGAACGGGACAAAATATATTTTTCTTTCTTTCTTTCATGTCTTATTGGATTGTTGGTTCTAATTGACAGCGTTGATATCTAAACACCGTTTTTGGATATATAATAAAGATACAATAAAATAAAACAGCCGTAACGAAGTTGGCTTTCAAAATATATATATTTTTTTTTTTAGTCGCATTTGCACCATGTGCAAGGACATGGTGCATTTCTCTGTTACTCGGAGACTTCTCCCATTGACATTCTTGTACACACACCCAAAACTAGAGATGGTAACGTGAGAAGAGGTCAACGATAAATGCTCACCTACATTTTTGGTTTGTAATGAAAGCAAAAGGTATGCATATGTATGTATACTTTTTTCGCTCTTTTATTTATTTGCAATCTATTCATATATGTACATATGTGTATATATGAGACTGAAAACATCAAAATATCAACGACATAAATATTCGAAACTTGTTTCATCATTTTCTTATTAAGATTAGATCTGCAGATCTGCGTAAACTTGGACATAAACTGAAATACTAAATTTTTATTTGAAATTTGAATATGACTAGCTTCATATGATTGTCAGGACTATTTTTAATCTTTATTGGTATGTCCTAATGGGCATATGTGTGTGTACATCACGCGCTCATCTTTATCTCGCATTAATTGCACATGTGCGATGTTGTGAAATTACAGAGAGATGTTAAACTTGCTTAAGCTGGGTAATGAGATATCATGCCGATGTCATGAGTATATCTGACGGGAGGATATAAGCCCACACACAGACATTCAGACAGTTGAAAAGCTTAAGCACGAGTGGAGCTTAACGCATTTTTGCAAAGAGTCAGCCAGACATTGAAAAATATGACACCCTATTTCCGTTTTCCGTACACTGACAATAATGGCTGACAATATGGCACACAGCTTACGCTTAAAACTGATTGCCACAACCGAAACTTTAGTTCTGTGTGTGTGTATGTGTGTGTGCTTGTGTGTATGTATGTATGTAGGTTTGCGTGGAGGTTGTGAGGTGGCCTCCTCATGCAATGCAAAAAAGCTGGCATAAAAATTATATGTCTGGGATTTTGGTAATTTAAGCGGCTTTTTGCCTGGTACCTACACCGACACCGACAACGCCGCCGCCACCCCTAACAACACTGACAATGGCAACGATGGGGTAAAATGATAACACTCTTGGCCCCGTGCAAGTTTTGAATTAATTTTATTAAACGTCCCCGCACACACCACATACACATAAAATTGTTTAAAAGTGATTATGGCCGTTGAAAATTATGCTTCTAATGGCAGATATAAGTCCCCAAAAGAACAGGCTGTTGACAAAATTTAGAGGGTTCACGGTAGGTAGAATACACACGATGGTGCCCAGACTTATAGTATGTGGTAGTGTATAGTTCAGCAGGCTCGCTCCAATTCATTGCCCCTATTAATATGCGCTTTTCCATTTTTTTAGTAAATAAACTTTTAATTAAGCTGAAATTATAATTAACTATCCTCCTGCTACAACGGTCATGTATTACTTTGCACAGTCATCATCGTTGGCATCATCACCATCGTCGTCATTATTAACACAATAACGAATGCATGACGCACATAATTAGTGTTAATTATTGAGTTAATGCAGTCGCTCATTGCAATTTAATACCGCAGACAAATGCTTTTACCTAGTTCAGATTTTTAAACAAAAAACTTTACCATTATCAATCAATAAATATGTACATTTAAAATGAGAATATGTTTTAATTATGCCTTTAAATGATTCACATTTTCAGAATAAAAACAAAAATACAGAAATATACTAATTAGTTGCACTCGAAGGCTGAATTGATAACGGACGTTAATGCTTCAATTGTTAATTGATATAAATAGGGTGGAGAGGGTATGAACAACACGACAACGTAACGTGAATTTCGAAAAAATTAAATCACCCTTTGCACTTCTTTTTATTTTTACCTATTCATTTTTTTTACAAATTAAATATAGATATATTATAAAAAATTAAATATATATACATATGTAACAATTATTATATGTTTATTGGAATAATAGTTGTGTGTTTATTAAAGTAATGAACAGAGTAAGTTAAGAATATTAAAAGATTTTACAAACAACTTTAGAAACTTTAGTGATCTCAGCTTTTTATAACAACTTTAGCAACTTTTTGGGATCTTAGCTTTCAACTTTTTGTACGACGTATCTCTGCTTTCGTTCGCTTCTCTCTCTTCACTCTGCTTCTACCTTATGATGCTGCCACACTGCTCGTATCCGCTTTTAGGCTGCCACATCGCTCATCCTAGCTGCCTATATGACACTACATATATGTATATATGTTCATTTATTTAACAAATTAAATCAATTCTAAACATAATGATAGATACATATTTGATCACTAGCTGCTCGTGGTGCGTGCTGTTCCTGAATTGTACGATCGCTGTGATTCCAGTTTTGTGTGGGGAGAGATTTCAATGCCCTTTGTATTGCAGCAAAATGTCAGGTACTTAAACGGGCAAAAGGGCTTCTGCGGTAAAAATAAAGTTATAGTTTGGAGAAGGTCCCACAAAGATGATACAATTTGAGCTGTCAAAGTTACAATTTAGATAATACTGCAGTTTTGGAACCATCTATGTATGTAGAGTCAAGTTTGTCTTTCTTCCAAAAAAATAGTCACAAATTCCGACAGGACTTGGTTTTTATTAATAATGTGGGCTTATAACGTGAATAAACCACATCAGTCTTCGTGTTATTTATTTAACATGTACCCATAAGGTAAAGAGGTGTAATGAAGCCCCTGAAATGTATGGCAGAACGAAGTAATTACGGTCGGATACATTCTTAATCAGCATCAACAGTCAAGATATGTCCGTCTGTCTGTCCGTATGCACACCGACATTTTGGATCAAGTTTGATAAAAATATTAGGTACATCTATTACATTTTTGCATCGTTGTAATACACTTTTGAATAGTTTCTAATCTTCGTTTATCACTTATTAACCAAAAATTTTGATTATTACATAAATATTCTATTACAACACTAACTTATACATATACACGGTGTAACTAATTCCCCTGATCAACAACATATACCTTTTATTGACTAGCGTTATTAAACTAACAAGACTGTAGAATATAAGTTTAGGTCAGATTGTTTTGCATATAACTATTTTTATGTGAAGTATGTAAAACTTATTGACGTTGTTTAGTAGAAATATCATGGAAAACCAAAATGTTTCATTTTCAATCGGTGGTTTCTTTGGTGCCTATATGATAATGGTTCGATCAGTTAAATCCAAAAACCTAATCTGCCTCTATTATTAATAGGCGTATACACTTAATTTCTTTTATACATATACATAACTCAAAATTTAATAAAAAAAAAAGAGAAACAAAAAAAAACAGAGAAACAGACCGATGGACTGACTTAGCTAGATCGACTCTGCAAAAGCTGACAACGAACACTTGATTAATTTTCTTTTACCTAATGCAAGGGTATGAAACCTTACCAAGAACACAATTGTTAGAGACATCTGGGAGAATGTGAACACTCTCTTCTTGCTCATCCAGCCTTTCAACTTTATTTATTAAAAGTGCTTATTACTTTAACACTTGAGCGCGATTTAACACGATTTTCTCAAGTATTTTCGTTCGTACAATGACAAAAGCGTCGAGGACACATTCCTCGCCCTGTTTCAGGGCAAACGAGTGTCAAGGTATGTGTCTGTCTGCCAAGCTTCTTAAGTGTAGTCAACCCCGAGCTACTTCTTGCCACTCCTTGCTGCTTCTTGCGTATTTAGCTTACCTTTTACGAACGGAATAACAGCATAAGCGAAAGCAGTTTCATCTTTCTCATGTGCAGCATGGGTTTGGATCTGGAGCCGCTTCATCATCTTTACTCTTTTCTTCACACACAGTTCCTTTCTCTGCACTGAGAGAAATTATTAAACTTATCCACACCGGTACTTGCGTTTCAAGGGAACCATACTTTCTTTAAAATTTAAGCTTTATTAAAGGCTTATTCGTACAATTAACTGAGAATCTTGGGAAACTCACCAAGCAACTGTATCAATTTTAATTGATTCTTATCCAATTTTAATGGAAAGTACCTCATACTACCGAAAAATTTTGTTGGTAAAAGGTGTCAACGTCAAACAAAAAAAAATGTTGCTCTTTTTTCAATCTGAAGAATTGTAAACATCAATAGCAATAATATTTAGGAGGTCGATAAGCGCCATAAATGGTTTAAATTTTTGTAGTAATTTGTTTCCTATTCATTTTACCCATATTTAACATTGTGGTTCATTTTTCCCAGTGTACGGATGTAGTATTTTGCTGCTCTGGCTTTAAAGTTAACATCAACTTACGTACATACGTTGTCGGTTTTTTTGTCCCTTTGCTTGCTCTCCAACGGCTTCCTTTAGTTGGTACTCCTCCTTCCTCTCTATCACACTAAGCATCTCAGTCTCTCGCTTAGTCCTGTCCCTAATATTGCCCTTGACTGTTGGCGACATACTCCAGAATCCGTTTGTATTTGTTGTTGTTGACTTTAAGTGTGTTGATTTCATACAATTAACTTTTTGTCTGTTTGTTTTGTGTTTTGCCATCATTTTCCGTCTCTGGCGGAGAGGGCAGACCTTCGGTTGAGAACGTGAACGGGAACTGGCAACGGGAAAAAACAGGACTGACATCATTTGATGTGAGAAAACCAAAATTAAGGTGGTAGAATTTAAAATTTATTTTTATGTTTTCGATTTTATTTTGGTGTAAATGTATTTGTTTATACCTACATATATATATATATATATATATATATATATATACATATGTATGTATATACATGTAAATATAAATACATACGAATGCATATATGCTTATAGAGTATCTTCAATGTCTCCGGTTAAAGTTGATTTATTATTATCCCCCCTTTTTATTTGCGCAGCGAGTTCCGGGTAGGATGCCTTTCTGTTGCAGACTGACTACGCAGTCTCAACCATCTTAGCATTACACCGGACCACACTCGATGACAGCCGAGCTGTCATCCCGCTCAAATACATAGCCACTTATTCACTAATACTCTAACATCTGCATGACTAAGCAGTTAATGTCAACTTTCATGACTCAGTAGTCAATGTCGAATTAACATGACAATACTTACTACTAAACTTACATGACAGAAGTCACTGCAACTGTGCCAAATGTTTCCAGCCTAATATTACAACTATGACGTATGAGACCAGGGATGCCAACCCTCCGTCTTTTCACGTAGATCTCCGTATTTTAAGGGAGATCTACGTGCCTACGTGTGAAGAGACTAAAAATATTGGTTTGCTATGATGTAGCAGTGCTAATGTTGAGCGTTTATTTTCAGAAATTATTTTAATTAAGACAAGTAACAGAAACAAATAAGACACGGAGAATTTTAAAGGATTGCTTCACACCAAAAGTGGATTAAAGGAAAACTTAGAGCAATTTGACAAACACCTAAAATATTTTCATTAAAACATGTATAAATTTTTGTAAAACATGTACATAAGTTAATATGTATAATTTGAACAATGTGATTTGCTTTCTAAAACGACAAATGAAATTAATAACAACGAAGTACAATACAGTTAATTAAAAAATTTAATGGTTTATTTGTTTTTTTTTTTTATTGTTTTTAAGCTAAAAAAAAGTACGTAGATCTACAGTGACTCCAACGAATAATCGGACAAGAATTTTCGTAGTATAAATATGTATGTTATTATCTAAGTACCAAATAAGCTAATCATGTCAGTTTTTTATTTTATTTGTACTTCATAGTCTTACATATCTAACAATAACAAAGAAAGCGAACATTTTCAACTAAAAACCGTTTTTCCACGGAAAAACCAAATTTAAGTCCGTTTCTCGCGCTCAACGAATAATCGGACAAAGAAAGAATCCGAAAGAAAATGGCGTTATTTGGCGATGTTTTCGTTTTATTTTGCGTTGGTTGCACCACATTTAGCCGAAAATTATATTTTGTGACAATTAGAGTGATATATTTTTTGAAATGGCTCCAAGTGGAAAACAAACAACTGTCGAAATGAGACAGCTCGTTATTAAATTGCATTTGGATGGAAAACCCGTAAGGGAAATTGCGGAACTGGTCGGAAAAGAGAAATCAACTGTCCATGACATAATTAAAAGGTTTCGTGATGAAGGAACTTAAGAAAATAAAAGCCGAGAAGGTCAGGGAAAGATATTGGACGCCAGAGAAGAGCGATCAGTCTTGAAGGAAATTAAGCAGAATCCCTTTAAAACGGAAAAGGAGCTCCAAATATTAAAAGATCGCACTGGTAAAGATGTGTGCCTCAACACAGTGCGAAACACTTTATATCATGGACGAGTTGCCAGAAAAAAACCATTTATAAGCCCCAAGAACAAAGCCATGAGGGTAAAATTTGCCAAGGAGTATTTGCTAAAAGCAGAAGATTTTTGGACTCATGTAATATGATGGTTAGTTATCGAAAAATTAGCTTTTGTTAAATTATTTGATTATTTTAAGGTTTTGTTTACTGATGAAAGCAAATTTAATCTGAATGGATCAGATGGGAAGACTTTTGTGTGGCGTGAAGCTAATGAAGAATTTAATCCCAAAAACACAAAAGCAACCGTGAAACATGGAGGAGGTTCCGTTATGGTTTGGGGATGCATGTCGAGCGCGGGAGTCGGAAATTTACATTTTATTGATGGCATTATGAATAAATTTGTATACCTCGATATTTTGAAAAATAACGTCAAGCAGAGCGCTGAGAAATTGGGCATTTTAGATGACTTTGCCTTTTACCAGGACAATGACCCGAAGCACACATCAGGAGTGGCAAAGCTTTGGTTGGTCTACAATTGTCCAAAATTGATCCAAAACCCAGCTCAGAGCCCCGACATAAACGTTATTGAGCATCTCTGGGAGGAGTTGGCCAGAAGAGTATATAAAAGAAATTTTAATACTCTAGAGCAGCTAAAGGAAGCTTTAAGGCTGGAATGGAGCTCCATACCGCCAGAAGTATGTCGGAACTTGGTGAAATCCATTCCAAAACGTCTACAGGCTGTTATTTCATCAAAAGGATACGCCACTAAGTATTAGTTTGTGGATTAACTTTTTTTTATAATTTTTTCTTTTTGTGTCCGATTATTCGTTGAGCGATAAAAATGGACTTTATTCTGGTTTTTCCTTTGAAAAAAGGTTTTTAGTTGAAATTTTTTGATTTTTTTTCGTTGTTTTTAGATAAATAAGACTACGAAGTACAAATGAAATAAAAAGTTTAAGTCTTTGGCTTATTTGTTACTAAGGTTATACCATATTTATACTAAGAAAAATTTTGTCCGATTATTCGTTGGAGTCACTGTACGTATTTCAGCGAAATTGTGCTACGGAAAAACACGTAGATTTTGGAGCTTGGCTACGTAATTCCTAAATTTTGACTTGGCATCCCTGTATGAGACTGAAGTAGAGAGGGACAGCCGAGTCATCAACTAGACAAAGAGATAAGACCACATACGGTACCAAAAGGTATGCCAGACAGTGCAATACCCAATTTCATCTTCGACATATATAAGTATATTTGTGTAATGTCTTCTCATACAAAGGTATACTAATATCATGAAAACATACATATATGTACACACATACACTCCTCATCACTTGAATAGGACACCTCCAACGTATTTTTTTCATAGAACACTAATCCCCAACCAATAAAGCTAGCGATCCATTTTTTTTTTTAAATTAAAGATTATTTAATAGTTATGTTTTAAACAAATGAAAAACTTCATGGTAATGCTTTAGTTTATAAAAAAAATTTGTTTTCCAATATACATCAAATTTCGGCAGTCTAATTGTATGTCACTTGAATAGGACACCTCAACAAAACTACATTTTAAGGCCGTTTTAATGTTTTAACGTATGCATAACTTCGTTTACATACAAAATAGAGAATATGAAAGTAAAAAAAAAAAGATTTAATAATGTGTCGAGCCACCATGTTGAGAGGAGGCTTCTTCTTAATTTTAAGTCTCTTTAGATATTTAGCTTTCGAAATAACAGGATGGACAGCATTAACGTCTCATTTTTCACGAATTTTAGCCACAGAGTCGTGAGAATTAGACGCTTTTCTTAATATGAGTCGTCTCTCAGCATTGGTAATCACACTATGAGTGCGACCTTTCATATTCTTTCCATAGCCAGACTCATTACTTAAAAATTTTGAAATGACATGTCGACTTCTCTTGATTTTTTTGGCTATTTTTGCAATTGATAGTCCAGAGTCCTTGTATGCCTTTATTTGACCTCTTTCCTCATCAGTTAAGAACTTTCCTCCAAGCCAATAGTCGAAAATGGCAAAAAACCTACTTTAACAAAATTTGTATGATCACGCGCCAAAGTAAACGATCAAACTAAATGCATGTTCTATTCAAGTGACAGAAAAAATGTTCTCAATTTCATACGAATTCCAACTTAAAGCAAAAAAAAAATATAACGGATCTTTTCGAGAAGTTTTTGTTGTGTTCTGATGGATGTGAATAACTGCTAAAAGGCAACTTGCAAAAAAAAAACCGTTATTTTATCATTTCGCTTTTGAGTTCTACGCAAAAATATAAACAGCGTACAGGGTGTTCTATTCAAGTGATGAGGAGTGTACATATATGTACTACATACATACATACATGCAAACGATAACAGAACTAATGCGTACAGTTCACGTCCTTCACTTTTTATTATGTGAAGGCATTTTATTTAGGAGGACGTCGGTACTTTGGAAATATCATTTTGGGGTCCGAACGGTATCACAAATATAAAACAGGTGAATCTTTTGTATATATTTCGAATATGAGTGTTTTGGGGGGGTCCCCTTTTTACCTTTGAATGGGCGTAGCCATGCGTATGTGTATGTTGTAAAATGTCATTTGTTTTAATTTCCTTCTCCGTACGTGAAGCGGATTATTTTAATTTATTTTCCTCACTTACATACATACATACAAATGTGTGTGAATATGTCCTTTTTTGGCATTCCTTTTTTAACATCAACCTGAATGAAATGATTTCTCTGGCTTTGGCTTATTACATTTTTCATTTGAAAAATGTTTGGAAATCAGAAACACAAATCCATGTGCGTTGCTTTCATTTACGTCCATAATTTACATAGTTAGTGAACATTTAAGGCGACTTATGAAATTTGAAACGTTAAGTTGCTTTTGAAATATTTATTTAAATCGTTGTTGAAGTCCACAGATGGCAGCCTGATTTTTAGAATATTTTGCCTTTAATACCAGATACGATGGCACATATTCACAGGTTCCGGAGTTTTATATTGCGTTAATATAGCCATGTCTATCTTAAGATGATGCCAATTTGTTTACGACGACGATGAAATTTCATTTAATATTCTCAAATACCAACTAAGGACACACAAAATCTATTCAGCATATGAACGGAGTACTAATATACATATGTACGTTGTTTTAAAATATTTTTATAAAGAACAAATTAAATCTATTTTATTTATGTACTATGTATGTTTTGCACGTTAGTAAATTTTTCATATATGCATACATACATATGTGTACATTCATAACAATTTTGAACTATTCAAAGGCTACGTCGAACAACTACTCATCTTCTTTTTTAACATTTCTACTGCACTCTTTGGATTGATTTATGTTTTAATTTCTTATGCATTGACATTTGCTCTTTAAAATATCGGTTTATTGCAAATTACGAGAAATTTTCTTCTTTGCTTAGCCTGAGTTACCAACCCAACACCCTGGTCACTAAAATTAGGGAACGAGACCCAGGAAAGAAGACGTGGCAGCGACTCTTTCCTGTTCCCAGAAATCATACAATATACAAAACATTCATACACATGTGTAAAATGTAGAGACTCAAAACATTCTTAATAAACGACACTTCTGTTTTAACATTTGAATCGAGCACCCGTTTGATGTACTCTGGCAAAATTAAATATGTACATACATACATATATATGTACATAAGCATCTCACTTTGGCAGCAAAGAAACAAACACAAATTCCAAGAAATCTGCCGTGCAAACACAAAAGACCCATGATTGAATCCGCGCGGGGCCAAATAAGAATTATATAAAATTATTGTTTTTTTGTTATTGCATTTATTTTTAATTTGTACCCAAACGCCCTATAAAAAATTTGAACAAAATCAGATAACAATAAAGGTGCAAATTAATTAAATGTAATTCCTTATACAGTCGGTCACAACTTATTTGACCCACCCAAGAAAATAAAATTGACCACCGCCTAGGCCAAGTGTCACGCATGGCGGTGGAAGCGTCCTGGTTTGGGCCTTATCTGTCTGCAGCTGGGGCCCTGACGCTGGAATTTGTTGAAACTATATTGACATAAAAGACATAGCAAGAGGTATACAAAAAAAAAATTGTGGAAAATCCTCAGGATCTCGGTAAAAGTGATCATTTTCTGTTGCATCAGGATAATGACCCAAAGCACACGTAGGGGAAAAGTGCACACCTGGCTTATTTGGAGCTGCTCCGATGTGGTTAAACTTCTGACACCAACACTACATCTACATCACTACAATATTGGGCAATAACATCCGAAATCGGCCAAAATCCATCAAAAATGGGTTAAAAAACATCTCGAGGAATGGACCAAAATCAGCCCGGAATCCACTAAAATGTTGGTTATATCAATGTCAAATAGAATAAAAGCTACCTTAGATACAAATGGAAGACACACCAAACAATAAATTTTAAACAGATACGGTTTATATCAATAAAAAAAAGTTTTAGTATTGCTGGGTCAAATAATCTGTGACATTGAAATGTCGACTTTTTCTACTTTTTGCTCTTTTTTTATTTAAAAATATCAAAGAAGCTAACTTTGGCTTTGCCGAAGTTTGTATACCCTTGCAGCTTCATTGTTTTGTTATTTAATTTAAAAACAAAAATTTTATAGTAATTGGTATTAATGTTTAATAAAATCAAAAAACAAAAAAGAAGAAAAATCTCAACTAAAAATTTTCCCGTATTCACCGAGAATCGAACCCACCAAACACAGAACCATCGTGCGACCGATCTTTACGTACTACGCCAACATCCTCACTTAATTCAATTAAGCTAGTTCGACATACATATATAGCAAACGCATGGCATCTCGCTCTTTCAATTTCGTTCTGTGCAACAACACAACGCAAATGTTTTTGTCTCTCTCACACACCGCGTGGTGACGAATTTTTGCATATGTGCGTGATTTACTGGAATTTGTTTTTGTTTCTTTGCTGCCAAAGAAAATTGCTTATTTACATAATAGCTCCGGTGATAATTATCCGATCCGATTAATTTTTAAACTCTACCTACACAAAGGATTGAGGAACTTACCTTTTCATGTTTCGACTATGTAGCTTAAAATTTTACTATCTAAAAGTTGATAGAAACAGACAGACGGACAGACGGACGGACGGACAGACGGACATGTCTCAATCGACTCGGCTGTTGATGCTGATCAAGAATATATGTACTTTATGGGGTCGGAAACGTATATTTCTATGCGTTACAAACATCTGGCCAATTTTATAACACCCTCTGCAAGGGTATAAAAATATAGTAAATTAAAACAAATGAATTACATATTCTTTAGTTCATATATTAACTGAAAATTCTGCGTTTCAATTTTGTTGTTACCTTTCTCCGTTTAAAAGATATACTTGATTCAAATTTTTTTTCTTGGGTGGGTCAAATATGCTGTGACCGACTGTATAATGAAACATGTGCAAAAACATTCTCCATGCGGTGTGGTCTTGCACAGAACGAAATTAAGAGCGAGATGCCAAGCGTTTGCTATGTTCGAAAAGCCACGAACAAACAGACAGACGGACATGTCTCAATCGACTCGGCTATTGATGCTGATCAAGAATATACATACATACATATGTATGTATATACTTTATGGGGTCGGAAACGTATATTTCTATGCGTTACAAACATCTGACCAATTTTATAATACCCTCTGCAAGGGTATAAAAATATGATAGAAATAAATGCCACGTGCGATAGTGATTAACTTTTATGCCATATTTAAAACGGGTAGTGCTAAACATTTAAGCAAAACTTCAAAGTACTTTCTTAATTGCGGGATGTTGCTGGTAAATTTGAAAAAGTATAATAATTATTTTTGGAATGGAATGAAGCAACGCAATTTTTTCGTTGATTACAGCATAGATACATTTGTATGACATTTGCTTAACTTTGACCGCAGAAAACCAGTATGGCATAGAAAACAACGACCTTTTGCTCCCCATTCAAGCAAGAGACCATGATTGTTCCTCTTTTTCAAAATATAATACACATCGCATTGGACTTGTTAGAAATGCACATATGTACATATGCATGTACATGTATATACATACATATGTCAGCCGAAGGCCTCAGCAGCCATGACTCTTTTGTCGGCTTGTTTCTTTTTACAAATACAAATCGACTTTCTTAAATAAATAATATAAATGCATATATGTATGTACATATTAATATGTATGTAGGTCTGTACCTGTAAAAAGCAACAAAGATTAATTCTGAGACACGTTTTATATACGAGCACCCTTGATGTTGATTTTCACAATGCGATCCTGCGTATCACCATGGCCGTGATGATCAGTTCCGTGAATTCTCGTAGCTTGCTAAAGGTTTTATATCGCTTATATCACCTTCATCCCCATTCATGGTTCCATCCCATAATAATTTACATTCCAACCCCATAAATCATTTAAACAGGTGACAAAATGTGGTCAGAGGAATGCTAAAGTTCTTGTCATCTATCCCGCCGGAAATTCATCTGCCAAAGACATTTAACTTTTGTTCACAGATTGCTGAAAAGCGCGATGTCGTTTCCGTTGTAGTGCCACTAACACTCCCGAACGCCACTCACCAACACACACACACACCGACAAATACACACTTGCTTACACGTACCGAAAATAAATGTGTTATGCGTGCGCTTAAGTGCTCATTAATTTCGTATGTCAAACTAAGTTTGCGTGAAAGTCAAACGCAAATGCTCCATCCACGTTTAATCGTTTTGGAACTGAACGAACGAAAATGTAAATGATGATGGGTACAGGGGTGCTTAGTTGAAAGTGGGACTAGAGATATTAGATGGAGATTTCCATCTCTCGTCTCTAGTAAATTGGCTTAGGCGTGGTTGGGGTTAATAAAAGGTAGCAAGAGAACGGTCAAAGCACTCAACTCTAAATGTCAATGGGCCAGGAATGCACGTATGCTCAGTCCGCCAAGCAGGCATTTTCACTGAGATATTTTCATCTCTCTCTGTGAAATGCTTTGCCACGGAGTGACTTTGCCATCTATTGAAAAGTGGTTTGCCCGCTATGTGCCGTTTGGAAAAGCATAACATGTCGAAACAGATATGTAAATTGTTTAAATTCTTGTTTATATCTTATTTAAACTTCATCCAAAAGAGAAATTGGGTTATTAAATGTGTGTACCTCTTGAAATCTCATATGCATTCATGAGCAATAACGGTTAACTACTTATTTTTATGCTTCCCAGAAACTGACTTCAACGGGATTTCGTTTCTTTAAGCACTGACATTCCTTAGCGTCAATTATCCTTTTATGAACAGTACAAAGCTTAATACGAAGATGCAGCCCACCGCACTGGGTGAAACAAGCTGAAGATTCTTTGACTGAAATGCACCAAAGAATATAAATATTTCATCATTAGGAATTAGGAAAAAGTTAGTGCGGAAGTCAAGTATTTTCTTTTTTAAACATAACAGCAGAGTCAGAGCCAAAGTTCGAAAAGTTTCAGCCGTATTATGGGTAGCGTACCTGCTTACAACACATACACACAATTCCTGCCCCTGCTCTCGACTCTATTCACAGTTGAGTCTTTTTTTTGCCACTGCATCCTTTAAATATTTTCCCTTTAATTAAAATTTCAACAAGGTAGACTCACTTGTAGAACGATGCCCACATAAATTAACTTTTGCGTAGGTGACTGACAGAGTAAACGTAACGTAAATGCCTTTTAAGATAATGCGGGACCATATCTGAGTCTCTAATGCATATAATGGGCCAAGACCCGAGCTCTAGCCTAGAACCATCGTCACGACCAGGACCCAGCTATTTAAAGTCTAACAACCCTTTTTATATGCAAATTGTTGCGTCACACGAACACGCCCCAACGCCCCAAGTTCGTGGGTAAACTGAATGATAGACAGGAGTCTACCTTCCGCCGCATACAACTTGACATTTTTATGCCATTGCATGAAGGGTATATTTAATTTGGTCAGAAGTTTGCAAGACCTTCCCACTAACTTCTTGATCAGCACAATTTTATACCAACCATTTTGCGTTTCCTTAGGACTTAAATAAACACAGTTATTTTTTACCATGTAGGGAATGCCTTTTGTTGTATTTCTAACCTGAAGGACTACGAAACTTGGCTGCCACAAATCTGTATTGTCAAAGAGAAAGTCAATAGAAAAAATTGCAAGGATAGAAAAAGATCGGTACAGCTAAAAATTAAAATGTGCAGCTGTTCTTTGTATACCCTGTAAAATAGAAAAAAAAAAATTATATATGTTGCCAAAATTCTGTGAGATGCCGAAGTCATGTTCGTCCAGGTTTGCTTACCATAAATGGTGCAGGGTATTTCCGAGCCGGTTTAACAACCTTTTTTAAAATATTTTGAATTCTCTTTTTTGTGTTATATATACATACATATATTTTTATATGTATGTATGTATGTATGTATATGCAAGTGTGTATACACAGTTTTTTTCGAAACCACGGAGAGCGTTCGCTTTTTAATTTCCCTCATTTAAACATTTTGTATGAAAAACCATGTGAATATGTATGTGTCTGCTTTTTTTTACAATCGCTCAACTTTTTCCCGACAAGTTCGCGCGCGTGTGTATGTGTGAAAAATGTTAAAATAATTTGCAATTTAAATAGTTTTAATTAACTTTTACTAATTTGACGTTGCCGCTCAAGTGGGCCCCAAGTTGGCAAACTAATTTTAAAGTGATTTATTATTTAAACAGCTTGATGATTGGCAGCGAATCTCACTAAAAGAAACCGAAAACCCTCCACAAGAAGTAATGGAGAGCTAAAAAGCGCCTGTGGCCTAATTAGCAAAAGGTGCGCGACTGTGCCAGTATCTGCACTTTGATAAAGTGCAAATGGTGTTCAAATTGGCTTGGCAGAGTGCCCACGAGATGATTTAGTAAGCGAATAGAATAAACTAACTAAATGAAAATAATTTTTATACTCATTTTATTGCAACCTAGCAAAGAGTTTTATAATTCTGATCAGAGTTTGGGTACGAGGAGAGCGGTAGCAAACCAGTGCCAACTGATTCACAACTCGAATGCTCATGTTAGTTTAGCCGCTAAATAAATTACTTAATCCTAAATTAGTAACTAATTGTACCTATAGTATATATGTACATACATATGTGTCTTCTTTATGCTGCAGCCAGTGTGTATTTCAACCCGATCAAATGACTATATAGCATAGCTCTCACAAGGACTATCCAAAAGAAATAATGTCAGCACTACAGATAGGCCTCTGGAATGCAAGCGGCATTTCCAAGCACAAACAGGAACTGTCACTGTTT
Source organism: Drosophila austrosaltans (assembly GCA_035045865.1). Taxonomy (NCBI): domain Eukaryota; kingdom Metazoa; phylum Arthropoda; class Insecta; order Diptera; family Drosophilidae; genus Drosophila; species Drosophila austrosaltans. The sequence goes on from JAWNOQ010000089.1 coordinate 1,850,835, forward strand.
CTGGACTCAAATGATATTGATATCAAGCTGCTATCGGAAGCCCACCTTACAAATAAATATCAAAGAAGCTAACTTCGGCTCTGCCGAAGTTTGTATACCCTTGCAGCAAAATAATTGTTATAAATGTTTAACAAAATCAAAAAAAAAAACAAAAAAGAAAACAACACATCTAAAAATTTCCACTTCTTTCACCGAGCCCATCGTGGCACCGATCTCTACATACTACGCCACCGTCCTTACTTAGCTGACGTAAGCTAATTCGACATACATACATACATATGCATATAAATTTCAATCGCTCTTTCAATTTCGTTCTGTGTAAGAACACAACTAAAATATTTCTGTCTCTCTCACACAGCGCGTGGTGAAGAATTTTTGAATATGTATGTGTGTGCGTGAGCATTAAAATACATTTAATTTCTATCAAATATGATTATTGATTTGTAACATTAATAATTATCCGATTTAGTTCAAACTTGGTGTATAGTGTACAGATACAAATTAAATTTAAATGTAACAACCAAAAAACAATATTTTTATATATTTCTTATTTGGTGCCGCGCGGATTCGATCCCGGGTCTCTTGTGTTGGTACGACAGATTTCTTGGAATTTGTTTTTGTTTCTTTGCTGCCAAAGAAAATTGCTTATTTTACTCGAGGTACCTCCACCTTTTAGTTAATAGCTCCTGTGATAATTATCCGATCCGACTAATTTTTAAACTTTACCTACACAAAGGATTGAGGAACTTAACTTTTCATGTTTCAACTATGTAGCTTAAAATTTTACTATCTAAAAGTTGATAGAAACAGACAGACGGACATGTCTCAATCGACTCGGCTGCTGATGCTGATCAAGAATATATATACTTTATGGGGTCAGAAAGGTATATTTCTATACGTTACAAACTTTTGACCAATTTTATAATACCCTCTGCAAGGGTATAAAAACAACTTCCAAATACCTAAATATACATTCCACGCAACAAATCACCCTGACGACAAGTCTCACGGATAAACTAATATCCTAATCAAAAACCGGATTTAACACTGTCTACACAATGGATTTGCCAAACAATACCTACAAGCAACTTCCATAAGTGTCCAAACCACTTTCGGCAGCACAAACGTGGCTGCACTTTACTGCCCACCACGATTCTCGATCTCTGAAAAGGAGTTTTCTGTCTTCTTCAATACACTCTGAGCACGATTTATTGCTGCAGGAGGGGGGATCCCGCCTGGTAAACCCCAAAGGCAAACAGTTGTACAATACAATCTTTAACCCAGCAAACAAAATGGGCTATGCCTCATCAGATAAGCCAACGTCATGGCCATAAGATCCACGCAAGCTCCCAGATCTAATAGACTTCACAGTCACCAGAGCAGTTACGCACAACTTGATAACGGCAGTCACGAGCAAAATTGTCATCAGACCACGTTATCAAATTATAAAATAAACTGGCTCAGATTTAAGAAAAATATAAGCACCCATATCGAGATGAATCCCAAACTGGACGACGAGGAAGACATCGAGTTTTGCACCTCTGCGTTAGATTCGATGCTCATTGAAGCGGCAGATATCTCCGCCCCAATTATCGGCTACACCCAGGAAAAACACAAGTCACACAACCGACTAATTGAACTACTTGTTGCAGATAAAAGACGACTCGGGCGATAACGGCAAATGTCTCGATTACCAGCAGCAAAACATTGCCTAAAGGCAGATTCACGAACTCTAGCAAAAGCGCTTTGGCAAGAAGAAGCAAGGGCACATCGGCTATACATTGAGAAGCTCACCCCTGCCAGCATCAAAAATCCGCTGTGGAAAGCTCAACCAAATTTAACTGCTTCAACCGAGATAATTTCACCTATACGATATAAAACTAGCAAATGGGCCCGTACAGATGAAGAAAGAGTGTTCTCGTTCCGATATACCAAGGTGCTCCCGTGATAGTTCTGAGAACCTTGGATTGCGCCTTTTATATGGTTTGCTCTTGCTTGCGTTTCCCCACAATGCAGAGTCGCACATCCAGATGAGTTTTAACACCGAGTTGTAGAGGAGATCTTTGAATTCCAAGCATAGGGGAGATCGTGCGTTGATAAGTCATTGTAGTCCGATTGCTTTAAGCTTTAGCTACTTCTTCTTGGCTTCGATATGCTTACGGCAAGTTAATCTTCTGTCGAGGTGAACTCCAATATATAAGTTATTTAAATTGGATTGTTATTTAATTATTTATTATTTCTTTATTAGCGGCTAACTTGCCGACTCAAAATATATCTAGAAACTAAACTTATAATATCTTATAAAAGACCCAAGAACCCCACAGCTAACCAAGAATAGAATCAGCGCCTCGTGTCATCCAGTTGGTAGCCGCGTTCAATGCGCCTCAGCTGGAGGATAATATTTCGGACGACCGTGAGACTGATAAAGTAGCTGACACAGCTACTTTTACTATGTTGCAATTACTTCCGCTCGCTTATTTGCTTGGCTCGTCATAACTTATACAACATCGTCGGATTGAGGCACTGACACGTTGTTAACTGTGAATGATGGGTGTGTTCGTCTATAGAGGATAAATGTAACGTGCTTGCATTTTTGCTTTTTTACACGGATGCGCCAGTATGCTAGCCACTTTTCAAATTCTTTTAAATGGGTTGCTAGTTGTTCAGCTGCTTTGATCGGAGATTTGGAGCGGCTGAGGATAGCCGTGTCATCGGCAAAAGCAGATTTGGTAAGTGTAGGGCTTGTTGGTATGTCCTCTGTATACAAAAGAAAAAGTGTTGGATCCAGCACGCTGCCTTCTCTTACCTACTCGCTGGTACACCTGCTTCGGATTCGAAGTCATCAGAGGTGAAGCTATTACACCGTACGGCGAATTTTCTGTTGGATAAATATGATTCCATTAGCCTGTGTGTCTATTGTCTATATTAGGCCGTCAAGCCAAACTCGATCGAAGGCTTGGGCGACGTCGAGAAAACTTGCTGTGCAATATTTTTATACCCTGTACCCATAGGGTAAAAGGGTATATTAAAGTCGCTAAAATGTATGTAACAGGCAGAAATATACATTTCTGACCCCATAAAGTATATATATTCTTGATCAGCATCACTAGCCGAGTCGATTGAGCCATGTCCGTCTGTCCGTCCGTCCGTCCGTCCGTCCGTCCGTCTGTCCGTCTGTCCGTCTGTCCGTCCGTATGAACACCTAGATCTCGGAGACTATAAGAGGTAGAGCCACCAAATTTGGTGCGAACATGCATCTAATGCATACACAGGTCAAGTTTGTTTCAAATTTTTGCCACGCCCACTTCCGCCCCCGCAAATCGGGAAAACGTATTACTAGAGCTGTATTAAAGATATCGTATTCTTACTTAGCACACCTAATTATATATCCAAACTGGACCAGCTGACCAAATTTTGTCGAAATCGGACAATAAATATCGGAGATATACCTATATGAGTTTTGCACTGAATTGCCAAGGCGACATTGGCTGGCAAGAGTGAGCGAGACAGCATGCGTTCGCTGTTGCTGCATGTTAAAGAGAATTTTGCATAAAATTGATGGCGATTTCGAGGATATTCTATTTCATTTAATATAACTAGTTGGTACAGGGTATACTCAATGTCGGCAGGGACGACTTGCTTGCTTCATTTTTGTTCGAATCCTGTGCGGATTTCTGAGGTGACACGGTTGACTTGCTCGATCGATGCTTTTCACGAAAACGAAGTTGATGATGTGGGCTTATGTTTTGGTATGCCAAAATTGTGTTGATTCGAAGTTGTAGAACTTTTTCAAATAATTTTATGAGGTTTGGCAATAATCTAATGTGTCTTTTTCAGGTTTTGGGATCATTATGATTATTGATTGTGACCAGTTTTCACTATTTTAGTATACTTTCTTCGTCTGTAGGGGCCCATTTGCCAGTTGGACATCGTATAGGTGAAATTATCTCGGTTGGAGCAGTTATGGTTAGATGAGCTTTCCGCAGCGGATATTTCGTGCTGGTAGGGGGTGAGCTTCTCGATGTATAGGCGTTGTGCCCTTGCTTCTTCTTGCCTAAGCGCTTTTGCTAAAGTTCGTGGAGCTATAGGCAATATTTTGATGACGGTCATCGAGACATTTGCCATTCTCTGGTAGTGCCTGCTAAGTCTATTAGATCTGGGAGCTAGCGTGGATATGTTGGCCGATACGTGGGCTTAGCCAGGCGTAGCCCATTTTGTTTGCTGGGTTGATGATTGTATTATGCAGCTGTTTGCCTTTGGGGTTTACCAGGCGGGATCCCCAATTAGGGTGCTTGGCGTTGTAGTCTCCTGCATCAATAAATCGTGCTCAGAGTGTATTGAAAATATCAGTAAACTCTCTTTCGGAGATCGATAATCGTGGTGGGCAGTAAAGTGCAGTGCACTATTGTACGGTTGTTATTGAGGTAGCTTGTAGGTATTGTTTAGCAAATCCAATATTTGATCCGGTTTTTGATTAGGATATCAGTGAAGTGTGTTTCCGATAGCAGCATGATATTAATATCGAATAATAATGGAAGCTACCGTTGGAGTGGGCTGTGAATTTCCGTAGCGCAGCACACTTGCAAATGTTAATCCAGGGGTAGTTTGTATTGGAGTTGCTGATTACCTTACAGCTCTTGGGAAGAATATACCCGGTGTGGTTTTCGAGGGAATAAATGTCGGGACCTGGATGCGAGCCGAAGATTTCTTCGCGTTGAGACGGGCCTTCAGTTCCTTAAAGACAGGACATCCTCTGTAATTTGCGGTGTGATTTCCGCCGCAGTTACTGCACTTCCTTGAATTGGTGTTTGATTTGTTGTCGGAACAGATACAGTCGTGTTGAATTTCTCCACAGCCAACGCAAACTTAGCGAAGGCTGCAAAACGACTTTGTGTGGCCAAACTCCTGGCACTAGTGCACTGTAATGGCTGTGTTCTCCTGTGAGGCTCCTCGACAGTGATTCTGCGATGTGGCAGAGCATGTAGGTTGTAGATAGGATGCGCTGCGTTGGTTATTGGGTTTTGTGCACCGCGCTGTAACTTCACTTTTAACAGAAGTTGTGTCACTTTGTTTTTGTTCAGAATATTTGAGACAGGCTTAACCTAAAAACCCCTCTCAGTCAATGCTTCTACAATTTCCTGAGTCGGAAGTGTTGGTTTCATGCCTTTAATCTCTGCTGGGAGACCTTTAGCGTTCTGAAATGCTTTTCAATAGTAGGATAGAACTGTTCGTTTTTTGTTTGAACTTCGGTCTCTTTTACGTTCCCCCTGTTGAGTGAAGTCATATAAAAGTTGTTTTCACCAACTAGGGCTACCAACTTTGGCACTAGTGCACCACGGATGTAAAACGGTTTCGCTTCAGAAGGTTTCTTTTGGGATACTTCAGATTCGGGCTGATTTGCCTGTAATTGAAATCAATTGCCTTCCAAAGCTTTGCGTTAAACAATATTGGTTTTGTTCCTTTTCGGTGTATTACCCCCTTTTTTGGTTTGGGGGCTAAGCTTTCGCTTGTTTATGTTAATATTGGGTGCTCTATTATGCTCCAAGACAGATAAATTCGCCACCACAGTCGCCGGACTTAAACCTAACTGAGCATCTTCGACAAACTTTGAAAAGGTTGGTTCGAAAATATGACATTAATTGCCGAGAAAGCTTTAAAACCGCTCTAATCCTTGCTTGGGATGAAACCACATCCCCAAACAACCGAAAACTTGGTCGAATCAAATAAATACCATTATTTGGCGATATTTTCATTTATTTTTGCATTGTTTGCACCACATTTAGTCAAAAACTATATTATGGGACAATTAGAGTGATATATATTTTGGTCGGAAAAGGAAAATCCACTGTATATGACATTATTGAAAGGTTTCGTGATGGGGAGAGAGAAGAGAACGCAGAGAACGCCAGGGCAAAATATTGGACGCCAGTGAAGAGTGATGAGCGATGAAAGAAATAGAGCAGAATCTCTTTAAAACGGCAAAGGAGCTCCAAATATCATTCAAAGACTGGTAAAGATGTGTGCTTTAGCATGTTGCATAACACATTACATAATTATGATTTTCATGGACGAGTTTCCAGAAAAAAACATTTACATATAAGCCCCGATAACAAAGCCAGGTGCGGGAGTCGGAAACGTGCATTTTATCGATGCTATTATAAATAAATTTGTATACCTCGACATTTAAAAAAATATCAAAGAAGCTAACTTCGGCTCTGCCGAAGTTTGTATACCCTTGCAGCAAAATAATTGGTATAAATGTTTAACAAAATAAAAAAAAAAACAAAAAAAACACATCTTAAAATCTTCACTTCATCACCGAGCGAGCATTGAACCATCAAACACCGAGCCCATCGTGGCACCGATCTCTACATACTACGCCACCGTTCTTTTCTAGCTGACGTAAGCTAATTCGACATATATGCAAACCCATTGCATCTCGCTCTTTCAATTTCGTTTTGCTTAAGAACACAACACAAATATTTCTGTCTCTCTCACACACCGCGTGGTGGTTGAATTTTTGCATATGGATGTGTGTGCGTGCATTAAAATACATTTAATTTCTATCAAATTGATTATTGATTTGTAACCTTAATAATTATCCGATCTTGTTCAAACTTGGTGTAGGGTGTATGGGTAAAAATTGAATTTAGATGCAACAACAAAAAAACAATAATTTTATATATTTCTTATTTGGTGCCGCGCGGATTCGAACTCGGGTCTTTTGTGTTTGTACGGCAGATTTCTTGGAATTTGTTTTTGTTTCTTTGCTGCCAAAGAAAATTGCTTATTTTACTCGAGGTACCTCCACGTTTTAGTTAATAGCTCCGGTGATAATTATCCGATCCGACTAATTTTCAATACCACCATACTTCATAGATCAAGGAACTTAACTTTTTATGTTTCAACCATGTAGCTTGAAATTTGAGGCTGTCATCGTGATTCAAACAGACAGACGGACAGACGGACAGACGGACAGACGGACATGTCTCAATCGACTCGTCTATTGATGCTGATCAAGAATATATATACTTTATGGGGTCGGAAACGTATATTTCTATGCGTTACAAACATCTGACCAATTTTATAATACCCTCTGCAAGGGTATAAAAACAATGTCAAACAGAGGACAATGAACCGAAGCATGCATCAGGAGCAGCAAAGCTATAGTTGGTCTATAATTGCCTAAAATTGATCCAAACCTCTGCTCAGAGCGCCGACATCAACGTTATTGAGCATCTTTAGGAGGAGTTGGCAAAAAACAAAAGAAATTTTAATATTCCAGAGCAACTAAAGGAAGCTTTACGGCTGGAATAGAGCTCCATACCGCCAGAAGTATGTCGGAACTTGATGAAATCCATTCCAAAACACTTACAGGCAGTTATTTCATCAAAAAGATGCGCCACTAAGTTTGAGTTTATGGACAACCCTTTTTATAATTTGTATACCCTTGCAGAGGGTATTATAAAATTGGTCAGAAGTTTGTAACGTATAGAAATATACGTTTGTGACCCCATAAAGTATATATATTCTTGATCAGCATCAACAGTCGAGTCGATTGAGACATGTCCGTCTGTCTGTTTCTATCAACTTTTAGATAGTAAAATTTTAAGCTACATAGTTGAAACATGAAAAGTTAAGTTTCTCAATCCTTTGTGTAGGTAAAGTTTAAAAATTAGTCGGATCAGATAATTATCACCGGAGCTATTAACTAAAAGGTGGAGGTACCTCGAGTAAAATAAGCAATTTTCTTTGGGAGCAAAGAAACAAAAACAAATTCCAAAAAATCTGACGTACAAACACATAAGGCCCGTGATCGAATCCGCGCGGCACAAAATAAAAAATATGTAAAATTATTGTTTTTTTTTGTTTTTTCATTTAAATTCAATTTTTACCCATACACCCTACACTAAGTTTGATCAATATCGGATAATTATTAAGGTTAAATATCAAAGAAGCTAACTTCGGCTCTGCCGAAGTTTGTATACCCTTGCAGCAAAATAATTGGTATAAATGTTTAACAAAATAAAAAAAAAAACAAAAAAAACACATCTTAAAATCTTCACTTCATCACCGAGCGAGCAGAGCATTGAACCATCAAACACCGAGCCCATCGTGGCACCGATCTCTCCATACTACGCCACCGTTCTTTTCTAGCTGACGTAAGCTAATTCGACATATATGCAAACCCATTGCATCTCGCTCTTTCAATTTCGTTTTGCTTAAGAACACAACACAAATATTTCTGTCTCTCTCACACACCGCGTGGTGGTTGAATTTTTGCATATGGATGTGTGTGCGTGCATTAAAATACATTTAATTTCTATCAAATTGATTATTGATTTGTAACCTTAATAATTATCCGATCTTGTTCAAACTTGGTGTAGGGTGTATGGGTAAAAATTGAATTTAGATGCAACAACAAAAAAACAATAATTTTATATATTTCTTATTTGGTGCCGCGCGGATTCGAACTCGGGTCTTTTGTGTTTGTACGGCAGATTTCTTGGAATTTGTTTTTGTTTCTTTGCTGCCAAAGAAAATTGCTTATTTTACTCGAGGTACCTCCACGTTTTAGTTAATAGCTCCGGTGATAATTATCCGATCCGACTAATTTTCAATACCACCATACTTCATAGATCAAGGAACTTAACTTTTTATGTTTCAACCATGTAGCTTGAAATTTGAGGCTGTCATCGTGATTCAAACAGACAGACGGACAGACGGACAGACGGACAGACGGACATGTCTCAATCGACTCGTCTATTGATGCTGATCAAGAATATATATACTTTATGGGGTCGGAAACGTATATTTCTATGCGTTACAAACATCTGACCAATTTTATAATACCCTCTGCAAGGGTATAAAAATCAATAATCAAATTAGATGGAAAGTCATTTTATTTCAATGCTCACGCACACACACATGCAAAAATTCTTCACCATGCAGTGTGTGAGAGAGACAGAAATATTTGCTTTGTGTTCTTGCACAAAACGAAACTGAAAGAGCGAGATGCCCTGCGTTTGCTATATACATACATATGTCGAACTAGCTTAAGTAAGCTAAGCGAGGGCGGTGGCCTAGTATGTAGAGATCAGTCGCACGGTGTCGATTCGATGGTGGTGTGTGGTTCGTTCGATTCCCGGTGGAAACGTGAAAATTTCTAGAAGTGTCTTATTTTTTTTTTTTTGTCTTGTTTCCATTTATACATTTTATACCAATTATTTTTAAATATTTGTTTTTAAATAAAATAATAAAACGTTCTGAAGCTGCAAGGGTATACAATATCTTTGATATTTACTAATTTAAATGGTAAAACTTATTCGGATAAGTCTAGAAAAATAAGCGTTTTTTGTAATACTTCTGAAAAATTAAAAAAATTCATATAAAAAATAGAAGGACGGAATAAGTTAGGCCATTTCGAAGAGTATTCGAATCTAGCTTAAATGTCTTGGCTTTAGGAAAAAATTTGTTTATTTGAAATATTATATTTTTGGTCTGATTCAACCGATATGACAATTGCTTTTAACCAATCAATTTATTGCTCTAAAACTAAAACGATTCTGTTAAAACTTGGTGGATATGTTTGGAAACTCCCAAACACTAATTTTGATATTGATCATTCCTATAGGAGTTATATAATAAAGTCATACAATGCCTGTAGAAAAATTTCAGCTCTGTAGCTTAAGGGGCTCGGAAGAAATCGGCTTTATGAACTCAGCTCATCGTGCTGATCAAGAATATATATATTTTATCTTGTAGGGGATGTTTTCTTCTGCAAACTTTTTACCAAAATTAATTTACATTTTTATCAAGTCTATAATTAAACAATCAGACTAGAGGCTTTTCTATTTCAATAATGAGTTACATTTTTGCAAAACAACATTTAATTTATTCAAAGTGGAGCTAAATATGGAGTGATATACATAGTGATATACATAGTGATATATATACCTTTTAAAACTTAAAAAAAATTCAAACCTATTCAGTTGAGCGGCACTGCATAAACGAGTAATTGAATATTTTCTGTATTCACATGGCTGGCGACTTGATCAAGTTGCCAAAAGACACACATACTTATGTAGATACATATAGCCATGGACGACAGCACACACAGATATGTTATACATACGAGTTTGTATGTATGTATGTATGAGTGTCGGTGGATTTGTTAAAGCAAAGGCAATAAAATAAAATCAATGAATATGGTTTTGCTTTAAGCAGATACGTATATACTTATAGCCATATATGTATATTTACATATACAAATACATATAGACATAAATATATTTATACATATATGTATGTTTGTATGTACATATACAAATGTATTCTTCTTCCTTATGTCTGATTTAAGCCATTGCGCCATTTGTATTTATTTACATTAATGCGACAGCAATAATATTTTTGTACACAGAGAGGTCATGCAAATGGATGGAGTGGTGGTGGGTTCGTTGTCGGTGCGGGTGCGAGTGCGAATGATGGTGTGGTTGTGGGTAGGTATTTGTATGTCCTGCAAACAATACAATTAGCACATTGTTCGAGGTAATATTTTATTGGTATTCAACTCCATGTATGGCTATAAAAAGTTAGTTGTTATTGTAAGTACAATAGTGTGTAAAAAGTGAGCATTGGTTATTATTATTTTATGAATAATATTACTTTATTTTTTAAGAACATTTCCTACATGTGCGCCTTCTGCTTCTGCTCTGCCTACTTTGGCTTCTGTGGCCAATATTCATTCGTAATGCGAAAAACTCACGCAATTCCAGCCATTAGACCCAAATTTTGTGCTCGACAAATTGCCCTCCGTCCGCGTCTGGACAATTAAAATTCGTAGGCCTTGGAAAAGGAAACAAGAAAAGTGATTTGTATAGATGCTGTAAAAATTTCACGCAAAAGTAATAATCATAAAAAATGGAAGCATTTTATAAATAAGAAAAAACAGAAGCGAGAAAAAAATGAGGACGAAGGCGAAAGCAAACGAAAAGGAAATTCCAGAACAATTCAGGACAAGCCCATTAAAAAATTAATGCCATCAAGTTGCACTCACCCACTGGACTTTGACACGTAGTGTGTCTGTTTTTCCGCGTTTGCAGTTCATTAGAGTTAATTGTTTGGTTGGCCGGAAAGAAATAAATAAAATCATAAAATACCAAAAAAATTAATGCTTAATAACAACATTTGCTTTTCCGGTTTTTTTTTCTTTTTTTCCATTTTTTTTTTTTTTGCTGTTTGTGCTTTTATTGTTCAACTTTTTTTTACTTTTTTTTTTAATCTGCTTTGTTCTAGTCCAACTTTACTGGCGTACACAATATTTTCCATTTTTATGTCAAGATTTATTAGTTTAGCGATAAATAAAAACTGCCTCCTAACATAAATCACTTGACGCACTGTGAAATTGGCTTTTATGTCCTAGCATTGAGCGTTCATTTCATTTTCGTAATTTTTTTTCACTACAGTCAAAAGTTTTTTTGCTGTTCTTTTTCACAATCCTAAGCTATTCGATTGAAAAGCAAATGGACTTGCGATGTGCTTCAATATGTGATGCTAACTTGAAAGTAAGTGGAACTAAAAAGTCATTCCTATAGGCTAATAGAAAATTATATTATGTACCAACATTTTTTTTTTTTTTACGTTTTATTTATTTTGTTGAATCTCTTATTTAACTTTATAAGACTAACAACAATTTTCTAGTTTTATCTTAAACTAATACGTAATCTAGCATTTGAAGGATGCTACATTAATCTATGGCCCTGATTATTAGTTAAAGGGTTGGAAGGTCTTTTCTTTGGACACGAGTTCTATCAAATACTCGGGTTAATGATTGGGCGAGGGTATTCGAATGTGCCTGAAGTTTAGCGGTGTACTTTAGCTGTTGTACCTTTATTTCGGTTGTTACACTGTTAATATGTAGATCTTTCTGTACGTTTTCGTTTCGGATATACCAAGATGGTCCCGTGATAGTTCTGAGAATCTTAGATTGCGCCCTTGGTATGGTTTCGATATTGCTCTTACTTGCGTTTCCCCACAGTGCAGAGCCGTACATCCAGATGGGTTTTAGCACCGAGTTGTAGAGAAGAACTTTGAACTCTAAACATAGGGAAGATCGTGCATTGATAAGCCAATGTAGTCAAGTTGCTTTAAGCTTTAGCTGCTTTTTCTTGGCTTCGATGTGCCTACGCCAAGTTAATCTTCTGCCGAGGTGAACTCCATAGATATATCGTCGTATTAAGGCACTGGCACGTTGTTCAGTGTCAATGATGGGCAGGTTCGTCTGTTAAGGGTGAACGTAACGTGCTTGCATTTCTGTTCATTTACAGAGATTCGCCAATCTGCTAGCCACTTTTCAACCTCCTTTAAATGGGTTGTCAGTTGCTCAGCAGCTTTGATCGGGCATTTGGAGCGGCTAAGGATGGCCGTGTCATCGGAGAAAGTAGATGTGGTAAGCGTAGGGCTTGTTGGTATGTCCGCATACCAACATACAGAAGATACAGAGTTGGACCTAGCACGCGGCCTTGAGATACTCCTGCCTTTGATTCAATGTCATCAGAGGTGAAGCTATTACATCGTACGGCGAATTTTCTGTTGGAATGATATGATTCCATTAGCCTGTGTGTGTATTTTGGGAGTGTCGCTTTTATTTTGTATATTAGGCCATCCCGCCAGACTCGATCGAAGGCTTGGGCGACATCAAGAAAAATTGCTGTGCAATATTCTTTTTGCTCGAATGCTGTGCGGATCTCTGAGGTTGACTTGCTCAATTGTGCCATGCTTTCCACGAAAGCCAAACTGATGATGTGGTATTATATTTTGGTTTTCCAGGATTGTGTTTATACGGAGCTGTAGGACCTTTTCAAATAGTTTTGAGAGACTTGGCAATAAGCTGATGGGCCTGTAAGATGAAGGCTGTGTTTTGTCTTTTCCGGGTTTTGGGATCATTATGATTATTGATTTTTTCCAACTAATGGGAAAGTGACCAGTTTTTAATATCGCATTGAAAAGTTTGCAGATGTGCCGCACGGCGCAGATCGGGAGTTCTCTGATCATTTTCGGGGTTATTTTGTCATGACCGGGCGACTTTCTTGGATTCAGATAGTTTTTAATAGTTGCAGAAATTTCCTCCGCTTGAAATTTCGGTGGCTCCCTTTCCGCTGGAGTGCTCAGGGGGGGAGCTGAAATGAGTTTAATGACGGGTTTGGCAGCAATACCGTTTTTAGGTGAACTGCAAAGGTGAGTGCTCTTTCTTCGTCTGATCGGTCCCATTTACCAGTTGGACATCTTAAAGGAGAAATAATCTCGGTTGGAGCAGTCATAGTTGAGTGAGCTTTCCACAGCGGATATTTAGTGCTGGTAGGGCTAAGCTTCTCGATATATTGCCGCTGTGCCCTTGCTTCTTCTTGCCTAAGCGCTTTCCTAGAATTCGAGAAGCTGTTTTTAAACGAATTTTTGCTGCCGGGGATCGAGACATTTGCCATTCTCGTCTGAGCCGTCTTTTATCTGTTACAATTCAATAGCTCAATTAGCCGGTTGTATGACTTGGGTTTCCTGGGTGTATCCGATACATGGGGTGGAGATTTCTGCTGCTTCGATAAGTATCGACTCTAGAGCCGAGATGCAAAACTCGATGTCATCTTCATCGTCCAGTTTGGGATTCAACTCAACATGGGTACTTATATATTTCTTGAATCTGAGCCAGTTTATTTTGTAATTTCTTAGGCCGGATGGGTGCTCTTTGACTTGTGGATGTGTTAAAGCTGTGAAAATTACTGCCGAGTGGTCAGATGACAATTCTGCTAGTGACTCTGCCGTTATTAAATTGTGCGCAATTCCCCTGGTGATTGCAAAGTTTATTAGATCTGGGAACTTGCGTGGATCTGATGGCCAGTATGTGGGTCTATCCGGTGACGCATAGCCCATTTTGTTAGCTGGTTGATGATTGTATTATACAGCTGTTTGCCTTTTGGATTTACCAGGCGGGATCTCCAATGACGGTGCTTGGCGTTGTAGTCTCCTGCAGCAATAAATCGTACTCCAAGTTTATTAAAAAAGTCAGTAAATTCTTTTTCAGAGATCGAGAAGCGTGGTGGGCAATAAAGTGCAGGGACTGTTGTATTACCAAAAGTAGTTTGGACACTTAAAGAGGTTTGGCAAATTCATTCTGGAGTGAGTGTTTGATCCGGTTTTTGACTAGGATACCAGTACCTCCGTGAGCCTTGCCGTCAGGGTGATTTGTTGCGTAGAATGCATATTTAGGTATTTGGAAGTTGTTTTTGTTGGTAAGGTGAGTTTCCGATAACAGCATGATATCAATATCATTTGAGTTCAGAAACAGTGACAATTCTTGTTTGCGCTTGGAAATGCCGTTTGCATTTTAAAGTCCTATATGTAGTGCTGACATTATTTATTGTTGTCCAAAAGCTTTTGAATGAGCAAATTTTGGTTTCGCATAAGTTCCTGCATGCAATTTTGCATGAACGTCATAAAATTTGTCATCTTTGATTTAGCGAGATCAACAACGTTTCGTTACCGTTGGGTTGCTGGCCGAGTACGGGTGGACTTGGGGCCGCATTGGTTGAGATTGTAGCGGGATTTACAGTTGTTGAGGGCTGTGAACTTCCGTTGCGCAGCACGCTTGCGAATGTTACTCCAGGAGTAGTTGTTGTTGGAGCTGCTGATGGCCTTACAGCTCTTGAGAAGAATATTCCCGGTGTGGTTTGCGAGGGAATAAGTGTCGAGCCCTGGATACGAGCCGTAGATTTCTTCGCGTTAAGACGGGCCTTCAGTTCCATATAGACAGGACATCCTCTGTAATTTGCGGTGTGATTTCCGCCGCAGTTGCTGCAATTCCTTTTATTGGTGTTTGATTTTTTGTCGGAGCAGACACACTCTTGATGAATTTGTCCGCAGCCAACGCAAACTGGGCGAAGGCTACAGAATGATTTTGTATGCCCAAACTCCTGGCAATTGGTGCATTGCACCGGGTGTGTCCTCTTGTGTGGCTCTTCGACAGTGATTCCGCGGTGTAACAAGAGTTGTAGATTATATATCGGGTGCACTCCGTTGGTTTTTAATGTTTTATCACACGTGGGCTGTAACTCCACTTTGAACAGAGGTTGTGGTATTTTACTTCTGTTCAATATGTTTGAGACGGACTTCACCACAAAGCCCTTCTCTTCCAATGCTTCAATAATTTCCTGCGTCGGGACTGTAGGTTCAATGCCTTTGATCACGGCTTGAAGTCCTTTCGCGCTTTTAAGTTGGAATGTGTAATAGTTCACATTTTCGGACCGGAAGTACTTTTCGATGGTACGATAGAATTGTTCGTTTTTTAGTTTGCACTTTGGTCTCTTTTATGTTCCCCCTGTTGCACCACGGATGTAGAATGGTGGCGGTTTGACTTCAGTGGGTTTCTTTTGGGATACTTCTTCTTGAGATTCTGACTGATTTGCCAGTATTTGGAATCTATTGCTTTCCAATGCTTTTCGATGAACAATATAAGTTTTGTTCATTTTCAGTGTGTTACCGCCTTTTTTGGTTTGTGGACTAAGCTTTCGCTTGTTTATGTTAATATATGTCCATTCCAGTCTGAACAGATGAGTTTGGATTCAACGTTACTGGTTGAGCAGATTTTGTTGAGGTAGTCTGCTGGGCAGTGATCGAAGATTTTGCAGACGTTGCGGCTGTTACAGTTGTTGTTGGATCAGTAGAAGCAATTGTTGCTGTTGTGAGCGCGCTGACGGGGGTCGGCGAACCCAATGACCCAATTAACACTTCAGGTGTAAGCGAATTTGACGGTGAAGCGCATTGGGCGCTCCAAGACTAATTTTTGCTGGTTGCTGTAAGTAATTTGCTCGTACTTGCACTTTTGGATTCAGCGCTTGTTGTTGTTGTGGTAGTCTGAGACACTACTGAGAAATATGCATTGTTGCGTTGCACAGAGAGCCGACGCTCGTTTTGTTGCTGAAGAATTTGTTCTTGTAGCTTCTGCTGGCGAGAGTCTAGTGAAGAAGGGCCTGAGTTAATCTCTTTACACGTTGGCATTACTAGTAAATTCAGTTATTTACTAAGTATTGCTATTTGTAGATGCAAATAACAATATAATTGTGGTTGGGCGTCTCTGTGGCGACTGAGAGCCCTGTCACTTTTTGTTTTAACGTTGTTTTATTGCTGACACCGAAGAACTCGCGGAGTGCAATAAAAAGTACGTCCGATCGCGGTGACAGTCCATTTTAAGTGTACCAACATGCTTACAAAATAGTATGATATGTGTAGGTTTTGAAAATATGCATACACTTTCTTTGAGTGAAATCTGTTTGCAAAAATATTATATTAACAACGAATTGCCCCGGGCGGAAAAGTAGTTATTAAACACAATCTGTATTATTTCTCTATGATGTCTAACCTTACTACCACAGTTTCTCTCCCAAATTTTGTTCTGGTTTGATGAGGGTTAAGGAACTTTTTTAACCAAAAATATGTTTTTCTTGTATAGTTAAAGATCCTTCCTATGCGTTTAAAAGTTCTGAAAAATATAAAGCACCCTTTTTGCAAAAATATTAAAATGGGCTTTTTTATAATCCGAAACTTTGTTATTCTCAACAAAAATGAATAATTCTTGCACCACAATACCTACCTTACAAAAAAAAAGAATATATTTTATTATTTGTCCTTGAGCGGCAAGAATTTTCAAGCCTGACAGAGTTTTCTAAAATCATTTAACAAACTGTTCTACGTCATGAAACTGATTTCTTTGAATTTAAATCTTTACCAAGTATCATAATAGTGTTTGAGATCTCCAATGTTTTTACAGACAGACGATTCGTCTGTAGTTGCTGCTCAAAAATATGTATACTTTGTAGGGCCAAAAATGCTTCCATTTGGCTGACTCGTTCCGGCGAGTTTAATATAATCTTATACATTATGGATACAGGGTGCACGAAGGCACTAGCAGCTGTCTTCTTTAGAAGGGAAACGTATTAATGCTTTTAAAATCTTATATAATCCTTTGTCAGAAATCTTATTTTGTTGTTTTATTTATCTGGAGAAGACGTTACTTTTACCAGAAGACAAGAACTCATTTAGGTCTCGAAGAAGCCAGGGGTTTCAGTTAGTTACAAAGTGGGCAGCACACAATATCATTTACTTGTAAATTTACTCTTTTTATCTGCCACTGTCAACATTTTCATCTCCATTCGGTCGCCCCTTTTTATTTTGATGCTTCTATTTTACTTTCGTTACGTTTCCTTTCTTTTATTTTTTGCCCTTCCTTGTCGTCCCTTTCCAGCAGAGTGCAAACAAATTGCACTACAAAAGATGCACGTGGAGCATGCTTGTATTTATGTATGTATGTATATGAGAGTATAAAGAATGCAAGGGGCACTTAAACGTGTTGCATAATTCAAACAGCAGTTTATGCAGAGCGATTGCACTAAGCAAGCACTGCGGAAGTTTGAAAAGTGCATAGACAAGCAGAAAAAGATGAATGCTTACATATTCAAAAGAAAAATACATACTTCATTGAAACGAATATTCATGTTTTTGTTATTTTTTGACATTTATTCACTGCCCTACGCGCTTCGCTTGAAAACCATAAGGAAAGCCACTAAGAACACACATACTTCCATCGAAAAATTTCAGTTGCCTAACACTTGTAACTAAATTATAATAATCTTCTATGGCACCTGCCTGTCATGATGGCATCATCCTCATATCAGTATCAGATCATAACGGATTATGGTGGAAAACGCTGTCTTAGATATTCTAATAAAAAGAAATTTACATATGTAAGTTAAACTTCTTTCCAACGGTAGCATCCTTATGCCATACTAATAATAATACCAAGGCTCTTTGCACATCTCTCGATGTGTGTGTGTTCATAGTCCATAAACCTACGCCTTTCTGTATGCAACATTACATGAACAAACATCTTCAGAGGGCTCAGCATTCCGTCAAAAGGCGAGAGGGAATGCTTGGATAAGGGTAAGGGTATGGATACAGAAAGACGAGGCCATATTTTAATATTGTACCAAGAACGTTGTTTATTCCTAACATACACAGCAAGAAACGAAAAAGCGCTTGTAAATGAGCACTAGTAGAACAAATATTTAGTGCAACACATCCGGAAGGCATTGCTAACATTTAATCCCTTATCCTACTAAATCCTACTCAAGCGATTGCACAAATAACTCAATGCTGAACACTTATGTTCTTTCATCAATTTCCTCTCACTTTGATTTACATAGACTTCACTTTTCGCCTTTCAAATTAGAAAGATATCTTGCAGCTATTTTTACCTAACTATTACTTCTTTATATTTCTTAAGGAATTTCATAGAAGATCATAAATTTCTTTATCTCACTTATTTCCTCTTTTTTAAGCCTTCTCTAAATTAAATTTTTCCGTACTCACCATATTAGCAGTAGTTTTGCTGTTTTCCATTCGATTTGTCATTATTTTCTTACCGTCAATCGGCTTTTCTTTTCAGTTACTTGCTTAGTTACTTTTTCATATACCGGTTAGATTTGTGAAATTTATCCAAAATTGTTCTACTGATTCAATAGCCACGCAAAATATAAAATAAAATGAATATAGAAAGCATTTACATTTTTACTAATATTCATTGGTATTAAATCATTTCAGCTTTATGTTTCGTTTTCGGTTCGCTTACTTTTACCAATTAATTTATTTTACAGCATTCTTTATTTTGTTATTATTTTTATTTCAATCACAGTTACATACTACAAATTTATTATGTTACTCTACCCAAATATTTTGCAAAGTTTTATCATGTATTTTGAACTACGCAAAAAATTTACCCAAAATTTTCTCGCAATGCATTTTCTGTAAAGATGTCACAGTGCACATAGATGTGTGTATGTGTGTGTGTTTGTTGTAAGTGCGTGCAGATGTTTGAGGTGGCGCTTGGCGCTGTTTACACGGCCTATGTCTACATTTAGCGTATATGTATAAGCATATATATATGTATATATACATATATACGTATATATCATATATAAGAATATATATATGTATATGTACGTATATACACCTTTATATAAGTTCGCTAGCTTGGTTGGTGTTCTTTGTGCTCTGTCTGTGTAGGTATGTGTGTGGCTCTGTGTTCTTTGTGTTGTGCGCGTTTGTCATTTATGGCACAAGTTTCTTAAATCCAGCACCTTCTTGGCCAAGTTTGAGCTCTTCATAAATTGTGGGATTTACTTCATTGCATTGCGTATTGCTGAGTGGGTTGTGAAAGTGATGCGCCGCATCTGTACCACTGCCACGGTGCTGATGATGCCTTCCGTTCAACGTGGTTGTGCCACCACCTGACGTGCCTGCTTTCTGTGCGGTTGTTGTTGTGGATGTCGTCATTGTAGCAGCAATGCCATTACGGCTGATACTGTTGTTGCTGTTCATGCTGCCGCTGCTGTTACTGCTGCCGTTGCCGCTGTCATTGCCATTGCCGTTGCCATTGCCATTGTGTGTGGCGCTACCTCCGCTCCCGGTGCCATGATGGTGGCCATTTTGTGTTGTGATGGCCGATGTGACAGTGGGTAACTTTGAAAAGAAAAACAGTGTGAGTGTGTAGGTATGTGGGTGTGATTGGGGAGAAAAAAAAAACAACAACATAGCAGTTATAACATAAAAATGTATAGAGATGCCCACTATGCCCACCACACAGAACACTGTATTTAAGCTAGCTTATGTCCATACACTAAGAGAAATCACATTCGAAATTAGAAATCCAGTTGTTATTCAAAAACAGTAAGCTTATCCCATGAAACATTCGAAGAAGCTAACTTCGGCTGCACTAAAGTTTACTTACTCTTGCACTGCACCGGTAAGAACTACAATATTCAAGTTTTAAAGAAATAAAGCAAGCAAGTCGTCCCTGCCGACATTGAGTTTACCCTGTACCAACTAATTATATTTAATGAAGCAAGCAAGTCGTCCCTGCCGACGTTGAGTATACCCTGTACCAACTAGATACATTAAAAAAAAACCTTCGAAATAGCCATCAATTTCATACAAAATTTCCTTTACGTGCAGCAGCAGCGAACGCATGCTATCTCGCTTACTCCTGTCAGCCAATCTCGCCCTAAGCGTTTCAGTACAAAAAGAATATAGGCATATTTCCTATGTTTATTGTCCGATTTGGACAAATTTTGGTCAGCTGGTGCAGATCGGCTATATAGTTAGGTGTGCCAAATAAGAATATAATATATTTCATACAGCTCTAGTATTCGTTTTTTCCAAATTGCGGGGGCGAAAGTGGGCGTGGCTAAAATTTGAAACAAACTTGACCTGTGCAGACACTGGACGGATATTCCCACCAAATTTGGTAGCTCTAGCTCATATAGTCTTCGAGATCTAGGTGTTCATACGGATGGACGGACAGACGGACGGACAGACGGACAGGCGGACGGACAGACGGACGGACAGACGGACGGACAGACGGACGGACAGACGGACAGACGGACGGACAGACGGACATGGCTCAATCGACTCGGCTAGTGATGCTGATCAAGAATATATATACTTTATGGGGTCGGCAATGTATATTTCTGCCTGTTACATAATTTTAGCGACTTTGATATACCCTTTTACCCTATGGGTACAGGGTATAAAAAGGAAAATAAAATTAAACGAATAAACCAGAAGGATGGGCAATCTTTAGTCGCGCCGCTATAACTGAGCACAATGCATTGTAATGAACCGAACAAGTCAAATCAAGATTTAATAAATGAGGTGTTAGGAAAAAATTTGCCTATATTAAAAAACAGGCAGAAGGAAGCTTTTCCGACCCCATAAAGTATATATATTCTTGATCAGCATCAACAGCCGAGTCGAATGAGACATGTCCGTCTGTCCGTATGAACACCTAGATCTCGGAGACTATAAGAGCTAGAGCTACCAAATTTGGTGTGAACATCTGTCTTATGCCTAGGCAGATCAAGTTTGTTTCAAATTTTAGCCACGCCTACTTCCGCCCCCGCAAATGAAAAAAGAAAATTTTAAAATCAATTTACAAGAGCTGTATTAAAGATATCCAATTCTTATTTGGTTCACATAATTATATAGTCAAACTGCACAAACTGACCAAATTTTATTCAAATCGGACAATAAATATCGGAGATATAGCCATTTGCATTTTGTACTGAACTGCCAAGGTGACATGGACTGATATGAAAGAGCGACATAGCATGCGTTCGCTGTTGCTGCATGTAAAGGGGAATTTTGTTTTGAATTGATTGTGATTTCGAGGGTTTTCGAACTTTTGTTTAGTGTCTACGCAAATTAAGATAGTTGAAAATTTTTGCCACGCCCCAGCAATTCGGAAAAAACGATTTACTAAAGAAGTTTTAAAGCAATCACATTCTTGTTTGGCACACCTAATAATGTGGCCAAAATGCATCATCTGACTAAATTTAGTCGAAATTGGACAATAAATATCGAAGATATACGTAAATGCGTTTTGTACTGAAGCGCTTAGGCCGACACTGGCTGGCTAGAGTGAGCGAGATAGCATGCGGTAGCTGTTGCTGCATGATAAAAGGAATTTTGAATTAAGTTGATGCCGATCTTGATTTAATAAGTATAACTAGTTGGTAAAGGGTGTACTCAATGTCGGCAGGGACGACTTGCTTACTTCATGTTAGGTTGGTAACGCGAGCTGTAGCTATAGCGCGCACACTTAATTCCTTCTAAGATATTTGAAAAATATTGTCTAAAAATTTAAAGTCAATCCGATGAATCTCTTTAGAGATATACCTGCTTTTGTAAGCACCATGTCCACAATGCGCCAGATACTTCTGGAACTTTAAAGTCGTTTTTCTCGAAACTATGTTTTCCAGCCCGGTGACCACTCTAGCTCGAAAGCCGCTCAACCGATTCGAATGAAATTTTCAGAACTTTTGAAGAAAATTTAAATCCCGGGCCGGATCGAAAGATTTTCGTTTTCAACAAAATTTCGATTTTTTATGAACAATTAGAGATAGTTTTTTTCTCGAAAATTCAAAAAATGAAGCAAGCAAGTCGTCCCTGCCGACATTGAGTATACCCTGTACCAACTAGTTATATTAAATGAAATAGAATATTCTCGAAATCGCCATTAATTTCATGCAAAATTCTCTTTAACATGCAGCAGCAGCAAACGCATGCTGTCTCGCTCACTCTTGCCAGCCAATGTCGCCTTGGCAATTCAGTGCAAAACTCATATAGGTATATCTCCGATATTTACTGTCCGATTTCGACAAAATTTGGTGAGCTGGTCCAGTTTGGGTATATAATTAGGTGTGCCAAATAAGAATACGATATCTTTAATACAGCTCTAGTAATACGTTTTCGCGATTTGCGGGGGCGGAAGTGGGCGTGGCAAAAATTTGAAACAAACTTGACCTGTGTATGCATTGGATGCATGTTCACACCAAATTTGGTGGCTCTACCTTTTATAGTCTCCGAGATCTAGGTGTTCATACGGACGGACAGACGGACAGACGGACGGACAGACGGACGGACAGACGGACATGGCTCAATCGACTCAGCTAGTGATGCTGATCAAGAATATATATACTTTATGGGGTCAGAAATGTATATTTCTCCCTGTTACATACATTTTAGCGACTTTAATATACCCTTTTACCCTATGGGTACAGGGTATAAAAATTTCAAAACGCCGCCATTTTGTTATTTTTGAAAAAAAAAATTAAAAGCTTCGATCCGGCCCGGGATTTTTCAATCTAAAGCTAACTCTTTTTTGTCCGATGGATTTTGGATGAATCCTTAAGGACCTATCGTGGTCGCCGCAAAGTCCTTTTTTTGAGAAGGGGTCAAAACAAACAGCCATAACTTTGAACATTTTGAATTTTTTTTTTTTTAAATATGTGAAATTAAGTTTAAACATCAAATATTACTGCTGCATTTTTTACTAAAAACATTTTTTTTTTTGAAAATGCTCAATTTTTTACGTCTCTGACTCCCCCTAACCCCTTAACTGAGGGACGCACAAACCAAGATTCTGAGAAAGAGTCATAAATTTGCGAGTTCGTGGATAGAAAGACGCAGGGGTTAGAAGAAAAATATCAAAGAAGCTAACTTCGGCTCTGCCGAAGTTTGTATACCCTTGCAGCAAAATAATTGGTATAAATGTTTAACAAAATAAAAAAAAAAACAAAAAAAACACATCTTAAAATCTTCACTTCATCACCGAGCGAGCATTGAACCATCAAACACCGAGCCCATCGTGGCACCGATCTCTCCATACTACGCCACCGTTCTTTTCTAGCTGACGTAAGCTAATTCGACATATATGCAAACCCATTGCATCTCGCTCTTTCAATTTCGTTTTGCTTAAGAACACAACACAAATATTTCTGTCTCTCTCACACACCGCGTGGTGGTTGAATTTTTGCATATGGATGTGTGTGCGTGCATTAAAATACATTTAATTTCTATCAAATTGATTATTGATTTGTAACCTTAATAATTATCCGATCTTGTTCAAACTTGGTGTAGGGTGTATGGGTAAAAATTGAATTTAGATGCAACAACAAAAAAACAATAATTTTATATATTTCTTATTTGGTGCCGCGCGGATTCGAACTCGGGTCTTTTGTGTTTGTACGGCAGATTTCTTGGAATTTGTTTTTGTTTCTTTGCTGCCAAAGAAAATTGCTTATTTTACTCGAGGTACCTCCACGTTTTAGTTAATAGCTCCGGTGATAATTATCCGATCCGACTAATTTTCAATACCACCATACTTCATATATCAAGGAACTTAACTTTTTATGTTTCAACCATGTAGCTTGAAATTTGAGGCTGTCATCGTGATTCAAACAGACAGACGGACAGACGGACAGACGGACAGACGGACATGTCTCAATCGACTCGTCTATTGATGCTGATCAAGAATATATATACTTTATGGGGTCGGAAACGTATATTTCTATGCGTTACAAACATCTGACCAATTTTATAATACCCTCTGCAAGGGTATAAAAAGTCGCAAGTCGTGCAACCCGCATTTATTTGTGCGTCTCTCTGCCCACAAACTCGCACATATGTATATGACCCCTGCTCGGATTCGCGATCCCTTCTTGGATTTTTCTAAATCTAAAGCCGTTTAGAAGTTATAACCTGAATAGGTGTACATAGGGCCTTTAAACTGCTGCCAAGATATGTCAAAACCTAGTTAACCGATTTTACTCAAATTTTTAAAATATCTTTATTATATTTAAACCTACATATCTGAAGAAAAATAATTGTGATCGGTTTTATTTTCTTTTCTGCTAAATGGTCTAATGATTTTTTTTCAAGTCTGTAAACAATTTATTTTTGGACTTTTGAATTTCTTATAGTTCATTGTATGGGCTGAAGTCTTACAATTTAAATGAAGCAAGCAAGTCGTCCCTGCCGACATTGAGTATACCCTGTACCTACTAGTTATTATATTGAATAAAGTCAAACACCCTCGAAATAGCGATTAATTTCGTAAAAAAATTTCTTTAGCATGCCGCAACAGCGAACGCATGCTATCTCGCTCACTCTTTCCAGCTAGTGTCGCCTTGGCAATTCAGTTCAAAATGCACATTCTTATATCTCCGATATTTATTGTCCGATTTCAACTAAAATTGGTCAGATGATGCATATTAGCCACATTATTGTCAATACAAACGCTTCCTTCTGCCTGTTACATACATTTTAGCGACTTTAATATACCCTTTTACCCTTTGGGTACAGGGTATAAAAATGTTTGGTTTTTGCAGTTCGGTAGCATATGAGCTACTTTTTTATATGGCTTCCTGTTGGGCGGAGTATTTCGAAACATGTGTGTACATACATATACTGTTTCAAAAAATTAAAAAAAAAAAAAATTGTATGAGTATTAATTAAAATATATGCAATCTATATATTGTATCATTCAAATCATTTGGTCAATTTTTATACCCTGTACCCATAGGGTAAAAGGGTATATTAAAGTCGCTAAAATGTATGTAACAGGCAGAAGGAAGCGTTTCCGACCCCATAAAGTATATATATTCTTGATCAGCATCAACAGCCGAGTCGATTAAGACATGTCCGTCTGTCCGTCCGTCTGTCCGTATGAGCCACGCGATCTCAGAGACTATAAGAGTTAGAGTTACCAAATTTGGTGTGAGCATCCGTCTAATGTCAAAGCTGATCAAGTTTGTTTCAAATTTTAGCCACGCCCACTTCCGCCCCCGCAATTTAAAAAAAACGATAACTAGGGCTGCTTTCAAGATATCGTATTCTTACTTGGTAAACCTAATTATATACCCAAACTGGACCAATCGAAATCGGACAATAAACATCGAAGATATGCCTATATCCGTTTTGTACTGAAATGCCAAGGCGGCATTGGCAGATAAGAAAGAGCGAGATAGCATGCGCTCGCTGCTGCTGCATGTAAAAGGGAACTTTGTTTTGAATTGATTGCGATTTTGAGGTTGTTCGATCATTTGTCTAGTGACTACGCAGATCAAGAAAGTTTAAAATTTTTGCTACGCCCACTTCCGCCCCCGCAATTCAGAAAAAACTAATTATTAGAGCAGTTTTAAGGAATCACATTCTTATTTGGCACACCTAATATTATGGCCAAAGTGCATAATCTGACTAAATTTAGTCGAAATCGGACAATAAATATTGGTGATATACGTTAATGCGTTTTGTACTGAAGCGCTTAGGGCGACATTGGCTGGCAAGAGTGAGCGAGATAGCATGCGTTCACTGTTGCGGCATGTTAAAGAAAATGATTTATAAAATTAATTGCTATTTCGAGGGTGTTTGACTTCATTTAATATAATAACTAGTTGGTACAGGGTATACACAATATCGGCAGAGACGACTTGCTTGCTTCATTTTTTTTTAAATTGCATGAAAAAAGCAGCCTTCACTCCCTTAATCGATAGGAACTTCGTTCCATCCGGGTGTCCCATGACACCTTTCTTCTTTTTTTTTGGTCAGCAGAGCATACAAATATTAAACTTCGTGATAATCGATTATAAAACCAACCACTGCTTTTGAACTATAGCCTTCACCGATGGTTCTTATGGGAGCTGAATGATATATTGGGTCGTTCACTAAGTAATTTCGTTTGATGCCAACAGTTGATCTTATTGAATTTTTTCGCTGCCAATTTTGCGCTTATGCGCTTTGCCATTATAAATTTCAAAAGCTGATAGAATAAAGCTTATTTGTAAAAAATTTTGTGGGATTTTGTGAAATAGTTTTCATTTGATGGACGGAGATGTATTGACCAAACGCCAATGTCAAAATTGGTTTGCAAAATCGTCGAATAACAACACGAGAGATTGCAGAAAGATAAAATCTGTCAAACATGACCGTTCACAAGCACATGAAACGTCTAGGATTAACTTCCAAGCGACATATGGGCTCCTCATATTCTTACAGAACGAAACTTGCTTCGTCGCATTAACGACTGCGATACGCTTATTTGACGTCAAAGAAACGATCCATTTTTAAAGCGCATTGTTACCGGCGACGAAAAGTGAGTTGTTTACAACAATGTAAAGCGCAAGAGATCATGGTCTAAAAAGGATGAACCAGCTCAAACCACATAGAAGCCCAAAAAAAGGTTATGTTGTCCGTTTGGTAGGATTTCCAGGGGATTGTTTATTTTGAGCTTATACCGGTCAACACAACGATTAATTCTGAAATTTATTGCAATCAGCTGGACAAATTAGGTGATGCACTCAAAGAAAAGAGACCTGAATTGGTCAATAGAGAAGGTGTAGTGTTCCACCAGGATAATGCGAGAATCCATAAGTTTGATGACTCGCCAAAAGCTATTGCAGCTTGAATGAGATGTGCTACCACACCCACCATATCCTCCAGACTAGGTATCTTCGGACAATTACTTGTTCCGATCTCAGGAGAATTTTTTGGATAGTACAACATTCACCTCAAATCAGGACGTCAAAAACCACTTAAACCACTTTTTTGCCAGCAAGGATTAAAAATTTTATTAGCATGGAATCAAACTCTTGCCCGAAAGATGGCAAAAGGTATTAGATCAAAATGGAGAATACATAATGTCATAAAATGTTTCATAAAATAAAAAAAAATTAAATTGTACTAAAAAAACGAAATTACTTAGTGAACAACCCAATAGTTAACCGCTTTTGATAAAAGTTAAATATGTACTTATCTGGATGATAACAAAGAAGCCCATGTGCAAAATTTCTTTGTAGTTAATGATCCTCTGAGGATCGTGTTGATTTAGACATATGGACATTCAGATAAACCGACAGGGCTATCAACTAACCTCAGAAATGGATATCCTTTATAAACTTTACACCTCCTTATAAGCGTAACAAATTCTGAGCGAAATCAATATACCCTTTTACAAGGCTATAAAAAGAGAAACAAAAAAACATAAGTACAAACGCGTCCCACTTCCTTTGATTCTTTCCTATTGCACCTACCAGTTCAAAGTGTTTTGAAGTCGCAGTTTCGGCATATGTTATTGTTAATTGCAATAATAATTTTTATTTATTTTCTTTTAATTATCTTAACAAAATTAAACTAGCTGGTATGGTGTTTAGATACAAAAAAGCAAGATGGTAAATTGCGTTTACACAGTCCAACAAAACAAAAAATTTTCCCTCACAGGAACATTCTTAACATTCAGGCTTTTATAAAACCTGTCCATGGCCAACAAAACGTTTTATTTGGCCCAGATCGTTCATATGGGACAGTGTACTACACAATCAACTTCTTTATTTCGCACTCTTATGCGCTTACATTAACAACATACAACTTTCAGTTATATTAAATTTGTTCAAACGACGGCATCAGGAATGGTCTAAGATCTTTAGATAATGAATTTATTTTTGGTTTGGTTTGTGGAAACAACAAACCGTTTTTCTCGATTGTAGTCCAAAAGCTGAAAAACTAAAGTGACTAAAAGCGTATAGGGCTAATTTAAGTTTGCGGATCTATGGGTTTGTTTTATCTGCAAATCGTATAAAGAGAAATAAGTTTTTTGAGTGTACTCTATCAGGATTTGCCTACAAAAACAAATTAGCTTCGTTTTTACCAACGAAAAATTACTCAATAAAATCTTCTTTTATCATAATACACACCTGTACTTGCTCCAGTCCTCGTGTATAAGTTGGATTCTCAAATGCCACGTTGCCATTACCAGCCTTGCCATGGTTGTGCCGTTGACGACGATAGAATACAATAGCAGCGGCTGCTAACAAAATGGCCAAAATACTTGCCACAATGCCACTAATAGTGCCTACAGCACTGGAATAGCTACTCGTAGCGGAGGTCACATGATTCTCGCCGAGCGTAAATCTAATCGGATTGGTCAGAACACTGGCACCTGCACGAAGAGGAGATGGAGACAAGAGTCAGAAAATTAAGCTTCGATAGGAAACGTTGTCGATGTATGGTGTGTGTGTGTGTGTGTGTGTGTGTGTGTGTGTGTATAAACGCACCGTAGGTATTGCCAGCTTTCACTACCAGCTCATAGAGCACATCCTTTTTGAGGCCATTAATGCTTATTGTTGTGTCCTTTACATCGATGCGTCGTATCTCGAGAGCAGCAGCAGCGCTAGTCATACTTGTTGCATTATTCATGGTATCCGTGCCATGCCCTGACTCTGTAGACGACGAAGGATCGCTCGCTGTTGGCGGCAATACGGCTGCCTCATGGTAAAATATTCTATAGCCGTCAACGGCATTCGGATTCTTTGTTGGCGCATCCCATCTGTAATGAAATAGTTTGTGAAATGTGGACCAGGCGTCGTATTATGAGTGGTAATATTGTTGCAGGCGGGTAAAACTTGTGTGGAATTTTAATAAATTTAATGCGGCTAAGCTGCCCTTATCTCTCTTTCTCTCTCTCTCTCTTTTTTTCTATCCCCTTTTATTTTTCTTACCTCTCTCTATCTACCTCTATCTTTTTCTCTGCACAATTGGCCCACCTCCTTTTTCTCCCCCTCGTACAACCTTTGACGTTGACTGAGTGTATTAAAGTGAGATAAAAATCTCAGCTTTAATGGATTTGCGGTCTATTAGTGCACACAGGGGTTCTGGGACACACACTCATTCGAGTGGTGATGGAGATTGGAGATGGGGTAATGAATGTATTGGTTTCGGTGTGCAAAATGGATGAGTTTACATCCGGTCCGGTCCAGGCTATGAAAAAGTGTTTAAGGGCTTAGTGCGGCTAGAAACTTGTCATTTAAGCGCTCGAACATTTTTTCAGGGATTAAAGTAAATGGACCTAAATGGTTAAAGTTTCTTCAAGTGGAAGTTCAACGCACCAAAGTTCATTATAAATTATTATTCCTATGTTTAAGCAAAAAATTGGATAAAAAGTTGTTTGTGTATTCAAATTAAATTTGACTTTATAGGGAAACTGCTTTAATCCTCTACTCAAAAGACTAATTTAATTTAAAATGTTGAAGTCAAGAATATCTTAACTAATACTAAAATAAAAGGCGTTGTCTATAAGATTAGCAGTTTTAAAAAAAAAATATCAAAGAAGCTAACATCGGCTCTGCCGAAGTTTGTATAACCTTGCAGCTTCATTGTTTTATTATTTAATTTAAAAGCAAAATTTTTAAAGTAATTGAAGAGAAAACTCAACTAAAAATTTTCCCGAATTCACTGAGAATCGAATCCACCAAACACCGAACCATCGTGCGACCGATCTTTACGTACTACGTCACCATCCTCACTTAACTCACTTAAGCTAGTTCGACATACATATATGTACATATAGCAAGCGCATGTCATCTCGCTCTTTAAATTTCGTTCTGTGCAACAACACAACGCAAATGTTTCTGTCTCTCTCACACACCGCGTGGTGACCAATTTTTGCATATGTATGTGTGTGTGTGATTGCTTGGAATTTGTTTTTGTTTCTTTGCTGCCAAAGAAAATTGCTTATTTTACTCGAGGTACCTCCACGTTTTAGTTAATAACTCTGGTGATAATTATCCGATCCGACTAATTTTTAAACTTGATCTGGTTGATCGATTAAGGAACTTAACTTTTCATGTTTCAACTATGTAGCTTAAAATTTTACTATCTAAAACTTGATAGAAACAGACAGACGGACAGACAGACAGACGGACAGACGGACATGTCTCAATCGACTCGGCTGTTGATGCTGATCAAGAATATATATACTTTATGGGGTCGGAAATATATATTTCTATGCGTTACAAACATCTGACCAATTTTATAATACCCTCTGCAAGGGTATAATTAAGCCATCAAAAACATACCTGATGTTCACTTCACTATCCGACATCACACTAATTACAATGTTTTCTGGAGGTCCTGGTAATCTATCACGATTCTTCTCGAAACATCCCACAATAGTGCGTGCATACTGCAAACTGCAGATCTCTTTAGATCGCACGGACTCGCCTCGACACCAATTGAGGCACTTTCGCGGCACATGTTCATCTGCACAGCACGATCGATGATCCGAGCCATCGGCAGCACAATGCATCAATTTGTCAAAGTCTACAATGCATTCGGGTCTGTCTGCTATGGCATCAAAGTCCACATAGTAGCTGCATGCACTCCGACAGGGCAGTGATACATTCTGTTCGGCACAGCACTTCGACACATTGTGATTCAGGGCGGGCGTTTGACGTATGCGTACAGAAACTGGAGTAGTTGTGGCACCAAAAGGATTCTCCGCATGACAGAAATAGTCGCCCACATCGTTGGCCTGTAGCTTACTGATGCGCAAGGACATGGTATAAATCGGAGGTCGTGAGTCATTGACACGTACCGAGACAAAAAAGTTTCCGCCAGTAATTACAGGAACACGCCCATCCTTTTCACGCCAAAAAATAGTTTTTGGCGCTGGCTTGGAGTCCACCGTGCAACGAAGTTCGATTTCATCGCCTACAGAAGCTACGGTAATGCCAGCTGCTTGGATTTTGGGAGGATCTGTAACGAGTAAACGTATGTTGAAATCATTACACCACTGTTACAATACAAATTGGAGCATTCTTTTGGGTGGTCAACATACAGCATATATTCACCCTGCGAGTGGCCTGCATTGGCACACCGTAACCATTATCAGCATAGCAAGAGATATGCTCCATATCGGCTGAAACATTGTGAATGACTGTGACCATATGCCTCGAGGTATCCTGGCGCACCAAGTGGCCGCCCACATAGAGTGAGATAGTGGGCGCTGGATTGCCCAGAGCTAAGCATAGAATGGTCATTGAGCCCCCTTCGGGAATATTGTCCGCAGGATGCACAGTTGGAGGCTGCATATAAAGGCAAACATTTTTCACAATTTCTTCGAGACTTCCAGTTCAACTTACATCGACAAAGGCAGGCAAAGCTGGGTCTGTCCAAGCCACCAGAGTTTCTGAGGGCAGAGAAACACCCTTCTCTCCCACCGCCTCAACATACAATACATGCTGCGAGCTGGGCTTAAGATTATTCATACGTAACCAAGCCAATTTTGTTTCAATTTTGATAAATTGTTCAGCCTTCGTGGGCTTGTGATAGACCCTGCAACAATAATAAATGAATACATTCATAACTCGAGAAGTCCCATTTGCCTGTCTTACCTGTAAGTGATGCGTTCATGTGGATGCGCATATTCGGGAGGCTGCCAAGTCAATTGTATCCATGTGGCACTGTGAGCCACCACAGATAGGGAGTGCGCCGGCGAGGGGGCAGCCCAAGTGGCATTATCCTGTCCTGCAAGAGACAGATACCATCATACCGATTCAATGCAATTAGTTTCGACCGTTCCCACTTTCCCCCTCTTTGCTTACCATATGCACTACTATTTGATGTATCTACTAGCAGCATTGAAGCTGGTAACGAGGTACCGGATTTTCCACGCGTCACCACCATAATCCTGTATAAGGCATTCGCTTCCAAATTTGTTAAATCGACACTCGTCTCATTCGTGGTCAATTCCTAAGTGTAAATTTACACAGAATTCGGTGGGGGGTAGATAAAAAATTCAAAACGTATAAATAAATCCACAAAAGCGTTACAAATACAAAAAAAAATCTAAAAAGCTTCGCTCCTGCCGAAGTGTGTACGCCCTTTAAATTCTAGACTATTCAATCATTATCAACTACTTTTATTTAGTTTAACAGCTGAGTTTCAAATATAAATTAATTTTTTTATTAAATAAACTAAATTAAATATTAACTAATTGATTAGTATTTTATTCATTGATTTCAACGCGTACTAAATTTCGAATCAGATTAAAACATGACGAAAATTTTCATTTCGAGGCATTTTGTGTAAAAAGATAAATCGGTTTTACTGCACCGAAATTTATTAAATGTTTGTACAGTAGCTCCATGATGTAATAAACCAATTTTATTATATTTTAAGGTATTATTATGCGCTTGTTCCTATGATAACTAACTGATATACTCAACTTATTCTGATAACACTACCAGACAAACTGTCAATCAGACTGATTAATTATAAAATATATGCTTTAATATAATAAATTATAATATAAATAATGTATCTATTTATACATATGTATGTACGTATATGTTTATAATATACAATATACCTTCTATGTGTCGCATTTTTCTGACCAAGTTTAATATACTCTTCTTGCAAGGGTATCATTTAACGACAAAACGGCAAAAAGAAAAAATAACAAATGAATGGTATTCAGCTTTTGTGAAAGACATGTCTCACCATGATTAGTACTTTTTGTAATTGCTGCTTGCTGACGCAATTTGCGGTATTTGGCCCACAAAGTAACATCGCTAGACTGTTTTTAGTTCCCATTCCACATTTTGTACATACACATGTACACATCCGTACATATGTACATACATATAAACATACGTCCACGTTGGCTTCGTTATTTTGTTTCAAAAAGCCATTCTCGAAATTGACGGCTATATCTCGTTTCATTCAATAGTCTATTTGTATGGAGTTGAGCCAGGCCTTTGCCAATCACCAACGAAATCATCCAGTTGCCCCTCTTCTTTGCTAGGTAGAGATTACTCTTCCCTTTTGTTGCAGTCTACATTAAAAATCGTTAACGTAATCTGTTGCTACAGTTTTATGGGCTTTTTGTGTTAAGTAGTACACCATCTGAACATGTTAAGCATATGGATTGAGAATATGCATAGTCTTAGACTGCTGTCATTCTCAAAACTAGCCATGATGATAGCAACAGCTGATTTATAAAAATACATAGGACTACATATTAATCAATATCAATTTAAATAAATCCAAATACTAAAACTTAAAACACTATCTGGGAATATATTTTTAAATTGGAATACATTTTGGGAAAATTTGGCTTTCGGTTAAGTTTAATATATTCAAACAAATCGAAAAATGTTAGTTGACACCTGACTGACTCTATATACCCTACACTTTTAACCCATCTGAATCATTTATCCAGTGGTGGTAAATCGCTTTGGCTCCACAGTTTTGTTATTTTTAGCTCTCTGTATTTTGTTCTTTTTTAAATCTCTTGCAGATGTCGCACCATTGCGGTTTTTGGCCTTTAATTGCATTTTTGTCTGTGTACTCTCGCCCCTACCGCCTATGTTCATGTCTCCCCACAACCCACCACTCCCCACCCAACATGCCTTGGCCAGTGTCACAGCGAGCCGCATCAGACAGTGCGAAAAAGGCGCGCGTTAAGTAATTTATTTTCGCTTTATGGGTAAATGTTGTTTGTTTCGGATTCTGGCGCTGCTGCATTAACTTGTTTTTCTCATTCGTTTGCAGTTGCTGTTAATTTTCATGGTAGAGGTAAATGCAAGCTCACGAGCTACTAAGCATTGGCCAAAATGATTTGATTTAAGCTACTAGTCATCCTCTGACCATAACGAGTAAATATTTTTCTGTTTTGGTTGTTTTTGCTTTTTGTTTTGTGTTTTTTTTTTTAATTTTTTTTATTTTTTTGGGTGTATGTCAATGTCAGATGCCGACGCTGTGCATAACATCTCTAAATATGTATAGAGGCTTCATCTCTTTTTGGTTATTTTTACCCATATCGTAAAAGGGTACATTAAAGTCGCCAAAATGTATGTAACAGGCTAAAATATACATTTTCGACTCCATAAAGTATATATACTATATTCCCGATTAGCATCACTAGCCGAGTCGTTTGAGACATGTTCGTCTGTTCGTATGAACATCGAGATCTTGGAGACTATAAGAGTTACCAAATTTGATTTGTAGATCCGTCTAGTGTGAACACAGATCAAGTTTGTTTCAACTTTTTGCCACGCCCACTTTCGCCTCCAGAATTTGGAAAAACGTATATTTAGAGCCATACTAAAAATGTCGCTTTCTTATTTGGCACATCTAATAATATTGGCGAAATGCACCAGCTGACCAAATTAAGTCGAAATCGGACAATAAATATCGGAGATACATATGTATATGTATGTTGTATGCATATGCGTTTTGTACTGAATTGTCAAGGCGACATTGGCTGGCAAGAGTGAGCGAAATAGCATGCGTTCGCTGTTGCTGCATATTAAGCTGAATTTTGAATGTGGCGATTTCGATGGTGTTCGACTTTATTTAATGTAACTAGTTGGTACAGGGTATACTCAATGTCGGTAGGGACGAATTGCTTGCTTCATTATACCCTTGCAGAGGGTATTATAAAATTGGTCAGATGTTTGTAACGCATAGAAATATACGTTTCCGACCCCATAAAGTATATATATTCTTGATCAGCATCAACAGCCGAGTCGATTGAGACATGTCCGTCTGTCCGTCCGTCCGTCCGTCCGTCCGTCTGTCCGTCTGTCCGTCTGTCTGTTTAGCCATGCGTTTTCGAGCTTAAATTTTAAGCTACATGGTTGAAACATGAAAAGTTAAGTTCCTTAATCGATCATCCAGATCAAGTTTAAAAATTAGTCGGATCGGATAATTATCACCAGAGTTATTAACTAAAACGTGGAGGTACCTCGAGTAAAATAAGCAATTTTCTTTGGCAGCAAAGAAACAAAAACAAATTCCAAGCAATCACGCACACACACACATATGCAAAAGTTCGTTACCACGCGGTGTGTGAGAGAGACAGAAACATTTGCGTTGTGTTGTTGCACAGAACAAAATTGACAGAGCGAGATGCAATGGGTTTACATATATATCGAATTAGGACGGTGGCGTAGTATGTGGAGATCGTTGGCACGATGGGCTTCGGTGTTTGATGGTTCAATGCTCGGTGAAGAAGTGAAAAATTTTATGTGTTTTTTTCTTTTTTGTTTTTTTTTTTTGATTTTGTTAAACATTTATACCAATTATTTTGCTGCAAGGGTATACAAACTTCGGCAGAGCCGAAGTTAGCTTCTTTGATATTTTTTGTTTTTTGTTGAACGGTTCTATTTTGGTTTTAGCCAACTCCGGGTCAACTTCCATACGCTCTGTGTCTGGGGCTGGCGCTGGTAAGGCAGTAAATCTCAATTTGCTTGTTTTTCTCGACCCGACACATTTTCTCTATTATGATGATACTGAAGCCACTCGGGAAACTAGAAATTATTTGGTTTTATGGAGTTAGAACAGCGAGGAAAAAAGTATACATGATAAAAAATGGAAATCAAACAACACAAAAAACAATCAAATCATCCCAGTTAATATAAACTTAAATAAGCAAGAAATAATCATACATCACCCGAATTAAATTTAGTTATGAAATGATAATTATACCCTGTACCCATAGGGTGAAAGGGTATACAGTCGAGTCCCGATAATTCGAAATCGCAAGGGAACAGAATTTTTTACGATTTACAGAGGTTTACGATTTACCGAGTTTTCTATTTAACGGAGGAGGTTTTAGATTTTTAATCAATTTAAAAATGAAATAGGCATTCATTTTAACATAACGTAACATTTTTTTTGCTCCACTATCAATAACTAAAATGAAGTCTGGTTTTTGTAAAATTGATAGTGTTTTATGAGAACGTTTGATTGACATTTTGATAATCTTCAAAAGTAATGAGCAAACTATACTTGGGTAAAAGCAGCTCATTGAGGTGAACCGGCTCACTCGTTCTTTTTTTCTAAGTGACCAAACTCACTCATATGGCTCACTGGCTCATTTGCAGATAGCTCATGAGTTCACTTTGCGATCGCCAATTGAGAAGAACGCAAAGCGAGCCATAAGAACTAGTGAGCCAAACTGAGCCATATTGAATGAACAAGCTCAGTGGCTCAGTTCAGTGAGCCATTCATTTTGGCTCACTCACTCATGAGCTACCCAAGTTTAGAGCAAACTAATGTAAAACCCATGAACGAACAACGAAATTTCGCATATGAAGCGACATACAGGCGCCACGCATAATATTTTGTGAAACCTAACGGTTGTTTCACTCGCAACAAAATCAAGCATTACGAATTACAAGAGGTTTCGAAACGAAATAACAATTTATAAGAGGCAAAATCATCGCTGAGTAGGCAGAAAATTTGCGAATTAACGAGGGGACCAAAATCAATGGAATTTATACGAATTAACGAAGTTTTTTCAAGGGACCAGCAGTTTATTACGAAATATTGAGGTTTTCGATTTAGCAGGGTACTAATTATCGGGATTCGACTGTATTAAAGTCGCCAAAATGTATGTAACAGGCAGAAATATACATTTCTGACCCCATAAAGTATATTCTTGAGCAGCATCACTAGCCGAGTCGTTTGAGACATGTCCGTCTGTCTGTCCGTCCGTCCGTCCGTCCGTCCGTCTGTCCGTCTGTCCGTCGGTCTGTCCGTCTGTCCGGATGAGATCTTGGAGACTATAAGAGCAAGAGCGACAAAATTTGGTTTGTAGATCCGTCTATTGTGTAGGCAGACCAAGTTTGTTTCAAATTTTAGCCACGCCCCCTTTGGCCCCTTAATTAAGAAAAAACGAATAACTAGAGCCATATTGAAGGCATCGAATTGTTATTTGGCTCATCTAACAATATAGCCAAACTGCACCTGGTGACCAAATTTAGTCCAAATCGGACAATAAACATCTTAGATATACCCATATCTGTTTTGTACTGTAACGGCAAGGGCGACATTGGCAAGCAGGAGTGAGCGAGACAGCATGAGCTCGCTGCTACTGCATGTTAGGCGAATTTTATTTTAAGTCGGTGGCGATTTTGAGAATTTTGCCTACATAAAATATCTCTGCTTGGTACAGGGTATAATCAACGTCGGCAAGGACGACTTGCTTACTTAATTTTTTTAACTTTTCGCACATTTCTTAGCATTTTCGACTCTATAAAATCTATTTAACACATATGGTTATACGTACATATGTATATACATATACATACATATATAGCCAGATGCGTCTGACCGCCTATCTGGATCAACTCAAGCAAATTCCTCCGCTTTATGGCTATGTTCAAATTATGCAATCTTGTTTCAATATTGAAAAGCTCCCATAAGAACGATCGGACAAAAATAGAGGTTTAGATTAATAACTCTGCTATATTTTAATAATATTGCCACCAAGTTAAGGACCTACGAGTTTCTTATATTATAGCGAGCGAACCAAGTAAAATCATAAAGAAATCTCCGATAAAATTGCGTGCTACTTGAACTCAAACTTCGTGACCATAGCGTTAGAAGTTAAATTTTACAAATATAGGAACATATGTACATATAAATATCAAAGAAGCTAACTTCGGCTCTGCCGAAGTTTGTATACCCTTGCAGCTTCATTGTTTTATTATTTAATTTAAAAGCAAAATTTTTAAAGTAATTGAAGAGAAAACTCAACTAAAAATTTTCCCGAATTCACCGAGAATCGAACCCACCAATCACCGAACCATCGTGCGACCGATCTTTACGTACTACGTCACCATCCTCACTTAACTCACTTAAGCTAGTTCGACATACATATATGTATGTATGTACATATAGCAAACGCATGGCATCTCGCTCTTTAAAATTCGTTCTGTTCTGTCACAACGCAAATGTTTCTGTCTCTCTTACACACCGCGTGGTGACCAATTTTTGCATATGTATGTGTGTGTTTGATTGCTTGGAATTTGTTTTTGTTTCTTTGCTGCCAGAGAAAACTGCTATTTTACTCGAGGTACCTCCACGTTTTAGTTAATAGCTCTGGTGATAATTATCCGATCCTACTCATTTTCACACTTTTCATACTTCATAGATTAAGGAACTTAACTTTTCATGTTTCAACTATGTAGCTTAAAAATTTATGGTCTAAAACTTGATAGAAACAGACAGACGGACAGACGGACATGTCTTAATTGACTCGGCTATTGATGCTGATCAAGAATATATAAACTTTATGGGCTCGGAAATGTATATTTCTATGCGTTACAAACATCTGACCAATTTTATAATACCCTCTGCAAGGGTATAAATATGTATATATATTTGAAAGTAGCTGCGCAAAAACTGTCCCAGGTATTGAAGATGCATAATCATGCATCTCTGTTTGTACATATGCACAAACTTACACTATCCTATGTCACATAACAATAAGAAAGATGATCAGTTTGTTAAAACAAGGAACAATTTGGTTGATTATACCTAATAAAACTGTTTACAACACTCACAAAACAACGAGGATTTTAAAATCAAGTCGTCCCAGCCGACTTGATATGCTCTGTACGAAGTTATCGTATCCCATAAAGTCTAAAATAAAGCAAACAAGTCGTCCCTGCCGACATTGAATACAAGTGAATACCCTGCACCAATTAGTTTAGATTGCCATCAATTCGGTTCTAAATTCCCCTTAATATGCCGCAACAGCGACCGCATGCTATCTCGCTCAGTCTTGCCTGCTAATGTCGCCCCTGGCATTTTAGTACATAACGGATTTGGGTATATCTCCGATATTCATTGTTCGATTTGGAAAATTTGGTCAGCTCCTGCAGTTTGTGTATATAATTATTTGTGCCAAGTAAGATTACAAAATCTTTAATATAGCTCTAGTAATTCGATTTAAATGATGGGGGCGGAAGTGGGCGTGGCAAAAATTTGAAATAAAGCTAATCTGTCTACACATTAGAAGGATCTACATACCAAATTAGGTGGCTCTAGCTCTTATAGAGCTCCGAGATCTAGGTGTTCATACGGACGAACAGATGGTCGGACGGACAGATGGACATTTTAATCAACTCGGCTAGTGATGCTGATCAAGAGTATATATACTTTATGGGGTCGGAAACGCTTCCTTCTGCCGGTTACGTACATTTTGGCGTACAGGATATAAGGAGTCAGAAAACAACTTGACCGTGCCAAAGTTTGTAAATTTTGGCCCATTAAAAAATCTAATCTAATCTCAATACCTTGATTTCGTACTAATTATATAAGGTTAGGAAGCCGATCTTCGAAAGGCGGCCGGACATTTCTTTATTGATTTAGTTATTAATCTGAATTATATAAAAACATTATGGAGCCTTCGGATACCCTTTAACCCCATAAAGCGAACAGGTTTTAAATGGTATAAAATGTTAAATTGATTGGTGTCATCAGGCGTAGATATGTAGCCATTAGAATTCCATAATCTAAACTTTAGATTCATAAGTAAATTGTCCACATTTAATGAAACCATAAACATTGCCAAGTAGGCGTTCTACTTGTATCGGCTTTATCGGAACACCCTGTTATTATACCCTGTACCCATAGGGTAAAAGGGTATATTAAAGTCGCTAAAATGTATGTAATAGGCCGAAGGAAGCGTTCCCGACCCCATGAAGTATATACATTCTTGATCAGCATCAGCAGCCGAGTCGATTAAGACATGTCCGTGTGTCCGTATGAACAACTAGATCTCGGAGACTATAAAAGCTAGAGCTACCAAATTTGGTGTGAATATTCGTCTTATGTCTAGGCAGATCAAGTTTTTTTTCAATTTGAAAAAAAAAGAATTACTAGAGCTATATTAAAGATATCGTATTCTTATTTAGCATACCTAATTATATAGCCAAATTGCATCAGCTGACCAAATTTTGTTCAAATCGGACAATAAACATGCCTATATCCGTTTTGTACTGAAATGCCAAGGCGGCATTGACAGATAAGAAAGTAAAAGGCAATTTTGTTTTGACTTGATTGCGATTTTGAGGGTGTTCGAACATTTGTCAATTTAGATAAAACTAATTACTAGAGCAGTTTTCAGGGAATTGTTATTTAGCCCACCTAATAATGTGGCTAATATGCATCATGTGACCAAATTTAATCGAAATTGGACAATAAATATCGGAGATACACGTAAATGCGTTTTGTTCTGAAGCGCTTACGGCGACATTGGCTGGCAAGAGAGAGCGAGATAGCATGCGTTCGCTGTCGCTGAGTGTTAAAGGGAATTTTGAATTAAATTGATTCCGATCCCGTGGGTTATTTAATATAACTAGTTGGTACAGGGTATACTCAATGTCAGCAGGGACGACTTCATTTTGCTTCATTTTGTTTCATAAGGACTTTTCTAAAATGTTTGAACGGAGAAGGACAAAAGATTTGCCGCACAGCAATAATGGAGTGTGAGTTGGTGTCTCTTTATCTTTTCTAACCAGCCACAATTGATAAACTATAATTTACTACCCAATAGGAACCATTTACCTTACCCTAACGAATAGCTTGGGACCACAACACACTGACCCAGCCAAGCACACATAAATATATAAACATGGTTATATATATATATTTATACATATACATATAAGTATAAATACATTTACAAAAATAATTTCCTCTAGCCACAGAGTATTGTTTGAACTTATCTAAAACGCATTAAATCTAAACCGAAAAAAAAACATTTATTATGCTCTTAACCCAACACTGATAGTTTCAACTTTGATGTCACTTTATTATGGGTCCCTTTTCACCTATAATTACATTTACCGCAACAATTGGCATGACGAAGGCCATTCGAGTGGACCAAAATGAATAATTAATACTTGGTTGAGGTTGGGTCGCCAACATGCCAACTAAATATTCAAAAGGCATAGCGTGCAGTGGAGAAACTAACTGTTCGACCATAAACCTAAGTCCCCAGTTGCTCATTTAGCATTTGTCTTGTGACAGGGCACATAATCGCCATCAAGTTACCCCTTTTTGGTTACTGAGGACTCCGGGAACTGTATCAGAATATTTAATGCGTCTAATTTCTGGCGCTGTCTGGACTGGCCATTTTTGGTTTTCTTTTCATTTACATTTTACCCCTCCCCACCATTTTTTTCTCTTGGTCATGTATATTTCACTGCTGCAGCTCC
Organism: Drosophila austrosaltans; assembly: GCA_035045865.1. Lineage (NCBI taxonomy): Eukaryota > Metazoa > Arthropoda > Insecta > Diptera > Drosophilidae > Drosophila > Drosophila austrosaltans. The sequence continues at coordinate 1,892,066 of JAWNOQ010000089.1, forward strand.
ATATTAAAAAGTTTTTTATGACAGCTTCGTCCTGTTTCTGCCAACAAACAGAAATAAAATTCCACTCCTTTTTTGTTGTCAACTAACAGCGCCGTAAAAATCAACGCAAAAAATCGCTCTCCAACAACAACAATAGTAACAGAAGCAACAACAACAACAACAAAGGCACAAACAAAATTATTTGAAAAGGAGGCGCAAACCCCTTTCATTTCCGTCCGCATTCCAAGTTCTGTTCCTGTAATATCCTGTAGAGTCAAATAATGTTTGTGTTTTGTTGATGTCGGTGACACCCATCCATAGATGCCTGCCGTTGGCCTCTTGTGCATTTGGCGCCGAATAGAAATTGCCAAATTATTGGCACTGATTCAATCAGGGGAACGGAACGGATAGCGGTAAAGCTGGGATATGCGCTTGGAAACTGGCTCATGGCACCTTAAGATGGCTGTAGGGTTCTAAATGCTGCTGGATGGCCAATTACCTTTAATATGTCTTTACTGCCAGAAGGGAGTGTTTTTTTTAGAGATGGACCCAAATTAAAGGCTAACCAGATTTTATATTGATAAACGTTTTAGTCTAAAATATTAAAACAACGTGCCCCCATTTTGCCAAAAACACGATAATCAATTAGAATTCTAATTTTCAAATTTACGATTTTTCCTTGATCACTTTAGTATGTGCTTCATAATACAATGAAAATCTCTCGGGCCTATTTTTTTTCGCTCAAAAGAACAGTCCGATATGAGAGTGTTCACTGCATTCCTATTCCTTCTGTTCTCGCTCCGGCTGGTTTCGATTGATGTATGTACAAATGTATGTACTACTTACATATGTATGTACATACATACTTACATATGCACATATGTACAAAGGAATATCGAAGAAGTTTTTGTACTTTCAGGCCTATACGTACTTTTAAACTTAAATTTTGCTACATAAACTTATAAACATTTGCCAAACTAAGTTTTGACTTAATGTATGGAAGTAAAATTCTACATATTATTTAAAATACAATCAAGACTTTAATTTTTACACCAATATGCCGCATTTATTTATTTTGCTGTGATATTTATTAGCGCTGACTCAGCCCTATGGAGCCAACGCTATTTCCGACACGTTCAAAAGCAATTAAGTTTGTCCATAAAAGTATCGCACAAAGAGTGAACGCGATGCCCGGTTGCAGCATAAGCCTCCCCCTTAAGTTCAAACAAACTATTACTATATAGATACAAAAGCGGGCCAACCCAACCCATCGGTGCGCGTTTAACCCATTTGACACCAACAAAAAGAAGATAACAAAAAAAATGGAAACTGAAAAGCATTTAAGCCAAGCCAAAAGGCAACCCAAAAGCTTTGCAACAGCTGGGAGCGCTCGAACAACGAAACCAAAGCGGGATGCCCGACAAATAAATTTTTCACACCAAAAAAATGCAAAAGCTGACAATGCCTCCATATCCATCCATATCGGAGCAGTTTGCCTTCCCACAGATGAACAAGTAAATGGATTTTGAAAAAACCGCACCTATAGGACGTACTGCGTAAGCATCGGAACTAACTTAAGAGCGGAATATTACAAATATCGGATTATACTCAACAAATATGCTTTGTCAATGTAGACCTCTTTACATTGTGTATAAGTACGATTTAGCCATTAATTTGCAACAACAATTTTTGTAGCAGACAACCAGAAAAATTCTGTATGTTTGAAACACAGCAGTCCCCAGTAATCACTACCTTAAGAACTCATGAATAAAATAAAAAGAATGCCGTTAATGTTTCGCTACAAAGATTCAGAATTGATTTAGGGGCAAATTTTGCAAAACCAACATATGGATTTGATTTTTGATTTTATGTGACTTCCTCTATAGTATATCTTCACGTATTAGTACATTGCCCAGCCTACTATATCATACGTTTCCCCCATTTGCCAACACATTAAAAACATTTTGCGCGCATCAACGCTCGAAAAACTCTCACCAGTTATTTTTATACCCTTACAATGGGTATAAGTAAATTTGTCAGATGGACGTTATATATTCTTGATTAGCGTCAATGGCAGAGTCGATAGTAGTTAATAGTATATATGCCTTTAATAAATCAAAGCAGATCAAATTTAAGAATTGAGAGTGTCGGATAGCATAGAAACATCGTAAATACAATCGAACCTACATATGTAAATTATGTGTTTTTTTTAGATATTCTTTTGTTTTTCAAGATATTGAATTAAAATATAATAATTACTCAAAAAGGTAGAAATTTTAATTTAAATTTAAAAAACAAGTGAATTGGCTGTTGTTTTAGAATGCAATTTGCTACATGTATAAAAACTTGTTATACTCGTATAACATGGAACTTATATGATAGAAACTCCAATAGTTTCTTGGGATTGTTGGTAGCGGACGACCAACGCATAGAAGGAAGCATTTCCGAATATATAAAGTATATATATTCTTGATCAGCACGACGAGCTGTTATAGCCATGTCCGTCTGTCTGGATCAACAACTTCTCCTCCGAGACCCTTAAAGCTATAGAGCTGAAACTTTGCACAGTTGCTTCTTTTTGCTGCAGGCATTGTATATCTCGGAATCATCCCGATCGGATGACTATATCATATAGCTCCAATAGGAACGATCGGTCAAGAATAGAATTACACTTCAATAACTTTGTTGTTTTTCAATCAATTGTTACGAAATTTGGTGTTCATAAGTTTAATACACCTTCAAACAAATCCACCAAGTTTTATCAGAATCGGTTGACTATATCATATAGCTCCCATAGGAACGATCGGTCAAGAATATAGTCTCAGAGCAATAACTTGGGTGTTTTGAAAGTGATTGTCACGAAACTTGGTTTTTGGAAGTTTAGTATATATAGAAATGTCTATGCTAAGTTTCAGCAAAATCGGTCATCTATATGCTATAGCTCCCATAGGAACAATCGGACCAAAAAAATTTTTTTTGTCGAATTACTTTTTTTCTCAAGCTACGAACATTTAATGTAGGTTTGACTTCTTTCATATGCTTTCTAATGATTTTGTCACATTATAAATGTGTAATTGTTAAATAACAGTTTGCAAGGGTATACGAACTTCGGCACGGCCGAAGTTAGCCCATCCTTCTAGTTTTTGTTGAATTCATTTTTTTCTCAAGCTACGAACATTTAATGTATTGTAGGTTTGACTTGTTTTATATGCTTTCTAATGATTTTGTCACATTATAAATGTGTAATTGTTAAATAACAGCTTGCAAGGGTATACAAACTTCGGCACGGCCAAAGTTAGCCCATCCTTCTAGTTTTTAATTATTTTCATTTTCCCACAAAAATAGTTAGCAAGGGTATATAGATTTCAGCACTGCCGAAAAGCATCTGAGATAGTTTTTCCTTGTTTTGCTTTTTAACATTTGCAAGTTTTTTCGAGGCCAATAACTCTGTTGATGACCATGGGTTTGTGCAGCAGCACAAACAGCCCGGACCTGCTGCCATTGGAGTGCATTGATGTATGCCAGCAGCAACAACAGCAACCAGCGAGCCAATAACTACAACAATGCCAATGGCAAACAGCAACAACCAACTTTGGTTGTGGGTTTTTCGGGTCGGCAGCAATTTTTACTAGTTTATGGTCACGTTTTCATTACATATGGCGCTATCCACCATCGAGCATCGTGCATCGAACCATCATTTTTGTGACTCCCAGACGAGGCGTCAAAAACTTTTCCCGTAACTATAGTTCCTCTTCTCCTCCCCTGTGTTGTGCACCTTTCATTGGGCCCCTGCTTCTCTATGGTCATGTGTTTTAGACAGAGTTCAAAGATTGTTGCTTTGAATTGGATTAGCATTGACTGCACACCAAAAATAAATATACAAAAAACTATTTGGTTTGTGAAAGCTTTATATTTTATGGACTTTACAATTGATTTTAACTGGCGTATTAAATTTTAAAATAAAACCTTTTGAAAACTAAAACATATATCTTTTTCCTCTATCAAAAAAATGTTATATATTGATATAAAATCTGAATTCTTGTTTGTTCATGAAATGTCAATTTATAAACCAATTTTTCGCTAAGAACAATCATACCATCAAAGAAGAAGAAACTCGGGTTTTCTTCAACCATGCTGCAGTTCGTATACCCTTGCGAGTTCTGTGGTTGGCTTCAGTGTTACAAGGCGTTTCTATTTTAGACCGCTAAAGTAACAAAACTCAAAGTCAAGCGTTGGCCCATACACCATGTAATTTTGTTCAACGTTTTTGTGACCGTTATATGTTGTAGATAATCTGAATGATTCGAAAATATCCTGTGCTCAGATAGAAAAGAAATGTTTTTTCATCTATTTTGCTTAAATAAAATTCTTTTAATAATAATATTGTCCTAGATTTAGGTTCATATATTTCAGAATTGAATAAAAAACTAGAAGGATGGGCTAACTTCGGCCGTGCCGAAGTTTGCATACCCTTGCAAACTGTTATTTTACAATTTAAATATATACACATTTATAATGTGACAAAATCATTAGAAAGCATATAAAACAAGTCAAACCTACATTAAATGTTTGTAGCATGAGAAAAAAAAATAATTCGACAAAAAAAAAATTTTGGCCCGATTGTTCCTATGGGAGCTATAGCATATAGGTGACCAATTTGTCTGAAAATTAGCACAGACATTTCTATATATACTAAACTTCCAAAAACCAAGTTTCGTGACAGTCGCTTTCAAAACACCGAAGTTATTGCTCTAAAACTATATTCTTGACCGATCGTTCCTATGGGAGCTGTATGATATAGTCAACCGATTCTGATCAAACTTGATGGAGTTGTTTAGAGATGTATCAAACTCCTGAACCCTGAACCGTAGCAATCGATTGAAAAACAACAAACTTATTGAAGTTTAATTCTATTCTTGACCGATCGTTCCTATGGGAGCTATATGATATAGTCATCCGATCGGGATGATTCCGAGATATACAATGCCTGCAGCAAAAAGAAGCCTGGGTGCAAAATTTCAGCTCTATAGCTGTAAGGATCTCGGAGGAGAAACTGTTGATCCAGACAGACGGACAGACGGGCAGACGGACAGTCAGACAGACGGACATGGCTATATCAACTCAGCTCGTCGTGCTGATCAAGAATATATATACTTTATATAGTCGGAAACGCTTCCTTCTGTGCGTTGCAAACTTTTGACCAAAATTAATATACCCTTGCAAGGGTATAAAAACCCAAAAAATTTCCGGAACAATTGGTCGAATAGTTTTTAAGCTAGAATTCCCATCAGTTAAAAAAACTTGTTTCGAGAAAAACGCGTTTGAAGCAAGTGTGCCGAACTGACCGGTGGTCACTTAAGTGCTTATAACATCGGAAATAATCGCTAATTAAGGTTTAAAATTTTTACTACATATTTTTGAATATACTAAAGATTTATGAAATAAAAAAAATAGGTTTTTTGATGGATCTAAACTGGTTCCCCTTTAATGAGTCGGATATTGAATAAAGATAAAATTTGACATTAAATACTTGAAGATTTATCAACAAATATTTGAAAACGTGATTTCACGGCCTGGAAGGAGCACGAAATTGTGTCATTTCTGACTTACTAGGTCGAAGGGTTAGGATATAGAAGAAGGACTAATTGCAACATACTCCCAAGTTAAGGGTTCACATCAATTACATAAGGTTATTTTCGAGTAAAATAACTTTTTGATTTGTATGTATTACCTCTTTAGAAAAAGTCTTACTTTTTTATTTTCAGAATCGATTATAGTAGACTGTTAAACGGGACAAAATATCGTAGCAACTAGCTCTTTGATTGCCTTAATGAAAAAATGTTGAATGTATTATAGGAACATTATATTTTACATAGATATACATATAATATATAATAATATTATATTTATATTAAAGGTAAAACTGTAATAGCCCTGATCAGTTGAAAGGACTATTGAGCGAAATTAAACTTAACGGGGTTGACATTCTAATAACGAGATTTCTCCTTCCTAGCATATTTTAAAAATTGGTTTACTATTTCAAAAGGAACTCTAATGAATTTCAATCAAGTAACCGACATGATAAGTTTGAGTAGAGGATTTGGCTATCCATTTTCGTTCTTTAGCTGGTCATTGTGCAGTAGGCATTCTTTCCATTGAAATTGAAATACTTATATGTATTCACATATACTTATGCATATGTGTGCATATGTATTGTCAGACATTTGGCCAAAAGGCAAAAATTTTTATAAGTACCAACCGCAGGCCCATATTCAAATGAAGTGCCCTGCACCATTGTCAGACCTCACAAGCAGTTACAGAGAATATACAGGCAACAGTTTTCGATTTCTATTGTATTGTTAACTCAGATACTCACATTTTCCAATTTGGTAACTGTCTCATACATGGTCATGTTATTGACTTTGCCATATTGTACAATAAAATCAATATCATCGCTTGGATTTTGTGTGGCATCGGCTGATGATGTCATCTCCTTGTCGACATCTGCATCCCGGGGAGTTGCAACATCGCCAGTTACTGCAGCCAGTTCATCGCCTGTAACCAAGTCTGGCGGTAAAGTCGGACTGGGAACCGTTGAATTATACTCCACATCGGGCTGCGCCCAGACCAAACTGATGGTAGTCTGGTTCACAAAAGTGGCATGGACATCTTCAGGTGGTCCAGGAATATTCTGTGTGCCTGTGGGAGAGTGGCAAGGAGAGACTTTGTTTTATAATACAATTTTAATTGACCAATATTGGTTTTGTCTACCCATTTTGCGGGTTAAGCCCAACGGAAGGCTTTGTCCAAATAATTAAACGCACAATGAGTTGCAACCCGGCGTATATGTACACGTATACGCGAGCTCAACGTTGCACAGATACAAAATTAAACAAACAGAATTAGCTGCAAACATAAACGGAGCTCAAATGCAAACAAACAGAGATGTTAAATCTGCCCGAGTTCTCAGTTTTGTGTATGGTTAAATTGGTGAATAGCGATATAAACGATCAAATTTTAAAATTAAAGCACTCAGTAACAGATGATTGAAACTGTTCTGTTATTTTATAGTTTTCAACGAGTGCAGAAAATAAAAGAGTAATAATTTTTAGAAAAACTTTACGTAATAGTCACTTGCTGACAGAGAAATAATCATATATGATGATGTCCGCCAATAGAGCATCATCGCTTTATATTGGAGACACGCTGATGTGAAACTCAAGAAAGCACTCGGACACGGACTGACAGCTGCCAAGATAACTGAACCATTTGTTCACTCACTTACCTTCCTCAAAGCACTGAATTATGTTGCCAGCATATGATAAACAATCAGGCACATTGCTCCCTGGTATTGGCGGTAATGCCGATGACGATGATGACGATGGTGATGATACCGTAGCACTGTTTGTTGAGGCAGCCGCCGCAGTTGCCGACTTTGTGGTCAACGCTAGGGGCATGACTCCACGACAAAGTGGCATGCAGGCGTTAATGACACCGCGCCGACTGCAACACGGACTGTGATCACGTCCACCAGCTGCACAGCGTGCCAGGATAGCTAAACCGAGACAGAGTAGTGAAAATTTACATAAACCAACATTGTCGTGCTTTAATTCTGGGCCATCAAGTCATAAATTCTCTTAAAAAATTATTTCTCTTTCAATCAACATGCTGCAAACCATCAACTCCTGCCCCAACTGTCCAAAAGGTTGACCTAAATTTAAAGGATTTTGCGTTTCCTTTTAAGAGAGTTAAATTTGATGACTTGCTAAGTCTTGTGTCAATTTGCCGGAAATTATCGCGGATCTGTTATCACATAACAAAGTTGCTACGTAATTCTCTTTGATATTGAACAGTCATCATGTAATAAGGATACATGCATAAGGTACATATGTGTTCTATAATTTAATTGATGATGATATTCCTCTTATCCCATTTTGGGGATGCCTATTAGGCATCACCTGAAGAAACTGTGAATACTTATGAAATTAAGTATAACAGAAATCTTTGCTTAAGGATATTAAAGATTTTGCTTCGTTTACTCTTCATGTGTAACAATTGAATTTTTTATTGCTGCGTTACTTCTAACTAACTTACATACAAACCTTTCTTTAAGATAAGTCAGTTAACTTATCGAAAAGTTTGTCAAATTTTGGTTAATGGAGCTTAGAACAGCAAAAACAATTATATTTTTGGGATTCATTAATTAAAAATTGATTTGCATAAGTAGAAAATTTTCATTAGAAGCGTTTGCTTACTGGTTCAATGGCACTTAATATTCAAAAACGCCAGCAAACAGAACTGAACAAAAACGAGAGAAAAAAAATTTTCCAACTAGGAACAGGAATACAATAGAACGAACTGGACTGCTACCGACACTAATTAGTCTTTTTTGTGGGGGCAAAACTACGCTGATGTGGAGAAGGCGGAGGAGCAGCCGGCCACATCTTACTTACACATTTGTGCTCGACATGCCGGACCCAGACGCTCAATGTCCGATAACCGAATATTGTACGAACAGAGTGGAGCACATTGTGGTAATAAACCCGATGCCTGGCAACATGTTGTCATGTTGTATCTAGATGGTTGGGACTGCGTCAGCTCAGCGAGTTGTGTGCGTGTAATCAGGCGCGGCGATGGCTCACTCTTGCCATATGTATTAATTGAGACCACATAGAACTCGTAGTAGATATCCGCCTCGAGTCCTTCGAGTATGAGTGGAGGTTGGCGCTGCAAAATGCTTAATGAATTAGCCAAACAATGCTGTGGGGGAGGGGTGACTGGTTGATGGATACCTTCTCCACAGTTAGATAGTCATCACCCACACCGAGTCGACGGAATTTTACATGATATGTAATGACTGTATCGGCCAGACGCTTGGGCTTGTTCCAATCCAGAATCACAAAATTGTCCGTTTTTGCCACAGTCCGTAGTTTAGATGGTGGATCAGCTAATACCCCATAACCTTGAAATAGACAACTGCTGTACTCGGACATAAAACGAAGACATCTGTAAAAAAATGTAGAGGCCAGACAGTAGTAATTGCCGTTGGACAAAAAAAAAACCCAATGGGAAAGTTACATCAGAGAGTGAAGTAGAGGAAACAATGTATGGATATTCAGACAGACCCTACCAGATCTCAGTTGGGTAGCTAAAGCGAGTGGTCTGGAAAGGCATTTTATACCCTTTACCCATAAGGTAAAGGAATATATTTCAGTTACCGAAATTTAATAATGGTCATAATGGTGTGTGAAGACCACCAATTTTAATCAAATTATTTATTTAAAAGTATACAGATCTCAAAAATCTCTTACTTTAGCTTCTGTAGGAAAACAATTACTGTCTTTTGTGGCAATAGCTTAATAAAGAAGTATTAAAAACTCTATTCGGTAGATCATTTGATTAGCAGCTACATATATGATATAGTTAACCGATTTTCATCGCGCTTAAGCGGGTTATTATGATATATGTAGACAAATATGATAAATGATATTTGGCAATATTATGAAAAATAGTGAAAGTTATTTATTGATCTAGAACTTAATTTTCCATCGTTTGTCTGGAGCTATATGGTATAATTGTATAATGCGACCAATTCTGAATACAGAAGTGGGTACAAAATTGATTAACAATAGTTCTAGAACTGAGGATTTAGTTTGCATTGATCCAGACAGACGGACATGGCTGTATTTACTCAGCTCATTGTGCAAATGAAGAATATAAAATAGTTTCATATTTTCAAAACATAACTTACTTGAACAAACTGAAATCCAATGAGGTTAACTTCCCCTCACAAAGAGGAAAACATGCTGAAGGTATTCCACGAGCACGACAGCAAGGTGTATGATCCACGGCGTTGGCCAAACATGTAAATGTAATATTCGACCAAGGAGCACAGACCATAAAATCAGGCAGTGTGGCCAAGTCCGTCTTCTGTGGATCACACATCTTATCCAGGCACATGCGATGGGTCATCCCTTTGGATTCACAACAATTTCGAATGTCCGGCAACTCGGGCATCGTCTGTTTATCTGTACTGCCGCTTTGCGATTCCGCAGCCGAAGCAGAAGTGTGGGTGAAGAACCGCAATCTCTCACTTGGTAAGCTCGATCCGAATTCATTGACCGCCGTGATAATGACAGCATACATGGTAAGAGGTGTTAGATTATTAAGAACCAAAGTCGTTTGATTTGCGGGAGCACTATATAGTGTGACAGCTTCTGTGGGATCTGGGGAAATCTTATGTACTACTTCGCCGCTAAGTTCATCTTCATCGAAGCTATGTAAAGTTGTTAGATTTAGTGTGTAACTTTTAACTCGATCGCTAAGTTTTTCCGGCAGATCCCAACTGATATGCACACTAGACTCACTCACATTATCAATGGTCAGTAGGGTGGGCATACTTGGAATCATCTGTACACCCTTTAGTATACATTGTAATCCACTTAAAGTGTGTTGAACACAGGATACTCGCGTCTTTAGCCTATCCGTGAAAGGTGTATACTCTCCCCGACACATATCCTGACATAAGTCTGGGATCTGTTTTTCTACACAACATGGCACATGATTCCGACCATCAGCCATGCACCGCACTATACTAGGGAAATCCTTTTCACAGGCTTCGGGATCGATCCCCGTTGTTCCATCTAAAATATTGTGAACATTACAGAAACCCATGCACTGGGTAGATACATTAGCACGTTCGCAGCATTCTGTGAAATCGTGAGTTATCAAAGGCGGAACTTGGCTGGGTCGCCAAAAACTTCGATTATCCTGTGCATCCAATGGTGGAGGTAGAAGAAATACATCCGTTGATTCGGCAATGGCTGTATCTGTCGAGTTTGACGGACCTCCCGTTGAACTATGCAGGCCTTTGACTACAAAAGATGCAAAATTTAGTTGTTCATGGAAACAAACCTGATGCCCCATTTATACCTGTCAGTATGTGTATGCTACGCAATACGGGATCTGAATTAAGCTCACATATATACGCCCCCGAATCGCTGGCTCTTAGATTTTTTATCAATAGAACCCAAACCTCCCCGCCTGTCTCCAAATTGCGACCTTTCGGATCTGTGTGTTAGGAAAAGTTTTTTGTTTTGCTAATTGGTATCCATTCTTCATTTATCCAGGTTACTCACTCTCATCGTGCAAAATTCGAATACGATGATCCTTTGTCACGCGCACTCTTCCGGCAGTTAGTATTTCGTCACCCTTTTTCCATATTACTGTGTTATTGGCAGAGTTCTCTGATACAACGCACGTTAACAAAGCATCTTTACTTTCTAATATAATTGAAGGCCCGCCTGTACCTACACAAATTGAAATATTGAATAATAGTTTTATGATATTTGGATATAAATAATTTACCAATTGGCACACCAGATTTAACACTCGTTAATAAGAGACAAATCGTTGCTATATGAACCGGTAAAAGCTTGAGCATTATTCCTTGTCGGATTAACTGAAAAGAGAACATTAAAGCAAATGTTTTTCAATTATTGAAAATCAAAACTTGTAATTTTGTCAACTTAAAAATATTAAACGTCTGGACGTTGACGCGTACAATGTACATACGCAGTACGTTCAGTTGGAACAAGCGACACCTGGGCATTGCCTATTATGCGCGATTCCTAGCAGACAGCATGCAAAACCAAAGTCGCGTAAACAACGGATGACAATTAAAATATGTATTTTTCAATATGTAACAATAATAAATACAATTTGGTTAAATTTTTGGAAAAAGTGAGCGTGGCAATAACCGCCCCCGGCTATAAAACCTGTTTTTTTCCCAAAAAGTATGCTATATAATCGTTTTGCCATATGATTGAAGAGGTTTTTGGAGTCCGACCTATGTTCCTTTTTCTGATAATTCGATCCCAGAGGCTTACATTGTATCTTTTTTCAACTACGTCTTTAAAAAAAAATTGTTTTTCATTTTGAGTGTGTTTTTTATAGCACAATATTGGATTTTTCATAATTAGTAGTCTGGTAGGAGAACTACAGGAAATTTTAGTCCTTTAAGGATTTCTTGCAAGTATGTGTATTTCAAATTGTTGCAGGATCAGTTTTCATTATGCCAACACATCATTATGCCAACACAGTTTTTGCTATTTGACCTGCCTTTTTTCATATCCCCCCCTTTTTCTGAGTCCAAAAATGTTAATGTTGGTCCTTCAACCAGACTAATACAATTGTTAAAGCTTTTTCTGATCGTCCGAGACATTTTTTCATCATACTAGACACCTCAGTATCTTTTGAGCATGTTTAAATTGCACCTATGCTCTCGCCATTTCTAACACAATTTACTGTAAGGCTTTCGACATTTCTGCCTTAATTCCTTATTTAATACATTTTTAACACCATCATCTACTTGCCCTTGCAGCAATTTTAATATAACTTCGATAGTCTTAGTTTTTTTCGTCTATTTGTGTCATATGGAAAATTTTTTCCTCTGGGGGAAGAGTGAGGTTAGGCACTAAAAAACGAAATTGCACAATTTATGTCTATTTGTGGCTATTGTGACTAACTTTACTTGAACAAGAATTGCACATACTACCAAATTCTGGAAGTTTTAGACTGGACACTGGTGGACATTTTTTTTATAACTCTCCTCAAAGTTTACATTTCCTGACAAAATTTTTCTTTAAGTGACCTCCAATTTTTTTCAAATATTTCAACACTCACTGTCAATTTTTACAAAGGCGATTTACTTATACATAGTAGAAAGACTACTTATTTAATTCCATCATTAATTTTTTCAACAACATTTTTAATTTTTCCAATATCCACCCTGAAAGTTGAGCATAAAATTTTCACTGTATCAAGCAAACTCGTTTTCTGCAAAACACGTGTTTTCAGCAGCTGTTTGCTCAACAGTGTTGAACAACGACAAAAAACAAGTATGCAACATTGACCTTTGAATAAAGTGCGCAAAAAGCTGTCAAATTCCCCATAGT